>OY992786.1:27210400-28410400 GCA_963921375.1 Tiliacea citrago
ATGATCTGACGAACAGTACCGTTAGCTATTTTGATCTCGTGATTTTCGCTCCTCTGTCAAGATGGTGATCGCTTTTTGCTGAGCCCTTGTTGGCATCTATTATTTTTGCAAGAGGGTGTTATTTTTCAAGCGAAATACGCGCTAAGATGAGGATTTGCGGATAAAAGTCTGTCATACTATTACCAAGCGTTGTATCTAATTTGTTTAGAAGTAACTCACTGATAGGTCGTACGGTTGACTTTTTGTTACTTGTGTCCATTATTCAACGAGCGTCACAATAAAATGTCGTGTGTAGCAACAGCTCACACAGCGGTACTATTTTTACTAACCATAATATATACATTTATAGCACAGCTACGTGTAGTGTTAGTGTTCATAAGTTCCGTCCCCTTGTCATAATGTTCGCAAAAACTTAGTCCTTTTCAAAATAAGAAGCGATTTCCATAATGTAAAACACGTAATAAATATAAAATTGTGATACTTACCCATATTTAGATTAACTAAAAAATGCAAGTCATTCCTTATACAGTATCCGCTTTTATAAATAACAAGTTGCAGAGCTTGGTGACGGAAAATTCAAAACCCACATCAGACGTGTCCATATCAAAAAAAACATATTATAAAACTAAAGACTATGTTGAAGACACTTAAGTTTGGCAATAATTTCTTCTGCACATGTGGCTTTCCTGGTATCTCATTAACGGCATAATTAATTATGTTAATGTCTATTAACTGCTACCAAATTTCTATGTTTAATTTAATTGTTTTTTTTACATACTTCCTTGACATAATCTTTACATTTTTTGACAATTGTATGTACTTACAATTTTAATTTCAACTACACACATCAAAAATGTCTAAGCAACATGTACGGTTTTAACTTTTGAACGATATTTACTATTGTTATATTGTAATTACTAGTGTATATTTCTTTTATAAATAATAACTAAGCATTTTTTGATGCATTCGTGACTAAAACAACAAAATCTTTCATTCAATTGTTCATTTAATCACACCAATTAACAATATGTGTACCGTAACATACATAGTATAAAATAAAGTTAAAACGAAACGAAACGAACGAAATTAAACTTTTTATGTTTAAATTAAATAACGACATTTTTTTGTTTGTTAATTCAATACAAAGTGTGACCGCCTCTGTTGTTTAAAACTTGTTGGCAAAGATTTTTCATTGAATATATAAGATTGTTTATCTGATCCTGCGGCAATCGCTCCCAACGGATTTTAACAAGTCTTTCAGTTGTTGGGTTGTCGACATTCCGTCCAGGTTCTCTAGAACACGTTTCTGGAGCAAGTCCCATGGGTGCTCGATGGGATTGAGGTCTGGCGATTGTGCAGGCCACGTTAATACCCGGATGTATTCCATTGCCAAGTATTCTCTAGTCCTCCGAGCTGTGTGCGAACGCGCATTGACATGCATCAGCGGGAAATCTGAGCCAAGACTTTGTGCAAAGAGGTGAACATAAGGCACGAGGACATCTTCAACGTAATATTCAGCGTTCATATTTCCATCTACAAAAACGAGCTCAGTTCGTCTGTTCTTCATAATACCCGCACATACCATCACTGTGGAGCCACTGTAAGGGTGCACTTCCTGGACGCATCTCAGCCGTTCAGCACTTCCGGGACGACGATACACTCTTACCATTCTCGTATCAGGTCTAAATCCAAACCGGGACTCATCGCAAAATAAAATTTTATTTATTGCTCCTGCATGGGACCATGTCAAGTGTTCCCTACACCACTTGTTTCGACGGCCACGATTCCCATGGCGTATAAGTGGGCACCTAATTGGGCATCGTGCTCGTAGACCGTATTCATGCAGCTTATTTCTCACGGTTTGGTCACCAAACGGGTAACAACAACACCGCTTGAGAATTCTAGCTTTAAACCTATCTCATGGGCGGTTAACATCGGCTGACGACTTGCCGTCAGTTGTATGTATCGGTCCTGTCGAGCAGTTGTACTCCTTCCACGTCATGGTTGCTGCTCAGCAGGATCCCCATCCCCTGTAATAACGTAACGCTACCAAAAACGACAAATCACGCTCCTATTGACACCAAAATGTGGAGATATCTGGGACTGATTTCTTCCCGCTTATAGCATTCCTACAGCTCTCTGTTTTTCATGCTCATTTCATCAGCAGTCAAATGGCGTCGCTCCATGACATAAAAAATTACCACTAAATTTTTCCTCAAACTTTTTAATTCAAAATAATAAATGTGAGATACATACCAAATTTATCAAGCAACAAAAACACAAATGAAATCGGGAAAAAATAATTAGCTTTTATTTTAATGAAAACAAAAGACAATCGAAAAGTTTCTATTTTTAAAATCAGCCAGTATAATATGTTTCCGAGAACAAAATGATTGTATACCAATCTACTTTGTTAGTTAAGAAAAAAATAAAGTTTTGATTTAAAATAAAGTTTTGAAATAAAGTTTGAAGCGTACTGCAGAAACTTCTTATTGACAAATGCTACTATACAATAGACGAGTTTTTAAACGATAAACAGTTATAATTTTATTAATTTCGTATGTATTTTCACATCTGTAATTTTTTTTAATTTTGTTAATGACTATTGGAATATTTGTTTTTATTAATGACATTTTTTTATTTTAGATGTTACCTTTGCATGTTACCACATTTGTATGTCTTAAGACAAAACATAGCGTGCTATTTTATATGTATGACCTATTGTATACCTATGTTTAACAAATAAACTTTATGATTTATGATTAATAAAACATGCAGTTTTTGTAAATGATGCGTGTTGCTTAGACTTTTTTGATGTGTGTACAGGATATTAATTCTGATTTGTTACAGTTGCAATGGCAATCATGTAATTTGGTTATAGGTTTTTCTCAAACATGCTTGGAAATTTGAGCATTATTTTGACAGCCTTCTTCGAGATAAATCGAAATTGCTGTACTGGCCAAATACATGCGAGCTGCAGGGGCCGCCAAGAGTTGTATGAAAATCCATATCTGTCGTGGTTTAGCGGCTAAATAAATTACATAGTAAACTCATATCTATCGTGTAATTTAAAAATGAAAAGATCTCTGAAACATGGCAACCAAGGAGGTAACTTATCAAAAGTTATATTTAAATTTCAAACTGGCTTGCAAATAAAAAGCTGTGTATTGACAAAGAAACAAAAAAAAAAACAAATGATCATACTGGCGCGTGAAAAATGATCGTTGTTTGTCATTGAATCTGGAATTTATAAATAATTTACTTAGTCTGCCGCGCATTATTTGAGAAAAGCACTATACTAGCCTTGGCCGCAACCAGGCATTGATGCACTCGCGTTCGACCATCAATGCCTCTTTTGCTGGCCGCTGCAGTAATGTACTAGTTATTGTTATTATCAGAGATCGGAATAGGTAGAGCTTATTTACCTAAACATCGAGGCACGAAGTAACATAGTGGATAATACCTCCTCTAACATCCCGGAATAATTATAATGACGTTTAAATCCCGGGATTTATTTATTGGACTTTATTTATAGTTACAAATTATTGATTTGCAAAATCTTATCATATTTTGTTGTGTGACATAATATATTTTGAAACAATAGAAACCGCCACCGCTACCTGTTCTTGGGCACGAATAACCAAATATCTGTACAACAAAATGTATGTAGATTTATGTATTCGAAGCACAAGTTTTAATAAACCAGACAACTTAATTTTATTTTGCCTACATAAAACAAAACACTTGAATTTTACACAATTTTAGTACGTAACTCTAAAAAAAATTATACATATTCTTCAAATCAATCATTTGTAACTATAAATAAAGTCCAAAAAACAATTCGTGGTTTTTAAATTCCGGGATTTTAACGTCATTATAATTATTCCGGGATTTTAGAGAAGGTATTATCCACTCGAAGTTTAGGTAAATTATAAGCTCTACCTATTACGATCGGTTATTATTTTAACAATATTTTATATATTGTGAACGTGAGAATATTGTAGTCCTTACAGACTATAGATTTGTAGACTATTTTCTATTTTGTTAAGTACTTGGTACTTGTTGCCGGGCCTACACTGTCCTCCCATACCTATTAACACTGTAACTTGAAAACATTGTAAAAGCCAATTATTTTTAAAAGAGTAACCGTGGAGTCTCTTGCCGGCTCTTCTCCATAGGAAACGACCAATTGGAACCGTGCATCTAGCTTCTGACGATTCATAAGTGCCCATGTAGGTTTATGTGAAATAAAATATTTTGATTTCGTCGGCAGCTCGGGGTCGGGCGCGCGGCCGGCGGCGGGCGGGCCCCCGGGCGGGCCCCCCGGCGGGCCCGCGGGCGGGCCCCCGGCGGGCCGCGCGTGGTACTACGGCGCCATCACGCGCACGCACTGCGACGCGCTGCTCAACACGCACGGCCACGACGGCGACTTCCTCATCCGGGACTCCGAGACCAACGTGCGTATACTTCCAATAACATTCTCTGTAGGGCAATAGGTTTTAATCGTCGACTACCGAACCTTTGAGTAATAGTAATTTATTTAAAAGAGGTTCAGTCTGTTACAAAGTCGGATGACAACTTAGGAATAGTTTACATCTGACATGAGTAGGTAACAATACCATTTTACGATCTGATGTCCTAGCTAGGTTACTTAGTAGCCTGTATTATTATTTTCCCAACTATGTTGGGGTTGGCTTCCAGTCTAACCGGATGTAACTGAATACTTACCAATATATATCATGGAACGACTGTCTATCTGACCTCGACCCAGTTACTGGGTAACACTGCATAGTTATAAAGTTATCAACCAGTCAGAGAACATGGTAATGGGCAATGATATTATAAGTAAAAAGAGGTTATACACGCTCCGCAAGTGGCACGTCAAAACCTGGCTAATTAGCCACATTTTCTTCGTCTTGTCTCTTTTTCGCTCCCGATAATTACGACGTGCCGTCCTATTTTCACATGTCGTCTAATAGCGGGATATTGTGCCGTTTTAAAGACCGAATATCGAGTAGGTATTAACTACGATAATATGGCCCGCCCTTCCAAAATTCAAAACGTTCGAAAATATTTGTGAAAGTATTTACAAAGCGCCACCAAGACTCACAACGCATGTGTGCGTAATGAGACGGCCGTCAAACAAAAAAGAATCCCGGATTTGTTGCTCGACTAGTGGCGTCATTAATCGCTCATTATTATTAGTATGGCGCTATCGTACCGTACTCCATGAAAACGACACGGGCGTTGTCTTGCGCGATCAGTTAGTTATGATTAGTTGACCAACAAATCTGGTAATAAGTGAGATGTTACGAGAACTGATTGCACAGAAAATAATGGTGGGTACTCACGTACGTACATGCTCGATAAACTTGTTCGATCTCGAGCAGGTACGAACGTGTGTACCATGCATGTCTCAAGACAAATTACACAAATTTGGTTATAATTCCTAAACGCGTTGTCTAAATCGCTTAAAACAAATTGGAATAATTGATTTTATGGAAGATCCTATTATTTAAAACTAAAACTATCAAAATATAACAATAAATAAAAAATCACATTTTCAAGTTATGTAAATACACTACTGTTCTAACATTATTAAAAAAATCATTGCAAATTGGTATGTTTCAGTTTTATTAGATTGAATATGAAAACTAATAACAATTTTAAGTTGAGACTAACTAATTAGAACGAGATAAATATTATAATAAGAAAATCTAATTAGATATTACGAAATTCTTTCTAACTCACGACTCGATTTCTAAAATATTGTGCGTAGATAGGGTCCGACATTAATATTAGATAAATAATTTTTCTTCCTAAGCGTTTTCGCAATGGGGATGCACACGCAAAGCTCAGCGCAGATGTCGCCAGTGGCGGGATGGCCGCTGTCAAATCGTTTTCGCTTTGTTTACATCAGTGTTTTTTGCAATTTTTTGTGTTGAAACCGGTCCACCATCGTTATTGCTATCATGTATTGTACCTGGAAGCTCAAAGAATTGAAAGACGAATTGAAAAAACGAGGAGCAAGGATAACTGGAAAGAAAGCAGATCTTGTTGAGAGGTAGACTTTTAAATAATAAAATATTTTTCATCAGTGCTAGCCTCTAGATTTGGATCTTTTTTTAGTTGTAACGTGTTAATTCTTACTTGAGTCATTGTAGGAAAATTTACGAAAAATGAGAGAACATTACTTTAATGATAAATGGTATTCTTTATCTTTTAGGTTAGAAGCTTACGACCGAAATTTTAATTTCGGCAATCAAAGCCCTCAAGCTTCTGAAAGCCAAGCCATTGACGTTCCTGAAGCGGATCTTTACCAAGACGTTAATAGCTCCACCAAATTGCCGAAGATTACTAAACAACATATTCAAAGTTACTTTGACAGGTACCTAACATATTTATTTCCAATGATACATGTTAAATGTTTGATATCCTCTAGCGGCCCTTGTTTAACATAAGTAATGGTTTTTATTTCAGATTCAATAAGAATATCAGTGATGCTGTAAGATTGTATGAATCGAGATACCTTCTTGTTCTACGATCAACAACATCCTGCCAAAGTACATACCTAAAAGGTATGCTTATTCTTACTATAAACTCATTTAAAAGTTGATGTCTAGGAAATAAAATGGGTGTAGGTCTTCTTCCATGGTTGTTAATAGTAGGATGGTGAAGTTTCAAATGTGTGTGTGTTGTTAGTTTGATGTGTAAAGTAATTTGCCTAATAAACATATCAAAACTTCTTCCAGGTTATTGCAAGGCATCTATGAAACAGCTTCAATATGAGGTAAACATCAAATTAAGTGATGACGGAATGCCTGAAGAAGCAAGCTGTGAATGTGCTGCAGGAGAAGGAAAAGAAGCGCATTGCAAACATATAGCTGTGGTACTACTTGCTGCTGAAAATATTGTACAACATAAAATAATACTCCTACATGAAGTTTCTACGTCACAACTACAGACATTCCATAAACCAGCAAAGAAGTATTATGCAACACCATTGAGAGCCTCCAGATTGCCATCCAAAAGAGATGTACATAATACTGTTTATTCTCCATACTTGGCACAAAACCCTAGGTTTGATAAGAATGCATTTCAATGCAGGTTTCAATCTTTGATTCTAAATTATGCACACTCGTCAATGCCTTTAAAACAATTATATCCTGCAGCTAACCAACGAGCAATATGTTTGGACCATGAATATTTAAAAAAAAACGCAGTGGATATTTTTTTAGAATCCATTAGTGTTCTTAATGTTTCAGAAACAAGAATTATGGAAATAGAAATTGAAACTAGAGGACAAAGTTCCAATCCAAAGTGGCATGATTATAGAAAAACCCACATTACAGCCAGCATTTTTCACACTGTGTGTCATTTAAAAAGTGAAACTTTAATCAAATATTGCAATCAAATATTAAATAAGAATCGAATCCAGACAAGAGCCATGGCACATGGAGTTATAAATGAAAATGTAGCCATTAAAAGGTATATGGAGGCTTATGATCTGGTTGTAGTTGAATGTGGTTTATTCTTGTCTCAGGAAAGGCCTTATTTAGGAGCATCTCCTGATGGTTTACTGGGATCAGAAACCATTATTGAAGTTAAATGTCCTTATGCTTCCAGAAATCAAAAGATCAGTCCTCTAACAATACCATATCTACAATATGACGAAAATGGACAACTAACTTTAAAAAAAAACAATATTTATTACTACCAAATTCAAGGGCAGTTATATGTAACAAAAAGATTATTTTGTAATTTATTGATTTTTACCTATAAAAGTTTACATGTAATATATATTGAACGTGATGAACAATTCATTCAGGATATGTTGGATAAACTTGATAATTTTTATCATAACTTCTTTAAAAATGCTGTAATCAAGAAATATTTCTTTAAAGACTAACACTTTAAAATAAAACTTTATTAACATATTAAAATGCTTTTATTTCATAATATTTTCTCTAAAATTACAAACCATAGCACAAACAAATAAAATTCTAGATGCCAGTGTTACATGATATGGGCTTAGTTCACTTTTCAAAATCTTGTATGTTTTAGCAAGGCCTATAATACGTTCTATATGAACTCGTTTGCTTGCTAGTTTTCGATCCTGTACTATTCTAACACCTGGTATTTGTGTCTTTCCTTTCAAGAACATTGGAATGTTAATAGTTATATCTTTTGGAGCAAAAATGTCCTGCACGTTAAAACCTCTATCTGCCATGATAGAATCGCCACTGTCACATAGATTTTCAAGATTGGATCTTTCTATAATCTGTCTATCACTGACTGAACCTCCATAACATTCTGAGACATATGAAATTAGACCACCAGGTGTAGCCCCAATCATAGCCTTCACAGTATTTTTATGTTTGTAGCTGCTGAATGTCACCTGCTGTGCTATAGGATTCCCAGGCTTTGTGATGGGTATTTCAGTTGTGTCCACAATAATTCTTGTACTTGCAAAACCACTTCTAAATGACTCTGGCATAAAGTATTGAACCAATTCTTTACTGGGCCAAATACTAATTAAAGACCATATTTCATACATAAAATTGATCCATGTTATAAAAATGTTAGCAACACTAGTTTGGGAAATACCAAATAAAAATGCCAACTCAAAATCTGGTAAATACCTCCTTAGCTTGATCAGTGTTATCAAAAGTTGGTCTTCAACAGAAACATTGATAACTCTACTTCCCTTGTAATTTAAATTATTACACATTGGACTTAACGTGTTTAACACAAGCATAAATTTTTCATAGTTTTCTAGCCCAGTATAAAAATGAATAGCCTCCTGATTGGCCCTCATAGCCTCTAGTGAAATTATTCCCAAAGAACTACCACATTGAATGCTAACAGATACTGTTCTAGGAGTAATATCTTCTGAGGTGCTCTCTACAGTAGATATCTCTATTTCAGTGCTAGTAGACGGTTCTGGAATACTTTCGTCCCCAGTTGGCTGTCTAAAATCAATTCTGCGTCTGCTTCTTTCCAAATACCGAAGGCTTCTTGATGTAGGTGTTGTTGACACTCGGGTGGACCAAGGGAATATGCTTGGGACAGTCCCCTTTTTGAGAAATCTGCATATTTGAGGATTTCCTGAAAAACAAACAAAATATTTAAAAAATTTATACAGATTACTTTAAGTATAAGACTTTTAACACTCTGTAATATGGAGGCACACAGGATACCTGTTCATTGGTTTATTTACATATTAAACCTCCAGGAAACAAACCAAGTTTTCAAGCAGACTTTACAAGGTAGTTATCATTAAACTAACCACAGTGATAACGAGAAGTCTCTGTCTGTAATGCTAATGACTGAAATCAACACTTAATAAGTTAATAGCTCACCTGTATAAGCTGATTCTCCTACATAATCAGATTCTTGGAAATGATTCCGGCATAACCTGCTATGCTGTGTCGCTACATAATTTTTGCGACGTATAGCCTTTTCCCACTTTTTTTTTAGCGTTGTATCTTTGGGAAATAAATGAACACCGGGGTTAGTACATCCTGGTACAGCACACAGAGGCATATTTCGAGAAAATTGAAATTTACTGAATGCTAGGTTACAAAATGTATGGAATTGACAGCTTTTGATAGCCATGTCGACGATTCGCCACCTATCGTGAACAAATGGCAGTTTAGATCCCCATTTTGGAAGTTTATTGTAAGTGTTTTGTTGGGAATAGAAAATGTCGTTGACTTATTTATTTCTTGGGTATTCATAATAACTTCAGACTTCTTATTTGTTTTTATTAAGAACTTTTTTGCAAAATATTACAGACAATTTTAATTGGATTCACACAAATTTAATAAAAGATGACTTTTAGCAGTGAAGGTGAAATATTAACACCAGAAAGTGTAAAATAAACGCAGAAATTGTCATAAACATTTTACTACCAAACAAATTGAGAGAAATATAAATATTCGTCACTACTAAAAGCATTTTTTATTTATTTTCCTCGCTACGCTTAGGACTCTACTCTAGAATCTGTTGTCCCGCAGGTGGGCGACTTCTCGGTGTCGCTGAAGGCGCCGGGCCGCAACAAGCACTTCCGCGTGCACGTGGAGGGCGCGCTGTACTGCATCGGGCAGCGCAAGTTCCCGACGCTGGAGCAGCTGGTGGCGCACTACCAGCGCGCGCCCATCTACACCAACAAGCTGGGCGAGAAGCTGTACCTGGTGCGGCCGCTGCCCCGGCCCGCCGCAGTCTGATATATTCTTTTCCTACTGAATCTGTTTCGTTTTCGTCGAGCCGTTCCGTACAAAAGTGTAACTATAATTAGCGTTTCCCGTTTTGTACTCCGGTGTCCACTATTTACTCGATAAAACTAGTTCAGAGCTTCCGTATATGCATTGTCAATTTTGTACGAAATTTGTATCCAAGCTCCGCGCACTCGATCGGAACCGACCACCGTTAGCGAGGGTTTTGCACGAAAGTAGTCGATTAATCGAATCGAACAGATTCCCAACACTCAATAGTACAACATCGGCTGAGGAATCTGTTCGTTACGAACACCTATTGTACTATAACGACTTTATATAATACGGTGTTGAAGCAACGCCTAAACTTAATTAAACAACAATAACAAAACCAAAAATTGGCTTCTTTATCTCTATTAGTAATATAACATTTTATATCATATTATTTAGGTAAGTTCCATAGTGTAATTTTTATAATGAGTTATAGTTAAACTGTGTTTTACGCATATAATCGATGATCGCGTCTGGGAGTACCCGCGAATATATTGAGTGGACGCTTTAGATATGGGATGTATAACTAAATATACACTATGATACGTTGTGATGTTTGGCTAAGTAAGATATAATGTAAGTCATGATCAGGGAAAATCGTGGAATGAGTAAGGAAGGCGACGTATTGTAAGGGAGTGGGAATTTTGTAAGGTTTTTCTAACGCGCTCAACGTTTAGAGGACTCTGTTGCGATTGACAGAGATGTGATTCAATGAAACAGGCATTTTGTAGCATAGTACAGTGTTTTACTGTAGAGGCCAGCTGTATTGAATAAAATCTTACTGACAAAAACTAGCTTCTCATAAACTCTCAGAATTTAATTTTTTCATTTACTCTCAACTTTGACATTTCGAGCTACAGAGAGCTCCAAAAAAGTATTATAAAAACATTCCTTAAATTGAATGAAACATTTAATTCTCAATCACGACTGTCAGTCGCAACCGCTCGTCCAATCTCGCGCGTCAGTCAGAGAGCTAGAAGTCTGACTAGTGGAATCGCGTAGACAAATAAATCAATGATATACAATATTCCTGCGTTTTAGTCTTTACGGACAACGAATTAGGTAACATTTGGTTGGTACCGCACCAGTTTACACTTACATTTTGAAATGGTACGTAATAAGGATGGATTAAGATACGTCAAGAGAAACTGTGGTGGGGGTAAAGACGCATCTGTAATTGGTGGATCACCTTCGTGTCGCGTCATACGATGTATGTCCGATTGGTGGATGTCGCAGTCGTAATAAAGGAATGAAATCTAGTAGTCGGTCACTGTCGCTCGGTCTGGACTCTTGGATAATTACACAGTGATATAACTTGTTGTGATTACCCAAATTGAGACGAAAAGGCAGCCCGATATCTGCTGGTGTACATTTACAGTAACGGACTTGTAGTTTAAACTGGTGTGGTGGGCATGGAATCTCAACGGGTTGATTTCCACTGAGGTGACAATCGCTAGTCAATATTATACGCCAACATCACAAACAACTCGCTCTTATGTTACAGTTTTATTTACTTTTGTAAACCTTGTGCGCGCAGTCTGTCTGGGTGTCCTAAACTAAGGATGAAGAAACAATAAGGTTATGCTCCAGTCACAAATACACCATAATATATTATTAATATAAATATATGATTAATTTCAAGGTTTAAAATTTAATTCTTAACCTATGTTAGTGTAAGCTTTAAATTAATGACGTCAAAGTCGTATGCGCTCTGTTCTATTCTCGGCGATAATTCTATTAATACATGGTGTCATACGTGACTCGAATTTGTTAATAATAAGTGGAATTAAGGGCTGTACGGTATTTATTATAAATTATCCAACGCTCAGGCACGTTGCGCGCACCCTCCGCAATTCGATCCACATGTAAAAAATAACAATGGCAGCTTGTTTGTTGTTTTATACATATTAATTGTTTATAATATATTAATTTTGTAGATACCAATATATAAATTAAAATGCGAATCACCTTCAACAATTAATTTTAAGTTAAACCTTGATATGTTCAGTTATAGCACCTGTATTATGTTCTGTAGTGTAACGTCCAACGCTTTGGTAACACTCCATAACGGCAAGTATTAAGTAAATAATAGCTTTTACACAGGAACATTATTTTTGTATGGACTTTTATTTTACACATGACAGTTGATGATGCACCAAGTGTAGAGATTTTTGTATGCGAGAACTTAGCGATAAGGTTAGGTTACATGTGACACTGTATGATATATGATTGAGGGTGTTTTCCTCGGTTTAAAATGTTTTTGCGCGTGTATGAACGATTATTTTATAATATAGTAACGCATTTGTACGTCTTGACTAATTTGAGATTAATTTATCAATATCTCATTAATTCATCAAAAGCTGCTTTGTTTAAAACTTAAATAAACAAAAATTACTATCGTGTAAAATGAAATTCTCTGGTCTCAATTGCATTTGCTAATAAATTGATGCTTATTGCCAAATATTATTTGGAGGATACGTCAATAACCGCTTCTATTATTTTTGAAGAACATAATTTCCTTAGATAATTTGAATGGAAAACATCCTTGAGATGGCGATGTCTCGCGACATTGATAACGCACTATAATTAATTACAAGTGATACTTTTGAGATATAACTTTTGTCACACAAGTGTCAAATAAAGCAATGGCATGGAATTGGTCAAAAGTGAGAATGAAATAACTAAGGCGTATTGCATAATATGTAATTTAAAAATGCATCTGTCGCATATGAATTATTGTAAATGATTATGAAAATAGAATTTCCTATACTTAAATATTCAAAAATTTATATTATATTGTTTTTGTAACTTTGTATTGAGATTTAGTTTTATATAGTCAACCAACAGTAGAGGGTTCGATGATGTTATAATTATGCAAGTATAGTTAACAATACATCATTTTAAAAGAGCATTATTCTTTTGTAAAGCTTGCTCCACAGTGCAATTTTAAAACGAGTTTTTTTTTTTAAATAGTTTTCATCAAATGCATTTTCGTAAGTTATATTTATGAGATTAAAAAATAGTTGAGTATCAGTCTATGCTACTCATTACGAGTTATATTAATGAACACGTGCGACATAAGTCATATCTCAAAACGCAGTGATCTTAAGTTACTAGATCTTTTTGATGTATTTAATACGTTTTATACTCAATAATGTAATTAGAATTAAATGCGAGGCAAACTCAGTGTAGAGATTTATTAGTAAAAAAAAATAGCAAAATGTACCGCCGCCGCCGCTGCAGGTTTTGAGCGATTTTTGTTTCATACAAATCATTAAAAGTTGAATATGTATTCGGCGCATCGGGTTATTTTAAATTAAACATGGTGTACATAAATGAATCTATTAACTTGAAAAAGCTCGGTCGAAGGATCTTTATTGTGTTTAATTGCAAAAAATAATCATTTTCAAAGCTTGTTTGAGTTCAAAATACACCTTGTATGCCAAAGTCTTCCTAGAATGTTGCAGCATCTGCAGCCGCATTTATTGAATGCAAGCCGGTAGCGACAAGCACGGGGTAATCATTGGATGGACATATTGAATTGTTTGAAATTAACGAGAGTAAGACAGAGTGTCATGAGTTGTATATTAAATGTTCGATTGTCGGACAAACGAATGATAATTGATTGCGAATGAGTAAACTATAGTGCACTAATATCAAGCTTTATAAAATAAACATTGCCAAACTTAGAAAGGAATTAAAGCCGAGTTTACATTCCTAAAGCTTTTTATAATAACACTTGCGAAGATTAGCTTAAAACTTAAGTATTGGGTACTAAAGTACCGCCCTACCAGTTTTTCAAAAATCGACTAAACTACATTACTGTATCAAACGTTTTATTAGTATAACTAGGTATAGATTATAGAGTGATTCGGTTTTTTATTTTTATATTGCTCAAAGTATATTATTTTATAATTTGTATTTGTGAACTTGTGTTTGTACGTTTTTGTGAATGTATATTATCCGATGTAACGAGCCAATGTAAGTGCAGTATGTAATATTAAACAATAATTTATTTATTAATTTGCCATCCGGTGTTTTATTCTCACACTTCCCTCTTTTTAACTACTACTTTACATTCGCTAATATAAAGTAGTAGAGAGAGTAATTGAAAGTGATAATAATCACTCGGGGTATGGATCTAGGAACTGGTCCTAGTTACGAGTGTTTTTCCAGCTAATACCAGCATAGTTACAAATAGCTATTGATCAAACAAAGCCAATCAAAACAAAATCACGAGCTCGACTGTTACTTGTTTCGTGGTAATTGATTCTATCGTAAAATGTTATCGCGCAGAGATAAACTACTGATCCAGCCATGGGAGGACCGCAGATTCAAAGATCATCGTTCAAAAGTGAGTCAATGAATAATGTTCATGTTTTCACAGAAAATGCATGAATGACATTTAAATGATTATGAGAGAAAGAGTTCAGACTTTGTTCTCGTCTGCATCAAACGGAATTCTTATTCCTATCCTATTATTGTACACCCTAGGGTTATGTTGTATCCGAGGATACCGCGCGGTCTCCCGTGAGGCGGCGAGCCTCCTTGCCGAACTACCGCCATGGGATCTGGAGGCAAAAGTCCTCGCGCATTTGGGAGTGGCGCGAGGAGGCGAAACGCCGGGGCGTAACTCCGCTGCCGCGAGAGATCACGGCACAGTGGACGGAGCTCCGGCGGGATCTCATGGCGACATGGAGAGTGCGATTGTCGCAAGCCAGCGCTGGGCACGCCACAATTGTGGCGATAAGTTCCCTCTATGAGGAGTGGCTAGAGAGGCGCCACGGCGTCCTCACCTTCCGCCTGACGCAGGTCCTCAGCGGACACGGTTGTTTCGGGAGGTTCCTGTTCAGGATAAAGCGGGAGGAAACGCCTGGGTGTCACCACTGTGTGGATCGCCCGGAGGACACGGTGGAGCATACGGTGGAGGTCTGCCCAGCTTGGGCGGAGCACCGCCGCCGTGTCCTCACGGAGGCGATCTCTTGCGTCCGGCCCTGGTTCGGAGCAGAGTGTATGGGAGGCCGTCACCTCCTGCGAACTCAAACTCAAACTCAAACTCAAACTCAAAGCATTTATTTCAATTAAACCATTTACAGGCACTTTTGAATTGTCAACAAGTCGGTCAGTTACAAATATGAAGCTAGTTGCCCATTCCAAATAGTAGGTTCCTATGGAGAAGAACGGGCAAGAAACTCCACAGACACTCTTTTAAAATAAAATATTTGATACAAAGTATTGGTTACATCATTCTTATTGAAAATATACATGTGAGAACGATGCAAAACGTCAGAAGCGTCCGTGATAAAAAAAAACAATTCAAAACTAAAATAATTAAAAATAAGCCGTGGCAGCTAAGAGATGACCAGTCCCAACTGACAGCGCCCGTTCACGAACATGACGCATGGATCAGCACCATTCAGCTCAACCATTTTGAAGGGAGCTAAATGATCCAACACACACGCCACCATCAGCGAGACATCTGAGTGAGCATGACATACTCTCAGCTGCCAGGACATATTCAAGTCAATGAAAGACATATTACCCGGTAAATGGTAGCTCTATTGTACATAGTACTCACACCTGTGTTATGCAATTATATAATACAAAGGTGATTGAGTTTATACAATGAAAAGATAGTCTTACAATTTTCAGCAGCTCCAACAGTATTTTCAAATGTTAATCAATTTGTTGACGTTGTGGAGCAGGACCAGCATTGAGCCAAGCATTTCTATCAGCGATGTAATCCCCCAGCCTATAATATGCCTGCTTGCATAGTGTGCGTTTTATACAAGATTTGAATTTCGTCTCATTCAGTTGAAGTATGTGGGGAGGAATTTTATTATAACATTTTAAACAGTACCCCATGAAAGATGAGTCTACTTTAGCCAGTCTGAAACCTGGTTGAGCTAATAGATCCCTACTTCTAGTACTATAATTATGTCTTTCGCCTCTTTTACTAAAAAGATGTAAATTTTTTCTTACGTACATGATGTTTTCATAGATATATTGACAAGACACCGTCATGATGTTAATATTCTTAAACAGTTCCCTAAGAGAATCGCGCCTGCGGAGATTATATATGGCTTTGATGGCTCTTTTCTGCAGAATAAAAATAGACTCGATGTCTGCAGCCCGTCCCCAAAGTAAAATACCGTAAGACATGATACTATGAAAGTAACTAAAATAGACTAGCCTTGCGGTATCTACATCAGTAAATTGACGGATTTTTCTGACAGCATATGCTGCTGAACTTAGCCGTCCTGCAAGAGATGTTAAATGAGGACCCCATTGAAGCCTAGAGTCGAGCGTGATCCCCAGGAAAACAGTTTTATCGACGAATTCTAGTTTCTCTTGATTCAATACTATCTCATAATCAAGCGAAGCACTATTAATGCTCGCGAAGGAGGAGGTGGAACGCATAAGGGAGAACCAAAATTCGCACCCTCACGCCGAGACGCGACGTGACGATACTGGAAGAGGCCAGTGATTTCGCGCTGCGCCGCGTGCCGCCGCGAGTCGCATCGCAACGTCGCGAGGCGCATAGTATAATCGTTGGTAACACGACGACGCCTCGCTGCGCAGCGAGACGCCGCGCGGCGCATAGTATAATCGTTGGTAACACGACGACGCCTCGCTGCGCAGCGAGACGCCGCGCGGCGCAGCGCAACGTGTCTACATTCGCCCCGCGTCCACCCACAGTCTACCATTTGCAAGCGCATGAGAACGACGTACGGCTGCGCCTCGGGGCGCCGCCCCTTTGCCCGCAAGATTCGAGGCAGAGGCCGCCTTAATGTTTCCTGGTTGCGGTACGTTAGTACTATTACTTATTCTGTGGTTGCGGCTACAGAAGAAATAAGAAAAAGTGAATTGGCGCGAAATCTTTAGATTTTTATTCTCTAATTACAAATTGAATTATTGGTGACCGTAATTTATTTTACAACAGTAAAAATGTCCTCGTCTAGTGAGAATCGTGATGTATTTGCAGATGGAAAAGAAAGGACAATAGATAATTTTCAATCTGTTGCCGTCAAGGTGTAATGGATTATTTTATTTTCTCGCAATCTTATCGTAGTAAAAATTATAGTGTAACACACGGCGCTAAAAACCCATTATAACTCGCTAAAGCTCGGGAGTAAACCTACCTCCTATATAATGGGTAATTTTAGCCCCTTGTATAACAATCTACTATTTCCCCTAGATGATAGATAATATGCTATTTTAGCCCCGCTCTGATACGCTAAAATGACGGACTTTTGAGCAAGATGAGTGAAAACAATGTTCTATTCTTTTCCCAATTTGAGGTAAGGTCGGCTCTGCCGGCGATAGACGACCGAGCCCCAGCGGCCCGGCCGCACGTCGCGCTCAAACTGAAGAAAAATCAGTGGGAACTTGACAGAAAGAACAAGATACAAAGGGAGAACTTCAGCCTACTGCAGCGACTGAACGATATCATGAAAGTGAACCGGCTTGATAATCACTGGGCGAAACCGCTGCCGAAGTAAGTTGTGTGATGGATACATGGATGGATACGTAATCATTAGGTACTATATCTGAAATTGAATTGTTTATACATTTTTGTGATTAAATGAACAATTGAATGAAAGATTTTGTTGCTTTATCGCTAATGCATCAAAAAATGCTTAGGTATTATTTATAAAAGAAATATAAATATATTACAATAGTAAAAATCGTTCAAAAGTTCAAAACCTGATCTTTTGATTTTATTTATTTATTTTCTTCTTACATCTACCATTACAGAGTAACCCAATGCGGTAAATGCGCTTATCCTAACTTAATTATTCTAAATAGGTACTAACATGCATGGTACCTACTTATAACCATAACAAATTACATATAATGCATTCCTTGTGAATTCACTCAAGAGAACAACAGAATAAGTGTGTATTAGCTAGCTTGTGGGAGATTTTGGAACAACGTTCGTAATATCACAGGTGTAGGTCACACGCAAGTACCGCATATTGTAATATTATTATGCAATGTCTTCGTGGGTGTTCCCGAGAGGCTTTATAACTGATTAGCAGTATTTTATTATTCACTAGCTGACCCCACAGACGTTGTCCTGTCCAAACTTCAATAATTCATACAAAATTCCCATAGAACATGCACTTTGTTATTTTTTTCAAAATATTCTCTGAACGCTTCCCAGGACATCAACGAAACAAAAAACTAGCCTGTCCTTCCCCAGGATGCCATCTATCTCCATGCCAAATATAGATTTTGGTGAAAGAATTGGACAATTAATTACTGTTAACATTAGCTTCCAGCAGAAGGTGGGATTGTTCTACGACGCGGAGTCGTTGAACAGTAAAGTAACGGCGCGGTCGCTGCCAGAGCCCTCGGAGGAAAGCTACAGTAACGTAAAATGTTACGCGTGCGAGATCAGGAAAGTGAGTCTACAGGAAATCCATTATAGTTTGATAGAAGGCAACATACTAATAGTATTTTTTATTCACAGAAACAATACGAATACATCTACAAGCAGATGCATCAAGACTCATTACCTTCTATTTACTCTAACTAATATTGTAATCAGTGTTCTTAAAATAAAACGATTATTATACTGGACAGAATTTATTGGTATATAGATACAATACAAATGGGCTTGAAGTCAACATAATTTCATATTGGGACAGCCGTTCCGGTCCCGATGCCTGGTACTGCATTTAATTATTATCGTTGGAGTTAAAATCGAAACATAAATACTATGTTATTATCAAAAGCATCAATTCAATCGGTAAGCAGATTACACTAAACGCATACGTCGCGTACGCGGCACTTAACATTAAAGCTATCCACTTCGTGTCCATCGTCCGTTACTCGGTACATTACGAAATCGAAAAACAAAGATGAAAATTTTCAAACATCACAATAGAGCTGTATCACAACGGAGCTGCGGCGCGCTCGCTACACACGAGCCGCGCGCGACCCGCCGCGCGCCCGGGCCGCACGGACCCTCGCCCGCGACCCGCCGCGCAGTGACCCGCGCGCCACTAGAAGCGGAAGCCCTCGTGCGGGCCGGGCGCCGCCGCCGCGTCGAAGTGGAACCCGGACTCCGCCGCCGTCGGGACCAGCGACGCGTCCTCCTCCTGCAATGATCATTACAAACTTGTTATCACATACTTAGAGCAAAACCTTGATTTTCGGAATTTATAGAGTATAATGCCTCCGGCTGCCCGAACAACTTTCGGACGGCCTGCATAAGTGAACTCAAATAAATCAATACCTTCATAAAATCACACAACTAAAACCTCATTACGTTGCGACATGCCACTGTCGTTAAAAAACAATAAATGATCCACTAGTGAAATCATTCATCTCTTTGTCCCAGTAGGATTACATCGGGTAACAATGACACGTCAGTACACACCTCTCCCGCGAAGTATTGCTCAATGATATCATAGGCCATTTTGTAGATCTCCACTTTCTCGTGGCTCTGCAGCGCCTCGATCTTGTCGATGCCACCGCACTCTTCGATCATGTTGGCGACCTGGTCGGCGTTCTCGCCCGCCATCTTCAACATGTTGCTTAAACCGTCTAGCACAACCTGGGGATAAATCGTTAATAATGTTAGCTTGGTAAATTTAAAACTAGCAGGCTATGAATCTAAGAACAAAGGCATTTATGTGTTTTTAAAAGAACAACTTGTGAAACTGAAAGTGTCACCAGTTCATGGAACATCTTGCTATTCAAGATATTCCAACCAAATAAACAAAGCATTATTGCAAACAAGTTATTCATTGACCTTAACTAAAGCGGCATGTCAATATTATACATTGTTAGCAAATTGAATGTAAACTACGTGAACGCGCCAAACAATAGCAGTGGGAACTATTGACATACGTGTTTGCTGAAATCAAGTGGAGATTTGAGATTTATGACCCAATTTCACATTTCAAACCAATTCTATACCTAGCAGAAGATAAATGGCTGTTAGTTAAAATGCCTGCTGTTTGTAAGCCTGTACATAAAAGAAAAAATCACTGAATAACGTACATTGATAACTTGAGTATCTTTGCAGCTGAGCAATTTGCAGAATGGCGGTATGACCCCGCAGTTGATGAGGGCGGCGACCTGTTCCTTGGTCCCACTGATACTGAGGTTGGACACCGCCCAGGCCGCTTCCTTTTGCGTCTGGAACTCTCCCTTCGTAAGGTTCTCTACGATCTTGGGCAGTAGGCCCGCGTCTATGACTGCCTGCACTTGTTGCTTATTGCCCGCTGTGATGTTTGATAAGAACCATACGGCCTCTTTGCAGATCTTCTCTTTCTGTTAATGGAACAAGACAATAATAAAATATGAAAAGAAAAAAAAAAAAAACCTTTAAATTCTTCCCAGTGATTAAATTTACAGTCTTCATTCACAACAGTGACGAGGTCATCAATTGAATTACGCACAATAAAGTCCATGTTTAGAATAAATCTTTATCATTGTAATAACATTAAGAAATTGCATCAATTAAAATTATTTCGGCTGACCCTTCTCAATGACGTTTCAGTTCCTCTGGTAATTACAAAACATGCTGTGAATAATTATGAGTTTTATTACGTGTATGTACGCATATCCGATCGGAAGGCCGCAATCCGAATCAAACAGTGCAACCTGGTACTTTACGAGATGCTATAAATAGAAGGAAGCAGACAAACTGATGTGGAAGTAAATAACTTGGGAGGGGCCTATGTCCGGCATTCGACTGTGATATACCACTCTTGGTCTATCACTGTCAAAGGCCTAAATAGACGATAATGATTGATTGGCCTAAATAGACGTATTCATTAAATGTAAATTAGACTTATTTAATTACGGAGATTACAGGAGTGGTGTTATGTGTTTTGTACTATTATTTAATTCATTTATCATATCTTTCAGTAAAACCGCAACAAGTTCGAAGTAGTTAGTCAAATTAATAAAATATACAAAAATGTGAAGGTCGACTCGCGTTATCACTATCAGTCAATGACCATTCAACGAAGCATGTCAATGTACTGTCTAATGTTTTATGTCAACGGATTCTGAGCAGGCAGTTGACTGCGGTAACTCGCGCGCGTTTAATAATAGATAATTACCATCTTGGCCGCCGACCAGACGCGTGAACACCTCTAGTCATTCACACTTTACACATTTTATGTATTTTTGTGTGAAACTGTCTTGGATGCATATTATATGTTCTGTGCGATGAATTGGCGCGGTCCTATTGGCTCGAACGTCGTTACATACGTCAATTTACAGGTGCAGACTACTAACCATAGTCTTGTTTTCACCGTTTGCTGATTAGTGCAGCTTTAACAGGTAGTTTAAGCAAGTCAACTTACTAATAGACTAAGGACTGATTTTCAATCTGTCATATTTTTATTCCTCAGATAATAGTTAATTGACTATTGAAAAATCAACCATAAGGTAAATAAACAAAATTCTATGCTTGTGTGGTGGGAAACAAAATTGTATGCTTGTGTGGTGGGAAACGAATATGTATGCATTTGTTTAGCGACCTATGGTACTTAATAAGCATATGATCGCGTAAAAGTAAAGTAGCGCGTGTGTGAACGGCCCACAGCATTCCAATCTCTCACTTTGTTTACAGAATACTAATTTGTTTATTTTGGTGTAATTGGCAGGTTTACAAAAATATATGTATAGTTTATCCACTAGTCTAATAAACATTAAAACAAGCATACCTGATGCGACAGTAAAGCAGGGAAGTGCGACAGTGCATCACAGTTGAGGACCACTTGTGTTTGCTCATCTGTGCCTGTTACAATGTTGCCCACTGCTCTCAAAGCTGCCGTCTGGACCTTCACCTCCTTGTGAGATAGCAACGGGATCAGTTTCGGCACAATTCCCGATTCTATAACCATTTGGATCTGCTCATTGCCACCGTCTGTTAAATAGCTGATTGCCCAAACTGTGTCTACTAATATCTGGAACATAGCAAATAAATAATGTTATACATGCAATTATGAAACCACAGTAGATTTTAATTGAGCACATAGTGTCAGATTGTATTAATAGTACAATGTTGTCAGGTTGACACAAACTTAAAGACTATAAGTAATGTATTCAGAAGGAGATTCAAGTACAACTTATCATGATGTTTACTGTAGAAACAATAACATTCAGATTCATACTTACTCTGTATAGATAGTTATTATCTTAACAGATTCACTTTCAGATAAATACCTACTTTTGTGTCAATTTAAAAATAGGGGGATTTGGTGGATATTGAATATTCAGGCATAAATTATTTGAATTTTACATGATTTGGTTCATAGAAGAAAAAATTTGCAGCTTAGAATTATTTTAAATTATATTAATATATAACTTAAAATATCAATTGAGCTGCCACAGATTATTCCATCAGATAAGTTTATTTTTATCAATTTTGTAGTCATAGATAAATAAATTGAAACCAACAAAACATGTCACATAGCTTTGTTATGAATATTCATTTAACCCTATTTGTAGAAAATTCTGGATGTTTTAATAATAATGTCTTGTTTAAAGAAGCTAAATGGTTTCCACTCAATTGATTTAGCAATAGATTAAGTAACTAATTGAGTGAATCATGACTTTTATGTATTAGTGTAATCTTTTCACAGAAATGTCTGATTTAAATTGATTCCAAGTCATAACAAATGAGACGTTTCTTTTAAAATAACAGAAGTTTGATCCTACATTCTTACTGCATTAAATTAAATCAACTGTGTTATAAAAAATAAGCACAATGTTTGATGCAATCTGACCTTTTTGGTAGTATTCTTTCATGAAATATGTAACTTCTTCAAAAATTTACTTCAACTTAGCAGTTGTAAGGTATGACATTTTAATGTTCAACTACCTCAGCTAATACAATAAAATTAGTTTGTTTGAATGCACTTTAAACTTTTGTAGCCTGACCTAGTCATTTCCTTTGAATATAATAAAGTCTCCCACAGTACCATAGTTGGCATGTTTATTGAATTTAAGCAAGGTATTTTCTAGCATTGCAGTTGAATGAACTTTAGTGGCCTAGCTTACAAACTAGGCTATTGAAATGTTTATAAAGTACTTACATTGTTGTCATTGTGCGTAATGAGGACATTAAGTGCTGGAAGAATTTCTTGAATAGTCTTAACTGGAGGTGGTGGGTCCTTACTCCTGCACAGGTTGACAATGACCCAGGTCACGTTACGAAGGAAAGAAATGGGGATGTCTGGCTTGATGAAACTCAACAGTGGCTTTACCACTCCCAACTCGATAACAAAGTCTCGGAGAACTGGGCCATCTCCAATGATGTTACCCAGAGCCCAGACTGCCTGCTCGCACACATTTTCGTGAGGAGACATGAGCAGCTGAAGGAAGACAGGGACGGCACCGGCGTGAACAACCTTGTTGGTCTGTGCTGAAGTGCCTGATGCGATGTTTGTTAAGGCCCAAGCGGTTTCGAACTGAAGTGTAGGGTTGTCAGCCCTCGAGAGGCACTGCACGAGAATGGGAAGGATGCCGGTTGCGATGAGCTCGTCGATGGGCGGGTTCTTGTCGGATGACAGTAGCTTCCTGCACTGCTGCACGGCGGCTAGCTGCACATCAGGGTTGTCTCCATTCGCCGCGTTCATCACCAACTCCTTGAGGTCCGTGGACGCCAGAGTCCTCTCGATCTCATCCTCGTCTGTTGAGTAGCTGATAGGCACATTACGACGTTTCTGTAGCGTTTCGTCCCTTTTATTTTTTCTCAGTTCTACTGTAACTTCGTTCCTCCGCCTGCGCATTTCCTACAAATCACACGCGAAATGTCATTTCATCGTCACAAAAGATCTTTGCTATAACTACATTATTACGAGGCATTGAACTACGTCTCCATACTTACGTCGACATCTTTGCCAGTGTTCTTGAAAACATGCATGCGGTTCTTCACTTGATCAGTCGCCATTTTATTTTTGTGCTTGCAGTCTCGTTACAAACGTGGTAATTACACAATGAAACAAAGGATCAACATAAAATAACGACGAAGAAAACTAATCAAACATGTTTTAACAGCACTATTAGCGTTGCTGATTCATTAAAGTCTTTTTAACACAGAATATTCTACGACACGAAACTAATCGTCCGTTTCCTCCTCGAATTTCTTTCTTTCTTTTTTTTCGGTTGAACTAAGTAATAGACAAGTTACATCTACATCTCATCTCAATGTTGCAAACATCAATCTTTTCTACAATCGAAAGTAAGTCTCATCACTGGAAAGACTCGAATAGTCCGATCCAGTCGATAGAATAATCGACTACGCTTTGACAGACAGTAGTCTCAGTATATTTTATTTTACTCTGTGGCTTTGACTTGACAATAGATTTAGTGTTGCAATAAAAATATAAAAACTTACAATTATTTTCAATGTTGGTAATAATTTGTACGTTATTGATGAATTTTCTTTCACTACGCACTACTTCCCACTCCCACTTCCGTAGTTCCGTATTTGTTGCAGTCAAAATAGGAGTGTTGTTATAGAATACAAACAAGTATTTTTTCATTCGAGCAATAAATCTCGTGAAGATCACTGAAGATGACGATATTGACGAAGTCAAGCATCACTATTACGAAAACCCCGTTGATCGATGAAAGCAACTGCGATGAAGTATGTATTACATTTTTATTACCTGTGATACCTACATGAATTTTGTATTGTTCATCGATCGGCGTGCAATTTACTCTTTTCGATACTTACTGTAAATTTTAGGCGACATAAAACTTGTCCTTCATTCTTCAAAAATTGTGCTTCATTTCTACAACTGTTAGTGTTCGCATTGATTAGTAAGCTGCGCCTACCGCGCAGTAAAATATTTTTGATGCAGTTACTGCGACATAAATCTTTATTGATTTTCAGTTTACGGCGGTCGGTTTTATAGATACAGATAACACAATCGATACTGAAAAATGTATGCGAGTAGGTAATTGTTTCAATCCCCAGCTATCATTTAAACCTCCAAATGGCTGGGACGCAGATCCAGTACCACTACTCGTGATTCAAAAAAAGAAAAGGATTTGCGTCTGTGCCTGTGGCTGCGGCTTTAGAATTGGTGGCAGAAAGGTTAATCTGGATAAGGTTAATATAATTATTGTGTTAGTTTTGTATTTTATGTAATGGATGATGGTGTTGTAAGAAGAATACTTAGCAGCTGCACATTGCGGAAATATGGTTTTACGGCTATAGGTGTTTTGCATGGTGCCCTTATAAAATCCTAGACTCTAGTCTGTCATCATTAAGGGGAATGCGCTAAGGTAGCCCGCGAAATTTAAATTTTCGTACGTTTTTTTGCAATTGCAGGTCAGTAACAGGTTGTATGTTGATCTAAATATGATTCGCGGCCATAACAAATATGGCTTTACAGAATTATAATCAATAGAATCAGCATTACATTTCTCTAAGTTCAAAAAATCCTACTGAATGATTATTTCAGAAATAATCTTTCAGTAGGATTTTTTGAACTGATGATGATGCTTTTTTGATTCTAATGATTATAATTCTGTAAAGCCAAATTTGTTATGGCCGCGAATCATATTTAGATCAACATACAACCTGTTACTGACCTGCAAATTGCAAAAAACATAATACAATTTGAATTTCGCGGGCTACCTTAGCGCATCCCCCAGAATAAATAAGTAAACACTAAACAGTATTCTCTAGCTCAGTATCCACCCTCCGCCCGTATCTACTGTTTACTTATTTACTCATTTGATCATGCATCAGAATTTCATTTTCAATACCTATGTACTCATTCATTAAACAATAAAATAATAACGCTCTGAATAAATACACACACACATACATGCATACACACATGTAACACACATATAGTATACATACACTCACACACACACACATTACGGTACATTATGGAATGCAATAAAGAATTGTAAATAAAAACGAATGAAAACTACTAAGAATGACCTAAAAATAATTTGGTCTTTCTCAGATCATCGAAATGCCGGTGGGTCCGCCGGGTAAGCGCGTTCGCGGCGTGGGGGCTCTTCTATGCATGATTATCACGATGTTCCTGCTGGTGCTGATGGGCGTCATCACCGCCATGCAGATCTACGAACAGGTCACCACCGACATGTCTCAGCACAACCATTACCAGGGCTTCTGCTCCATCCCTTTGTCCAGGGTACGTGTGACTAGATGGTTTGTTTTAGTTATTGGATGCGGCAGAGTTGTGAATAAATTACTTTTACTAGCAATACGATTAAGTGCCAATTTCACCAATGAAACTGAACACGAACAGCACATAAACCACGCGTTTAAGAGCTGTCAGTGTCATTATTTTCTTTGGAATATTGACACTGACAGCTCTTGAACTCGGTTTAGATATGCTGGTGAAATTCGCCCTTAGTGTTTTTGAATATTGATAGGGCCACTTGTGACCACTATCTCACCGGATGGTAAGCAATGCATCTAGTTTTTAAAATATAATTGACATTTAAAAGTGTTTGTACAAACCTCTTAAAGAAATAAAATCATTTATCATTGAATGATGTGGTCGTCGATCGTCGTTACGCACAAGTAACCTCACGATTTGAAGACACCCAGTTTATAGCTGTCGGGATGCAGACTCCGGCTGGGAATTCCACTCCTTAGCTGTCCGCACAATGACCTATTCCCAACCCGTTTGGTGCATATGTACACCATAAGGCGGTGTCGTATTGTTATCTGTCTTGCTCGCCAGTTATTATAGGTACCGGGCTTAGCGAAATCAAAATGTAACTCCACGGACACTGCGAAATGTAACCGATAGGCTCGCAACTTACGACGGCACGGTTGGCGCAGTGGTTAAGTGATTGACTGCTGCGCTGCGTGTCGCGGGTTCGATTCCCGCACGGAACAAATATTTGTATGACCTTCAAGTAGTTGTTCCGGGTCTGGCTGTTTGTGTATGTGAGTTTGAATGTTTGTGAACGCACCCACGATACAGGAGAAATTCCTAGTGTGTGGGGCAACGTTTTTTTAAAAATAAAATAAAAAAAAAACTTGGCGACGATTTTCAAGGTTCTGAAGATTTGACTCGACCAATGGGTCTTTGCTGATGAGCCTCTTGGTCTGCCTCCCGTTTCTCAATCGACTCAAACATATCAAGCTGGTACAGCAATACTAAAATATGTAGACGTATTCTGACACGCCCTCCCCGCTCCGCCCAGAGCGGGAGAAGTTATTTGATAATTTCCCACCCAAAAAAAAAAATGGTTACGCCGGCTGGCGACCACTTGGTTATTTATTTATTTATTTGTGCACAATTTGTTACCTAAGTTTACGCTGTTGACATTACAATATGTAAGGCCGCCAGTAAGTCACAATAGTTAATACTGTAATTGAGTTGATAACTTTAGACAAGTCAAAATAGCCATAGACACGCAAAATAGTTGGCGACCATATAAATTGGTTCTAAATATAGTGCCAAGCCAGGCCAAGTGCGAGTCGGACTCGCGCATGAAGGGTTCCGTACCGTTATCTATAAAACCGGCCAAGTGCGAGTCGGACTCGCGCACGAAGGGTTGCGTACCAATATCTATAAAAATGGCAAAAAAAATTACGTTTGTTGTATGGGAGGCCCCCTTAAATATTTTTTTTTTTTTTTTAAGTGAATTTATAACTAAATATTCTGTGAATATTTCAAGCGTCTACCTGTTGCCGTTATCAATATCGAGCAAAAACGAGCAAAAAAATCACGTTTGTTGTATGGGAGCCCCCTTAAATATTTATTTTATTCTGTTTTTTAGTATTTGTTGTTATAGCGGCAACCGAAATACATCATCTGTGAAAATTTCAACTGTCTAACTATCACGGTTCATGAGATACAGCCTGGTGACAGACGGACAGACAGACAAACAGACGGCGGAGCCTTAGTAATAGGGTTCCCGTTTTACCCTTTTGGTACGGAACCCTAAAAACCACCTTTTTGACCATTTTCAAGAAATCTCCGCCCGTTTAGCACACTAACTTCACGCCGTGCAATGATGAACTACCTACTTTTTTATACCATTATTTTTAGTATAATTATGCGAAACCTGAACATAATTTGTTCAGAATAAGGAATTGATTTCAATCATTTTTACACCATGTTATATTTTGTCCCAAAAATATTTAAGTGTGATGGAAAATGTTATCACCATTTAATTACTTACAATACAATCGCCCGCCGTACGGTTAGGTACCTACTGCCAAAATATTATCAATGAGCGCAAGAAGACCCTGGAGGCGCGGCCGGGGGCGCCGCGCCGCCGCACAGTGGGTCGAAACGATGATTTTAGTGACTTATTTTTTAATTTTTTCTTTATGCGGATCGATAGAGCTCATTAACCTCAATAATAATTGTTCTGATAATTTTTTTCCTAAACTTGCTCCTTTGGGTGGAAAAATGCATTTTGATATTTTTTTGTATGGAGCGGACCAAATTAAATTAAATTTCTGCCAAGTGGCGAGTGATCCCGCTTTGAACCTATATTTTTCTTATCTTAGGGGTTGTCCAGTCTACTATCATTTGATGATTTGAACATTTGCATAAAGTTGCAACACTGGTAAATATATGGATCGAAAAAAATTAAAAAAATACTGAATAAAAAGCTTCATTTTTTATTTTCGGATGTTCTTTTAAGTTATAATTGATATGGAATAGTAAGTAAAAGC
Source organism: Tiliacea citrago (assembly GCA_963921375.1). Taxonomy (NCBI): domain Eukaryota; kingdom Metazoa; phylum Arthropoda; class Insecta; order Lepidoptera; family Noctuidae; genus Tiliacea; species Tiliacea citrago. The sequence continues at coordinate 27,239,336 of OY992786.1, forward strand.
ACTTAATAATTCACATAATTACTTAAAGACTAACGACAATTAATACATTTAAAGGTCCCTGATTTGCTTGAATTTACTAAGTACGTATTATTTAAAAATGTGGATCTATTAATTTCTATTTGTTTATTTAATGAACTTATAAAATCTTTTAAATTAGATTTAATACTGAATAGTAAGTAAAGATACATGCAAATACAAATTTACTAAAGGTAAAAACTTAAAACTATACAACAACAAATTTACTATTTCGTTTCAGTCATGACATAGAAACTAATAAAAAAAATCAAGAAACTTACAATCTATCAATAATTTTATTCACTATCTTGTAAATTATCTGCATCAATAAAATCTAAATCGGATTCTGAAGGAAAACTCAGCAGAAGCTCTTTGACTTTTGGAGAGAGAACCATTCTATTTTGTTTCGCCAATCGAGGCCGTAGACTTGTGATCTTTGGATCAGACGACAAAAGAAGATTGTGTAAAACATCCTCATTTGTCCCCGTTCTACTTACCTTTCTAGAATGACTCTCTATATTTCCTAAAATATTTATTACGAGCTTCCGCTACCTCTTCCGACAGTTTCCCTATAGGTATGACACCAAAGTTCTTTATTATGTCACTCCCATGTACCAACAATTTATGTACACTGGAAGGCATATAATACCAGGGATACAAGGTAACATACAATTCTGCCGTATCTTTACAAAATTTGGAAAATTTTGAAGGTCCACGCGCTCTCCAGATGCAACGGTTTGAAGAATCACGTGAAACCTTTCTATCAAATCTTCACGAATCCCAGTTATGCGGGCTGTTGTTGCTGCATCCCTGAAAAATCTTCTGGCAGTATTGCCATCATTGGTTGTGCCTACTCCTTGTTATACTATGTCGATGAGTAAACCGCATTCCCTCTTAAATGCTTGCTGTATAGCACTCTATCTAAGGGACAGTTTTTCTTTGTCGTCGTTTCTGCAACTCCATTTTTTGAAGTCCAAACGATAAGCTGCAAAAAAAAGAAATGTCACTTAAAAATAATCTCACAGGAAACTACAAACATGAAAAAATATGAAGTAATAAGATTATATTTACCGATATGAAGTAAGCACTCCATGCATCTTATCCAGGCATGTAAGGATGACATACCATACTGGTACATTTCTTCGTTTTTTTCTCTTTGAGAAAATGCCTCTAAATCGTTCATCTCTGACGGGTTTGCCTTGCAAATATCACAGACAGCTGCAGATGTATCCGATAAATATGATGTTATTTTGCCGTCTATCATCGTCAGGTACAATTGATGCTTAACTTCTACTTGGTGGATTCTTGTTGGCAGACGTCTTTCTATTTCTTCTGTTATGTTACCCTTTATAGTTGCCACTGTTGTCTGGGTTTCTTTGGTAAATTTAAACATTATCGGACGACAATAGAAAGTCGATGATGGTCGGTCGTTTTCCCAAACAATTGTTCCATCAGATTGTTGAAGCCTTATAGGAACTAGACTGGCCATCAATATAGTAGTCATCAAACTCTTTCTCAGTCTTTTGTTTGTAATTGCTTTGACCTGAGGCTCCATCAAAGCCCCATTTGCTTATAAGTAGTAACTCTGTTGCCGAGCCCAAATTCAAAGCAATTACATCTAAAAGCCCAGAAACCGTCAAGTTGAGTAATGCTTGCAGTTTAATAGCAGCTCCTTCTTCAGTTATGGTTATGTCTTTCCCTGGATAACATTTTGGCTTTGCTTGCTTAATTTTATAATAAGAAGGGTATAAATCAGACGCATTTTCACTGGCTGCTTCTCTTAGGCTTATATATTGCCACTTACTTAATTTAAGTGAAACTAATAAAGCCAGTGCCTTATCGGGTGAATATGTACTACTGTTTGCTTTATTTGCACTTAAACACTGCTTAACTTTTTCAAGATCTTCGGGGTGATTTAGCAAATGGTTCATTATTTTTCCTACATCCTCATTTCCAGTGTTTCTTAAACTAGCAATTGTAGTAGCTTTCAGTTCATCCGGAGATAACGAAAGCGATTGGTTTATTTGATCAACGCGTCTTCGTTTTTGCCTGGAGCCCAATTCTTCGAAAGGTTTTCGAGGTGTAAATGTAGATGTTGAAGCTTCTGTAGCAGATGGTGGTAGATTTTCAACATCTTCAATATCACAAATCTCGAGCTTTTCCTGTTCAGTGTTCACAGTTTTAGGTATTACTCCTTCGGGCCAGTTTATCGCACTTTCTACCCAATCACCATTTCTTCTTAAAAACGGTGCTAACGTGCGACTACTTCGTTCCCATCTTGCACTTAAATTTGAACAAAAGCGCGTACAGAATTTTTGGAGCTTAGCACTGTTCTCTTGCGTCTCGTTTATTTTATTTTGTAGGTATTGGAAGAGTTTTTTACTATCTGACAGCGACTTAAGCTGCTCTCTTAAAATCATAAATAAATCTAAATTGTTAACTAAATTTTCCATTATAACGAAAAGGGACGATCACAATCACAATAGATGTTAATAGTAGTACGAATAAACGAACACTAGTAAATATATAATAAATATGGTAATTTTATACTTCCAGTGACAATCAAATGTTTACTAATATTTCTACTACCCTTATTAACATTAAAGTAATGACTAAAAGTGAAAAACATTGTTTTTTATAAAGTAAAAAGTCAAGCTAATTGCAGTCAATAGAAATTTATAGATAAATGATATCCACATTTTTAAGTAATACGTAATTAGTAAATTTAAGCTAATAACGAACCTTAATATATTATCGTTAGTTGTTAATTAATTATGTGAATTATTAAGTGCTTTTACTTACTATTCCACATCAATTTTAACTAATAATACAAATAATTTTTATTTTCTCAAGTTCTTTTAAAGAACTTGAGAAAATAAAAATTATTCAATGTATTTTTTCGATTCATTTATTTGGCAGTGTTGCAACTTTATGCAAATGTTCATAGCATCAAAAGATAGTAGACTGGGCAAGCTTTAAGAAAAATATAGTTTCAAAGCGGGATCACTCGCCACTTAGCAGGAATTTAATTTAATTTGATCCGCTCCATACAAAAATATCACAAAATGCATTTTTCCACCTAAAGGAGCAAGTTTAGGAAAAAAAGCATCAGAAAAATTATTATTGAGGTTAATGAGTTCTATCGATCCGCATAAAGAAAAAATTAAAAAAACAAAGTTGATCCCTAAGTCACTAAAATCATCGTTTCGACCCACTGTGCGCCGCCGTTACCATATTTTTGTACGGACAACCCGGTAACACAAGCACCTTATAACATTGTGATTTTTCATGATACAGTTTTGATATTTTGTACAAAGATTCTTTACATAAAAATACTAGACACGTGTTTCGGGTTTCGCATATACTAAAACTAATCACACTCATATTTTAAAGGCGAATTTTTGTGAGTATGTGTGTGCGTGTGTGTGTTTGTGTTTGTTACTTCTTCACGCTCAAACGGCTGGACCAATTTTGATAAAATTTAGTATGGAGGTAGCTGACACCCTGGATTAAGACATAGGCTACTTTTTATCCTATGCCTATCTATATTTTATCCTATACATTTTTACTGCTATGTAGAATTTGTGAAGTTAGGGTCGGTAGAGTTAGGCCGTGTAGATTCAGAAGCTTGGCTCTACATGAGGTCTGATATCTTTTTCACAGGGCAAACTTATGTGGTCGTCTTGGCAACATTTTACATGAAATGTTTTTGGTGGGATAGTGTTTTGTGTAACACGTGTGTTTTGGACACGCTCCTGGCCTATTTTCGAATGAGGGGGAACATCAAAATGGCATGTCTGGCTGGAGCCATTGACGTGTATGTAGATATAATGTGACTGTGTGAATGGGAATGGTGTCACATCACAGGATAACATTGAGGGGTCCAATTTAACAGTTACGCAGTTGTTTGATCGGTAATGTGGCCGTTTCTAACGTTTAAAAAAACTGTTTCAGAAACTTAATATTATTAAGTACTTAAACTAAATACTATGAAAATATTTAATTATTAAAAAAAACAATCTGAAGACCCTTCTTTCTATAATCTGAGACCCTACCTATAAACGATAGCTGTTCTACTTCTGAGCTAAGCAATTTACTGAGCAATAGTTGTGAACCTTGGGGTCCATTCGACTGAAATGATTAAATCAGATATTCAAGATTTCAAACCCTGGGAAAAAAACGTAGGTACGTAATTCCGTTTATTTATACCATTTTAAAGTGCGGAACCTTAAAATATACCGTGCCATATTGCAAACGTATTACATCAAACGATCGTATCATGTCGGTGTGACATGATACGATCCACACCTACCGCTTAGCTGTGAGTCTGTGACGACGTGCTCGTCCTCGCGATCGGATTCAATGCCGCGTTCCATTATGTCAGCAGGTACAACCGCGGACAATAGCGGTTGACTAGTTGTTACCCTTATTCCGTTAGTGATAAGGTTGAAAAGTGGTCCCTCACCAGTATATCAGGTACATGACTGCCTGGGTTACTCCATTGACCCGCCCAGTTGACTCTGACCTCCAATAAAGACCCTCCAACGTAATTGGATGTAATGTGGGAAGTCTGTTATTTTCTATCAATTTATTGTTATCTTGCTAAGCGCTTGCGTCGAAGACTCGCAGGTAGAGCACGGCGCAGAGGAATTGTCAGGGTCAAGATTTCAGAAACGTAGGACGTTTTTAAACTTATGTGCCTGTGAAGTCCTTGGAAGACCAAGGACTTCTTATAGGTTTTCCTGTAATGTATAAATATAGAACTCTGTACTTTATTTTCAATATTTTAGGCTCGGCAGTTTCGGAGATATGGGAGGGAATGGGCAATTTTCATCTATTTTCTTTAATAACCTTAAAACGATATATTTCTAAATTGCAAAACAAAAGAAACACATTGCATTCCTATTTTACACGAAATAATAATTTTCAAATTTTTCCTCAAAAGTGAACCCTATATTCAAAAATCATTTATACAGGGTGTCCCGTAAATAATGGATCAAACGTAACGGGTAGGTAGCTTACCTCATTTCCAACAATAAATTTGAACAGTAAAAAAAAAACCGATAAGGTAACCAAGAATTTTTTTTTTTCGATTTTTACTATTTTCTGTACCGTGTTTTTAATGCTGTTGCTGCAAATGGCATGTTGTTGCATATTTAGGTGTGATTTTTGTCAAACATTTCTGAATAGTTTACTAATGTTATGAGATACCATTTTTTTAAATAACATTTTATTTGCCTTAGAAAAAAAATCTTGAATTGAAAAGTTTTGTTTTTACGATGAAAAGACCAGAATTGGAAAAATTCTCCTGTAAAAAAAATGTATGACACCAAAGTGTACCATTATTTTAAAAACTTGTAAAATTACTAAGGTTTGCAAATTGGTATAAAACTTACACCTAGTCTTTGTCGTTACAAAGATATTGCTATGAATGGTGCCAAATTACGAAATAAAACAAAATTTGAAAAAGTGTGCACAATTCAACTATTTTCTTAAAAATGTTTAGGTATCTCAGCGTATGAAAAAAATTAGGAGGTTAAATTAAAAAAAAAATACAAATAAATCGTTTATTTTGTTTTTACAGTAAATGTTCAAACTGACCTCCCCTTACGAGAATGCAAAGTCTGCACCTCCTAATAAAGGAAGCTCTTATCCGACGGACAAAATGGCTGTTGTTTATTTCTGATACAGCAGATTGGATGCGCTGACGTAATTCTTCTTCCGACGTTATTCGTTGTTTGTAAACTTTGTCTTTTAAACATCCCCAATAAAAAAAATCTAAGGGATTTAAATCCGGAGATCGCGGAGGCCACAAAATTGGTCCTAATCGGCCGATCCATCTGTCAGGGTGTTTCATTGAGTTGCGCCCTTACTGCCGTCGCATAGTGAGCGGGGCAACCATCATTTTGTAACCACATTGCTTGCCGCACGTCTTCTGGAATTTCTAATAACGTTGGCAACTCATTCCTTAAAAAATGCAGATAGTATTCGGCGTTTAGAGTTGCTGGTAGTTCAAAGGGCCCTATTATTTGCCCATTTATTATTCCTGCCCATAAATTTATTTTAAATTGATGTTGGCTCCTGTCCTCTCGTATCAAATGTGGGTTTACCAGCTGCCAACTGTGCAAATTATGCAAATTGAGATATCCATCTCGCCGGCATGAAGACTCGTCACTCCATAAAATTTTATTAAAAAACTGTGGGTCCGCCTGTATCATTCTAAGCATCCTTTGGCAAAATGCTACTCTTTGCGGGTAATCACGTGACGTCAGCGTTTGAACACATTGCACGTGATATGGGTGCAACCGGTGCCTTTTTAGAACTCGATGTACCGTCGATCTTGGAATACCTGTGCGTTGCGCTATGACGCGAATTGAGACCGACGAATCTTCCTCGATTTCTCGAATAATAATTTCGTCATAGACTTGTGACGGTCGCCCTTCACTGGCACCCCCAACTCCGGTGCCAAGAATTATTCCCTCAAGAAGCGCGTTATGCACTCTAATGAATACGCGATAGTCGGGATGTCGATCCCGGTTCGGGTATCTTTCACGATACAATCTTGCGGCCGCCCTGGCATTACCTCTTGCTTCTCCGTAGATAAAATGCATTTCGGCATACTCCCGTGGCGTGTACTCGTAACGAGGCATCGTACTACTGCACACACGTACAACCTCACACAAACGATTGTTTTCGAAGTCCGTAGGATTGCCAAGTCATTCGTCCAAAACACAAACAGTTCCAAATCGTTAGGCAAAGCAAAGTCCAAATACACAGCACAAGTTTAATTTTAAGGAACACAACAGTTAGGCACAGCGGGAGCGAAAGTAGTCTGACGTACGTATCAACTCGAAGAGAGATTCGTGTCAACTAAACAAATAAAATCATGCAACAATGAAGCCCTGTATGAGTGAAGGGTGAAGGAAAAAAAATACCTGCACATAGACACCGATTTACCAAAAATACAAAAGCGGCGCTATCTATCCCTTTCACACTGAGTGAGGTGCAACTCCGCAGGTAGCGGTCCCAAATACCGAACAGATGACGTCATCGGCTCGGAATTACGCTACACGCTTAACCACATGCTTAGATTACAAGCATAAGCCATTACGAGAAAGAAAAGTTAGATTGTACCATTTTAATGTCTGTTCTGTCTTCTTCATCACATTCATAGCAATATATTTGTAACCGCAAGGACTAGACGTAAGTTTTATACCAATTTGCAAACCTTAGTAATTTTACAAGTTTTTAAAATAATGGTACACTTTGGTGTCATACATTTTTTTTACAGGAGAATTTTTCCAATTCTGGTCTTTTCATCGTAAAAACAAAACTTTTCAATTCAAGATTTTTTTTCTAAGGCAAATAAAATGTTATTTAAAAAAATGGTATCTTATAACATTAGTAAACTATTCAGAAATGTTTGACAAAAATCACACCTAAATATGATACCATTTGCAGCAACAGCATTAAAAACACTGAATGCTGGTACAGAAAATAGTAAAAATCGAAAAAAAAAAAAAATCTTGGTTACCTTATCGGTTTTTTTTTACTGTTCAAATTAGTTGTTGGAAATGAGGTAAGCTACCTACCCGTTACGTTTGATCCATTATTTACGGGACACCCTGTATATTATATGTGAAACGTTCGTGTTTGGGTTCACAGATATCCATATGAGTAAGTACAAAATTTCATTTAATCGGTTCAGTAGGCTCGGAGCGAATCGGCTGTCAGAGACGGACAGACAAATAAACACGAGTGATCCTATAAGAGTGCAGTTCTTTTTCTGTTTGAGGAACCTTAAAAATTAGGTGAATCGATGGAACCTTCTAAGTTAAGTTATTTTCGGTAGGTACTAGGTACGTAACCAGAGGCGGCTCGTGACATTTATTTGTGGGGGTTCACTAAAAAAAGAAACATAGTTCACATAAGATATGAAATCGAGATTGCGAATGTTTTTTCACTTTTATTGAAAGATGCGCTAAATCGTCAACACGGCCGTTTCCGTCCATGCAGATTCACCACCACTGCCGGCGCCAGCTCCAAACACCAGACACGGGAAACAAAATAATTTTTTGCTTTCTTCACATCCACACAACCAAGGTGTTTTGAAATATTGTTCAGATTTAAAACCACGCGTAAAAGATTTATTTTTCGTAACACATTTTTGAGAAAGTGCAATTTCGGGACGTGGTGGTCCCTTAGCTTTCAGTTCGATACGCATTTCGAGAGTCTTTTCACAATTTTTAATAAAAGATACACTGTATTGTTCCATTTTTAATACAAATGTCGCGCACAAACTATTTTTAATAATTATTTAGAATAAACACTGCGAATCTACTGACAGCCGAGTTGAGCCGACCGTTTGTTTACATAAGATCGGCAACAGCGCATAGGCATAGATCGCATTCCCGCGCGCGGCCGCCTTGCGTCGCCGTTTGGCAACGTCGCGCGTGAGCGGCGCTCCAAATTAGGCTAACTTCTCATGCAAAATCTTCTGTTTCACGCATCGGACTGTGTCGGTATTTCTCTTTCGCACTCATTGAATACAGTGCTAGAAATCGTACTGAACTTTGTTTCATAGGAGCGCAATCGCTGGCGCTCCACACGTTACAACTTGACGCCAAATGTACGCGTAGGAAATGGTTTTCTAGTAAACTGCTATTGTATGCGTATGGGCATAGTAGAAAGAATGTATGTATAGGATTATAATAAAGAAATATAGATTATGCTATTTTCGTGGGAGTGCACTGCACCAGCGCTCTTTATGACGAGCCGCCTCTGTACGTAACTATTATATTTATGATGATTGTGTTGGTACCACAATCATAAAGAGCGCTGGTGTTTAGGTGAAAATGTAGAATAAACCTACTAAGTACTTTAAAACCCACTCGGGAATATTGTATTGTGTTATAGAATATTGACGTAATTAATTCTTTCGTTTTCCTTCCTGTCCATAATTATTTATGAAATTAAATTAAATATATTGTACGTAGGTACAATATATTTACCTTGTATTAGTCCCAGTACCTTGTATTAGTTATAGGTATATGAATACTTTTCTATGAATTCCATTTCCTAAGAACTAAATGATCCACATTATAATTGTGGTTTATGGTGATTGTTTATTTAACTGTTGTTATTCAATTTCAATTATCAAATCAAATCATTTATTTCAGATAAATATCCATAGGTAAATTTTTCATGTCATAATGAAAATAAAATAAAATCGCAAACTTATAGAATTAAAATTAAAAACAAAATTAATAATGTATTTCTTATTAATTCATAAGTCATTTTCGTCTAAATTATGTTTTTTTTGTTATTAGGGTTCCGTACGTCCGAATGAAGAAACGGAATCCTTATAGGATTACCCGATTGTCTGTTTGTCTGTCGTGTCTGTCACAGCCAATTTGCTCCGACGCGACGCTAATGGATCGATTATGTTGAAATTTCGTATACATAATGAACTTCTGTGACCCAAACACGGACGTGTAAAGGCTCTTACAGACCCACGCGATATCGCGGGCGCGACAGGCACCGGCAAAGAAATTGTGCTACTAGTGTCGCGTCGCGCCCGCGATATCGCACCAGTCTGGACGATTGAATATGGGGGTCACTTTCGAAGAACAAATTAGAAAAAAAAAGTTCTAAAACTGTACCCTGTGACACATGAAATGAAAGGGCTTACTGTGAGGGGTTTTTTTTATACGGGTGATTTTGCAGTTGGCTCCGGAATGCCTTTGCTGCTTCACCGGAATTTGGCGGGGCCTGAAGGGCCTCTCGCCAGGTTAATAAAGAAATTTAAGTAGTAGAGCTTAGGGCGCCTCCTAATAGGACTCGGACCTTGGCTTAGGGCGCTACTGATTATTAAGCAAGAGGGGATTTGCAGCGTCTGGTTGTCATTATTATTGGGATAATATTTATAGCTACTTGCTCCGCGCGGGTGGGCCCCCGCCCACCCGCGCGGAAGGACTGGGTGAGCGATTATCTACTCTAGGTCGCGGTGGTACTCACCGCCGAGTACGGAATCTGTGTGTGGTGATGTAAGTTTTGCGAATTGACAACAAACCATAAAAATATTACGTTTCTGATAAATTATAGTACAATACTGAAATAATACCTATTCACTTTAGGTTTGCTTATGCTTTTTATTATAACACTTCATCAACTTGAAATGGTTTCGTAATACGATACGAAACAATTTACACAAAACTGAATTAAGTCACAGTATTCGGAATCTATATCGGAATAAATTACTTCTACTTTTCTAATAAAATGAAATAAGTAATACAATTGCACTTTTTGAAGAAATAAGAGTTTGTAAAATAATCACATGTTAATAAAACACCGTATTATTAATAAATTAATATTTCGTTTTACTCCGCTTTCTTAATTTTCTTCCGAGATCTTACGCTGAGCAAAGTCGGCGCATCACTGAATTCGATCACTTTACTGGTACCAACTTGATCGCGCGCGTAAATCAAAAAGGGAACGACAATCATCTATAAACCCATTTCGGTTTTGACTACTCTTTCCAAGGTTCTGTAAAGAATCCTTAGCAACCGAGAGTGAGTGCGGATTGAGAATGAATGAGTTGCCTGTCAAATGCCTTCTCTACGCAGATGATCAAGTTCTACTTGCTTCGTCTGCAGAACAGTTGCAAGATATGCTTCATCCATCACAGTCCATGGTGACTGCTGATGAAGCATATAAGAGGAAAGGGATGAATATAAATGTTTACAAGCTTCCACAAATTAAAAACTATGTACCTAAAATTAAAAAGAAACATACAAAAATAAAAAAAATAATATAACAAAAAACAGAATCTTCTTATAGATGACTTAACAAATTCTTTTTTAAACAAAACAAAATAAATTCTTCTTAAAAACAAAACATCAAAAATCTTGGAATTTATTAATCGTAATTAGTATCTAAAATCGTGACAGTTTATTAGTTGTGCTAAAACAGTAAAAATAAAGATATAGGCTGACTAACATAAAGGCTGACTTCCGGTTCCAAGTGGCTAACCACTGGTGAAAAGCACCCTTTTTGTTTTTTTTTTTTTTTTTTTTTATATTTCCGGAAGATTTTATATTGTTTTGACTGATTTATCAAAGAGTTTAATAAATTATCATTATGTTGATTGCTGAACTTTGTTTCTATATACCCAATTCTTGAACAGACAGCTCTTTAAATTAAAATTCTCGCTAAAAGGCTGACTACTATGTTTTACCTTTTTTGTTCTAGGACCTTCAGATGTTGGAGTCTCGTAAGATGCCCCTGCGCTGGAAGACAACTCCTAATGTTGGCCGCGCTGAGCCTAACATTCAGGTACTTAAATCATGATTTATTATTATAAGTAGGCTTTTGCTTCAGTTCAACATAACAATTTATGGATTTTTAAAACATTACGCTCTCAGTAAATACATGCAAATGATAGCCACTAAGTCAAAATCTAGATGTCGAGACCAATCGAGGGTTGGTGGAAATACACCATTCTACGTGTCCTAGTTGCTGTCATGCGACCGAAGCATGGTGGATATGAGGTTCCCCCTCTTTACTATAGAGTCGCCCGATTTAATTTACTCGAGTTCCGTCGTTTTGCCTTATCAATACTTCCTAATTAACATTACTGTTGTGAACACCTCAGTCTCCTCCCTTCAGATGACTTACTCTCGCACGGAATATATAAATCTCTTTTATCTATTGCTTGTTCTCCCATGCACTACCTTCATCATTCTAAGACCTCTGTTCTCGAGGACAGGTGGTGAGCCTGATGAACGAGGACCCAGATCACCTGTTCGACCTACTGCGCGAAGTACTGGACATTGACATTGACGAGTCAGTGGAGAAGATCTCCGTCTTCAACAACGGACACCCCGTCAGCTTCATACACGACTTCGAATCTAATGTTACTGGTGAGTGTGTGTGTGGTGTCTTGGATGTGAATGACTAGATAATTTGTTAGTTAGGTTATGTCGTGTTGATGCAAAGCCAAACGATTACTTTCTTGATTTTGTGTATTTCGATTTATTCATGTTTGGTCTATACGCATTCCCTGTTTCTGAAACTCTATCCTAGTAATTAAACTGTGGTATAGTTATGTGTCAAGTGACACGATTGATTATTTATTTATTATTTATTATTATTTATTTAACCATTTATGTACACACATTATAAACATACATGAAGAAAGGAACAGAAAAATACGTACAAAGGTGATGCTTATTTCTAAAGAAATCTCTTCCAGCATACCTGCGATAGGAAAGTCGATAAAGAGATGTAGACACCGTGTGTAAGAGTAGAAGAGAAAATAGAATACATATAATCAAAAACAATTTACTTAATAAAACTAAACAAATAATATACTAATATACATACATACATACACACAAATACATACTTCTAAAATAAATATCACTAGAATATTAATTAAAATTCTATTAAAATAATAAAAACATACGCAACTATGACGAAGTGGAAAGATAGTGTTCTTTCACTCTTCTTTTAAATACTGAAACAGTATGGCAGTCCCTTATATCAGGTGGCAGTGAATTCCACAACCGCACCGCGTGCACAGTGAAGGAGTAGGAGTAGAAGTCGGTGGTGTGGGGAGGGGACTTAAGAAGATTTCTAAGATGCGACCTGCAAGGCGCATCAGAAGGACGAGCGTAGGAAAAACGTTCCCGCAGATAGGATGGTGTTTTAGGATTGTGAAGGAGGTTAAATAGCAGACACAAAATCCGCGAGTTCCTGCGAAGTCGAATAGGGAGCCACTTGAGTATCTTGTGAAAGTTAGAAACGTGGTCATACTTTTTAAGGTTGAAAACAAAACGAATACAGATGTTTTGCAAACGCTCAAGTTTATTTAAAAGCTCCTCGGTGGCATCCAAGTAACAGGCATCAGCGTAATCAATAATGGGCTGAATGAGAGTTTGAGCAAGGGAGATTTTGGTGTTCAAAGGCAAGAATCTCTGGAGACATTTCAACGAATGGAACGTGTAGTGCACTTTGCGACTGACTTGAGCAACATGGGCAGTCCACGACAAGTAGCAATCCATGGTCACCCCCAGGTTTTTAACCGTATTTGCGTATTCAATCTGAACTCCATTCAAGCAGAGAGGAGACAGCGACGCAACATTGAGCCTATTCCGCATATACCTGCCGCCAATAATCATGGCCTGGGATTTCCTAGGGTTGATTAGCAGTCCAAAGGACCGCGACCACTCACTAATCAAGTCCAGGTCCCTGTTCATGGCAGCCACGGCAGCTGCCGCGTCTTCCCTTAAGAAGTTATTGTAAAGCTGCAGATCGTCGGCATAGAGATGGAAGTAGGAAGAGATGACTCTCGTAACAGAGTTAATGAAAATAGAAAAGAGAAGAGGAGAGAGAACGCCACCTTGAGGCACACCTGCGGTAAGAGAGCACCAATCAGAAGACGACTCATCGAGACGAACACGCTGTGAACGGCCTCCGAGATACGAGTCGAACCAACCAATAGTGGAAGAGGAGAAATTTAAAGAATTAAAAATCCCTAGAAGGATGTCGAAATCAACAGAATTAAAGGCACTGCTGAAGTCGAGAAGTACAAGTAAAGTTAGAGATTTGTGGTCCATCGCCCAGCGGATGTCATCAGTAACCTTCAACAGAGCCGTCACTGTGCTATGACCCGGTCGAAAACCGGACTGAAGAGGACTAAGTAGGTCATTCGCAGATAGAAAAGCCGAAAGTTGCCGATGAACAATGTGCTCAAGAACTTTAGAGAGATATGGGATTAATGTTATTACAGTCGACTAATTTCACCACTAACCGAATGTTGGACAGCAAAATTCATCATCGGAGCTGCTTCAAGGAGAAATAGTGACCCAGCGGTAATGGCCGCGACTTACGAGTTGTAGGTCGTAGGTTCAAACCCAGACAGGCGCTTTATTTTGTGTACATTCTTTCACCACCACTGCTCTCAAAACGGTGAAGGAAAACATCGTGTGGAAACCGGCATGTCCTAGAACCAAAAATTCGGAGTCATGTGACATCTACCAACCCGTACTGGGCCCGTGTTGACGCCTTGCATGTGGTGCACAAGGACTTCACTCACGGCGTGAGGCGGCGCGCCCGACCGTCCGGCCAGTCAGTCGGCGACACCGCTCGTTATAGATACTGTTGTGTGTCGATTTCCGGAGTTGGTCTTTAATCCGTCGGTGTATACTCTCATCTCTTTCGGGCCTGAGTAGTCACACCGTTCTTCTGTGAGTGTAACGTTGTAATGCTTCTGAAAGAAGTGTAGTTTCGGGGCTTTGTCGCAGGGTGATGCCATCATCGGTTGTCGTTTGATTGCATCTTCCTTTATGCGTGTGTGCTTGACCGTAGAGTCTTTGCTCAGGGTTCCCGATAAGTATATAGAGCTTGAAGGCGGCCAGGGCTGCCTCCTTTCGCACGATGAGGTGTAGGGGTGGAAGTATCTTAGCTCTGCGTTCCACCGAGTCAAGGGCGGCGGAGTTGGTATTTAGCTGAGCCATCCAAAGGTGGCTACAATACTCCATGTAGGATTGGACCTGCGCTTTGTAAAGAGTCAAAAGCTGTCCAGGCGTAAAGTATCGCTTCACCCTATTTAGGATGCCCTGTTTCTTGGCCGCACTTTGGGCTTTGTACTCGAAGGTGGCGCCGAAGTTGTGACTAGATATCAACTCCATGCCTAGGAGCTCGAGTCAACCAGTTACAGGAACCGATGTACCCGAAAAGTAGGAGTTTGGTCGAAACGACTCCTTTTAACGGTAAAAAGACACGCCTGTGTTTTGGTGGCGTTAAAAGTGACCAGATTATCATCACCCCACTGGGAGACAAGGCTTAAGGTCAACTCTGTCCGCTCTACCATGACCTCTCTCAAGCCACGAACTGCGGGCCCGCTAGTTTTTGCGCTGGACAAGTATCTCTCTGAAACAGTACTGTTGTCCGCGTACCCAACAATACCAGTCTGTAGTAGGTCATTGATGTGCAGCAGGAAAAGAGTTGCAGAGAGAACAGACCCCTGAGGAACTCCGGCATCAATAGCCATAAGGTCAGAGGAGCAGCCGTTAACGACTACTCTGATCGACCGTTCACCAAGGAAGTCTGATATCCAGCTACAAAAATTAGCTGGGATGCCATAAGCAGGATGCTTGCTGAGTAGACCAGCGTGCCAAACCCTGTCGAAGGCCGTCGATATATCAAGCGATACAGCAAGTGCTTCGCCATGTTTCTCGATGGCTTCGCCCCAGCAGTGTGTGGCATACACAAGAAGATCACCAGTTGACCGTCCCCGGCGAAAGCCATATTGACGGTCACTGAGGAGATCATTGTCCTCAAGGTAGGTCAGCAACTTACTGTTCAGTACCCTTTCCTAACTGCACAGAATGGAGGTAATGGCGATCGGACGGTAATGGGCAGGGTCTGCACGGTCGCCCTTTTTGGGCACTGGTTGTACATTTGCAAGCCTCCAGGATTTTGGCACCGTTGTTTTTTTAAGAGAGAGGCGGAACAAACGTGTCAAATCAGGAGACAGTTGCGGCACACACTGCCTCAACACTCGCCGGAATGCCGTCTTGTTCACGTCTAGACTGCACAATACTCTTCGGACCTCTTTAATGTGTACTGCGATCTCCAGCATCGAGGAGTCACAATGAGGTATAGTATAGTAAAATTTTTGAAAAACTTATTTTAGATCAAATGCAAAGATTTTTTAATAAACATAAGTTATTGCATAACAAACAGTTCGGTTTTACAAAGGGTCGTTCGACTACTGATGTTGAACTTTTAGGACATGTTTATAATGCATGGGAGGATAAATGCGATGCTTTGGGCATCTTTTGCGATTTGTCCAAGGCATTCGATTGCGTTCTTCATAAAACAGTAATCAGGAAACTGCACCACTACGGAATCCGAAATGCATCTCTGGATCTTCTTACTTCATATTTAAGTGATAGGATTCAGAGAGTTGATGTTAACGGAAAAAGATCTCCCGGATCTGTAGTAAGAATGGGGGTACCCCAGGGCTCAATTCTTGGCCCATTTTTGTTTCTTATTTATATAAATGACTTGCCTTACCTCATAAAGGATAAACATGATATAGTGTTGTTTGCAGACGACACTTCACTTTTATTTAAACTCAAACGTCAGCAGTTGGTTACTGACAATGTAATATGTAATAGTGCCCTCGAAAAAGTAGTTAACTGGTTTAATGTTAATAACCTACTTCTTAACGAGAAAAAAACTAAATGTACCTATTAAGTTTACAATACCTCATGTTAGACAAGTAAAAACTAGTGTGCTCATAAAGGGTGAAGAGTTGAAACCCGAAGATTCTAGAGTGTTCTTAGGCATAACTTTGGATGCCAAGCTTCAATGGGGCCCCCATATAGATAAATTGTCGAAAAAGCTTAGCTCTGCAGCATACGCCGTTAGAAAAATTCGTGATTTAACTGATTTAGAGACAGCCCGCTTAGTATACTTTAGTTATTTTCATAGTGTAATGTCGTACGGTATTCTGTTGTGGGGAAATGCCGCCGACATTCAGACAATTTTTGTTTTACAAAAAAGAACAATTCGTGCAATTTATAAATTAAGTCCCAGACACTCCCTCAGAGACAAATTTAAAGAGATTAATATACTGACTGTAGCTTCTCAGTATATTTATGAAAATCTATTGTATGCACATAAAAATATTAATCTGTTTAAAAAATACAGTGATATCCATAATGTAAATACTAGGAACAAGCACAAATTTGTTGTTCCTAAAACCAGGCTTAAAAAAATAGGTGGCTCGTTTAGATGCCAGTGTATACGTTTTTATAATAAACTTCCTAGCCATATTCAAGAATTAAGCCTTAATAAATTCAAATGTTTTATAAAACAGAAACTGTGCCAGAAAGCATTTTCTACTGTTAAAGACTTTATTGAGGACAAAAAGGCTTGGGATTGAGCTGCTCCAATTTACAGTGAATCTTGATTTGATTTTTTTTGCCAACTATTTATATTATTTTTTGATTGAAATTTTTAAATACCTAAACTATGACATGAATATTTACTTTGTAAAGTATTATATTATTTTAATTATTATGAATGTGAGGACTATGTGAATTGTTTTTTTTTATTTTTATTCTCAATCAAAAAAATTTTGAATGCAGGTCTGGCACTTTGAGTACTTTATGCGGCCTAACCAATTGTCCTTTCTTTGGTATTGTTCGTCGAATCGCTGAGCTCCTTAAGTTTTGAGTTGAGCTGCACGAAAACTGACAATTGCGTGCACTGACTGGACAGGTCCACTCAAATCTGTGTGGTTCTTTCGTCAAAAGACCATGTCAGACACCAATCTACATGGTTCTCAAATGATCTGACCAAGATTATATCCGTATTTTATAATTATACACATTGACATTGATTAATTTTATATATACAATGACATGAATATTTACTTTGTTAAGTATTATATTGTTTTAAGTATTGTAAATGTGAAGACTATGTGGGTTATTGTTCATTTCTCTTTTTTTTCTCAGTTAGTTTTTACCATAGTCTGGCAGTTTGAGTGATTTTAAGCGGCCTACCCAAATGTCCTTTCTTTGGTATTGTTCGTTGAATCGTTGAGTTCCTTAAGTTCTTAGTTGAGCTGCACGACTACTGACAAATGCGTGCACTGACTGGACAGGTCCCCTCAACCTGTGTGGTTCTTTCGTCAAAAGATTATTTCAGGCACCAATCTACATGGTCTTCACATGATCTGACCAAGATTATGTCTGGACTTTAAAAAGAGACTGTGACCTCTGAGTTTGTTTCGGCCTTTCTTCTCAGAGTAGTCGGATACGAAACGCCGACCTCATCTAGTTTTTTTTAATATGATTGACGTGTAAAAGTGTTTTTACAAACCTACTTACAGGAATAAATCATTTATTTATCATTTATCAGTAGGTGTTGCTTGGAGCCAGCGTCCAGACGTAAACCGCTTGCAAAGAGAGATACAAATAAATTTGCTTTCTCACTTGCAGAGTGGGCCAGCGACCCATCATCATTACGTAACCTAGATAAGTCACACTACTCTTAAAAACACACATTTGTGCTTTTGAAGACGCAATCCTGCATCTTGTATTCTCCTTAATTACCTCTTGTAATCTAGACAAATGAACTTCACTTGTTTTGCCCGTGATACAGACGTCATCTAGCCAAATACTTACTCCCTGATACATCCATACCGGATAGCAATGTTTCCATTGTCCTTTGAAATAAAGCTGGAGCGTTTGCCAAACCATAGACTAGACGAGTGTAAGCAAACAAACCCTTGTGTGTATTAATGGTGGTCAAATTTTAGGATTGCTCCGATAGGCTAAATTGGACGCGTTCCCCTCCACCTAACTTAGAAAACACTTCCTCTATTCTTGGTAAAGGATACTTGTCCACTTTAAGGTCTTTATTCAGTGTACAAGAATCAACTGCAATTTTTAATTTACCATCTTGTTTAAATACCGGAACTATGGGTGAAGCGTATTCTGAATAATTAACCGGCACGAGGACCCCTAAACTAGTTAACCTATCCAGTTCTCCACTGACTTTGTCTTTCAGAGCAAATGGCACGGGACGAGGCCTAATAAATTTCTGTTTGGAATTTTCTTTTAACTGCAAATCGACCTTAAACTTCTTCAAACATCCTAGTTCGTCTTTCCAAATGTCTGGGTATTGGTCCAAAAATCGTTGCACTTCCACAACGTTTTCATTCATAGTACATACTATGCTATTATTTGCTGTTGCAAAATAAATTCGGAATTTTATCATGAAATCACGGCCCAACAGAGGTGGTCCACCGTTTTCTATAACATACATTTTTATCTCTCCGCATAAACCTGAATATGATATTTTAGTTTTAAAATACCCTAGGGGCGTGATTTTATGACCATTGTATAAACACATCTTAAGATCACTTTTATGCAAAATAAAATGAGAAAAATGAAGTAAATACTGAAATAACCGTAGTGCCTGACCCAGTATCTAACTCCATGCTCATATGTATATTGTTGACATTAACAGTAATACTAGGATTATAATCAACATATCTCAAGTTATAAAGTTCACACTCTTTGCAAACGCTTTCTTGAGGCGTCTCCGCTTCGTACTTGTCGATATTGTACAAATTTGACTTCTTAACCGCACATAACTTTTTAAATGACCATTTTGCCCACAAATAAGACACTTGTAGTTCTTAAATCTACACTGAGAAGCATTATGATTTTTTTAAACCACACACTGCACAACGTGGTTGCCCGCCGTCATCAGATTTACGGCCAGCGCTGCCGGCCACGCGGCTTGCATCGCGCCAGTCGCGCGGCGCCTGCTCCTCCGTAAGCACGACGTCGGCGCGTGCCTGCCGTGCACACCTAGGGCCTGCCCGAAAGTCAGAGTCTTTGAGTCACTCTCTTATAATCGATCACGATCCGGTCCCGTTCTGAAGCCTAGAACGAACCGGTCATGCAGAAGCGTGTCCAGCTCCGAACCAAAATCACAACACGGCTAGCCCTTGCAGCCGGGCCGCCCACTCCTCAATGCTCTCACCGTCGGATTTATTCGTTTCGTAGAACTTCGCTCTATCGGCGAATGTGACATCTTTGGCGTGAAATGATTGTTGAGTACCTTCACTAGCTCATTAGAGGCGGTTTCCTCGAGCTTATATGGATGCACAAGGTTCCGAACCAAACGGTAGGATTCATTCGACAAATGCGTTAACAACACTGCACTGTTGTTGACGTCCGAAATGTTCAACTTGATAAACTGCGTCTATCTGCCGTGAAAAACTTTCAATTCGTGGAGTTTATAGTAAAAAAAAAACTGTTTTTTTTTTTGTTGTAAAAAGTTTTTTATTTTTTACTTTTTAGTGGGTCAGTTTGAAATTTATCTAATTTACAATAGCCTAATGTCAAATGCTCATCACCTTTTACAAAATATTGCTTTTCCCGATGCAGGGGCATTAATTGTTGAGGAGTTCTCCTGGTAAGAACCAGGAGAACTGATGGTGACTTCACCATATGTATTTTGACGAGCATAAATTGCTTAGCAACCATATTAAAGTGCCTAATCGAATCGCAACGATGAAATACTTATTAACGGTGGCCATCTGTGGTCTTCATCATCAGTTCCACTTCACCAAATGGTACTTCTCGAGTGCAAATGCACGAGTTACTATAAAAAATACTCAAATTGCTATAGGTATGCCTATAAAATTTGAGGATTTCCTTCGATTTCCATGGGATTCCCTCATCAGATTCTGATTCGGTGGCAATGGGACTACCTCGGGAGCATAACCTTCCATACAATAAAACAATTTTCAAAATCCGTCCACAATTGACGGAGTAATCGGTGAACATAAATAAAAAAAAAACATACAGCCGAACATATAACCTCCTCCTTTTTGGAAGTCGGTTAAAAAAATGCTCACATGTCCTATGAAATTCGTCATTTTATAATACGTGTGGGTAGATAACAAACTCGTCGCCAAATGGTATGTTGGTAGGAATGAAACGCAACCCGTCTCGCTCCAAAGCTAGTTTATTACTGCCGGGACTAACAAACATGTAGATCGTTAAGTAAGTAGGTACTTATTACTATACACATACAGTTCAGAAATACTATCGTGACAGCGACGCGAATAATAAGAACAACTACAAGATACATCATCTTTAAGCTGTGTTTAAAGATAAGGATGTGTCGTGTTGGATTCATAGATGATTCCTTGCGATAATTTCAGGCATAGTCGACTCCGAGCGCTGCTTCATCATGGACATGGACCGCGAGCTGGTGCTGCAGCCGGAGCTGTTCCTGCTGGGCCTGCAGCGCGGCGACGACTTCGACGTCACGCGCGTGCGCGACCAGCTGCGCGCGCTGCTGCCGCCGCTGGGCGCCGGCTCCGGCTTCGCGAAGCACAATTGCGCCGATAAACCCACCTACAGGCTGCAGAAGGAAACGGGAGTTGTTAGTGAGTATACCCGCGTTTGTCATTTGTTGGAATAATTTGTGTTGTGACGAGGAGTAGGGACGACCGCTCAGCCTCGACGGGGTGCAGCTTGTGACTGCGCTGGACAAATGCAAAAGAAAACTGGAGGAGTCAGTGTGTATTGCTAAGTTTGCCATTTTGTCCTATAATAGTTTGTGTTGTGATGAGATGATGATTTAGGCTGGAGTTAAAGGTGGTAACTGAGCTGACTACTCAGAATGCTCTGAAATAACATAAATGCACCCATGATGAGATCGTTTCGAGCACTATTTAAAATCAATGAAACTAACATATATTTTGATAGTTTATGTGGAACAAATAGGTATTTACTAAGTACTACATACGTCATTACTTTACGTCAGTCAAGACCACAAAAATCTACAAATTATATATATAATGGTAAAACTAGAACCTATTAGTTTATAATAACAACTGTTGAAACAGTAATGTTTACACATAACATGATTCATGTACTTACAATAATTTCTAGAAAAAGTTTATACAGAAAAATCTATATTAAAACCAATGACGTATTATAAATAGACGCGTCATACACGAACATTAGAGCACTCAAAAACAGCGTAAGCCATGAATGTAGCTACATACTAGTCTAAACAATCATACAGTGCGCGAAGAAAAGGAAAGACCCATACCGATACCTGTTGTTAGAAAGAGATGAATATACATATTTAGTTACGCACCAACCTCCCCTAGTCGCGCGCGAGCCCTCTCGCGGAAAAATGGCGGTACAAGTACAAAACCTTTTATGTCATAATCAAAACAAATACAGTACTTACGCATGAAATGAGACATTTTTCTTTTCTGTCACAGTATTAGTATAATTTGTACAGCGTCAAAAAAAAAAAAGATGTTTATTTGTTAGGATATGGTACAATAGATGTTACTATAGTGGTTCCAGCATACCCTGCCATAGTATGGCGTACAAATATTTATTTATATATATACAAAAACAAAGCCCATATTAACCTATTTATAATTATGAATAATAATGGATTAGAGAATCCTAATACAAAGTAGCGTCTATAGACACAGGAAGGCATTTTCTTCACAAATAATTGTTGAGAATGGCGAGTTATAGTGTCGTGTAGGCGCGTCACTGGATGGTGCGCGACTAATTTCATACCAGGCAATTGCCTTGTATTTACCTTGCCAATATTAAATTAGGCAGCTCGGTAGCTGATAGCTTCGTCAGCGCTAAGTTTATTTATTTATTAGGAACAATTTAGGAATAACTTAACAAAAGACACGAAGATAGCTGCAAAAGTAAAATACTGTGGCGCAGCTATCAACGCCCCACACGACATACATGGAAGATATTTGTTCCAGACACATCTTTAAGGAAGTCTTATAGTAAAATTAACAATTAAGTACATAAGAAAAAAAATCACTCAAAAGTTTGTATGTAATGATGTAGAGTGGAAGTGAGGGTGAGAGTGTTTGTGAGTGTGTGTGAGTGTGAGTATGAGTGTAAGTGTGAGTAAAATGTGCAATTAGTGTATTATGAGAGGATGCTAGCATGAGAGTTTATTTAAGATACTAAAAGTTGCTCAGTTGCATCATAGGACATAGATTTAAGCCAGTCTGTCAATTTCTTTTTCAATAAGTTCCTTGTTAAAGGGTAGATTTTGACTATCCTATTTATATTATTATAAAGTTTAGAGCTAATGTGGTTGAAGTGGCGACCCAGCAACGCAAACCTGCAGAGCTCAGTTTTACAGATTCTATCAGAGCGTCGCTTTTTAGTAAGGTACTGAGGGTCGTAAAGCAAAAGGTGGTGTTTCATAAGCACTGTTTGTAGTACGTACAGCTGTGAATATAATTCGGTAGTCGGAAATCGAATAGGTTTCCTCGCGAGTACTTTTAACACAGCTCTTTGTGCCCTCTCTAAACGCAATATGGTAGTTTTGTGGGTTCCCCCCCACGTAGTTATGCAGTAACCGAGAACTGATTGAGCAAGAGCGAAATAAATCATTTTTAGGCATTGAAAGTCAGCTGCCGCGCGAAGTGTTTTAAACAAATAAATCAGTCTTCTGACACGAATCACGACAGAGTCAACCTGTTTTTTCCAAGTCAGAAGATTGTCCAATATAACTCCAAGATATTTGATACTGTCAGACCGTTCTATCTGGGCACAGTTACAGGTGGTGGCCGCTGGGTCACCAGTAGGTAGGACATACATGAGTCCTGATCCCAAATGTCGTAGGTGGTTGGCCAAGAATTCCCGGGGAGAAGGGGATGAATTTGGTCTTTGCGATATTGAGTGTGAGCAGATTCGAGGTTAACCACACCATGACCAACCTCAAAGCAGCTTCTGCCCTCTCACGAGCTTCAGGCCAGTCCCTACCATGGGTTAAAAGAGCTGTGTCATCCGCATATGTAATTATTTTTGTGTTCGGAAGAGATAACTGACACAGCTCATTCACATAGATAAGAAAGAGAGTTGGCCCTAGGACACTACCCTGGGGTACACCACAATTAATATTTTCAGAATTGCTAATAAATGTTTCGATTTTAACAACCTGTTTACGCCTCGTCAGGTAGCTACGAAAGATATCAAGGCCAATACCACGAATGCCAGATTGTTCCAGCTTATTAATTAATTTGGGGATAGAAACAGTATCGAACGCCTTAGATAGATCGAGGAAGACACCGACAGACTTTTGCTTATTGTTTAGGTGTTCGACTATTATATTTGACAGTTCCAGAGTAGCGTCTTCCGTGGATTTTCCAGCTCTGAAGCCGTATTGATTGTCGGCCAGGATATTTAGTTTAGAAAGAAATTTCACTAGTCTCACATTCATAATTTTCTCAAAGATTTTAGAGATAGTTGTAAGGACGGATATAGGCCTGTATATATATAATATTGAGCAAGGTCATCATCATTGATTAAAACTGGTTTAAAATCCTGTTCCAGTCCGCAAGCGCTCAGCGGACGCCCCGCCGCACGACTTCATGCAGTTCGCGGGCAAGCGCGTGCAGGAGATCGAGATCAGCAACCTGGCCGAGCTGCTGGAGTTCGAGCAGGACCACAAGCCGGCTCAGTAGGCACTACAGCGACAGGCAGGCCGGGGATACTAACTGGAGGACTTATCGAGGATGAGAGTGACTTCTGTCAACCGTAACTGTCTAGCGACGAAGACACATTAGTTAAACAGTCGCCGTGAATCTTATTGGACAGGGAACATCTTAAGGCCTGTTCAAATATAAGACATATTCGCCACTCAGTTGCCCCTTTGGATTATAAGCAGACTATATAGCAGAGGTTGAGATTGTACCATCAGAGTATACATTATTTTTGTCTGTTAAGCAACTGAATTATAAATAACCATTTGTTTCGATAATGGCTATTGTTAGGTAAACGATAATACCACTACGCTGGTGAATAATGCATCAGTTGGCACGGGTCTCGATAACATCAGAGTCATTGCGGCTATTATCACGATCCTAATATAGCGATATTTCAAAATTTCCTAAAATCTTGTGATATTATCACGATCCCGCCTATTACACCATCAATATTACCACGGTATCGTGATATTATTGACAATGTAACATGCCCGATTCACACTTTCGCCCGCACGGAAGTACTCCATTTGCTATCGCCTCCGCGCTAGAGATGTGCTGGTGAGGATGTAGGAAACGATCGTGCAATCGTTTGTGGAATTATTTTAGTAGATTCTCTAAAATCGACCAAAGTCGTTCTGAATGGAAGGATGGTGTAATTACTGTGATTGTTAAGTATTGTTTAATTTTAACTCAGTTTCTTATGCTCTCTATACTATAACTTCTTTTAAACAGTTTGAAACTGATTTGTGGACAAATCAGGCGATTTTAGAAAAGTATGCGCACATTAATCATTTATGGTTGTGTAAATCGATTGGATTTCCGGATGATGGACATAGCTTGTTGCGTACCTATGGTCCTATTGGTAACATAATGACAACTAACGTATCAAGTAATTGATTTCAGAAATCGATTAAACTGTCTGAATTTGATCTCTGAAACTTTTCATTATCCAAAGATTTTTCTTTTGCTCTCAGAAAATGCTTATTGCATTTATCTACTGCCAGTCTTGCACTGTCGTTTTATTTATTATCTCTCCCCCTTATTACAAAACAAGATTTATATTTTGACATGGCTTAAACCATGGAGCCAGTTTTTGTAATAAGAACGTAACTGTGATTGAAATACCGTTCTTTATACAAAACTGAAAACTTAGTTCGGTACTAAGTTGTCAGTTTATTAGGAACTTTACCACAGACAGAATAAAGTTCGAAATTCAATAATGGCTCCATGGGTAAAACCTGGGCCTGAAAATAAACCTTGTTTTGTACTAAGAAGGTTTATGTTTTGTTATTAATGAAAAGAGAAAGGTGGAGATATCTGTCCATTGTAATTTAACATGCTAAGCAAGATAAAAATAGTTTTAAGGCATAACAAATAATATTTTGTGCCAAAGATAACACAGCACTACCAACCTGTCACGAAAGTTTTGCTGAACTTAGATTTGGTTTGGAAACGTAATGCTTCAAGAGAAATGCCAATATCACTAAAATATAGGTAAAAAGTGAATTTTTTGATAGTTATAACGTGTTATATTACAAAGGGCAGAAATAATCTCCTGTATCCGCATCCAAGTGAGAATAGTTAAGATTTAAACTTAGTCCAATTTTAAACGTAAGCACTTAATACTCGTTGTTTGAAACTTACAACATATTAAGTTCAGATTTGAGTCTGATGTTAACATTATTTAGTTGATGATCGAACATTATTCGGTTTAGTCGATTGCAAAAAGTATTATTTAGTTTTGTGCCATATTTCATATGGTTTTTAAAAATAAGTATACAAGATGATAGATCTTTAAATGTAAGAATATAAATTAATCGTAGCGCACGTAATGTCGTGCAATAAGCACAGATTATCATAAACGTTAAACTATAGGATCTCATTTTAGATTTCTTTCCCAAATCTTCAGTTAACTAAACCTTAGATTACTTTAAACCATGTTGGTATTATATTTATTGTTCCTGGTAGGTAGATGATATTGGTGGTGTTTTAGTTGAAATAATTTAAGTTCACTTTGCTTGTCTATGTAAGCGACTTATATCAAAATAAAATGTTTAATGTGATTAATGTTTCATTTGTCCTGTTGTATTCGTTTTAGTTCTTCGTTTGTTCATGATTAGATTCCTCTAATTTCTTACTTTATATAAGCCGTGTGGATCGAAGCAAGTTTATGGAAAGCCTTTCCACTGTTTGGTTATAGATAGATACGTTTTATTTTTGCTCTACGAATGGATGTAAGAACTTTATAGACCGTCGGTAAACATGTAATTGGTCTATATAGTTCGTAGGTTCCGCAGTACTACCCGATTTATGGAGCAGGTGGGTAACTTCTGTCGGTAAAGAAAAATGGTAGCGACCAAGTCTCTAAAGATGACTTGGATTGCGAGCCTAGCAGGCGTGTGACCTTTGTATCCACAAATTGTGCAGTTCTTCAGGTCGTGGAGATTTCCAGTTAGGACTGCACGGGCCACATTCAGAGGACTCGTGGCCCATATCCGATAGACGCGCGGCAGTCACACCTTTAGTGGGAATGGGCTGTACCCATGCTCTGTATACCTACCTTCCATCGCTCTGGAACTTGCGGTTCAGAGTGTACCGATACCCTCTTCGCCTATATCCACGGATACGGTTTGCCCATGCATAAACTTTCTGCTTCAGAAAGTCGATGCGCTCTGTGACATATTCTCGAGGACTGATACTAGTTCCCGAAAACGCCCGCCTCACACAAATCGCATAACCCTTGATTGCCCTGCGCCTGAAGCAGACGAGCTTCCCGATGAGTACCCTGGCCGTATAAATTCTCGACGCTCAATCCTACGCTGCCAGGCTGGTGCTACAGGTTTCGGCCTGCAGCTCGGTCAGTGGTTAGATATTCGACACGAGCTATAATATACGACATGCCGCAACAGCCGTGCAATATAAGATTGTATTGCAAAGGTTCGTTGCACTGATTTCAATAAAATTTGGTAACAGCGCATCCAGGGCCACTCATCAGTGCTCGGTTTTCTTTTATTCATTGGCAAACGTGCTAGCCGTGGTAAGGTCAGATGATGTGAACCGGAATTCACGGATCGCATCATTGCAGATCTTACAGGACGCTCCTCATTTCCACATTGTACAGGTTATCTGTAGATATAGCCTCGGCCTCGTCTAGTGGAACCTCGGCAGGTGCATGCACGACATTCTGTCACGTCATCCAATCTTTGATTGTGTTGAATGACGCGCACGATCCGACAATCGTTCGGCCGAGACGTTGACGGCAGGCCCGAGCACCTGAAACAGAGAGAGCATCCGCCCTCGGTACGTCGTAAGGTCATCCCTCTGTAGCCCCATAATATGTGCTTCAAAATTTTATTTATGGACTGGGTCTATCCTCTATATCGCATGCGCGACACATTTCCCCCTTGTTTGGGGCCTGTTGGCCTCGAGGTCCCAAGCCCGCTGGTGGCCGTCTTCTTCCTCGCTGTTGTGGTGGTGTTGGTGACGACGGTGGGGAGAAAAACTCGTCGCGCTCTCGGTTGAGGCGCATACATCTGCTGTGAGGCGGAGCGGAGTCCAGAAATGGTGGGTGTGTGTTCTGTATCAATCCTGCCCGGTTTCGAGTCAACATTTTTTTTTACTATAGCATTATATTCTGCGTGTCATCATTATGTAGTATTTGCTTGCCACATAGCTCTGTGTATATTTTGTTCTTGCATCGTACTTAGTACAAAGTTTTGATTGTGTTGATGCCAATTTTTATATTTTGTGAATGTGAGAAACTTGTAGGCCTTGTAGATATGATGATGAATACCTACGTGTTTAGGCTCGTACAGACTGGTGCGCTGTCGCGGCCGCGACAAGGGTCACGCTGCCTCTTGCGCACGCTATATCGCACCAGTCTGTACGAGCCTTTTCGATTTGTTGACCCTTGTCTATGTTGGGTACTTGGTACTAGGTACCTGGTACTCGTTGACAGGCCTACACTTTCCTCACGTAAACTATGAAGTATAAACACTGTAATTTGAAAATATTGCAATAGTAGATTGTTATACAAGGGTCGAAAGGAATTGGTGACTTTCACACTCTAAAAGAGAAATCACTCAGAAAGTAAAAAAAAATAGATTTTCTAAAATATTTTGTTTTTTTGCACTTACACTTCATAAAATCATTCTATCAATCATTTTATTCTTATTCATTCCTTTGAAATTTCTGGCAAAAGATTTTTGATTACTGTATTTGCCTCGTCTTTAACCGAAACAATAGTATAAAGTACCGTACTCTGTGAACCGAAACTAGGGACAACATTTCAGAATCGCTTGAACTCATTTTTAATCAATTATTAGTCTATATAAAACCCAGATTTTGATTTTCGGTACAGCTTTTAGGCTACATCCGCACAGACAGGCGGCTTGCTTAGCGCCTAGAGCCTAGCGAGTCACCTAGCGAGTAGCTTAGTAAAACGAACGTTCTAGAATGTTCGTGACCGGCCGCACTGCGCGCTTGGCGCCTAGCTAGTCGCTTAGCGTGTAACGAAGTAAACAAACGTGTTGGTTTTTTGTCAAGAGGTTCGAGGCATTTTAGAAGAAAAAAATGGATGAAATATTAATTGCATCAGTTTTTAAAAGAGAACCTCTGTGGAATCCACCAGCAGTGCGGCCACCGTGTATCCTAGCAAGTATCTAGAGCGCAAGCCACTAGGCTATAGTCGCTAAGCATTAAGCCGCTTGTCTGTGCCATTGAGCTAGGAAAAATATGGAGGCGCCGCTTTATTCTACGAGTATACACACATTTGCTAACACAAATATGAGTGACATACGATACAGAATGTGAAATATCGTTTTGTCTCATTCTTTCTTATAAAATAATCGTGTTTGATGAAAGAGACGACAATATTTAAGTTGTTGCTCACCATGGAAACGTTTTGTCGTGACGTGAGACAGTTATAGGTAAGTGGCTTGTCGGGCATCTTAAGCGTAGTTTTGCTGTCAAATTGTTGTTTACTTTTTGTAATATTGAGATTTGCGAAAAAATTACGAAGAGTTTACATGCAATAGTACATAAGTACAATAATACACATTATATGAAAAAAATGTCACGCGATCATGAATTTATGGCTAAAGTATTGATATTTGGGATCATTTCCGTATACCTTTTTATTATTTCATTCATTTTTTTACAATATTTTCATAGTGGAACAGTGTTGTACCGTTGCAATGTATCCTTATTTTATTTTTACTCCACTGCTCATTAACACATAATATAAACATCTTCTCCCTAGTGATTATCTTGTTTTTCACTAGGTTTCCGCAAACCGAACAGAAGCTAATGCTCACAGAGCATATAACTTTACTAATGCTCTTTGGCCTTCCAACGGATCTATCTTTTTACGCTGTTTTCTTTCACTTAATACGTAAACGTGAAGCAATTAAAAAGCGTTTTATAATTCAGTGCAGAAAAAAAAACACTTGAATTGAATTTTATTCTCGGATACAACGAAGTTAATTGTAACTCCTTTGTATCCGAGAATCAAATTACTTTCATATAGTCCATTGGGACTATGAAAATATGTAATTATGATCCAAACGTGATAACGTATCGTATTTAGTATCGATACTAGATAGTAACACCCTGTGGTAACACCTATGTTCCTTGATTGACACAACCCTAGCAATGGCAGCCATTTTATGAGACATTATGAGTTGTAGGTATGCACCTTTTTTATGTAGGTATTTCCAGTCCATATATTTATACGTCTATGGTATGTGCGGACGTAGCCATAGAGTTAGTTTTTCGTCAAATTATAATAGTCTTTTTTAAATTTTGAATATGGAACACGCCGCTTCTCCGCCACGGCAATTCATACTGGCTGTTTATACAATCACAAGACCGCAGATTTTATTAAATCGATATTTTTCTTATTTATAATATAAAAAATTTCGTAGCCGCTAACCTAACCAAAAGTTCTATTTTTTAAATTCATTCCCGCCCTAGGGAGGGAAGCAACTATTATGAGACTTTCCCGCCCGAGGGTGGGAAGCAGCGTTTTCCACCCGATACTCAGATAAAAAAAATACTACTTTCCGAGTATGAGATATGAACATGTTTTTTTCATTTATCATACTCTGAAAGTAGTGTTTGTTTGATCCGAGTAGCAGGTGGAAGACGCTGCTCCCCACCCTTGGGCGGGAAAGACTATATTGCTTCCCTCTCTAGGGCGGGAATGAATTTTGGAGGCCGTCTAAAGTAACAATGGACTTCGAAAAGTTTGCTATGAATGCTGTACGTCAAGTATAGCCAGTAATTGAAGTCAAAAGGTTGCTATTTGCATTACAACCGATGCTTATTCCAAAAGAGTAGGTAAACAGTTGAAAATTTCAACACCTGTCAAGAAACGACATGTGTCACGGTGTGCCGGAATAGCACGATTACCACCGGAATTTATTGCAAGTGGTATTGAGTATGTGATGCGTAAGAAGCCCGCTGGTGAAGATATAAATAGATTCAATACTTATTTTAGAAACCAGTGGCTAAACAATACTGACTTTGAGAAAACTTGTTGCTGCAGCAAGGAACAGATCAGAACAACCAACAACTTGGAAGGTTGGCATAGCCGGATTAATCGGTTCATCAATACGACTATGTTTTCAATTCAATTCAATATTCATAACTCTCAGTTGTATTAATTATCTCAGAATGACAAAAAGAAAGTACCTACTAACTTTTTTCTCTTTCAATCGTAGACAGTTTCGTAGGTGGCCTAAGGGACATTGGATAATTACTCCTTCGAAACCAGTTATACATACTAGTATATAAAAGGCTTCATGGAAATCAGTTACGTAGACGTACAAAACGACGTGTGTCCTACGTTTGCACCAGCACTACATATTATGATTGTTTGGTACGTAAACTATCCACCAACATGGTCCCACAATTTAGTGCTAGCTGAAAACTAGAGATGGCGCTATGCACAGAAAACTGTTTTCACGTGTGGAAAAGTTTAATTTATTAGTTTTATTTCGGACACAATTTTATTTCGAATTCGATCTATTTTTATGTAACTGGTTTCGATCTAGTAAAACAATGATAGTTGTGTTAGACAAAAGGTTTTCCAGCGTAATATTGTAACATGTGTTTTCAGCTGGCTTGACTATGTAAATCGTTTGGATTTCAGAGGAGAAATAACTATACTTACCTACCTTAATTTCTTGTGTGCCGTTAATCCCGAATAAAATGGTTTTACATCTTAATTGTATGACAATAAGCATACATAACAGCATCCTTTCTGATAAAATAAGAACTGTCGACTCCACTGATGTACCTATATGGCAGTGTCCTGTCCTAGTTCCACCATCATCATATTAAAGACGTCGTCTGCTGGACATAGACCCAAGAAACGCCACAACTCCGTCCTGCGTTGCCCGCATGCAGCAGCTTTCCTTAACTTACTGGATCATCTCAATGGGCTCCCTTGTGGAGCGCCTGCACATACAACAAAATAGGTAGAAGGTATCGGGGAGCCTTCTTTCTTAAACTGTATCGCAGAGTTGTGTCATCTAATCGAAGCTATTCCGGCAATTTTAAGATGCACCTATCAGTTTATAAAGAACTAGCTGCGCCCCGCGGTTTCACCCGCGTAAGTCTCGATCCCGTAGGAATATCGGGATAGAAAGTATGTCTCAATCCAGGGTGTCAGCTACCTCCATACAAAATTTTATCAAAATGGGTCCAGCCGTTTGAGCGTGAAGAAGTAACAAACATACACACACTCACATACTTTCGGCTTTATAATATTAGTGTGATGTGATTACCAGTTTAAAAACAAACGGCATAATCAAACCCATACACAGCGCAATATTATATCTTAACATAAATCTGGTAAATAGCAGCACAATAAAATATCCAAACAGTTGCACCGGAGCATATTATAAATATGTCAACAAAAGATTTACAAGCCATGTATTCCGTAATAAACTAGAACGAATTCCTATACAGAGTGGCGCCATTGTGCCGAGACTGTGGCCGGGACAAAACTCTCAGAATGTACGACGCGCGCTTTCTTCCATAGTTCCATTTTTGAATTTTATAGGAACACGAATGCGCTGCCGCACGGCGGCGGCGCGCCATTCACCTGCATGCGCACAGTCGCGACGTGAATGCATCCTTTGATGTCTCTGCAAACCCGATGTACAGTTTTTGTGGAAATCCTTTTTAGTCAATACACAACAATGTCGACATCTTTCACTCTGCCCCGCGCCGCAGACCGCGTTCATTTACATATTTCAACAATTTTACACTAGATCCATTATAATTAATCTGTAATTATGAGAGTGTCGTATCGTTCCCTATGGTTTGTTTGATAACCCGTGTTGGTTGTTTATTGAGCCAATATTAGCCAGTATCGGGCCCGCAGTGTGTCGGCCAGGCGCGAGGCGGGAGGAGAGCCCCGCGGGCTCGCATTAAGATATGCAAATGTTATTAGGAGACTACGCGCGCATTATCTTTTAACTGACGCGGAGATAAGGCGATGTTTTGCCGCTTATAAACAGCCATTGTATCGGAGATCTTTCTAGATAATGTGATCATTAGGTAACGTTCACCTATAGACTCGGCTGGCTAATAACTAGATTTTGAGTTATCATGGAGGATATTGAGGACGGCGAACTTCAATATTAGGTCATTAGGTGCTCAGTATATTACGAACATTGCGGATACATCATTGTGGTTTACCTTTTAAGAGCTGGCACTACTCTAGGGTAAATTAAGTTGTATGATTCCCACACTCAAGAAAACTGAAAGTACCTACCTAACCTAGGTATTAAACATAGCTACCTACTTAGCTACGTTCATTTGTAGCAGTGCATGATTTGAAAGTAAGACTTTCTGAGATGGTCCAATACAAATACCTAGGAAGCTAATCGATTGAAAATACCAATTTCAATCGCAAGATACCTTATCAAAAACTTTTAATCCACTAATCGTAAGCTACGTGCACTGACCTGATTATACCTCGGACCTTCATTGTCAAAGGGCATCCCAATCGGATTTAAGTTATGCAAATCCGCAGTGGGCAGTCCCTTGCCCTTTTGACTGTAAGTAAATTATGCAATTCCTGATAGAGAATAGTTTCAGAATAATTAGTTTCTCGGAAGCTGTTTTTCGTGTTACTGATTTTACCCGGGTTACAAGTAGGTATTTATTTACTAACTAGCTTTTGCCCGCGGCTTCTCCCGCGTGGATGTCATGATTAAAAGGAAACGAAGCGATCGCATATGAGGTATGCGATCGCTTCGTCAGCCGAGGAAAAGGTTATTGACTACTCCTTATCCCGTTATTGCTCCTAGCGCTGCGCCCGCCGCCGTCAACCATAATTATTTTGTTATTTTAATCTAAATTAAATGCCCAATTTAAAGAACATATTTTAGAAGTTAAGGATTAATAATAATTGACAGCACGGTTGGCGCAGTGGTTAAGCGATTGACTGCTGCGCTGCGATCGCGATTCCCGCACGGAACAAATATTTGTATGACCTACAAGCAGTTGGTCCGGGTATAAATGTATGTAAACGCACCCACGAAACAGGAGAAAGAAATTCCTAGTGTGGGGCAACGTTTTTTTTTTTAAAAAAAAAAACTGGTTCAAATAGCTTCGGAAATAACAATTAATTTTTTATCAAATTAATTTCTTTCAAGGTCATTCTACGGAACTTGTTACTTGTTTAATTTAATTTTGTTTAGTGTATATTATACTGTGTGCCTTTTAGTCTGTTCTAAATAAATGCATTTTCTTTCATTCAACTAGCTACGGCGTAGCTGGGTTGTGCTGTGCCAAGATCATTTATAGTTGAATCAAATCTGAATCTATCCTTGCAGCCATCTCTCCACATCAAAGATCCAACCAATTGAGTCTGCTATGTGGTTCCCAGCACAGACTACGATTTTCATTTTGTGGGATACCTGTGAATGGTAATTTTCAGATGGAGTTTTCATTTAAGCGGTTTCCCGCGGACGAATGTAACGGGGTAGTTTGTATCGTTGAAAGAAAATAGTACACCTGGGTCTAACTCATTTTTCGGACGAGTAAATTTGTCTTTGTATTATTCGTTAAAACTAAGTGTAACTAACTTGCAAGCTTGATACGTACACGGAGCGGGGGCGCGAATTTCGTAGTAGCCAGTGCATAGTATGCAAACGGCTCGGTTTCGGTGGCGCGCCGGCACAACGGACAGGAAGCGATAAACATGGGCACAATACGCGCCGGACGGCCGCGGATCCGAGATATACGGACCGGACGGGGACTTTGTGTTGTGTTATGTTATTGTGCAGACAAATAGATTATATAAGCAAGGAATAAGTTCTCTCTTCTCAAGTTTTATAAAGCGGAAACAGTGCCGGAAAGCCTTTTATACAGTTAAAGACTAAGTATATTGAGGACAAAAAGGCTTTGGATTGAGCTGCTCCGGACAACAAATTTACAGTAAATCTTTATTTTTTTGCTATTTATATTGTTTATACCATTTTACATAAACAATGACATGAATATTTACTTTGTAAAGTATATTAAGTATATTATTTTAATTATTATCAATGTGAGGACTACGTGGGTCGTTGTTTATTTTTTTGGCAGTTTGAGTACTTTATGCGGCCTACGCAAATGTCGTTTCTTTGGTATGGGTCGTCAAATCGTTGAGCTCCTTAAGTTTTGAGTTGAGCGGCACGATAACTGACAAATGCGTGCACTGACTGGACAGGTCTACTCAAATTTGTGGGGTTCTTTCCTCAAAAGACCATTTCAGACACCAATCTACATGGTCCTCAAATGATCTGACCAAGATTATATCCGTATTTTTATATACACATTGACATTGATGAATTTTATATTATACAATGACATGAATAAACATAACATTTAAAATATGATTGACGTGCGAATTCCAACTGTCTACCTATTACGGTTTATGAGCATACAGCCCGCTGACAGACAGACGGACAGCGGAGGCTTAGTAATAGGGTTCCGATTGTCACCCTTCGGGTACGAAACCCTATAAACTAA
Organism: Tiliacea citrago; assembly: GCA_963921375.1. Taxonomy (NCBI): domain Eukaryota; kingdom Metazoa; phylum Arthropoda; class Insecta; order Lepidoptera; family Noctuidae; genus Tiliacea; species Tiliacea citrago. The sequence continues at coordinate 27,274,476 of OY992786.1, forward strand.
ACAAAGCAAGTCCGGCAGTTCATCTCCATACATCCATATGTATCCTTGCTCGTATCTACCAATAATATTGAAAGATGATGTAAAAGAGAAAACTCTGAAAAACCTTGGTCCTATGTAACGGTGCACCTGGACGGCAGGGTCCGACATTACTGCGCAGTCAACATCATTTTATGTTGGAACGTATTTATAATTTACTCCAACTTATTAGAAGATTCTTATTATTCTTATTGATGTAACGACTTCGGTGTAAAATTGTACCAAATATGTAGACGGAATCATCAAGTCGTGAAAATCGCAAAGTTGAATTTTACTAAGTTGTGATGGATTTAGCACCTGCACCTGTCTTGGAAGATTTGTAAGGGTATGACGTCACTTCCTACATCGGGTCTGGCAGAAGGGAGGCATAGAAGGTCAACTCCTAACAACGTCTATGATGGGGTGGGAAAATTTGCAGTCCTAACTTGAAATTGGTAGGTACCTAAAGTATTTAAGTTGCCAAGGTGTGGTGGCAGTCGCTGTTGAAATAAACATTGTATGAAAAAGTCTTTATGAATACTTCTACTGCATCTTCGTTGTCGATCTACTTGTCAATGCAGCTTAACAAAAGCGTTTATATTGCCAGGTTTTTGCCTTGGTTGGCATAAATCTATGTGTTTCCTAAAACACGCGTAGGGCGTGAAGTTATTGAGCGGATCTACATTGTGATAGCAGTCTGATTGAGTGACGGAAAGTGCTCCTTGTGGCAGCTAATGGTATGCGCTTCTTTCGTATTTGTTTGAAAATTAAGACTTATGGTAGTAAGAAAGTGCACGTGACTAGGAAGGAATTCTAGAGGATGGCAGCAGCTTCCTTCAGTAGCAGTAGGCTAATAGCAAGACCACTAATCTAATCTACCGAGCTTACTTATTTAATAGGATTAAATGGCCCATGTAATGCCACAAAGGTCGTTTACAATAAAGTAAGATTAATAACGGTCTTGCTGGTTATAGTCTACGGGTAACAAGAGTGGTTGGCATGGTCCTCAAATTTGGGGCGTGAGACGTTCTGAAACAGGGCTTTCTAAGAAAAGGATGTTTGGCGACAACATGAAAAATGGTTATTTTAGGTCCTAGGACATCCTGAAACTTATCGTTTGTAGCATTAATAAGAACTAAGAAAACGCACATAATATTTTTCTTGAGAAAATGATAATTTACCAAGAAATAAAAGATAAACAGTTGCCCCGAAGTCCAAGTTCGAAGAAATTCGTCAAGTAAATCAAATATAATATGGAGGATATTTTTGTTTGTGTTCATAATACGGTGGGAGTAATCTCTAGAAGTTTGTCGCGAACTTTGTGACCCTACACGTGTAGCGGTGAAGATAAGTTGAAACAATTAAGACCTTGTTTAAATATTTATCTATATTTCAGTAGCCCGTAAAGTTCTTGTTGAACATGGTCAAAAGTGTCTCGTGAAAACCCAAGTGGTTAGGTTTTTCATTAACAACCTTATTGCCATTATCACCACGTTTAGTATAGGTACAAGTTGATGTTGATGATCGCAATATTGGGTATTAGTAGTGTTGCTTGCTACCCGTTATAGGTACTCACGGAGCTGGAGATGGCCATTATTCAGGTAATGTTACTACTCGTATCAAATCCCATGCTTTTCTTCAATTCCCAGCCCACATATAACAAAATAATATTATACAGTCTTAATTAAACCCTTATCTGTGCTCTAACATTGCCAACAGGCCGTTCCCACACGATCCAATCGCGGAGATACAGGACGTGTGTCGAATGACTTGTTTTGTCTGCACGTTTGTGCCGAGCCGATATCATTTGCATATCTTAATCCGTTGGAGGTGGCGCCTGTCCCTGGGGCTGCGCCTTTATAATGCTAACTGACGGTGGATGTAATCAAGGTATATGCTGGGTACACAAGCCAGGTGTTTTGAAAAGCCAATGTTGTGCTGTGACTTCTTAAATGGTGTAGAGGGGTCGCTTTCTGTTCCTGTTTAGTGAACACCACGTATTTTCTGATAATATGACTTCTTTCGATCGGAGTTCAGATAGGTATTGAGGAAGACGGGAAATGGTTATCCTGTTAGGGGACAAGTTTGTAAATCTGGTATCTGTTTCGAAGAATGCAGAGTTGTTCCTTAGAAGTAGGTAAATTGTAGGCTAGGACAATTTACCTACTTTACTGTTAATCACATTACGAATTCAATATTGTGTATAATTAATTAAAGTTTTGTGTACACACGTCTACACATCAAGCTATACGTTTCCAGTGTAAGCTGACCTGGCATTGTGTTGGATTTCCGTACAATGAGAGGTGACCGTATACTGGAAATTTTAACTTATTGTGTAGCCGTGTGTACATTGGCTGAAATAATATGACGATTATTGTTGAAGACGTCGGAAAAATAATGCCAACTGGGAGTTTTACTGGCGCGAGCCGCGTAAACCGTACCTACGAGATATAAATTATTTAAATTGTACAGGATTGTACACACGGCTGCACATCAAGCTATGCATTTCAAGTATAAGCTGATCTCGCATGTATAGGATATCCTTACAGTGAGAGATCAGCGTAAACTGGAAATGTATAGCTTGATGTGTAGCCGTGTGTACATCTTAAAAAGTTCAACAAAAAAGTCCGCGATAGAAATTATGTCTATCTTCTAAAGATGACCCACAGTAAGCATTTTTATCTTTCAGAATTTGATAAAAAAATCATTGTTATTTCGATGCTAAGTATTTTAACCGTTATGTATAACATATTTTATTGGATAAGCATTAATTTATAATTAATGCTTAACCAATAAAATAATTTAGTATAATTTAGTGGAATTTAATTTAGATTAAAATATGCCTTTACGTCATGTCATTTAAATGAATATTAGAGAAGATATTACAGATTAAATATTACGAGTAACACAATAATTATGGTTGACGGTGGCGAGCGCGAATCCTTTTCCTCTGCTATTACTACGACAGAAAAAACCGGTCAAGAGCGAGTCGGACTCGCGCACCGAAGGTTCCGTACGTATAAGGCGATTAACACACGGCACCGCGCACCGCCGCGGTGAGAGAAGGTTAGAGCATCGCTCGACCGCGCAGTCGGGCGGTATACGTGTGTTAGGCATCAACGGATTTGTTAGAGGCCAATGCGACATGAGGTCCGCTTCACCGCCTACCGCGGCGTTGAGCGGAGCCATGTGTTAATGGCCTATATGATGTTGATGATTTCTGACTGTGCTATTTAGAGACCTCGTTTTATTTTTCCTGTAATCTTTACATAAACTTCTATCACATAGAATAATTTCAGATTTTTATCTATGCAAACTTCGGAGATAAGGGGGGGAACGGTATTTTTTTTTACACTTTTCATCAGAAGTCGAAAACTATGATGCCTAAAAAAAATATATTTAAGAATGTGCACTTTCATATGATACCCCACATGGCCTAGTAGACTCCATACGAATTTTTAAGACACCCTTTCAGGCCCTAATGTAGAAAAGATATATATTTTTAAATTTCTTTCTTGTTTGAAAAATTGTTGGGTAAACGTCATCTAAAACTATTCCAAATTTCAAGTCGATAGCATTATTAGTTCTTGAGATATCCAGCTGTGAAAGACAGACAGACAGACAGACTTAGTCTCACCATAAGCGTTCATTTTACCATTTTGGTACGGAACCCTAAAAACGGCTGAACGGATTTGGGTGAAATTTGGCACACTATTAACACCTAAGATAAATTTATCCCGGTACCTAGTACATTTACGTAGGATAATTTCCGACCTCCACGCGGGCGAAGCCGCGGGCAAAAGCCAGCCGATAATTTATTCAACATCATGAATTCATGACTAACTTTTGACTCGACCCTCATCACTAGTGAACCACGGCCTGCGGCGACAGCCCCCTGTCCCGTCACTCCCGTCCGTCACCAGTCGAGATTTTTACGTACGAGTCGACGCGTAATCTATTAAATTAATAATGCATGTTTTTTTGTTTGCATTTTGGTTTACTTAATTATTGTTGTTGCTAGTTTGTTATGCTATATTTGTGCTCTTGCAGAACAGACTACTTAATACACTGTGCTTATGTGCTTGTGCATGATTGTGCTTACTAACTTCGGGTGTACTAACTGATGAAAACCCTCTGCGTCTTCTGAATAATATTGTGTGTGTACCTACCTACTGTGTTGCTGGAGAATTTCAGTCTAATTTGCCATAATACCTAACCGTGAGTCGAATAATGGCTCGTCTTTTGTATGCGGGACCCGCAGTAGAGTCATGATTTTTTTTTGTGCATAGTGCTCATTATCTTGAGCAATCTCACCAAGTCTCAACTTTAGGAAATAAATACTTTCGGTAATAAAAAATATCAAACTTTGATACATATAACCTCAACTTTTGCACAATTTTATTGCTTTTGACGTAATTTTGCCAGGTGTTACTATTATATTTTGGGGAGTGTTAATTTTGTAAATAACAAGATTACGCGCACTTTTTTTTTTTTTTTAATTCACATTATTTTTCGTTATTTTATTTGGGTTTAACAATTTCACAGTGATCTGAGCGTTTTTTTTTGGGCCAATAACATAACTATCATAGACAATCTAAAGTTAGGTATTATTTTTATCCTGATGGTATCTGCTAAAGGTGAAACGAATCGCAAACGCATTGGCAGCCATTTTGTGATTTTTTGTGTTTGAAAGCATCAGCCATCGCGCTAGAGAACAACTTCAAATAGCTGGCATCATGTCATCATCCTCTGGATCAAGACCACTGCGAGCAACAAGTAGTGCAAGTGAAGTGACGCGTGGTTTGGACTCTGTAACTTCGTCAACAATATCTTCGGATGCAAGAGCGAGCGAAGTAAGCTCGGGACTTGGAGCCATCAGTGCTGCCATTTTAGCGCTTCTTGCGCTAGTTCTAGCGCTTTTGGCGCTAGTTCTAGCGCTTTTTTTTAGGGTTTCGTATCAAATCAAATCAAATTAAAATATTTTATTTCACATAAACCTACATGGGCACTTATGAAAAGTCAGAAGCTAGGTGCACGGTTCCAATTGGTCGGTTCCTATGGAGAAGAGCCGGCAAGAAACTCCACGGTCACTCTTTTAAAAAAAAAAATGGGCTATTACAATGTTTTCAAGTTACAGTGGTATTAGGTCTAGGAGGACAGTGTAGGCCCGTCAACAAGTACCAAGTACTTCACAAAATAGAAGATGCTTTACAAAGCTACAGTCTATTAAGCCTACAACGTTCTCACATTCACAAATTTAAAAAGAATCTATATAAAATATTACTAAAATAATAAAAATAAAAACCTACCTATTTAAACTAAATGACAACATTGCCATTACAACTGTAACAAATCTGAATTAATATAATATTCTGTCCACAAGTCACTAATAAATATTTTAAATTCAAATTGTAGGTTATGACAAGTAGTTATGTGAAGGTTTGTAAAAAAAAAGAAAAAACATCGTAATTTAGGAGCAGTTAATAGACATTTACATAGTTATGCCGTTAATGAGGTACCAGGGAAGCCACATGTGCAGAAGAAATTATTGTCAAATTTCCTTGTCTTCAACGTAGTCCTTAATCTTATAATATTGTAGTAGTTTAATACGTAGTCAACAAGGAACCCTTATAGTTTCGCCATGTCCGTCTGTCTGTCTGTCTGTCCGTCCGTCCGTCTGTCCCCGGCTTAGCTCAGAGACGCTTAGTACTAGAAAGCTGTAATTTGGCATGGGTATACATATTAATCACGCCGAAATAGTCGTAAAATAAAATCATCAAAAACATTTTTTTTAGGGCACCTCCCTTGTACATAAAATGGGGATGATATTATTTTTTCTCGTCTATTCCATGGCTTTGGGGTATCGTTGGATAGGCCGTTTAAAAATATTGCGGGTCTGTGAAAACCATTTTTCAATTTAGGGATCTGTTTGCGTAATATTAACCTTTAATGTGATATTTTTTGTTAGAGTCAAGTGCCCAACCCCCCCCCTCCCCTTCCAGCTAAATGGTTGGTTTTGGATATGTGGGAAAATTCATGGCAGTAGTATATATAACGAAATTAAAAGGAAAACTATCACAGTTAAGTAGGCTTTACAAGTTAACGAGTAATAGTTGACCAACTTAAATTTGCAGTTGGAGAATTGACCGTAACGTATATCGATGTATGGGAGAGCATGTTTTTCAACTACAATGTTAAGTTTGTTTTTGGGATAAATTCATCCCAATTACGGATCCCTTCATTGTGCGTGGTCCGACACGCACTTGGCCGGTTTTTTAATGTGCCTAGCGCGCGAATAATAAAATTTAGCGCCTAGCGGATAATTTAGCGCTTTATAAATAAGAGTGTTTTACCGAAATGTTTTAATTTTTGAGTCTTTATTTTCTGACATGCTACACAGTATAGTGCGTTTAACATACTCAGGGGAATTCCCTTTAGTTCTCAGATTTTCATTTGCACCGTTCTGTGACTTTGTTTTATTCATTCTGTCAATGATTTAAAACGCAGAAAAATATAAACTGAAAAATATAAGAGAAATTAATATTGATCAACCTGCACCCTAATTGCGTAACACAGTTTGAATCAGAATCGGAATGATTTTGAAGTATATTGCTAATCCATTGCTTCATATGTTAGAAACATTAGTCTGCTCCACAACGTAAATAACGCAATGAATGTTGTTGAACTGTCAAATTGAGACCGATTCGTACTGATAGCGTTCTTCCCTTCGAGTTCTGTAGAAGGTATTATATGATTTTTTTTGTCGATTTCTTCTGATAAGATTTATGTGGATTATAATTAAACTATCTTAAGATCGTCGGTCCATCTAGCTGCGCAGCCTGGGAGAGGCCTATGTCCAGCAGTGGACTGCGATAGGCTGAGTTGATTGAATTAAACTATTGTGTAAGATTCCTATTATTTCTTTATCTCTTGTTTTTTTACAATTAACGTTAAATTTAGTGCTAAATCTATCGCTTTTCGGATGTAGGAGGCGCTAAGCGGGGCTCCGTCGACTACGACCACGTCAAGCGGCACAGGCGGGTCTCCTCCCTGCCACCACAAATCAGGTAGATGATATCAAAAAACTTAACAAAACATAACCTCAAATTAGATTTCAAAAATTAATTTAAAAAAACTATGCATTTTCTAAACTTCTCATCAATGGTTTTATTAGTACCTAAGTTAATTGTTGGTCTGCTGAGTATGATATGAAAAAACTTTTTACAATGCCTTTTACAAAAACTTTTTTTTTGTTTATTTAATTTTTTTGAATTTTTAACTTTTTTGTTGTGGTACCTACCCCAGACAAATTCGAACAACACTACCTGTAAATGTAAATAACAGTGACAGGTAGTTATTATACGAAAACGTTCACACAACTATCCACCCGTTTTTCTAAATGGTGTACCACTCGAAAGGGTGGATCAATTTAAATACTTAGGGCATTTAGTTACGACCGACCTCAAGGACAATGCTGACATGGAGCGGGAACGGAGGGCTTTGTCGGTGCGGGCGAACATGCTCGCACGCAGGTTTGCGCGCTGCTCGAGAGAGGTGAAGATAACGCTCTTTAGGGCGTACTGCACGTCTCTCTACACGTGCAGTCTGTGGGCGAGGTACACGTGTGCATCATACGGAGCCCTCCGCGTCCAGTTCAACAACGCGTTCAGGGCTGTATTGGGGCTGCCTCGCTACTGCAGCGCCTCAGGTATGTTTGCTGAGGCACGTACCGATTGCTTCCACGCGACCATGCGAAAGCGGGGCGCGTCGCTGGTGCGTAGGGTGTGGGGCAGCACCAATGTCGTCCTGGTGATGATCGCAGACCGGATGGACTGCTCATACATACGGCACGGCTGTGATAGGCATGTTGCCGTCAGCAGGGCCGGTTAGTTATTAAGTCTTTTAGTTTGTTTTAGTTTTATTTTTATTGTGTTTTCTGTATTTCTGTGTACTCCACTTATGAGTCAAAGTTGCTCGAAATAAATGTTTTTTTTTTTTTTTTTTTTTTTTTTTTTTATTATAATATCAGACATAGACTAATTAGAAAAAAATACGTATTATTGAAGTTATCTTAAAAACTACCCCAGCAATGTTAATAAAAAAAAACCGAATCTGTCCACAATTGACGAAATGTTGAAGAAAATACATACAGAACATAGAATACCCTCCTCTTATGAAGTAGGTAAAATAAAATCTAGTTGACGTGTTACTATCTACCTACTGAGATGAGTTCTCATATTCTTCACCACAAAACAAGCCAGTTTAAAATGCCCATTATTTTAAGCAAACCACTTTCTTATGTGTAACTCGCTAACCGCGGCATGTGAACACTTATAACTTGTCCTCTTTGAAGTCTCCGAGCTAATAAACACAATGTCTGAAGCTCGTGTCATATGAGGCCGGCCAGGGCGGCCAGGACGGCCGGGGCGGCCAACTTCAACTATTTTAATCTAACTTGTGGCCCTTGGACCGTCTTTGTAAAATTCGCAACGAGTGTTACCCTTGTTTAACGTTTCTTGATAAATAACCACAAAGTTTACATTATAGACAACTTCAATTTTAAGTCTCTACACATAAAGGCGACTTTCCTTTGTTTGAATCCAAAGTCTGTGGTTTTTAAGATGTATCGTGGCATCGCAAAAGTTCGTAGAATTTTCGTTATTAAATTTTATTAGTGAGATGTAAGGTTAATGGGAGTGTTTTGGCTTCACGCTGGCATCACGTAGGATAGGCAGAGAGGGGTTATTCAATATTTGCTGACACTTGCGCCGTTCACGTACGATCGTTAACTGAATGTTATTTGGTAACGAGGTGCATGTTTATGACATTCTTTCGAGTGTTGTGCGGTTTAAGTAGAAGAAAGACAGTAATATGACGTAATTTTCAAGTTCAAATACCTATCTATGTGGTTTAAAAATTGTGTGTTTTCTGTTATTCGTGTGACTTTTTGCTACCTTTCCTCATGATGACATTAGGTAGGTAACAGGAGGTTGATGTCTAGGGAGGTATCCCTAGGCATCAACTCAATTATTTGGAAAACCATTTTCAATTACAGTAGGTACTTACATGATTTTGTAATTTTTAGGACTTAATAATGTTATTTACATTATTAAGCGCCACTAGTTGAGGGACTTCCTATTATTGAACAATAAGAGGAAAAGACGAGGGTGACCATCATTTCTGAAAGTATATCCCGGACAAAAAATATATTTTATGTTTTCGCCTATCTTTTAAAAATTTATACTTTATAATATCTATATTCAAATGTAATGCTTTTCTACGGGGTTCCATGATGATGTAATAAAGGACAATGTGCTTTACGATGTCAAGCCGCGAACTTTGCCTATAAAGTGTGGAATTTGGGCGGGGAGCACCGCAATGGCGCTCCGTATGCATAATACAAATACATTCATGAATTATTCGCCAACATGGCGGATGGAAACGTTATTGAATGTCATTCGTAGCCGTAAACGTGTGCTTTCCGAAATATCTAGTTCTGGCTGCAGGTGTTGTCGTATAAAAATATGGAGCTATGATTTCGGGTTGGTAAAGAAAAACTCAAACTCATAGCATTTATTTCAAATAAACCATTTACAGCCACTTTTGAATTGTCAAAGAGTCGGTCAGTTAGTCAGAAAGTGGAAGCTATTTGCCCATTCCAAAACGTAGATCTCTATGGAGAAGAACAGGCAAGAAACTCCAAGGACACTCTTTTAAATCAAGATATTACAAAATCCTGGGTACATTGTTCTTGTCGCTTCTATATGTGAGAATAACGTAAAAAACAAAAATAAATATATAAAAAAAAAAAAAACAAAATATAACATTAAAAGATTACAAAATAAGCCCTGGCAGTTAAGAGATGACCAGCCTCAACTGACAGCGCCCGTTCACGAACATGACGCGTGGATCAGCACCATCCAGCTCAACTACTTTGTAGGGAACCGAATGATCCAACACACGCGCCACCATCAGCGAGACATTTAAGTGAGCATGACATACTCTCAACTGCCAGGCTTTTTTAAGTCAACATACATCATAACATAATAAACGGCTCCATGGTACTCACATTTACAAAAATAAAAAAAATTATACAAAACTATAGCTTGCAATGTATTTCAATGATTAATAAAATTTTACTAGCAAAAGGAAAATCGTTGTTACCTATTGAAATATTCAACAACTAAAACTTGATTAAGTACATAAAAATAAACGATAGTTACGAATGTAATGTCAAAACAAAAAATAAAAAAGGGGGGAAGCATCACTTCCAAATATTAAAATTCTAACAAGTGAGCCCAAGTTGTTGTGGAGCAGGAGTATTAAGCCAAGCATCTTTATCTACGATATAATCATCCAACTTATAATATGCTTGTCTACATAGTGTGCGTTTAATGCATGTTTTAAATTTCTTCTCATTTAGTTGAAGAATATCTAATGGTATTTTATTATAACATTTAACACAGTACCCCATAAAAGAAGTGTGTACTTTAGACAATCTGAAACGTGGTTGATCTAATTTGTTCCTATTTCTAGTGTTAAAATCATGCCTGTCACTAATCTTACTGAATAGATGTAGGTTTTTTCTAACATACATAATATTTTCATATATATATTGGCAAGGTACCGTCATGATGTTAATTTTTTTAAACAGTTCCCTTAGAGAATCGCGTTTGCTGAGGTTGTAGATGGCTCTGATAGCCCTCTTTTTGAGGTAAAAATATAGTCTCTTGTTTTCTTGTGAGAACATATTAGCTGCCAGAATTATTTGTATTGTTCAATCTTTTATGTTCCCACAAATTTAGCTAGTATTCTCCGATAGGTTGCGCAGAGGCATACCTTATACAAAAATAAAACGGTTTTGACGTAAATTTAAATAATGGTCACCTTTTCAAAAATTTCCTCTATAACGTTTTCGTAGATCAATAGCCATCCTTTTACCCATTTTACAAAGTAAGTATCTAGTCTAATTAGATGCAGCAGAACAGCATTTCATATGCTAACGATGCAAACGTGAAGATCAAAGAGAAATATGAGGAACATAAGTTTTTCTTTACCGGGGGAGTTGGAGCAGGATCGCTCTTTTACATAGTTAAAACATAAATATTTCTCGAACATCCTGTATGTGTGTTCGACTAGGTAGACAGATGTGGCAGAGAACTTAGTTCGTAGTTTGTGAATTCCTAATCACTTGGCGTCTTAATACTACAGCAGATTTTATTAATAGTATCAAATAAAATATATCACAACTTGTTTAATTAAATGATAAATGTTTGGCTAAATTAAATGAACTATGTCATAATTGATACCATGACGATGATGATGTAGTTGTCATGGTATCAATTATGAAATAGAAAGTTATTACATTGTAAATTTTTCTTAGTTATAAGTGTGAGATAATCTGCTCTGCTAGTAAAAAAAAAAAGTAAAAATCCATTTAAAAACAAGCTTTTATTAGCTTGGTTTTAAAAAGATTTTTATTTAAATTTTGTTTTGTACTCTTTGCATTAGAATTTGATAAAATATCTGTTTTATCTTCTTCACTTGTAAGGTACATGTGAAGACAAATCCAACGAGTCCAACACAATAGGGCTATCTTGTAAAGTTGATGTGTTCCTGTGGCCACCTTCCGGCACTATCATCAGACCCTGGACTGCTCCTTGGATTAAAGATTTTGTCAAGACAAAACTAACGAGCCTAGACACTTCGGGGCTATTTTAATTAGTTGAGGAGTACCTGTGGCCACATTCTGGCTCCACCATCACTAGACTTCAACCGAGGCTATAGTATTTGTCAAGACAAATCAAAATAGCCAAAAGACAACGGGGATATTTCGTTTGTGTGAAGAGTTCCTATGGCGTGCTTCCAGCTCCATCATCAGGTCCTGGACTACACCTGGACCACCACCTCATATCAAATAACACAAAAGACAACGGGGCTATCTTTTTTAGTTGAGAAGTCCCTATAGACACCATCTGACTACATTATTAGATCTTAGAATACACTTTGGGCTAACTTACCAACTTGTCAAAATAAATCCAAATGGCCGAAGCACAACAGAGCTATCTTGTTTTGTTGGGGAGTTCCTATGGCCGCCTTTCAGCTTCATCATCAGACCCTGGACAGCACCTAGTGTAAAAGCACTTATCAATACATATCCAATGAGTCCGAACACAATCGTGATATCTTGTTTGGTTGAAGAGTTTCTATGGCCACCTTCCGAATCCATCATCACACCCTGAACACTATCTGATGTAATAGCACTTGCCAATACAAATCCAATGAGAATAAACACGACGGAGCTATTTGGTGTAGGTACTTACAAATTTCGTGCCTGTACTGTTGACGGTTGAGGAGTTCCCTCGTCTGAAACCAATCCTAGATGCAGCAGCCAGGTCATGGCGGACTTTAGAACGGACTTACATAATTATAGCGTATATAGAATTTTGTGTCTGTAATGTGTACCGTTGAGGAGTACCCTCGTGTGGAGCCAATCCTGGGTACAGCAGCCAGGTCATGGTATCCTTTAAAACGGACTAACACAATTAAAGCGTACAATATTTACAGAATTTCGTGTCTGCACTGTGTACCGTTGAGGAGTTCCCTCGTCTGGAGCCAATCTTGGGTGTAGAATCAGGTCTTATCATAAAAATGCATTGCATTTGGATCTTAACCAATATGTAAAATGTCATCTCCGTAGGGTACGAGGAAGTAGTTTTAATTCAGCTTGCAAGATTTGGCCCGAACATATTATACAAACAGACTTGTACAAAACATAGCAAGTTAAATAAAAGCTTGTAAAAATCGACTGCTTATAGTTCAGAGGAACGCCAAAAGAGAAGTTTACTTAACCTGTATTTCTATAAGTGATTGATGGAAACGAAGTTTGTAGAAATAGCCACGCAATACGAAACGAGAACACTTGCTGAAGTTTGGAAGCTCGGTAAAGTTAAAAGCTACGCCGTCTCAGGTAGGTTTGGCAGGTATTCTGGTGAGCAGTCGGCACTAATCTAGTAACGTCAGTACGGACATTATCTTACGTTTTGACGGTACAATTTAGCAGACCCGATTGAGTCCCAAAATAATAATAAAATAAATAATAATAAGAGCATTTGAAAAATTCTTCTTTTTATAGTTCCATGCACATAAAACTAATGAAAACCACAGAACTCGACTAAATTACATATTGTCTTCATGATTGGCGTAATGCCTATGTACCTACGTATATTTTCATGTAGCTGTCTGACTAGTGTCGACAAGATACCTACGTGTCGAAGGCTTAGAGCAGCATTAGCTTTGTCGGAAATACCTACATGTCATTATATCATCATAATCGTATACGTATATATACATTGCTGTATTGATCTAGTTAAACAGACACACAACACAGTTTTCGTTTCAGCAGCCTTTTCATTGTCATGTAACCAGATCTCATTTTACACATAGATATAATAAATATATAAAGGACAGCCGTATGATAAGATTTAACATTTATAGTTCATAATGACTTGCTTAAATGTACCTATCGAAATGTATGTCTATCGAAAAACAGTTATTTAGCACACCAAGAACCACTGTCAATTAATGACAACATAATAAAATCAGACTCACAAGTCGCCGTAGCCTTTGAAAATTTCTTAGCAGATATTCCCGTTTCAACTACTAAATCCCTAAACTCATCACCTTCTGTTGCTGAGTCTTTGCTTAAGGAAAATGTAAATGTTTGCGATTCGGAATTTCATTTTGAACATATTACCTGTAGAGATATAATTAAAACCTTTAACACTTTAAATGTAAAAAAGACTGCAGATCTGTGGGGTAATTCTGTAGAAGTTGCTAAATCTATTATAGACATCGTAGCACCTACTTTAGCTCTTATCTTTAATAATTGTATTGACTGTGGGGAGTTTCCTTACCTCATGAAGAATAGTAAAATAATACCGTTGTTTAAATCAGGTAGTACATCAGACCCCACAAATTATGGACCTATTTCAGTACTACCTACCTTTAGTAAAATTTTTGAGAAATTAAATAATTTAAAAAATGAATTAATTTTAGACCAATTGCAAAGATTTTTTAATAAACATATATTACTACATAGCAAACAGTTCGGTTTTACAAGGGGTCGTTCGACTACTGATGCCGGGTGTTGAACTGTTAGGACATATTTATAATGCATGGGAAGATAAATGCGATGCCTTGGGCATTTTTTGTGATTTGTCCAAGGCTTTCGATTGCGTTTTTCATGAAACGTTAATCAGGAAACTCCGCCACTACGGAATCCGGAACACCGCTCTGGATCTTCTTACTTCATACTTGAGTAATAGGATTCAGAGCGTTGACGTCAATGGAAAAAGATCTCCCGGATCTATAGTAACAATGGGAGTTCCACAGGGCTCAATTCATGGTCCTTTCTTGTTTCTTATTTATATTAATGACTTGCCTTACCTCATAAAGGATAATCATGATATAGTGTTGTTTGCAAATGACATTTCACTTTTGTTTAAACTTAGACGTCAGCAGCTGGTTACTGACGGTGTAAATAGCGCGATCTCAAAAGTAGTTCACTGGTTCAATGTTAATAATTTACTTCTAAATGAAAAAAAAAAACCAAATGCATTAAGTTTACGCTACCTCACGTTAGGCGGGTGAAAATTGATGTGTTGATAAAGGGCGAAGAATCCTGAAGATAGCACAGTATTCTTGGACTTAACTTTGGATGCTAAGCTTCAGTGGGGCCCACATATAGATAAACTGTCAAAAAAGCTAAGCTCCGCTGCATATGCTGTTAGAAAAATTCGTAATTTAACTGACATAGAGACAGCCCGTTTAGTGTACTTTGCCTATTTTCATAGTGTAATGTCGTACGGTATTCTGTTGTGGGGAAATGCCGCCGACATTCAGACTATCTTTGTTTTGCAGAAAAGAGCTGTACGATCAGTTTATAAATGAAGTCCAAGACACTCTCTCAGAGAGAAATTTAAGGAGATTATTGTAATGACTTTACCTTCTCGGTATATTTTTGAAAATCTTTTATATGCCCATAAAAATATAAAATTGTTTAAAAAATACAGTGATATCCATAATATAAATACTAGAAACAAACATAAATTTGTTGTACCTACAACAAGGCTCAAGAAAATAGGTGGCTCGTTCCGATGTCAATGTATACGCTTTTATAATAAACTTCCAAGCCACGTTCAAGATCTAAGCCTTAATAAATTCAAATCATTCATTAAACGTAAGTTGTGCCAGAAAGCCTATTATACTGTTAAAGATTATATTGAGGACAAAAAGGCTTGGGATTGAGCTGCTCCAATTTTTACTTATTGAAGTGGTTTATTTTTATTGTTTGATGTTTTTTTTGCTAATTTTTATTATTTTATATACGTAACGTAATATATACGTAATGTAACGTAATGACATGAATATTTACTTGTAAAGTATTTAATTAATTTATTATTTAATTTATTTTAATTATTGTGAATGTGAAGACTATGTGGGTTGTTGCTCTTTTTTTTCCCCCTTTTTCTTTTATTCTCAGTTGGTGTTAATCATGGTCTGGCAGTTTGAGTCATTTAAGCGGCCTACCCAAATGTCCTTTCTTTGGTATTGATCGTCGCTTCGGTGAGCTCCTTAAGTTCTGAGTAGAGCTGCACGATTACTGACAAATGCGTGCACTGACTGGTCAGGTCCACTCAATCTGTGTGGTTCTTTCCTCAAAAGACCATTTCAGACACCAATGTACATGGCCTTCACATGATCTGACCAAGATTATGTCTGGACTTTAAAAGAGACTGTGACCTCTGAGTTTGTTGTGGCCTTTCTTCTCAGAGTAGTCAGATAGGAAACGCCGACCTCATCTAGTTTTAAAAATATGACTGACGTGTAAAAGTGTTTGTACAAACCTACTTACAGAAATAAAAATCATTTATCATTTATCACTTGCACAAAAGCGCCATTAAAATAAAAACGCAACGTATACTTACGAATAGTACCTACTGATTTACAATTTAATATGAATTCGCTTCAATATTATAAGTAATGGCACCGGTTGGTGCGTATTTTCTCCGGGGCCTAGTTATGGAGCGCCGCCAACGCGACGCTATCGTTTCACAACACGCACCAGGCACCGTGTATATAGAGGTGATAGGCTTCAATTTCCATGCTATGGGTTTGTAATTCGATTCATGTTTTATGGAAGGTATGTAAAGGTCTGTAAGTGAGAGAAGTTGTTATAGGATGTTTAACAGCTCGTTCCTATCAATTTCCAAATAATTTTCTTTACAGCACTTTGATCTTATTAAAAATTCTTTGGTCAGAATTGAGGTTACGAAAACTACTTAAAAATTAAACTTTTAAACCACTTGAATATTTCAACACTTCATTCAGAATCTATTTGCGCCTTTTTTAAGCGCTACCCAAATTCTGGACCCAGCATACATACATATTTAGCGACTGAATCTAAATTCACACTGTAAAGTCTCCGTAGTTTGTATAAAAAGACCAAAACGGGATAATCCAAATATCAAACCTGTATTAAGTCCAAATAAATAAAACAATTGCCGACCGTTACTTGTTTGACATTTGAATCGATGGAACGATGTCTGTTATAGAGACGTGCACCTGGAACAGAACGACTCGAATCGGTTAGTGAATCGATATTCATCTTCATACGAGTAGCATCTTCTGGTTATAGTCATATCGAGTGTCAGATTCTCATATTTCATTCAACGTTTGACGTTTTGAATGGTCTACGGGATAGAGAGGCGGCGCTTGCCGAACGTTTGCTCTACGGTATGCGATTATGCATTGTGTTTGGTTCGATTTGCTTCGTTAGTCGTTAAATTGTGATTGCGAACCGTAAAGTTCGTGCACACATGCAGAAAACTTCGAAATCGCTATTGATGAAAACAATTTCGTTGAAAGTCGTGACACTCGTTCATTAATAAATAATTAATAAATTTATTATGCAGTCTAGTCTCCAACTAAAGATAATATCAGTTGATTCTTGTTAGTCTTCGCTTCTCTAACTAACCTCTAACGTCGTATGAATTTCTATCAGTTTCACCTCAGAGACCAGTTAGCTCGAAAGTGGTTCTTTTAGTTTAGGAGCCTCCGTTATTAGTCTGCGGCAAAGTATTAATATTAATGGATAACTACAAAACTAATTTCGTGAAGTTTGCGACACTAAGTTGGTCTAAGTTACTTGGGATTTTTAAGCAGTTCTGTCACAGCTTGTTTTGGGTTATATCCTGAATAAAAATCAGGGTTTTAGCAAGGCCAACCAGGTACCGTTTTTTTTCATTTAGGTCACAAAATATTTCCCCGTCTGAAACGATTGTGTAAGGATAATTATTTTTAACATGATTATGACGCTACTAAACTATGAATGATTAATTTAATTAATCATATAATTAATTAAGGGTAACATAGGAACAGAACTGTTCCGCGATGATTACAACATTTGGTCACATTAGTCAGTCTTTTTAAATTATGGTGAGTGACAGAGTGCACTGTACTCGTATCTTATTTGACTGTACCTGTGCACACTGTCCGGTTTTTCTAATATTTGATTCTAATTCTGTAATTCAGATAATTTATTAATAGCACGATAATTTTATTGTTTTATTCATACAACAAATTTTATTATCCAATTCCATTGTTAATATTTAAAGTCCGTTGTCATTTTCTGTGTAGAAGAAGGCAGTGGAAGAATTTAAATAATATCTTGCAAAAAACTTCTTGAAAACAATGAAGTTTTATTTAGAATTTTCAGTGCGAACGGAAATCATAATCGCCTCTTTTATTGCGATATACAGCTCAGCACTCTCATTAAAAACCCGCGACCATATAAAATCTAATATCTCACTGCAGTTAATTTTATTGCTCGTGGCTCGTGGCATCGTGCATTGTTTTTCGGCAATAACTTTAATTTTTAGCGCGAACTCGGCGGCGCGGAACCGTGCATAAAACGCGCCATGCATGTGTGTATTGTTGTTAATTCTGCGACTAAGACAAAACCTCGGCAGTCGGCGGGCTAGTCCGCGGCCCCCGTGTAGGAAGCATAAAAATAATTTATATGTCGCTCGCCACCGATGCTGTGCGGTGTGTTTCTGGTTTGGGAGTTCGTCTTGTTGCTACTCTACATATTTGTGTACGACCAAGAAGCGACCATGTTAGAATTTTTGTATAAGTTCCTTGCTCACATAGCGGGTGCATGTCACCTTTTCGAACTGTAATTTTCATTCAAAATGTTGACAATGATCGGAAAATAATAAGGTGGAAACAAAAAAGTGTTAACGTATTCATTCCTTGACTAGCTTCTGCCCGCGACTTCCTCTGCGTGGACTTTAGAATGGGGTCCATGTCATTTACCGGGATGGAAAGTATCCTAAATCCGATTATAAAATATCTGTGTGCCAAATTTCATTCAAATCCGTTTAGCCGTTTTTGCGTGAATGAGTAACAAACATCCAAAGTTTTACATTTCTGTTGTTTGTTCTAAGAGGTCCTAAAGAAAGTAATATCAAAATATTTTTGGACTTTCTTTAGTAAAGCAAAGAGAACACATTAGGACTTCATACGAAAAGAGAAAAAGAAAACTATTGAACTTTTGAGTCATCTTATAAACAGTGTACATTGTGTACAGTACTTGACTAAGAAAGGCGGATTGATTCATATCAATCTGAAATAAATAATCTATTTTCGGTCGGATTCCACCTAACCTACCCTAGGTTAGGTAGACTCCGACCGAAAATAGATTAGGTATTTTATTCGGGCGAAATCGAAAATTGCCGAAAATGGATATTACCGCCGAAAATTGCTGAAAACGCAAACGAAATTCGGATGAACTCTGAGGGCTCAATAAAAATGTTCGAAATAGTAGCAAGCCGAGCTCAGCAAACAGAAAGGTCACGCTCGCAGCACAGTGGCATCGCTCGCAGTCGCTGCTGAATTAAAGTATCGCGGCTACGTGTTACACACCGCTATTTTTAACGCAGCGCCATATTTTCGATACGGAAGTCTAACTACAAGTTATTATAATGCGAAGTGCTGCTCTGAATGAAAATATTGTTGGAATACAAGATTACTAAACACGGATGCTGAAAGCTTGTTTGTAAAAGAAACGGATTTAAAGTATGGAAATGGGTGTTCGTCTTGTTCGAACGTTCGTAACGTTCATTTGTTTTGTGGTCTAGTTTTGGGTTTGTGCGGGATGGGGACGGTGTTTGCATACATTGATAGTGGAAAATACATGATAGTCCACTATTCTTCCCAAGGATTATGTAAATGCTTGTGAGTACATAAAACTGGCATACACTAACGTTACTCTTTCGTTCTATGTTGATCAGCAATCGTCAACACTTCTGGTTTTTGTAATAAAAGAAGATCTTGGGACAATCAAGACTTGGGAACTCCTAAGAATATCCCTGAACTGAAAAAAAAATACGATAGTTCCCACCAAGTACCACCTAGGTAAGATGGTACTTTCACCCACACATCTTGAAGATCTGTACCTCAAATTCATGACTCAACACATCCATGAACCACTGATCTCTCTAATTGATCTCCGGTAATGGCGGCCGATATCAGTCGTATGACGTCGTCACACCTAATTAATTGCGCAGACATAATAGATACATTCATCGGTCGCGTTATTAAATGTTGACAGTAGTGACGTCGATAACAGGTGACAGGTGGGCGATGAGAATGAGTGACAGTTATGTCAGGTAGTGCAACAGATGATAAGCGTTAGTTTACGAACTGAACTTATATCTTACTTGGGCGGTTTTGGTTGAGGACTAGTTGCAACAGTTAAATGGGAAAGCTGTTGACCCCATTTTAGTTTTTACGCAACACAATAGTATATTGTCGAAAGGAGTTCGTGACTTTCACCCGTGTCCAACACTCTACTTTTCATATCGAATATAAGGAAAGTAAAAAAGAAAAAATTCTAAAAATTTCTTGTTTGCTCGCCACTTCATAAAACCATTGTATGTATTTAAATATCTTTCCTTTGAAATTTTGGCAAAAGATTTTCGATTACTGTATTTGCCTTGTCTTTAACCGAATCTGGGGTCAACATTTCAGAATTGCATGAACTCATTTTTAATCAAATATTAGTCTATATAAAACCCAGATTTTCAATTTCGGTACAGCTTACAGAGTTAGTATTCCGTCAAAACCAAAATCATTTTTTTTTATTTTACATGGGCACTTATGAAACGTCAGAAGCTAGGTGCACGGTTCCAATTGGTCGTTTCCTATGGAGAAGAGCCGGCAAGAAACTCCACGGTTACTCTTTTAAAAAAAGTGGGCTTTAACAATGTTTCCAAGTTACAGTGTTAATAGGTCTGGGAGGACAGTGTAGGCCCGTCAACAAGTACCAAGTACTTAAAAAAATAAAAGATAGTTTACAAAGCTACAGTCTATTAAGCCTACAACGTTCTCCATTCACAAATTAAATAAGAATCTAAAAAGTATAAAAAATATTACTAAAATAATAAAAATAAAAACCTACATATTTAAATCAAATGACAACATTGTCATTACGTCAAATTATATAGTCTTTTAAATTTTAATTATGGAACACCGCTTCACCGCCACGGGCCGTCTCGATTAATAGGTATTTTTTTTAAATTCGCACTGGCTGCTTATACACTCACAGGACCGCAGCATTTTTTTTTATCGATATTTTTCTTAATTATGTTAAAATGTTTGTAGCCGACTACCTAACCAAACTTAGTTCTATTTTTAAAGTTCATTCCCGCCCTAGGGACGGAAGCAATTACTATGAGTCTTTCCCGCCCAAGGGTGGGAAGCAGCGTTTTCCATCCGCTACTTAGATCAAACAAACACTACTTTCCGTGTATGAGAAATGAAAAAATCTTTTCATTTTTAAGTATGCTTAGTCGTTGTTGTCAAAGTCGTGTTAGCAAAGATCTACAGCGCTGATTCATCGTGTTTCATTTATTTTTAACAGTTACAAAATGAAAAAAAAAATATGATGACAAAATAAGAATGCACAAAATATTTAGGAAAAAGAACTGACTACAAAATTACTGATAAGACTCAAAATAATTAATCCAGGAATATTTAGAGTTGCCGTAATAAAGAACTTTTTCATTTCTCATACTCAGAAAGTAGTGTTTGATCCGAGTAGCGGGTGGAAGACGCTGATCCCCACCCTTGCGCGGGAAAGACTCATATTAATTGCTTCCCTCTCTAGGGCGGGAATGAATTTAAAAGATTGAGACGAACAACTTTGAACTTTTTTAAATAATTAAAAAAAATATCGATTAAAATAAATGGGGTCTTGTGAGTGTATAAACAGCCACAGTGAATTTAAAAAATACCTATTAATCAGAACGGCCCGCAACGGTGACCTGATGAGTCCCATGTTTAAAATTAAAAAACCGGCCAAGTGCGTGTCGGACCACGCACAATGAAGGGTTCCGGAGTTGGATGAATTTATCCCAAAAACAAACTTAACATTTTAGTTGAAAAACATGTTCTCCCATACATCGATATACGTCACGGTCAATTCTTCGAAAAAATTTTCTTTCACATATTAAATTCAAAATCTCGGTTTTATAGACTAAATTTGATTAATTATTAAATATGAGTTCAAGCGATTCTGAAATGTTGACCCCAGATTCAGTTAAAGACGAGGCAAATACAGTAATCAAAAATCCTTTGCCAGAAATTTCAAAGGAAAGATATTTGAATACATAGGTACAATGATTTTTTGAAGTGGCCAGCAGCAAACAAGAAAATAAAATATTTTAGAGAAAAGAACTAAATTTTTTTACCCACCTTATATTCGAAATGAAAAGTAGAGTGTTTAACACGGGTGAAGTCACCAATTCCTACTCGGACTATAGCCGCCACTCGCTACGCTCGGGCGTCTAAATACCTCGTATGGGAATTGATTCTTTTCGACCCTTGTATAACAATCTACTATTCCGAAATTAACTTAGTATGTCACTAACGTTGCAATTTCTCTTCAAATAAGCGTAATGATCTGTTCTTTAGAAACCTAAAAACGACTGTATCGTTGACATTAAACTCTTTTAAATTTTAAACTAAAAACGAAACGGCTAGATACAAAGTAAGTTCCCATAGCGCATGGCAGCATGTATAAAACGCGGCACATCGCGCTGCGTCTAAGATTAGCGCTCCTAGTGGAATGCTTCAATATTGACTATTGACGCCGCGCTGCTCCGCTCCGCCATATTGATCTGATGCTAGAGATGGTTCTTACTATGCACTGTATTCTGTGAGTAAACAAATAAGCTTCTTTGAAACTGTTTTTGAATTTTAGAAAGTAGGGCCATCATTAGTTAGCAACGAGATGCTCAAAATAGTGATATAGAATTCAAAGCTAAGCTTAGCTGGTGATCCTTTCGTCTTGTAAAGAGTCTCCCAGCAAGTAAAGAGTCTCCCAACAAGTAAAGAGTCTCCCAGCAAATAAAGGGTCTCCCAACAAGTAAAGAGTCTCCCAACAAGTAAAGAGTCTCCCAGCAAGTAAAGAGTCTCCCAGGAAGTAAAGAGTCTCGCAACAAGTAAAGAGTCTCCCAGCAAGTAAAGAGTCTCCCAACAACTTAAGAGTCTCCCAACAAGTAAAGAGTCTCCCAACAAGTAAAGCTGCTTCTGGATGGATTTTGAGTTCGATTTTGATAACGTGGTGCATTTATGATGTGTTACATCTTTGCTCTCGCTTTCTGTGGGAGTGATTTCGTGAAAAGGGACGGAAGAGTGTAACAGGAAGTGACAGGTTGAGCATGGAATAAGTAAGTACTTTTTAATAGCATAGAAATTAGTATGTAATTTATAATTGCATGGAATTAGTGTATCTACTCATGGAATTAGTAAGTACTATATAGATTGTAAGTAGAGGAGGTCGAATTTCGACCAGTGGGCGACGATTAGTAGGCAATGAATAATTATTCGAATAAATATTTCAGTATTTACCTTTTGTTTGTTTGAGGTTAATATCTCTCGCTGCTCCAGATGCTTATTACCAAAGTGATAAATGATTTAAATGATAGATGATTTATTTTTGTAAGTAGGTTTGTACAAACACTTTTACAAGTCAATCATATTAAAAAAAAAAACTAGATGATGTCGGCGTTTCGTATCCGACTACTCTGAGAAGAAAGGCCGAAACAAACTCAGAGGTCACAGTCTCTTTTAAAGTCCACACATAATCTTGGTCAGATCATGTGAAGAACATGTAGATTGGTGCCTGAAATGATCTTTTGATGAAAGAACCACACAGATTGAGGGGACGTGTCCAGTCAGTGCACGCATTTGTCAGTAGTCGTGCAGCTCAACTAAGAACTTAAGAGCTCAACGATTCAACGAACAATACCAAAGAAAGGGCATTTGGGTAGGCCGCATAAATTTCTCAAACTGCCAGACCAGCATTAAAAATAAGAGAATAAAAAAAAAACAATGCACATATTCCTCACATTCATAATAATCAAAATAATATAATACTTTAGAAAGTAAATATTCATGTCATTGTTTATGTAAAATGGTATAAATAAAAAGAAAAATATAAATAGTTGGCAAAAAATCAAATCAAGATTCACTGTAAATTGGAGCAGCTCAATCCCAAACCTTTTTGTCCTCAATAAAGTCTTTAACACTATAAAATGCTATCTGGCACAGTTTCCGCTTTATAAAACATTTGATATTAAGGCTTAATTCTTGAATATGGCTAGGAAGTTTATTATTAAAATGTATACACTGGCATCTAAACGAGCCACCTATTTTTTTAAGCCAAACTGGTTTTAGGAATAACAAATTTGTGCTTGTTCCTAGTATTTACATTATGGATATCACTGTATTTTTTAAACAGATTAATATTTTTATGTGCATACAAAAGATTTTCATAAATATACTAAGAAGCTACAGTCAGTATATCTCTTTAAATATCTCTCTTTTGTCTCTGAGGGAGTGTCTGGGACTTAATTTATAAATTGAACGAATTGCTCTTTTTGTAAAACAAAAATTGTCTGAATGTCGGCGGCATTTCCTCACAACAGAATACCGTACGACATTATAATCAGTTAAATCACGAATTTTTCTAACGGCGCGCGGCGTATGCTGCGCAGCTAAGGCTTTTTTGACAACTTATCTATATGGGGGCCCCATTGAAGCTTGGCATCCAAAGTTATGCCTAAGAATACTGTAGTATCTTCGGGTTTCAACTCTTGAGATAACAGATGTGATGTTACACATCTTATACGGCTACTATAAGGCTCGCTCGTTATTTTTTTGTTTTTTTTCATCCGATTGGAAACTACTGTCAAATTAAACAGTCTCCTAAGTTGTGTTGTGTCTCCTAAACAAATCCGAAGACACAGCTTGAATAATAATATGAAAAATTTATTTAGAGAAAATAAGCATTAAAAATATTATTATTATAAAATAATATATAATTATATAAAATAATATAATTATAAAATAATATTTTTCCTGTAACAAAAAAAAATATCTTTTATGTTAAACTATTAAACACACACCACATCCAATAGGAAACATAAAATATATTTTTTTATGTTCCAGAAGTTCTTGTATACTATAAAAACAATTGTCTATTAACTATCTACGTAGTTTAATTTAAAAATATTTTAATGGGAGCTCCCTTATGATCTTTGGGAATGTATTAACAACTTGCTCTACGCGCCACATTTCTATAACAAGCTTGATTCAGCTGATTAGTATAAGTAGCTTATGATCGCGATAATCCCGTAGCTATGCACAGCGGGTTCACAGAAATAAGACAATACCCTGTATAATCCAATTAACCGTGCAAATAAATGGCTTAGCGCCATCACTCGTGGGATTTAATGCAATACACAGTGGTAATCAACGTCATTATCATTTTGATGTGTTGTGTTTTTAGTACATTTTGCTGATGAGGTAGATTTTTAAGTAAGTAGGTAGGTAATGTTAATGAGCATTGATACTACATGCATATTTTTAATATATACTTTTTCCAAATAATAATTTTAATTTCTGAATGTCTATGAGCTTGCTTATTTTTATATTTTGTTAAAGGTTTTCTTTCTGCGTTAATCTTGGATATAACTGACATCGGAGAAGGAAAACATCGTGAGGAAACCTGAATCTATAGTTAATACAGTTCAGAAATCGCCAATATGTCTTGAGCAAGCATGGTGAGAAATGGTCGTTCCTTCTCTTTATGAGAAGAGGACTTTGACAAGACTGCTACTAACTACTAGAAAACTTAAACGTATGGGGGTTTAGAAGTTAGAACTTTTTACTTCTTAAATGTTTAAGGTTTTTTTTCGTTGTAGGTGCCTTGTACCACTCTTCATTCTAATGTATAAGAAAAATGAAATAGTGCGACACATTCCGTCACCACATAACCAGGAACTAAATAAATGGTCGTAAGTAATAGCTTTTTAAATATTATAATGGCTTTTAAACGTCTCACTAAACGAGTTGTGACCGAACAGAGTGCGCTTAATTTTATTTATGTGAATTACGTTTTTTTGTACCTACCTTTTATGTCCAAAATTTAATAAAAATATGAAACAGTCGTGGTCTTGCAATTAGAAGGTTACAAATGGCAATGGCATGGTTTTCAAATTCTGTTGAAGATAAAATATTTATAATATACCAATTTTCTCAATGTAGGTAATTTAGTACCCGGTTTAGTACGTTGTATATAGTTTCAAGATTAGGTACACTTGCCCTTTACTAAAAATCTCGTAATAGAAAAATCTATAATTACTTTGATTGTAAATGTAAAGATGAATGGGAGGCTAACTCGGATATTACCTACTACTTCCTATGGAATTTGATAAGCATAAATGGAGGAAATACCAAACAGCTGTACGGTAGTCTTAAACCAGCACAGGGTAGTCAACAGATGGGAAAAAGGTGTGACGTGCTTCTACGATGTTCCACAGGAATGTTGGGACGCTACGTCTGCCGCCATTTTGTGAAGACAGGTGACCCGATACGAACTATTCTGGTTATCAATAGCACCGGATATTTACAACGGTGGAATGTGGTACCATCTATTGAAGACGGTTTTTAACAGGCTGGTTAGTTAATTGGTTACTTGGAATAAACTGGGAAACGTAATTTTTTTTTTTTTTTTTTTTTTCTTTATTTACTACAATCTGTCTCCATCATGGGACATTCAGAAGTATGTTGGTTGGTGCTATCGCTGGCTCGCTCAGTATGTGACCTGTGTCACATCATCATTGTTTAAAACAGTAGTTATATTTACTGTGATTGGATTAGGTCTTGAGGTATTTTGCGCTTTAATCGTCGCACTTTGTTGTGATTCTCCATTAGTGACCGAGCCAGAGTATTTGGGTGTTGTTGGATTCGTTCTTTATAGGACTTGGTATGGCGCATGATTTCCTGCTTCACTGTAGGCATTCGTAGGTCACGGTGTAGTAGTTCGTTGGGTACAAACCAGGGCGCATTGGTTATCATACGCAGAGCTTTATTTTGAAACCTCTGTATGATTTCTATGTTTGAGTGAGATGCAGTGCCCCATAATTGGATTCCGTACGTCCAGATGGGCTTCAGTATTGCCTTGTACAAGAGTATTTTGTTTTCGAGAGATAGCTGAGACTTTCGCCCCATGAGCCAGTAAAGTTTTCGTGTTTGGATACCAAGTTGCTTCCTCTTAGTGAAAATATGTTTTTCCCAGGTAAGTCTTTTGTCTAAATGCAATCCAAGATATCTCACATAGTCTGCTTGTGGGACTTCAATGTTGTTTAGTGTGACTGGAGGACAGGATCCTCTTTTTAAAGTAAACGTAACATTGGCTGATTTGGTTTCGTTGGCTTTATCCGCCACTTTTTAAGCCAGTCTGATATGTCATTTAGTCCTTCTTGGAGTATTTGTGAGGCAATTTTTGGGTCACTATGTGCAGCTAGTATGGCGGTATCGTCAGCAAAGGTCCCAGTAGTTAGTGATTCGGATATCGGCAAGTCTGCAGTGAATAGTAAGTATAGTATGGGACCCAGTACGCTACCCTGTGGCACTCCTGCCTGAATGGGACAAAGATCAGACAGTGCTTCCCCACTTTGTGCTATGAAGTGGCGCTGTTGTAGAAATGATTTTAGTATTCCGTACAGGTGATCTGGTAGGGCGTTTTTTAATTTGAAAAGCAGACCTGCATGCCAAACGCGGTCAAACGCTTGAGATATGTCCAAAAATGCACTGGTACAGTAAGACTTTGCCTCCAGTGATTCTATGATCTTATGTGCTAGTCTGTGCACTTGGTCGATAGTGGCATGTTTATTGCGGAACCCAAACTGATGGTCAGGAATTAGTCCTTTTTCTTTAAGTAAAGGTAGAATTCGTTGCAGCAGTAGAGATTCAAATATTTTGGATGGGATGGGTAGCAGGCTTATGGGTCTATATGATTTTGCTTCTTCTGGTTGTTTGTCTGGTTTCAGTAGCCTTATAATTTGCGAAACCTTCCACTCCAGGGGAAAGAACTGCAGTCTTGTCATGGCGTTAAATAATGACGTCAGAAAAGTTATGCCAGATTCTGCTAGCTCTTGTAATATGCGGTTTGTAATAAGGTCGTATCCTGGTGACTTTTTTGGGTCCGATTTTTTTATGATTCGGGCAACTTCTGTCTTTGTAAATTTTAAGGGCATTTCCTCCGTATTTTTAGGAGTATTCAAATAGTCAGTAATTTCTGCGGCATCTACTGGAGAGGCTTCATATGAATGAGGAATAAAGACTTTTGAGAGATGTTCTGAGATGGTTTCGGCTTTTTCCTGGTCCGTCCGTGCCCAAAAGAAAATAGACCATCGCCATCAGATTTTCTTATAGGAGGAGAAACACTAATAGGCCGTTTCAGTCTTCTGGTGGCTTTCCATAATGAATAATCTGAGGAAGCAGTAGCATCCAGGCCAGTGAGATAATGAAATCCGTCATTACGATCCTTGTCTAAAATGTGTTTCAGCTGTCTGTTGATGTGATTGAGTTGTTTTTTCACACCAGGGTCTCTGCTTTGCTGCCAATGCTTCCTCATTCTCCTTTTTTGGATTATTTTATCAAATATATGTTTCGCTACATAGTTGTCCGTGCTTCTATGTGGTAGTGGTGGGTTTGAAGACCAGGCTGCATCCTGCACACTGTTGTTGAAGTACAGGACAGCTTCTGTTATTTCGTCTTCAGTTTTTAGACGAACTGGTTCCTGGAATGCTTTGACGATGAGCTCTCGAAATAGGGGCCAGTTAGTTTTTTTGTTATGCAGAACGCATTTTTTAGGGCATTCTTGGGCGGTAGTGTGTAGTTCTACTATGATTGGAGAGTGGTCTGAGGACAGATCCCAGCAACCCCGACACGATATATTGTTATTTACGATTCCTTTGCTAACACAAAAATCGATAACATCCGGAATTTTTCTTTTGTCTGTTGGCCAGTAAGTGGGTTGACCAGACGATATCACGTTCATATTTCTTGTTTGGATGCATTTAAAGAGTTCGCGCCCTCTGGGTAGAACAAGCCTAGAACCCCAAAACGTGTGCTTGGCATTATAGTCACCTCCCGCAATAAATCTGTCCCCAAGGGATTGGAAAAAGTCTTTAAACTCCGTTTCCTTGATAGTAAATCTCGGCGGACAGTAGAGGGCCGATACTGTAATATCACTGATCCAGTCCGTTATTACGACGTTCGTTGCTTGGATGTAGTTTTTACAGTAGTCTTGTAGTACATGATGCTTGATGTTAGACCTGATGAGTACAGCAGATCCTCCATGTGCTTTGTTGTCAGGGTGCTTAGTGTGGTACATATTGTATCCAGGTATCCTGAAGTAGCTTTTGGATGTGAAGTGAGTTTCTGAGATTAGTAAAACATCTATGTGGTGAATTTTAAGGAATATTTTTAACTCTTCCGAGTGATTTGACAAGCCATTAGCATTCCATACACCTAATTTTAGTGCTGTGAATGTAATGACATTTTTGAGATTAGATCGGTTAACGTTTGGGTCATAATTAGCATTTGGTTCATGAGGGCAACAAGTGTCTCTGTAATGGCTTTGAATTCGTTGGTTTTTTGGTTGCCATCTTCGACGTTAGCGGTTTGCGTCGTAGGTTCTTTGGGGAGTTCTTTTGAGGCTGATGCATACGATTTTCCGTTATTCGTTGTTTTATTTGTAGGTGCTTGTACAACACTCGTAAGTCTTTTTTTGTGTTGGGTGATTGGGGGAGGATATCGGACTTTCAACAGCTCCTTGTAGATTGTACAGCCTTTGTAGTTAGCTGGGTGGTTTCCCTCGCAGAGGACGCATTTAACCTGGTTTGATCTTTCTTTCCGTGGACAATGTGAAGTGTGATGCGCACCTGCACATTTGACACATCTGGGCTTTCTATTGCAGAACTTTTGTGTGTGATTATATTCTTGGCAATTAGTGCATTGAGGGATTACTCGCTTAGGTCTGGGTGCTTCAAACAATATGCGGCAGTGTAATAGAGATTTTACGCTATATATGTCTTTATTATTTTCACGGGATTCTAGTTCGATGTTCCACATTGGTAACGCCTGTTTTGTTCTTGAGTTTTGGATGTTCCAGACATTTGTTACTTTATGGCTAAGCTCCTCAATAGCTATTTTTATTTCATCTTTATCTGTCGATGCGTGTAAATTTTTGAGCACCACTCTAAAGCTGCGATCTTGTTTAGGCTGGTAACTGAAGAATTCTGTGTCTTTAGCTTTCAGTTCTTTGTAAATAGTGGAGTATGATTCTGCTGTTTTCGATTGTATTTTAACTCTGTCGCTTCTTAGTACTTTAAATTCATACTCTCCTTTTGCAACTTCTTCTAATAATTTTTGTAAAGGTTGGATATTTTTGACGCCATCAATAAACAGTGGTGGGGGTCTTATAGATTTTGGTGCTTGTATTTCAAGTTTGTCTGCTTGCTCTATATCGTCGAGCCCTGTAAAGCTGTTGGATGTTGATACTGCTGGTGCTGCTAGCCAGTAACTCAATTTTGTTTGTTTTTGGTTACGCATTATTGCGTCTGGACTAGATCTTTGCCTTTTGCCATAGTGCACTTCTGTGAACTGTTGTTCTTCGGGTTCTCTATCTGTTTCATTTGATAGATCAATGGTCACTTTGTCTTGATTAGTTGATCCGCTAAAGGAACTTGATCTTGGCCGATTCATAAACATTCCTTTGTGGAAGAGTTGTTGAGTCAACGTTTTTGAGTTATTCTTATCTAAATTTAGCATATTTTCAGAGGTATTTAAATTATTCATTTTGTTCCCACGAGTGAGGACGGAAAACGTAACTGAATCATAACGTGTGAAATAAATACATAATGTCGTATAGTCCTAAGCTACGCTTGCCACGGTTAGTCTGTGGATGGGTGACCATCTTTACATAACAAGACTCCTCCGTGCCTCGAAAAGCACGCTAGGCCGTTGATCCCGGCTGTCATTCGTGGATCTTTGACAGTCGTAAATGCAGTGTTTCTTTCCGGCAATATTCTCGGACACGCGATTTATGACGCGTGGATCAGCACCATCCAGCTCAACCACTTTGTAGGGAACCGAATGATCCAACACACGCGCCACCATCAGCGAGAGATTTAAGTGAGCATGACACACTCTCAACTGCCAGGCTTTTTTAAGTCAACATACATCATAACATAATAAACGGCTCCACGGTACTCACATTTACAAAATTGAGAAAATGCTTTTAAATTATACAAAACTATAGCTTGCAATGTATTTCAATAATTAATACAATTTTACTAGCAAAAGGAAAATCGTTGTTACCTATTGAAGTATTCAACAACTTAAACTTGATTAAGTACATAAAAATAAACGATAAGAATGTGATGTCAAAACAAAAAAATGAAAAAGGGGCGAAGCATCACTTCCAAATATTAAAATTCTAACAAGTGAGCCCAAGTGGTTGTGGAGCAGGAGCATTAAGCCAAGCATCTCTATCTACGATATAATCATCCAACTTATAATATGCTTGTCTACATAGTGTGCGTTTAATGCATATTTTAAACTTCTTCTCATTTAGTTGAAGAATATCTAATGGTATTTTAATATAATACACAGTAAAATGATACCAGGTTTAAATAATTTGCCAAATTGTAGGGATATTCGTCGCGAATATACGTAAATCAGCTGTAGACGCGCATGTGAGCGAGCGGCAACCTATTGCTATTGATTAAGTTCCAGACGCCCCGGGGGGCAGTAAGGCTACTGAAAACCTGAGAGAAACACTGCGTAAATGAAATGAAACGAAATCGTTTATTCTGTAAATAGGATATCAGAATCACTTTTACACGTTATATTAAATAATAAAAAATAAGCTAGATGTAGTCGACATTTCCTATCTGACTACCCCTGAGAAGAAATGGCGAAACAAAATCATGTGAGGACCATGTAGATCCGTGTCTGAAATAGTCTTTTGATAAAAGAACCACACAAATTTGAGTGGACCTGTCCAATCAGAGCAAGCATCTGTCAGTAATCGTGCAGCTCAACTAAAGACTTAAGGAGAGCTTGACGAACAATACCAAAGAAAGGACATTTGGGTAGGCCGCATACAGTGCTCAAAATGCCAGACCATCATTAAAACTCACTGAGAAAAAGAAAAAAAAAATTAAAGAAAAAAAATACCCACATAGTGCTCACATTCACAATAAATTAAAGCAGTAAATATAATACTTTTCAAAGTAAATATTGTACATAATATTTTGCAATATGACGTACGTATATAAAATCATGCATAATAATTAAAATGTCAAGTTTCCAGTTTTATCACAAGGCTAGCAGAGCGAGCAGCTCAATGCCAAGCTTTTTTGTCTTCTAAATAATCAAAAATTTTATAGTACCCTTTTTTACAAAGTTTGGTTCTAATACAGCTTTTAAATCGTTTAATGGGTAAGTTTCGAATGTCACGAGTCGTCAGAAGCTCGAATATCTGACAATTAGTATATATTACTAAGGGGAATCGTACCCTACTGGTTCGTGGAGATCAGATAGGCAGTAGCTCCTGTAAAATACTGGTAAGTATCCAGCTGCATCCGGTTAGATTGGAAGCCGACCCCAACATAATTGGGAAAAGGGTGGGCAGCTAATGATGAATTTCGTATACCTAGACCTTTTGCCAATCAAATTGTATGTTGCTTTTCTCAATTGTTATCCATTATAAAAGTATGTCATGTTGTACAGTCAGCGGCAAAAGTCGATTAACACTGTACCTTGGCCAGGGCGTGTCAGACTTTTACTGACTAAAACCCACCCGTGTTCCTTCCGTTGCCTGTGTGCCAGGGCCACGATATCCCTTTCGGACAAACTCTACCCTGGCAGGCATTGGTCTTAACGGACCCCGTTAGTTGGTGCTGACATCTTTTTGAGGCGCGCGTGGAACACAACGCGCCGTCGACCCGGGCCTGGTCCTTATCGGACGGTGAGCTACCCGTCACTCACCGTCCACAGGCCCGCGCCTACGGTGGCCGGAAATCGGCTTGCGACTCCCATTGTATTTTAGCTAAGAGTTAATATTCTTTTAATTATAGATACTTCTGTTCCGATTTCGATTACATAAAAAAGATAGATACAGGTCAGATTACGTGATCCTGCTTAGATAGCTACATGTACCTACGTGGTACGTAAACAATAGTTGTTATAATTACAACAGTACATGGAATTAGTCGCGTTCGGCGTACTTATCCTCGTACATTGTTATATTATGCTAATCCCTGATGTATTGTCTGCCTGATAGGGGAATTAAACAAAAACAATGGATCGAATCATCGAGTGTGTAAGGTAGTTTGATTGGGTTAAATGAAATTGGATGAAATGTGAAGGCATCGCAGGTAAGGCTGCCTGCGAAGCCTGTTTAAGTAGGCTTGATTCGAAGGACAGTTTTGCGGGAAAAGATTATAAGCTATGTGGGTTGCACATTAGCTACAGACTTACTAAAATATTCCTGCAATTTTTTGCAATAAATTAGCCTGAATATTCGTATGGTAGGAACAGGTCACATTTTTTATGGACCAGTATTGCTAGTGCATCCATAACTGGCAAAATCTGGGTGTACTACAGATACTTACACTTCTTCTTCTTCCCTTAAAGGAAAACAGGCGTGATGTTATGATGAAGTATTGCTATTGCTGCTTTGGTTTGATGACTACTGTGCAATCCGTAAGTCTCTCACATCTCCTGGTTCATCACAATCAGCCTATAATATCCCCACTGCTGGGCTGGGACACAAACCTCCTCTGTACGAGAGGGAGTTGGCTGTAATATGGCTACTATGCAGGCCCAGTGCCATATCCTTGGTTACAAACTTGCAATGTGTCCTCAATGTGGAAGGAAAATCACCAGTCATGGGGGTATTAGTTGATAAGATAGCAGTGCTGTTACGAGTGAGACTTCTGTATTCTCTATTCCGTGCGCATGCGACATTTCCAATCGTCCGTATGATGTAGTAGTCAAAATCAAAATCAAAATATTAATTTCACATAAGCCTACATGGGCACTTATGAAACGTCAGAAGCTAGGTGCACGGTTCCAATTGGTCGTTTCCTATGGAGAAGAGTCGGCAAGAAACTCCACGGTTACTATTTTGAAAATAATTGGCTTTTACAATGTTTTCAAACCACAGCGTTACCTAATAGGTATGAGAGGACAGTGTAGGCCCGTCAAAACTACTAGGTACTTAATAAAATAGAAAATGGTCTACAAATCTACAGTCTATTAAGCCTACAACTTTTTCACATTAACAAAACATTAAAAAATAAAAAACGATATAAAATATTATTAAAATAATAAAAGTTAGAACCTTGTTTAAATTAAAATTGTAGGTATATAATGTCAAATAAGAAAAAGATTATGTCAAGGAAGTAGCTAAAAAATAAAATAAAATTAAACATCGTAATTTGGGAGCAGTTAATAGACATATACATATTTTTGCCGTAAATGATGTACCAGGGAAGCCACATGTGCAGAAGGAATTAATGCCAAACTTCCTTGTCTTCAACGTAGTCTTTAATCTTATGATATGCTTTTTTGATAAGGACACGTTTGATGTGGGTTTTGAATTTTCCATCAATAAGTTCTGTAATAGACTTTGGCAACTTGTTATAAAAGCGGATACTATTTATAAGAAATGACTGGCTTGATTTAGTTAATCTAAATTTGGGTATCACAATTTCATGTTTACCACGTGTATTTATATTATGGAAATCGCGTCTTATTTTAAAAAGGCCTAAGTTTTTGGCGAACATACAAAATACTTTCTAAGATATAAAGAGAAGGCAGAGTTAGTACATCAATTTCTTTGAATTTGTTCTAAGGGACTCACAAGGACCCATTCTATATACCGCGCGGATTGCCGTCTTTTGTAAAATGAAAATTGAATCCACGTCGGCTGCTGATCCCCACAGCAGAACGCCTTAAGACATAATACTGTGGAAATAAGCAAAGTATACTAACCTAGCCTAACCTAATTTTTATTTATACCTACAAAATTATTAGCAAAACATGGACGTACACAACATCTATTAATTCCAATACCTTGCATGTCTGATTAAGTCAGTTTATGTAAACGCATGTTTGTACAAAACACACGATAACAAATTGGATTTAGGATTTTTCAGTCATTAGAAAAGAATTCGTTATACGAGTTGAACTCTCGTGGTGAGGGTTCCGTACGATGAATATGTTATCTACCATGTTTTTTGATCCCAAGAATTAACTTAACATTGTAGTTGAAAACATGTTCTCCCATATTACATTCCAACTGCAAATGTAAGTTTGTACGCACAATATTGAGAGAATTATCATATTATTTTAAGACCATAGACTTCTTATAGATTTTTCTGTAATCTATAAGTAAGAAACATTCTCTGTATTTTTATTCAAAATTTTAGGCTCAGAAGTTTCAGAGATAAGGTGGCGGGAATGGTCAATTTTCATGTTGTATGTTCTTAAATCATTTTAAAACGACTTATTTATTTTAAAATTATTAAAAAACAAATTTAGATCCTCGCAACAAGTCCTCTCATTTGATATATCACACGGTACCTACAGCAAGCTATTTTTTTTTTGAATTTTCCTCATTTATTTATGTTACTAGCTTCTGCCCGCGGCTTCGCCCGCGTGGATGTCGGAAAAAATGTCACGAGAACGTACTACCGGAATTAAAAGTACGTGTAGTAGTATGTGTTAATGCAGATTATAAACTATATGTATGTCACCAAATTTCATCTAAATCCGTTCAGCCATTTTTGCGCCAATCCAAAACATAAAATCATCCCCTCTAAAATTGACTACCTCTTTTAGATTTCCGTTTATATCCGATCTTAAATATAAATACCGAGTTTCAAGTAAATCGAACCGCGCATTAAAATCTTTCTATTCAATTATTTCCCTCCACAAATTCAACACCCCCCTTAAAAGGTTGTTTTCGAAAATTTATGTTTACGGCCGTTTTATTTATTAAGAAAATATCCGGGTAAATTTTCAAGTTTATTGATCAAAGGAAACATAATTTTGATGTAAACTGTCTCCCCCTTTTATTTATTATTTATTTATTAAAACTTTATGCACAAGTAAAAACTACACTGTACAAATGCGGACTTAATGCCTGAGGCATTTTCTACCAGTCAACCTTAGGGTGATGCAGAGACAAAACATGGCAGGTGCAACGTACGGGATAGATAGCTCGGAAATAACTAAAAAATACAAGCATAAATACAAATACATAGATAGATAGATACATACATACATACATAATATACCAAAATAAACTTTGTCAGGAGAAATGACGACCGGTAGCGAAGAAAACGACTCCAGCAAATCACCGCTGAGATGTTTCGGCCAACTTCTGACGAATATGTTGACGTGCCTTCACTTTAAATGATAACCGGCTGCTTGCCGTCCTGATGTTCAGAGGGAGTGCATTCCAAAGAAAGACCGCCTGGACAAAGAAAGAAGAATGAATGAAGCCAGAGCGGTGCAAAGGACATCGTAGAAGATGATTGTTGGTGGAACGAAGATTTTTACTATGGGCAGAGCATAAGTATTTAATTTGGGAAGACAGGTAAGAAGGAGAAGTGGGTTTGTCGAGAATAGAGAACAACATAGACAGACCCCTCAACTCTCTGCACTGACGAATGGGTAACCATTTCAAAAGCAGTCGGTGCGCGGATACATGGTCATACTTACGAAGATTGAAAACGAATCGAATACAGTTATTGAGAAGGCGGTCAAGTTTATTGAGGAGATCTGCATTCAGGTCATAGTAACACACATCACCATAGTCAATCATAGGAAATATTAGGGACTGTACAAGCATTGCCTTTATGTGTGATGGAAGAAGATTTTTCAACCGACAGAGCGACCGCAACGTTCCGGTGACTTTTTGACTAACAGTCGTGACCTGCTTTCGCCAGTCAAGACAATTGTCGACATGCAGACCAAGATTCTTAACATCGGAGCTAAACGGGATGACTGAATTGTCGAAGATTACAGGTGGCACAGTTAAGCCATTCACCCCGAAATGAGTTTATTTTTGAAAAATATTAAATCATGTTTTAGGTATTCAATTACTTTGGAGTTTATCATGACGCGCAGTAAAATCCTTCCCTAAAAACTTAATTACCCCCTTTTGCCCCGTAAGGGTTACATTTAGGGAATAAACCCAAACACATGTAAGGCTTTATATTTTGCGAGTATTAGGTATATTATATAAAATACTGAGTTTCGAATTAATCGGATCGCACGTTAAAATTCTTCTATACAAACTTTGACCTCCCCAAAACCCATTTTAGGGGGTAGTTTTAGGTTGCCTAGTTAATGCCTAGTTTTAGGTGTATTAACTCAAGGAATAAGATTTTTCATACAAACAAAATCCCCCCTTTTCACCCCTTACAGGTCGAATTCCCAAAATCCCTTCTCAGCAGATCACCTACGTCATAATTTACAGTTAATCAAGCCAGGCAGTAAAACCCTCCTTTGCCAAATTGACTACCCTTTTTTACCCCGTTAGAGGTCAGTTTCAGAGGCTAGAGAGGCGCCACGGCATCCTGTTATATCTACGGGTTCCTACTCAGGATAAAGCGGTAGGGAACGCCCGGGTGTCACCACTGCACTGTGTGGATTGCCCAGAGAACACCGGTGGAGGTCTGCCCGGCTTGGGCGGAGTACCGCCATGTCCTCACGGAGGTGACGCCGGCGGCGATCTCTCGTCGGTCCGGCCTTGGTTCAAGCAGGTTCGGAGCGAGAGTTCATGGGAGTCCGTCACCTGCTTCTGCGAAGCAGTAATGCTCGCGAAGGAGGAGGCGGAACGCGTCAGGGGGAGAGGCAAAATTCATGCCCTTAGTCGCCGCGGGAGACGGGCGTCGGGAGTCGCAGGCCGATGCTCGGCTAGCGGTGAGCGATGAGTAGCTCGCAGTCTGATAAGGACCAGGCCCGGGTCGACGGCGCGTTGTGTTACACGCGCGCCTCAAAGAGATGTCAGCACCAACTGACGGGGTCCGTTAAGGCCAATGCCTGCCAGGGTTGCGAGTTTGTCCGAAAAGAATATCGGGGCCCTGGCACACAGGCAAATGAAGGAACACGGGTGGGTTTTAGTCAGTAAAAGTCTGATACGCCGTCGCACTCCACCCAGAGCGGGAGAAGTTATTTGATAATTACCCACCAAAAAAAAAAGAGTTCAATTTTCGAAAAATTTTGATCATTTTATTCTTAATTTTTGTTTCTAAGTATAAATACTGAGTTGCGAGTTAATCGGACCGCACTTTGAAATTCTTCTATACAAACTTTGACATCCCCAAATCCCCTTTAAGAGGGTAGTTTGAAAAAACTATAAATTACAAACTTTATAATGTACTTACGTAAGTGTTCATGCCATGTTTTAGGTTTATTAACTCTTGGAATAAGATTTTTCATTCAAATAAAATTCGCCATTTTTTGACCTTAAAGGAGGTAACTCCTTTAAGGTCAAATTTCCAAAAATCCCTTCTTAGCGGATGCTTACGTCATAACTATCTATGTACCAAATTTCAGCCCAACCGTTCAGTGGTTTGAGCTGTGTGTTGATAGCCCGTCAGTCCCACGACCTTATATTTAAATAAGTTGTATAAGTTAAGTAACATTTCGTTTTGTTTTATCGCAATCGCTTCATTCTATGAAAAGTTAGAAACGGTACACGTGTACTTATATTATTTTTACTTGAATACAAAATTTAGCGAATGAACAACTTCAATACAAAACGTCATCCCCTTTTCACTCCTTAAGGGTTGAAATTCTAACAACACCGTTGCGTTAGCTTCCAACCATAAGCCTAGATAATATATTTTGTGTTTTTTACTTCGAAAATTAAGGACTTTGATACACAACTTCATCCCCCTTTTTAACCCTTCGGGGGTGGAATTATTAAAAACGCTGAGACACATATAAATTAATTTTCAATCGCCAGCCTATACACCAAATTTGAAGATCCTAACTTCAAAACTGACGAACTTTCATATAAACTTCCATCCCCTATTTCACCCTCTTAGGGGAGAAATTTCGAAAAACCCTTTCTTAGCGGATACTTACTCTTCACAAAGAACACACCCTCCAAATTTCATGTTTCTAGGATCAGCGGTTTACGCTGTGCGTTGATATATCAGTCAGTCAGTCAGGACTTTGAATTTTATATATATAGATTTATTTGTGTTTGGGTCACAGAAATTCATATAAGTACTAAATTTTAATTAAATTGGTCTAGTAGACTCGGAGAAAATTGACTGTGACAAACTGACAGACAGATACACGAGTGATCCTATAAGGATTCCGTTTTTTCATTCAGACGTAAGGAACCGTAAAAAACTCCATAAACCCTCTATCACGGCGAAGTGTCACCGAATTTAAAGTTCATTAATCATTTTTAAGAGGTCGGTAACTTATTTTCGTGGAAATATCAATCAAGTTAACGTGATCTCCGATTATTTAATTGATGCGGAGTTTTTGACAAGACACTCCACTCGCTTTTTATCAATATCAAATTTTGATTGATGAAGCTGCCGTGGTGGGAAAAATAGACCTCTTGCTGAGCTGTAAATGTGGTGGAAGTGCTTTGCACTTTTAGTGTTACAAGTCAGAAATGCTAAAATGGAACAGTTTTGGCAACATTCTGGTCAAGATGTCAAGCGATTTCCACTAAAAATTGTTGACTTTTTAAACTTATTGCTTAGATAGAGCATGGCGTACCTACCATCAGTTCTTATAAAAGAAGCTTTGTTAGCAAGAAACATAATCATAATCTTTCATTAAGATGCATTTTATCTTATTTACCTTCTTTAAACAATTGAAATTCCATCTACATCATTATATAGAGTACAGTTTTATTGAGTACATCTAGTACTCGTATCTGTCTATCAAGTCCTTTGAAGTGGCCATGCAATGATATCTGTGGCAAGTAATTAATTAGTGCATTACCTGTAATTAAATTAATTAATGTCGGGAATAGACTCGCTTGTCTGAACTTAATTAACTGGATATGCTGATGACGGTAGAATTGGTTTATGTAAAGGTCTTGGTTTTGACGTTTTTGTGAACGTGGTATTGTAGTGTTTGTGAACTCTTTTCGATCTTATCCAGGCTACTGTAACATGGAGTGGCGTAGCTAGCGTACGACCCACTTTAACTTTTGCTACTATGCTTATTACTTACAACTGCTAAATCCTGACATAATTTTAGCCTAATAGAAGCCATACATTTCGCTTGTGAGCCAGTTACAAAGTTCAGATGTCTCACGTGCCTGTAACATCCTCATTATGTTTGGTGGTACAAGTGAGTGTGGCGACCACCGCAGCTTACTTCCCGAACGGATCCTCGGCAAGGAACTGTATCGCGACAAAATTGACCTCGTAACTCGCAGTGACTGCTCCAGCACAATAGGGGCCGTAATAATCACCTGATGCATTCCTCCACTCTCGGCTCAAAATGGCACCCTTACGCACAATCAAATGATTCCCCTGCACACATTTAGATACGGAAAATGGCTCTTACCTATATATTTAGGATAGTTTCACGTGCGGGCCGTATCTTCATAATGTTTTTATATTATGAGTTTGTGTCGGCGATGTCAGAGCGCTCGTTATGGCTGGAACGGCGGCCATTATGGACAAACTACGTCACTAAATAATAGGCTCGCCCGGCGAACAGTGGCTACCGTTGCTATATACACTATACATTATAATAGCCGTATTTTTGTAATGCAGTATTTTTGGGGGTTTAAGGGGTGAAGGATGGTTGTTGAGGCCG
Source organism: Tiliacea citrago (assembly GCA_963921375.1). Lineage (NCBI taxonomy): Eukaryota > Metazoa > Arthropoda > Insecta > Lepidoptera > Noctuidae > Tiliacea > Tiliacea citrago. Next base: position 27,314,796 of record OY992786.1, read on the forward strand.
CCGTCGGTCGGTTATTGAGGTTGTTTGGTTGGTCTTCAAAAATCTGTATTTATGATACATCGTGTTTCTACTTCTATTTGCAGCTTATAATTTTGATGGAGTAAACTAAGAGAGCTACATTTGACCAAGTATACCAAGAACTGAATAGCAACATAGTATTTTTGTTATTTAAGTTGGCTAAATGATAAACAAAGCAAAAACACTTCTGCAGCCCTTTGCTATGTCCTCACTTAACGGAGAGTATATCCAAATCCGTATCCATTTAAAGACAAACAGTCACACATCACTCAACATACAAAAAACCCACCTTCCCATTATTTTAACGGACAACCCCGTTTACAAACCCCCTAATTAACCTGTCCATTAATTAAACATCTCATTAATAACCGTTAAACACATAAATTGAAACTAGTGGCACAAAGGGCAGGCGGGGCACAGGGGCGGCGGGGCACGGGGGCGAAAGGGGCACAATTTGTTCGCTCGTTACTAAACAAAGGCAACATTAGGGGTAATCTCGGCACTGTCTCATTGTCGGCACTCGCTGCTAATGCGGCTGGAGGCACAGGGTTGCCTAATTTGTACCTGTGGCTAAATGACCATGAGGCCTATGGGGCTGTGTGAAAAGTAAACTATAATATTTTCGTAGTCGGTTGTCTGTGGCTAAATAAGTTCAAGTTAGTTTGTGGCCACGTGAATAGCGTCGCTACTGGTCAGGTTTATGGTCCTCTGTGACACAGCCTCACAGGTGGGCACAAAGGACAAAGCAGCGGATAAAACTTTGCTATTTTAAAATACGAATATCGTTCAGTCAGATCATTCCCTGGTTAAATGTTTATCCCCTCAACATTGCTGCTTCATTCACTGGTGCTGCTTACCTTCAACCCAATATTTTGAGTTATTGGTCTCATAATGCAGGCTATCACGCCTGCGTAAATAGATACAGTGATGTACAACGATACTTATCTGAAAGCCCCTATACAATTCCACATCAACAAAGCAGACACAATAAAGTCTTACATCTGTCTCAATACTCCACACGCTAAAGAGGAGTGTTCAGTGCACCTTCCACAGAGGTACGGTGAGCTCATTGTCAGCCCTAGTGGGCGCACTCCAGGGCACATAATGAGCACATTACATAGAAGAGCTCACTCCATTCACGGGAATAAATTAGATTCGCACAATGAGTCCTCTAGACGCCGCGCCGCGTCGCGCTGCCAATAATTATATGTACAATGGCGAGATGGTAATTGGTGATCTGGGCCTGTTGTTGCGTCTACACAGTGGTTTACGTTGGTCAGTCTTTGTGTACCTCTATCTAACGTACTTTGTATAAGATTTGTTTGGGGAAGCCTACTAGGTATTACCGTACGATTCGGCCGTATCATTTCTGTGTTGGGCACGGAAAAGTTGCCCGTAAAATACCAAAGTTCTCAACTTGGTTTCATCGCGTGACGCGTTTACCATGCATCGTAAATTCAATGGCGTTGTTCATAGGTGGCGGTACAATTTCAGGTCTGGTGGATCAAAACAAAAGCAATAGGACTTTTTCTAAAGCCTGGATGAAACCTGAAACAAGACAAAAGTATGCCTATTGTCTTGTTTTAGCTTGTTCAATAACATGTGGTCACTTGCAGCACTTAGAAGTATGAGTAATAACCCTTTCTTCCATAGCTGTCACAAGTTATTTATGCAAGAGGTACATAGAGCCAGCTAGGACACTTAGGTCCTCCTAACCCAGTTTCGTTACAAAGCGAACCAGTCGAACTCGAATTAAACTGAAAAGCGTTGTTGAAATTCTATTTCCAGTACAAATGTTTGCTTCGCCCTTGTCGGCAGGATTACTTAGGCTGAAGTTAAATCTAGACAGGACCTGTTACCTGCTTGACCTGACTCTTGGCACCTAATCGAAAGCTTGGCGTACTCCTCAGATGGATAATACGTAAGACGGATTTGAAACAAGTTGATTATTTTGAAGTTATTTTGTGTACTGCAGATCTGAGTGCTTTTGAAGGACCGTCATGTTTGATGTTTATAAGTGGTCCGGGTTCAGACAGGTCTACTGTTTTATTGTAGAAGATATCCCAATCCATCTTTATCGAAGTTTTATAATAAAAGGACCAGATCCAATCAACATTCTTCAGACTGCCAAAATCATCATAGAAATTAAAAAACTTTTCATGATCTGCATAGTACACGATCTGAAACTTTTAACAGTGTGCAAATAAAATTATGGTCCGAATAATTGATGGGTTCGTCCAATCAATTAATTCTATTCATTAATATTCACGCGGCCTGAGGTGACGTTGAAAAACGGGGGAAAATGAGAGGGCGACCCGCCGGGACCTCTGCTCACCCCAGTTTCAATAGGAATATTATTTTATAATTTGATTCTTTAAGATGGAAGCGTCTTGTTGCATTGAGGAAGAATTTTATGAATAGTTTTAATTTGAATGAAGGAGTTTTTTGTTTCTTCGCTCCATCTTAGTTGTTTGAAAATGCAACTAAGATGGAGCGCGTGTTAAAGCGCAACTTTATATAAATACCTGTTATTTATGAAATGATTTGTAGGATTATTTTAATATATTTGAGGCAATACCATATATATGAATGTGTTAAAAGGTATAGCCTACCGAAGAGTCCATTGCTACCTTCAAAATTCTAACGGTTCAAACAAAGTTCAGCTTTTTGAAGATGAAAGGCGTCAGAAGGTGGACGAAGCAAAATAACTAAGTTGGATCGTACCTAGCTTAGGTCAAATTTTTGTTTACCATGAAAGAAAAAGCACAAAAATTCAATACAAACCTTAATAAGTTAGCTACTACTTATAGAAAGTTAAGACACAGCGGTACGTAAGGTAGTCCGTGTGTGGAGCACAATCATCCGATTGCGATGTTTTAGTTGTTTACGCAGCGCAATAGAGAACGTCGGTATTACCGGGACAACACTACGCCCCCGGGGAATGCCCTACCAGTGCTGTGCACTGCCGGAAAGGAAAACGTATGCAGTTTAAAATATTTAAACCGCTCGGATGAAAAATCAAAAAAGTTTCTTAAATATCCGAATCTAGTCTTTAATAACCGGCTTGTATGAATAACTAGATGTATGGACGTAAACGAAGCAAAAGGAGTATGTATGGATTGTAGCAGATGGCAATCTGTAGTTTTTGCCTACCCCCATGGAATGAAGGCGTGAATTTATGTAGGTACTAGCTTTTGCCCACGGCTTCGCCCGCGTGGATGTCGGAAAAATGTCACGAGAACGTACTACCGGAATTAAAAGTACGCTATATGCAGATTATAAAATATGTTTCGAAATTTTATCTAAATCCGTTCAGCTCTTTTTGCGCCAATCCGAAACATAACATCATCCCCTTTAAAATTGACTACCCCTTTCCACCCTTCAATTCAATTTTCGAAAAACTGATACATGTTATTCTTAATTTTTGTTGCTAAGTATTAATACCAATTTTCAAGTTAATCAAGCCACGCAGTAAAATCCTCCCTTGTAAAATTGACAACCCCTTTTCGTCCCGTTAGGGAAAGATTAAAAAAAAAAGCTGATACATTTTATTCTTAATTTTTGGTTTAAAGTATAAATACTGAGTTTTGAGTTAATCGGACCGCGCGTTAAAATTCTTCTATACAAACTGACATCCCCCAATCCCCCTTCGGAGGGAACTTTGGAAAAACTAAAAATGGAAAACTATGATTTACTTAGGTAAGTATTCGTGCCAAGTTTTAAGTTTATCAACTTTATTGTTTTTACTTGAATACAAAATTTTGCGAATAAACAACTTCAATACAAAATTTTGATCCTCCTTTTCACCCCCTTGTGGGTTGAAATTAAAAAAAAACAACGATTTATGTTGTATAAGCCAACCATAAGCTGAAATATTAGTGATTTTAACTTCAAAAATAAAGAACTTTAATTAAAAACAAAATTTTGTTTTACGACCATAAGCCTAGATAATAAATTTAGTGATTTTTATTTTCTAAAATGAAGGACTTTCCATACACAACATCATCCCCTTTTTAACCCTTCATGGTTGGAATTATCAAAACCGCTGAGACACGTATAAATTAAATTTTAATTGTCAGCCTAAACACAAAAAACAAAATTTCATCCCACTTTTCAACCCTTAAGGGTTGAAATTCTAACAACACCGTTGCGTTAGCTTCCGACCATAAGCCTAGATTATAAATTTAGTGATTTTTACTTTCTAAAATGAAGGACTTTCCATAAACAACTTCATCCCCGTTTTTAACCCTTCGTGAGACACGTATAAATTAAATTTTAATCGTCAGCCTAAACCCAAAATTTGAAGATCCCAACTTAAAAACTGACGGACTTTCATATAAAATTCCATCCCCTATTTAACCCCTTTAGGGGTGGAATTCCCAAAAACCCTTTCTTATTCCTTGTCTACATTATAAAGAGAACCTCTGTACAAAACTCCAGCTTTCTAGGTCCAAGGGTTTGGGCTGGGCGTTGATGAGTCAGTCAATCAGTCAGTCAGGACTTGTCTTTTTATTTATATAGATAGGTAGATGTAATCTTTAATCTTTTTAATACCGTGTCTATTTCTTAATACCAATACGCTGTTAGTAAATAAATGGGTAGTTATGTCTTGAAATTGACATCCATAATAAATTATCATTTGCGAAAGTCACAGTTGTAAGACGCCTTTAAGATTCGGAGCAAAACATTTCCAGGAATATCTTGTTTTTAAGTTTAGAAAAAATGCTTTCAGAAAGCTGCTGTTATACCATTTATAATGTTTGTTCAAAGATTTTACGAAAATGGAAGGTGTTTTACCTTTTTAATTAATTATGTATTTTTACGTTCCTGGTAAAAGGCATTTTCAGCAAATTCCCAGCCTGATAAAAGAATTTCAGAAACCTTGAGAAACAGCTAAGTACTTTAACAAAAACAAGTGGTTGTAGCAATAAAATCCTGTTGTCTCCCTCTTCCAGTAATTTGTATCTAAACCTAGATTTAACAAAACTACTTTATATCCCAAATAAAAAAAAAGTTTCCCGAATCGGGCTTATTCTTGAAACTATAACTAATATGAAAGCCAACCTTTATGTTACCGGCAAACTTTCACAACTTCCAGCATCTGAATATTTATAATTTTCCGTGTGTGGGTAAACTTTTGGGGCCGCCAATGTACGTAGGAGAAACTATCGCGAGCTATTGCTCTATCGGGCCGCGGCCTGTTTGCTTAGGCCGGGCAGCTTTGCACAGCAAATATCATTTGCCACCCGATTCTGCCCTAATAGATTTTTATTGGAGCTATTCAAAACGGGTGTGAATCTCCCCGCAGTTAGCAAGTCAGCACTGATCTTATGTGTTTTCTTATTCCCGGTAATAGTTTTCGGATGTTGGGCTTAGAGTTAGAGGGAGCGGACATGAAACGTTTGTTTTGTTTGGAACTTGGTGAAAAATCTTCGATAGATACGTTTATGTATCGACTAAACTAACTAGACTAAATTCGTTATGTTAATTACCGATACATTCAATAGGTACTTATTATACCTATTCATTACATTATGATTCTCTTTAAGTTCACAACATTACCTAATGATTAAGGACTGTAACACATTTTAATGCACCATTTCTAAGTCCACCACCAACATTTATAATGAAGTGTTACAAGTTGATCTTAGGAAATGTCTGTGCTGTGCTGAAAAACTTTTCTGAACACATACTAAGATATAAGTGGATGGAATAGTAAACTGTTATGGTTATTACATAAGTACTTAATTCTAGATCAGTTTATATTATTTAAGATTGTTAAAAAAAAGGTACGTATAGTACGAGCACTGAGCACACATACGGTACTGAAGCAAAGTTCCGTTAAAAATGAATTGAACTAAAATAGTACTGAATCAAAGAATATCATCATTTTAGTATGAATTGGATTTTATATATTGCATTTATATAATGTATGTTTCTCGACATATGTTCATGTTTATTAATACCTATTTACATTTTTAATACTGACTTAAATTGTATGTATCGGAATGTAAAGGGAAATGAATTGTCAAGACTACAAACTTATATTGTCCGTATAATTGTTGGCATTGTCTCTCGCTGAGAGTTGTATGAAATGGCAAATTGACGTAGGGTGTCAATTTGCTTATGAATAAATTTCCCTGAATTTACATTTCTGAAACATACAAGTCAGTAGATATGAATGTAAATAGGTATTAATAAACATGAACACCTTAAGAGGGGCCTTCCCGGTCCGTCTATCGTCAACGCGAGCATGGTCGAAAAGTTTGTTGTTTCATCCAGCGCAAGTGAATACTATTAACAAACGAGTGAGAACGCGATAACATTGAACGAAAAATAATGTGCGGAAATTTCATAAAACTTGTTCCAGGATATTCGTGTTTTTGAGTAAGCCTTACCAGTTTGTGAAATAAATGTTGGTCATTTAGAATCTCCATTATGTTTGCAAGGTTTCTATCGTAATGTTTTCTTAACATTTACAATTTATGAGTACATTATGAATGACCAAAGTTCAGGTAAAATTAGTGTAAAAAAACAGATTTTTGCAGGCTTATACTTACTTTGTTTTTCAAAAACTTTATTTTTTGCTTGCATAGAAACCTAGATATAGTGCACAAGATACCTATTGGTTCAAAAATTTCAAAGAAAGATGTGTTACAACGCCATAATCACGTACGAGCGTTTGTATGAAAAGTATGTCGGGTTGGCCGCCCTTAAGAAAGTGGACGACAAGTCGAATTTAACTCGCCATTTCGTTTCGTGATGAGCTTAGAATAGAGGTTTCGGTCGAGTTCGAAACTAGTCGGATTAACCCGAACAGATTACTAAATATAAATTATACTCTATTGGTATTACTTACATTTTATGAATGCAAATAATTCAAATTCATGAATTAATTTGTCACAGTTGGAAAGTCAGTTTTTATTATTATTAGGAGATTGACCCTTCGCCCGGCACATGTCGCTGTACCAGTGTCGGAGAGAAGGAATTAAATATATTATTTTAATTTAATTTGACTTGTTTCTTTTTAGGGTTCCGTACCCAAAGGGTAAAACGGGAACCCTATTACTAAGGCTCCGCCGTCTGTCTGTCTGTCTGTCTGTCACCAGGCTGTATCTCATGAACCGTGATATTTAGACAGTTGAAATTTTCACAAATGATGTATTTCTGTTGCCGCTATAAGAACAAATACTAAAAAAACAGAATAAAATAAATATTTATATGGGGCTGCCATACAACAAACGTGATTTTTTTGCTCGTTTTTGCTCGATATTGAGAACGGCAACAGGTAGACGATTCAAATATTGACAGAATATCAAGTTATATATTCACTTTAAAAATAAATAATAAAATTAAAATAAAACAAATATTTAAGGGGGGCTCCCATACAACAAACGTGATTTTTTTTGTCGTTTTTATAGATAATGGTACGGAACCCTTCGTGCGCGAGTCCGAATCGCACTTGGCCGGTTTTTTTTATTTAATTTGATTTGTTTATTTATTTTGATTTAATTGAGCGAGCGAGCGATGTGTTTCTACTTCAAGTCGCAAAATTAGCTTTCCTCTGTCATTTTGTTGCTACCTGGTCGTATTTTACAAGTGATCTAGATGAAACTTGGTATACAGGTTTTACGACTTTATAGATTTTTTTTGGCTTCGGGGATTTTTGATTGGAGGGGTACTTCCACCAGAAAAGGACTAACAGGAGGCTACTGGATATCTCCGCCTTATGCGATCCGATTTCAATGGTTCTTTTTAGGGTTCCGTACCAAAATGGTAAAAAGGAACCCTTATAACACTAAGTCTGTCTGTCTGTCACACCTGGATATCTCAAGAACTACTAATGCTATCAACTTGAAATTTAAAATAGTTTTAGATGACGTTTGCCCAACTATTTTGCAAACAAGAAATAAATTTAAAAAAATATACCTTTTTTGCAAAAGGGAAAGGGGGTCTTAAAAATTTGAAGTGGGGCTACTAGGGGGGGTATCATATGAAAGAACGCTGTTTGCACATTTTAAACCATCTTTTAATTTTTTAAACATCATAGTTTCCGACTTTTGATGAAAACTTAAAAAAAAATACCGTTACGAGTATCTTATCTTATCTTCGATGTTTGCATAGATAAAAATCTGAAATTATTATATGTGATAGAAGTTTATGTAAAGATTACAGGAAAAATAAATCGATGTCTCTAAATAGCACAGTTTTTCAGAAATCATCAACATCATATACACGTACGGAACCCTCGGTGCGCGAGTCCGACTTGCTCTTGACCGTTTTTTTATTAATTGAATGGTAGTAACTTTGATTTCGTCTCATAGAAATTGACTAAAGATCTGGTGAGGATCTTCGGCGTGATGAGCAGAATAGCTCCTCAAAATGTACTAGAATTTTAGATAAAAAAAAACTAAAAAATATAATAAAACTCACTTTTAGATTTCCACCAGTATAATCGGGCCTCTATCTATTAGGTAGGGATTGATGGAGCACCTGGGACCACCTTCTCATCACAAACCTACGCTGCAGCGGTACTTAGTTATATTTCTAGGTGGCCTACAAACTTATACTCATACTTTTTCTTTACACATGGTAAATTTAATTGTCGCAAAAAGTTTGTGCTCGCTAGGTCTACTGCTCGCAGAACGAGGCATTTCACTAAGAGCACTGATTTCAACAGCACTTTACCGAACCGCACCTGAGCACTTCCACTAACGGCACTGAAACAAAATTTTCATGAGTGCGGTTCGGTGGAACAGTTTTCTAATATTACTTTAAGTCACCGAACGGCACCTGCATACAGTTTGTAGTGATGGGACGTATATTATATTCTGTGTTCAGGACATTACCAACTATAACATAACGAGTAGTAAGTGCAATCGAACCACGTACAGTAACGGGCTCCGATATCGTACGTAATGAATGCGGGTAATTTTTTACGTATGCAATTTGTTTAACGTTGGATTCAAATCACTAAACTATTTCAACATAGCATAATAGCAGAGACGCTGAAAAAGTTAGACCAGATGCTGCACAGCTTAAATGGAGCCTCTCGACAGGTTGGCCTCGGTATCAATTTGTACAAGACGAAAGTCATGTACTATTCACACGTCTTGCCGAGACCAATCTACATCAAAAGGTCGCTTTTTGAAGTTGTGAAGGAGTATGTCTACCTAGGGGAAGTCATCCAGCTCGGTAGACACAACTTTGAGAATGAAGCGGACAGAAGGATCCAGTTGGGTTGGGCAGTGTTTGGAAAACTTCATCAAGTCTCTTCGTCACCTATCCCGCAATGTTTAAAGACCAAGGTCTTGAACTAGTGCGTCCTGCCCGATATGACATATGGTGACAAAACGTGGACACATACAGTTAGGCTGGTCTACAAATTCAAGGTTGCTCAGCGTACTATGGAGCGGGCTATGCTCGGAGTTTCTTTTTTAGGATAAGATCACAAATGAAACTATCCGGAAAAGAACGGGATTTACCGATATATCTTGCAGAGTAAGTAAGCTGAAGTGGCAGTGGGCGACCCATGTTTGTTGAAGGACCGATGGCCCATAGACAGACGAGTCTTGGAGTGGAGACCGCGTATCGCCGAGATGGTCCGACGACCTTACAAAGGTAGCTGAGACAGACTGTATGCGGAAGGCAGAGGACAGGGTGTTGTGGCGCAGTCTGGGAGAGGCCTATTTCCTGCACTGGTCAGCGCAAGGCTGAGTTGATAGATCACGTTGACGATATAATAGTTACATAATATTATGAGGAGTTGATTTGATTCCATTCACACATACCTAGATACAATAATAATTAAAAAAAAATCTAAACTAAAATCAATTTTGAAAGCAATCGTTTAAGTTACTACATAACACACATACATAATCAGCCTATAATGTTCCCATTGCTGGGACACAGGCCTCCTCTCTTCGAGAAGTAATAAAGTAACAAGTAGTAAGTTTATGTTACTAACAAATCCAAAATGGCGGAAAATAATAATAATTAATATGCGTGGCTTAGTTCTCGAAAATTACCATGTCACGTTGTACTGGGATCGGTCTCTCATTACTGACCAACCCAATATTTGTCGCCAATATGCCTGATATAGTGGTGATAGATCGATTAGCGCGCCGCGCAATGATTGTAGATGTTGCCATTCCACATGACGAGAACCTCGTGAAAGCTGAAAAAGAAACATAATATCTCGACACGAGCTGGTTTGACATGTGGAATGTGAGCTTGGCTGTCATTGTGCCGATTGTCGTTACGGCCAAAAGCCTGATGCCTGAAAGCCTCGATCAACATCTCTCGAGGCTCTCGTTAGGCGGTTGGATCAAGGGCGTGATTCAAAAGGCAGTATTCCTTGATACGGCTCGCATTGTGAGGCAGTTCCTATCTCCTGTGGCCCTAACAACTGGTAGCTCGAACCTTGCTTCCAACACCGGCGGAACTCATTTTTTTTTTTCAATGTTTTGTTTTTTATTTTTGATTGTAGGAAATATTTAAAATGTATTCTGGTAAGAAAACAAAAAACAAACGACATAATTATTATTATAAATTAGACATCCTACCTACATGATAACACGCAATTACTATACTTGCCTCGATGTGACAGCCCCGACTCACTGCATACTGAAACATACTTAGATTTCATGTAGCGGTCTATATGTGTGGATGTGTTCATTCGACCATTTTGTTCCTAGTTGAAATACTGTATGATTTGAACCTCAGAACAATTTTGAACAAACGAAATCGCTAAGAAAAGTGACAAGGTCTCTCATTTTTTGTTTACTGACAGCGACTCAAATAAAACATTACTCTTTGCTCCAGGTAAACAAAGTGGAATTATCCGGAAGACTAACTTCTGCTGATTTGTATCGATATGTTTTGTTTGCTTATGTCTTGAACAAAAAAATACACCCCATCACTAAAACAATATTTTACATAGGTGCCGTTCGGGAACTGAAAATAATATTAATAAACTGTTCCACCGAACCGCACTCATAAAATTTTGGTTCAGTGACGTTAGTGGAAGTGCTCAGGTGCGGTTCGGTCAAGTGCTGTTGAAATCAGTGCTCTTAGTGGAATGCCTCTCCGCAGAACTACTAGTTTAATTTGATTTATTGTATGTTTATGTTTGGCTACGGGTGTAAATTACCCCAAAATAAATTAATTTATTATTATTAAAGATCGCTGTACCATACCTATACAAACCAAAACTATAACCGAAGTAACACAAACATGTTAATTACAACGACACCAAAATAAAAATAATGAAAAATCCTCGAGTTTTAGTGAGACAAACGAACAGCAATTCCCAGCAAAGCTCTTATAGTTTCGCCATGTCCGTCTGTCTGTCTGTCTGTCCGTCCGTCCGTCTGTTCCCGGCTTAGCTCTTAGTACTAGAAAGCTGTAATTTGGCATGGGTGTACTATATTAGTTACGCCGACAAAGTCGTAAAATAAAATCTTGAGAATTTTTTTTTTTAGGGTACCTCCCTAACACGTAAACTAGGGATGATATATTTTTCTCGTCTATTCCATGGTGTGGGGTATCGTTGGATAGGCCGTTCCAAAATATTGAAAGTCTGTGAAAGCCATTTTTCGATTCAGGGATTAGTTTGCGTAATATTAAGCTTTAAAGTGCAAAATTTTGTTAGAGTCAAGTGTCCCCCCCTGCCAGCTAAATGTTTGACTAAGGATATGTGAAAAAATTCATGGCAGTAGTATATATAACGAAATTTAAAGGACAACTATCACAGCTAAGTAGGCTTTACAAGTTAACGAGTAATAGTTGACCAACTTACATTTACAGTTGGAGAATTGACCGTGACGTATATCGATGTATGGGAGAACATGTTTTTCAATTGGATGAATGGGAATATGGGAGAATATGTTAAGTTTGTTTTCGGGATAAATTCATCCCAACTCCGGAACCCTTCATTGTGCGTGATCCACTTGGCCGGTTTTTATATACATATATAGATTAAACAACATGACATCTAGACACGTAGTATTATATTATCTGTGTCTAGACCATGGACGTATAGACATAAATCATTTTTCTGAAATGTATGTATAGTGTTTTTATAAGTTTTGACTCAATTTATGTTAATTTTACAATAAAATTAATGTCACAAACTCAACAGCAAACCAACATTTTTGTTTTGCAGTGTCCGACAGGGTTTTTGTACAAAAACCGACAGTAATCTATATGATGTGCATAAGAGCAAATAAATAAATATAGGTGTACAGTTTATAATAAGCAATACCTTTTAAGTCAGCCAGCACCAATGTAAATAAAACGGAAACAGTTAGTACCTAAACTATCTACAGAAAAACACTTCTCCAACTAGATCAAAGCACAAATAAGGCTTGAGCAGTTGAGCCGGTGAACAGCGCGCAGTATGTTGAATAGTTGATACCCACGGTCGCACACATAGTTGGCAACAGTTACAGACCAACAATCTCAAACTCGGGGGTTTAAGTAATCGTCGAACTAGGCGAAAGTCGGGAGTTTTCTTTAATCCGAGCTTTCTTACATTTCGTTTTTATCTTTTTACGTGAGTTTCTATAATGTGTGTACGTAGTGAGTTCTTTTTTTTAGATACTTTGATACTTTTGCAGTTTTTAAGTTTGGTACACATATGAATTTCTGTGACCCAAATACGGATGTGAATTATTTTTTAATATGGGGTACACTTTGGGGGAAAAATTTGAAAAATATAAAAATAAGTTGTGCAAGCTGTGTGACATATCAAATGAAAATAACTAGTTATGAGGATTTCAAATATTTTTGTTTATAATTACAAAATATTTAGTTTCTAAGTTATTAAAGAAAATAGATGAAAATTTACCCTGACCCCGTAGCTCCGAAACTGTTGAACCTAAAATTTTGAAAAATACAAAGGAATAGTTCTATATTTATAAATTACAGGAAAACCTATAAGAAGTGTATGGTCTTAGAATAACATGTTAAATCACTCAATATTGTGCGTACAAACTTACATTTGCAGCTGGAATGTCTGGGGAACATATTTTTCAACTACAATGTTAAGTTTGTTCTTGGGATAAATTCATTCCAACTACGGAACCCTTCATTTTGCGTGTTCCGACAAGCACTTGGCCGGTTTTTTTTCAAGTGCTTAGTTACTGTGTGTTCTCGAAATTCTTTTTGTTCGGCATTTGCTCTACTCTTTAAAGCTCTTACAGACTCACGCAATATACGACATAGAAATTATGCTACTATATTGTCGCGACGCGCCCGCGATATCGCGCCAGTCTGTACGACTGCTTGTACTGTATGCCTTTATCCTAAGGCCATTATTTTTATTTGCTGTATGATTTTACGTGTCGTTTTTGTAACTGATATGAACTGAATAGGAACAAGTTTTTTAGGAGTGCTTTTTAAGAAAGCTGATCATTACAGTAGTTCTTTTCCAAATACCTCATCATTCATTCTTTTACCCAGCTATGTTTTACCAAAATCTGAATAGTTAGTGTTAGCAAAGCTAACCTGTTGAGCGCTGCCCAATCAATTACATGCGCTGCCCAAACGCACACAGTTTTCAACAGTTTTCATCCGTCTGTTACCGCTGGCTTTTTCCCAATGTTAAAAGTTTTAAATTAAATATTTGTCCGTTTATTAACTAGCAATCAATGGTTTAAATCAGGAATATTTTTTGTTTGTTTCATACAAAATGTGTGGAATGCCATGCAAATTCAATCCCTGCTGTGATTGGAATGATAAAATAAGTTCTGAATTTTAAGTGCGAGTGTATACCTACGTAATTTTGGGTTTAGATGTTTCAATAGCTGCTCAGTGGCAGGTTTTATTGTTATACTTGTACCTACTGGGATTGCACTAAAGTTTAAAAGTTCTTTGAAGGTTTGTGTGGTCTTCTGATATTAATACTTTGTCTACTAGGTTTATGACCCGAAAACTTAAGGAAAACGTACGTATGTTATGATAAACTTATTTAGTAGGTACTAGCTAATTGCACTTCGCTCGCGTGGCTTTTCCTAAAAAAAACCGGCCAAGTACGTGTCAGACCACGCATAATGAAGGGTTCCGTAGTTGGGATGAATTTATCCCAAGAACAAACTTAAAATTGTAGCTGAAAGACAGGTTCACCCATACAACATTACGACGCACAATATTGAGTGATTTACCATGTTATTTTAAGGCCATAGTGACCAATGTGGCCACGAGTGATCCAATAAGGGTTCCGTTTTTTCCTTTTGAGGTACGGAGCCCTAATAAAAGTAGCCTAAGTTACTCCAGCTAGTCAGTGAATGTTCCGTCAAAATCGGTCCAACTGTTTCGGAGATTAGCTGGAACAAACAGACGGTCAGACAGAAAGAACGATAAAAAATAAAAATAAATATTATCGGTACTAAGGTACATATACTTTCATATCATTTAGTAAAAAGCTGTTATTTTTACATTCCAAGTAGACATCAATTTTATAATCTATTCTGACCGCAATTAGTCTGTGCTAATTAAACACATACTAACAGGCCTGTTCCAAAGTGCGCCACAATATGCTACATAACTTCACGAAACCACTAAACTAGCGTCTAAAGTATCGCCTAGCATCGATTAGCGCCACTCAGTGGTTTGTTTTCACTAAGAGAGCAGTTCTAAGGCAGTACAATTTGGTCGGTCCTAAGTAAGCACCGACTTCAATGGCCACGAGACTTCGGTCCCTTTGCCAAAATTAACGACTAACTGCCCAATTGGCAATATTGTTGTGTTTGACTACTTCGATTAAAAGTTAGCCGGAGAGCCGAAATTATGAGCAAAAGTTATAGCGGGAAAAGTTAGCAATTTGATGACGTAGACGTATCGACGTGATGAAGTTCGGTGTTAAAAGTTAAAGATAATTTCGAGTTATCTTTTTCGTGGAATATTGAAGTGAAAGTTGATGTTTGGGGCTTAGAGACAAGGTACACTTAGAGAGAAGGTGTACTCCTTGAGAATTGGCAATAATTTATTCAGGTATTAATCTTTTTGATGGGTGTTGTTACCTTTGGTGTGGTTATATTAGGTAAACGGAACGTATATTTGATGTATATTTTTATAAAACATTTTGGGGGATTTATTAGTAAGAGCGGTTAAGATTCGAAGCATGACCACGCCTCGCCAATTTCTCTGCGAGGTTATTAAGCTCTATTAAAACCTAATGTTGAACGCTACAATAGACCCAGTAGGTATTATGGATTCCAACATATCCCCTTCACCTTTCCGTTACGTATCTATTCAGATTTTCACTCGTAAAAAAGAAAAAGACGAAAAAGCATGAAGTTTGAACGTAGCTCGTAGGCGGTATCGAAAACAATGACTTGTTTCCTATAAAAATGTTCATGTTTTTTTAAGGGGTGGTCTCGATGCGACGTTCCAGAGAGCACTTGGCGAGAACTTGGAGAGAATTTGGCGTTGTGAAATAATTTGATAAGCAATTAATGAATTGAGATTAACTGTTTAGGTAAATTATTTTATGATTTCGTAAACTGTTCAAGTTTCGGAGCTATGCTTAACTAACTATGATGCTAATACCAATGTGTAGGGATTTAAATGAAAATACTAAGCTTTTGTATTTTGAGTGCATAGTAAGTTGTCGGTTGATAAATATAAACGTAATAAATAGTATACCCCGCTAACTTATTTTGAATCCTTACATAACAAATTAATTCAGTAATCTAAATGCATTACATAGCATGCGTCAAACTATATGTACTTATTCTGGGGCTTTAAACCATATGTCGATACTTTACCAAAACGAATGCACTAACTTATAAACGTTTTTATTAGTTTGCGTCGCATTTATGGGACCGAACCTTATTCGCACTTAAGCCGGGATCAGATTGAGCGGTACAACGTACGGAACTCATTGTCCTAAATAAGCAAGCTTTGCGTTAAGACAACATGGTGTCACGCCACGACGCAACTTATGCTTCTGTGAAAATTATACGAAAACAATCTCTGTGTTTGTTCTATGGGATTTTTATGGAAAGCCTAAATTGGTGGTGTATTGTCTGTGTATGCTTAACATCGGTTTCACACGCTCCTGCAACGATAGTCGGCACCGCGCCGGCTGGCGAATCTATTCGGATATCGATACGTGTGGAAGTTTTCGTATTTATCCACACTGGGTACTCCGTCGTCGTCGGCGGTCGGAAAGTGTGCACGGGGCCTAAGTGTGCACGGGGCCTAAGTGTGCACGGGGCCTAAGGGTAGCGTGGGAGAAAAATTTATTTGGGTTTGTAGGTGGTATTTGTTATAAAATAACGGATCTTGTAAGTGTTTTTTTAAGATGAAAGTGGGAAGAGCAAAGAAGTATGTGGGTAATGTTGTTCCAACTTATTTGTTGTAAGTTTCCCAGGTTGTAAGTGTTTGAATATGATATATCTGTATAATATCGTTTAGAACTTGAAAACGTTTGGTATCACTTCATGAAACAATTTATGTAACGACAAGAATTAATTAGTCAATATTTTGATTTTATACCTCAGTTATGTTTGGTTTATTACGATCGGGAAAATCATGAAACCTAAAGCAAATCTAGTCACTTCCATTGAAACCAAACAAAGCAGTATAACCGCATTGCCGTATCGGTAAAACGAAAGAGCTCAACAGGAACCAGGACCGGCGCAAAAAGAGCATTAGTGCTTCCGTGCGCGTAGTGACAAGCGCGCACAATAGATGGCGCTGCGCCGTCGTAACTCGCGCTCGTCGACGCAAATCATCGTAAAAAGTCGCGCAGCCGAGCTGGGGCCGGGGATGCCAGTTAAAGGGAACTTTAGCTTTGTACCTGGGATATGGATGTTGTTTTAGACCTAGGACTGTAGGTCCTACGTGATTGAGTTGTGAGGATGAAAAGCCGAATTTTCTTCTTTCGATCGAATCCGATCATGTCGTGGCGAATAGACGTTAGAAACAGCCTCTGGTACGGAGTACGGAGTGGCCGGAGCACTCAAACTTAAGCATCGTCACTATAGGTGTTATTTTAGCGTGGCAAGAATTCTATCTGTTTATCACACTTGTTTCGATAGTCTTTATTTAACTCGTTTTTGTCTTATTCTTTCATTCAACCAAAATTCAGACAAATACTTTAGTGATCTAATTGGGTGCTGACTATGAAAAAGATGTATGTACTATCAAGAAGATTGACTTTTTTATTACCAATAATATAACGGAGGTGCTGGAGCTGCCTTCAACGGGTGTCCAGCAGATATTGCTTTAATCGAAATAATAAGTGGAAAGTATTATATAAGTAGAAACTTGTAATTGGCTTTCTTCTACCTATTACTTCTGACTACTCGAATGTATTAGCTGTAAGTTTTCTTAAAATTAATAAAATAAAATAAATAAGTGAATTAAATAATGCAATACCATTGCACGAAGACGCAAGAACCAGGCACTCAGAATAAGTGAGGATATAAACAGATCAGGGTAATTTAAAGCATAAAATAGCAACCCACGCCTGTCGTCAGCGGTTTATAGTGGAGCGGGCGATAAACGCGACCGCCACTGTATCCAAGTGAACTTGGTAATCGAATACGTAGTGCACTAACATTTTTTACGTCATACCGAATATGATCAAAATAAAATATACCGAATGAATACTTCAACCTGTATGCCACTGAGCGGTCGATTTGCCGAACGAATATTTTTATGAATACTTTTTTTTTGTTTTTAATCAAATGTGGCTTGCTGGGCTTTTTTAAAAAATGGTATTGGGTTATGGTCCGTATACATTGGTCAGAGAGGACGCTTGCACTATCAATATTAATTTTGTAGCTGTGTTTGTGAACATCATGTTGGATAGATTTAATATTGACTGGTCAACTTAGCGTATAACTGTGCAGTTTAGGCATCAAAGAGCCTTTGCTCAGCAGTGGTATGTTACAGGTAGAGAATACAATCCCGAGCATGTTTTTCAATCCCGGGCTTACGGGATTTTTGAACCCTTTTCCCGGGATCCCGGGCTCATCCCGGGATTAGACTATGTGGTTTCTAATTGGGCTAAAATAAAAAAACACGAGTAATTAAAAAAAATGTATTTAATGTCTTTGCACAACACAAATCAGAATAATAATAAGAAAAGAAAAAACACAAACCAAAAAATACTATACTTTTGCAAGAAATTAAAAAACAGCACAAAATAACTATTTAGAATCGGGATCCCGAGATTCGGAATCCCGGGATTGTATTCTCTACTCACCACATACACTAACCCATAAATATGGGTAATTGATTGACAGGAAATAGTTAATATCGGCACCTACTCCATATATTTTACATGATTACGGTCTGGAGCTCTACAGCATTTATGATCAGTGATGTTTATAATGCAATGGCCTGTTGGTCCCAGTCAAGACTCCAGACAATAAGTAAGTCCAGTAAGTCTTCAATAAGTTATTATCAAATCTCTCATAAGTTGCCTAGTGACCTTCTAATGTCACAGTTTTACCCATTACCTTTGTACGGGTGATTGGGACATCAATGCTTCACAAGCATTCTCTCAAGATACTAGGCATAAAATAATAAATGGTATCTTGAGCTAAGTATCTCAAGACGGTGTCTTTAGCTAAGTATCTCAAGACGGTGTCTTGAGCTAAGTATCTCAAGACGGTGTCTTGAGCTAAGTATCTCAAGATGGTGTCTTGAGCTAAGTATCTCAAGACGGTGTCTTGAGCTAATACCTCCCAACCCCAATTGACATTAAAGGAAAAGTTAGAGCTGGAAATTAACAAGAGTATGAAATCCCCAGATCCTGAAGTATAAGTACAAAATGAATTGGGGTTGGCAAATAGTATTAGACGTGAAATGAGCCTGTTCGAAAATGGAGGAGTTCGTGGATATCATTGTACATGTATAATATAATTACCTACAGTACACAGTATATTACTTTTGTATTATATAATGCAATGGCCTGTTGGTCCCAGTCAAGACTCCAGACAATAAGTAAGTCCAGTAAGTCTTCAATAAGTTATTATCTAATCTCTCATAAGTTGCCTAGTGACCTTCTAATGTCACAGTTTTACCCATTACCTTTGTACGGGTGATTGGGACATCAATGCTTCACAAGCATTCTCTCAAGATACTAGGCATAAAATAATAAATGGTATCTTGAGCTAAGTATCTCAAGACGGTGTCTTTAGCTAAGTATCTCAAGACGGTGTCTTGAGCTAAGTATCTCAAGACGGTGTCTTGAGCTAAGTATCTCAAGACGGTGTCTTGAGCTAAGTATCTCAAGACGGTGTCTTGAGCTAAGTATCTCAAGACGGTGTCTTGAGCTAAGTATCTCAAGACGGTGTCTTGAGCTAAGTATCTCAAGACGGTGTCTTGAGCTAAGTATCTCAAGACGGTGTCTTGAGCTAAGTATCTCAAGACGGTGTCTTGAGCTAAGTATCTCAAGACGGTGTCTTGAGCTAATACCTCCCAACCCCAATTGACATTAAAGGAAAAGTTAGAGCTGGAAATTAACAAGAGTATGAAATCCCCAGATCCTGAAGTATAAGTACAAAATGAATTGGGGTTGGCAAATAGTATTAGACGTGAAATGAGCCTGTTCGAAAATGGAGGAGTTCGTGGATATCATTGTACATGTATAATATAATTACCTACAGTACACAGTATATTACTTTTGTATTATATAATGCAATGGCCTGTTGGTCCCAGTCAAGACTCCAGAAAATAAGTAAGTCCAGTAAGTCTTCAATAAGTTATTATCTAATCTCTCATAAGTTGCCTAGTGACCTTCTAATGTCACAGTTTTACCCATTACCTTTGTACGGGTGATTGGGACATCAATGCTTCACAAGCATTCTCTCAAGATACTAGGCATAAAATAATAAATGGTATCTTGAGCTAAGTATCTCAAGACGGTGTCTTGAGCTAAGTATCTCAAGACGGTGTCTTGAGCTAAGTATCTCAAGACGGTGTCTTGAGCTAAGTATCTCAAGACGGTGTCTTGAGCTAAGTATCTCAAGACGGTGTCTTGAGCTAAGTATCTCAAGAGGGTGTCTTGAGCTAAGTATCTCAAGACGGTGTCTTGAGCTAAGTATCTCAAGACGGTGTCTTGAGCTAAGTATCTCAAGATAGTGTCTTGAGCTAAGTATCTCAAGACGGTGTCTTGAGCTAATACCTCCCAACCCCAATTGACATTAAAGGAAAAGTTAGAGCTGGAAATTAACAAGAGTATGAAATCCCCAGATCCTGAAGTATAAGTACAAAATGAATTGGGGTTGGCAAATAGTATTAGACGTGAAATGAGCCTGTTCGAAAATGGAGGAGTTCGTGGATATCATTGTACATGTATAATATAATTACCTACAGTACACAGTATATTACTTTTGTATTATATAATGCAATGGCCTGTTGGTCCCAGTCAAGACTCCAGACAATAAGTAAGTCCAGTAAGTCTTCAATAAGTTATTATCTAATCTCTCATAAGTTGCCTAGTGACCTTCTAATGTCACAGTTTTACCCATTACCTTTGTACGGGTGATTGGGACATCAATGCTTCACAAGCATTCTCTCAAGATACTAGGCATAAAATAATAAATGGTATCTTGAGCTAAGTATCTCAAGACGGTGTCTTGAGCTAAGTATCTCAAGACGGTGTCTTGAGCTAAGTATCTCAAGACGGTGTCTTGAGCTAAGTATCTCAAGACGGTGTCTTGAGCTAAGTATCTCAAGACGGTGTCTTGAGCTAAGTATCTCAAGACGGTGTCTTGAGCTAAGTATCTCAAGACGGTGTCTTGAGCTAAGTATCTCAAGAGGGTGTCTTGAGCTAAGTATCTCAAGACGGTGTCTTGAGCTAAGTATCTCAAGACGGTGTCTTGAGCTAAGTATCTCAAGATGGTGTCTTGAGCTAAGTATCTCAAGACGGTGTCTTGAGCTAATACCTCCCAACCCCAATTGACATTAAAGGAAAAGTTAGAGCTGGAAATTAACAAGAGTATGAAATCCCCAGATCCTGAAGTATAAGTACAAAATGAATTGGGGTTGGCAAATAGTATTAGACGTGAAATGAGCCTGTTCGAAAATGGAGGAGTTCGTGGATATCATTGTACATGTATAATATAATTACCTACAGTACACAGTATATTACTTTTGTATTATATAATGCAATGGCCTGTTGGTCCCAGTCAAGACTCCAGACAATAAGTAAGTCCAGTAAGTCTTCAATAAGTTATTATCTAATCTCTCATAAGTTGCCTAGTGACCTTCTAATGTCACAGTTTTACCCATTACCTTTGTACGGGTGATTGGGACATCAATGCTTCACAAGCATTCTCTCAAGATACTAGGCATAAAATAATAAATGGTATCTTGAGCTAAGTATCTCAAGACGGTGTCTTGAGCTAAGTATCTCAAGACGGTGTCTTGAGCTAAGTATCTCAAGACGGTGTCTTGAGCTAAGTATCTCAAGACGGTGTCTTGAGCTAAGTATCTCAAGACGGTGTCTTGAGCTAAGTATCTCAAGACGGTGTCTTGAGCTAAGTATCTCAAGACGGTGTCTTGAGCTAAGTATCTCAAGATGGTGTCTTGAGCTAAGTATCTCAAGACGGTGTCTTGAGCTAATACCTCCCAACCCCAATTGACATTAAAGGAAAAGTTAGAGCTGGAAATTAACAAGAGTATGAAATCCCCAGATCCTGAAGTATAAGTACAAAATGAATTGGGGTTGGCAAATAGTATTAGACGTGAAATGAGCCTGTTCGAAAATGGAGGAGTTCGTGGATATCATTGTACATGTATAATATAATTACCTACAGTACACAATATATAACTTTTGTATTATATAATGCAATGGCCTGTTGGTCCCAGTCAAGACTCCAGACAATAAGTAAGTCCAGTAAGTCTTCAATAAGTTATTATCTAATCTCTCTAAGTTGCCTAGTGACCTTGTCACAGTTTTACCCATTACCTTTGTACGGGTGATTGGGACATCAATGCTTCACAAGCATTATCTCAAGATACTAGGCATAAAATAATAAATGGTATCTTGAGTTAAGTATCTCAAGACGGTGTCTTGAGCTAAGTATCTCAAGACGGTGTCTTGAGCTAAGTATCTCAAGACGGTGTCTTGAGCTAAGTATCTCAAGACGGTGTCTTGAGATAAGTATCTCAAGATGGTGTCTTGGGCTAAGTATCTCAAGATGGTGTCTTGAGGTAAGTATCTCAAGATGGTGTCCTAAACTACGTATCTCAAGATGGTGTCTTGAGCTAAGTATCTCAAGATGGTATCTTGAGCTAAGTATCTCAAGACCCATAAATATGGGTTGACAGCAAATAGTTAATATCGGCACCTACTCCATATATTTTACATGATTACGGTCTGGAGCTCTACAGCATTTATGATCAGTGATGTTTATAATGCAATGGCCTGTTGGTCCCAGTCAAGACTCCAGACAATAAGTAAGTCCAGTAAGTCTTCAATAAGTTATTATCTAATCTCTCATAAGTTGCCTAGTGACCTTCTAATGTCACAGTTTTACCCATTACCTTTGTACGGGTGATTGGGACATCAATGCTTCACAAGCATTCTCTCAAGATACTAGGCATAAAATAATAAATGGTATCTTGAGCTAAGTATCTCAAGACGGTGTCTTGAGCTAAGTATCTCAAGACGGTGTCTTGAGCTAAGTATCTCAAGACGGTGTCTTGAGCTAAGTATCTCAAGACGGTGTCTTGAGCTAAGTATCTCAAGACGGTGTCTTGAGCTAAGTATCTCAAGACGGTGTCTTGAGCTAAGTATCTCAAGACGGTGTCTTGAGCTAAGTATCTCAAGAGGGTGTCTTGAGCTAAGTATCTCAAGACGGTGTCTTGAGCTAATACCTCCCAACCCCAATTGACATTAAAGGAAAAGTTAGAGCTGGAAATTAACAAGAGTATGAAATCCCCAGATCCTGAAGTATAAGTACAAAATGAATTGGGGTTGGCAAATAGTATTAGACGTGAAATGAGCCTGTTCGAAAATGGAGGAGTTCGTGGATATCATTGTACATATATAATATAATTACCTACAGTACACAGTATATTACTTTTGTATTATATAATGCAATGGCCTGTTGGTCCCAGTCAAGACTCCAGACAATAAGTAAGTCCAGTAAGTCTTCAATAAGTTATTATCTAATCTCTCTAAGTTGCCTAGTGACCTTCTGTCACAGTTTTACCCATTACCTTTGTACGGGTGATTGGGACATCAATGCTTCACAAGCATTATCTCAAGATACTAGGCATAAAATAATAAATGGTATCTTGAGTTAAGTATCTCAAGATGGTGTCTTGAGCTAAGTATCTTAAGACGGTGTCTTGAGCTAAGTATCTCAAGATGGTATCTTGAGCTAAGTATCTCAAGACGGTGTCTTGAGCTAAGTATCTCAAGACGGTGTCTTGAGCTAAGTATCTCAAGACGGTGTCTTGAGCTAAGTATCTCAAGATGGTGTCTTGAGCTAAGTATCTCAAGACCCATAAATATGGAGATCCTGCCGTTTTGCCGAAAAGATTTTGCCAAATTTTCATTACCCAAACAAATTTTAGCAACCTTTTTTTATACCATTGCAATATTTCGAATGATTTTAGTACGCATATTTTCATTTGGTCAAATTTTTACTTGGCAAAATATTACCAAGTATAATGTCATTATGGCATTTGGT
The DNA here is from genome assembly GCA_963921375.1 of Tiliacea citrago. Lineage (NCBI taxonomy): Eukaryota > Metazoa > Arthropoda > Insecta > Lepidoptera > Noctuidae > Tiliacea > Tiliacea citrago. Next base: position 27,338,480 of record OY992786.1, read on the forward strand.
CTTTAATCAAATGATTTATTACAGCAAACAATCTTCAGACAATAAACGTTTTTGAGCGAGCGAAGCGAGCGGTGCCGCGGCAGCGGCCGGCGAGTGCCAGACACGAATTGTATTAATATAAAAAAAGATATTGTTTTGAGTAGGTTACCCGGAACATAACTATTTTGATTAGGTTAATTTCTTTTTTTTTTTAAATGGGTAGGTTAGGTTAGGTTAAAACTGTGACCTCCTACGCACGAGCCGAGCGAGCGAAGCGAGCGGTGCCGCGGCAGCGGCCGGCGAGTGGCAGAAACGACTTGCATTAATAGAAAAAAGAGATTGTTTTTAGTATGTTACCCGGATCTGAACTATTTAGATTAGGTTAATTACTTATTTATTATTATTATTTGATTTTGCGTAAAATCTGTTATTCCAACTGAAATATTTGACTAAATAAAAAATGTTAAAAGTACTAGTTGGTAAACAAGTAAATAGTAGTAATAGTAGTAGTAGTAATAGTAGTTTAAACGTTCATTTATCAAACATTAGGTTTGCGTTACAATTTTTTGTGAATAGATTTTTTGCTAAATAATAATTTGGCAAATGAAATTATGCGAGAAATTTTTTGGGAAGTGAAAATTTGTCAAATTCCTTTCGGTCAAACAAGGGAGACCCATAAATATGGGTAATTGATTGACAGCAAATAGTTAATATCGGCACCTACTCCATATATTTTACATGATTATGGTCTGGAGCTCTACAGCATTTATGATCAGTGATGTTTATAATGCAATGGCCTGTTGGTCCCAGTTAAGACTCCAGGCAATAAGTAAGTCCAGTAAGTCTTCAATTAGTTATTATCTAATCTCTCTAAGTTGCCTAGTGACCTTCTAATGTCACAGTTTTACCCATTATCTTTGTACGGGTGATTGGGACATCAATGCTTCACAAGCATTATATCAAGATACTGGGCATAAAATAATAAATGGTATCTTGAGTTAAGTATCTCAAGACGGTGTCTTGAGCTAAGTATCTCAAGATGGTGTCTTGAAAACGGGATAATGATCTTGAGATAATGCTTGTGACGCATTGATGTCCCAATCCTGGGCATAAAATAATAAATGGTATCTTGAGTTAAGTATCTCAAGATGGTGTCTTGAGCTAAGTATCTCAAGATGGTATCTTGAGCTAAGTATCTCAAGACCCATAAATATGGATAATTAGCAAATAGTTAATATCGGCACCTACTCCATACATTCTTACATGATTATGGTCTGGAGCTCTACAGCATTTATGATCAGTGATGTTTATAATGCAATGGCCTGTTGGTCTTAACTCCAGACAATAAGTAAGTCCAGTAAGTCTTCAATAAGTTATTATCTAATCTCTCTAAGTTGCCTAGTGACCTTCTAATGTCACAGTTTTACCCATTACCTTTGTACGGGTGATTATTATTGATGTCCCAATCCTAGGCATAAAATAATAAATGGTATCTTGAGTTAAGTATCTCAAGATGGTGTCTTGAGCTAAGTATCTCAAGATGGTGTCTTGGTATCTCAAGACCCATAAATATGGGTAATTGATTGACAGCAAATAGTTAATATCGGCACCAACTCCATATATTTCTTCTACTCTTCTTCTCTATTCTCAAGACGGTGTCTTGAGCTAAGTATCTCAAGACGGTGTCTTGAGCTAAGTATCTCAAGAAGGTGTCTTGAGCTAAGTATCTCAAGACGGTGTCTTGAGCTAAGTATCTCAAGACGGTGTCTTGAGCTAAGTATCTCAAGACGGTGTCTTGAGCTAAGTATCTCAAGACGGTGTCTTGAGCTAAGTATCTCAAGACGGTGTCTTGAGCTAAGTATCTCAAGACGGTGTCTTGAGCTAAGTATCTCAAGATGGTGTCTTGAGCTAAGTATCTCAAGACGGTGTCTTGAGCTAATACCTCCCAACCCCAATTGACATTAAAGGAAAAGTTAGAGCTGGAAATTAACAAGAGTATGAAATCCCCAGATCCTGAAGTATAAGTACAAAATGAATTGGGGTTGGCAAATAGTATTAGACGTGAAATGAGCCTGTTCGAAAATGGAGGAGTTCGTGGATATCATTGTACATGTATAATATAATTACCTACAGTACACAGTATATTACTTTTGTATTATATAATGCAATGGCCTGTTGGTCCCAGTCAAGACTCCAGACAATAAGTAAGTCCAGTAAGTCTTCAATAAGTTATTATCTAATCTCTCTAAGTTGCCTAGTGACCTTGTCACAGTTTTACCCATTACCTTTGTACGGGTGATTGGGACATCAATGCTTCACAAGCATTATCTCAAGATACTAGGCATAAAATAATAAATGGTATCTTGAGTTAAGTATCTCAAGACGGTGTCTTGAGCTAAGTATCTCAAGACGGTGTCTTGAGCTAAGTATCTCAAGACGGTGTCTTGAGCTAAGTATCTCAAGACGGTGTCTTGAGATAAGTATCTCAAGATGGTGTCTTGGGCTAAGTATCTCAAGATGGTGTCTTGAGGTAAGTATCTCAAGATGGTGTCCTAAACTACGTATCTCAAGATGGTGTCTTGAGCTAAGTATCTCAAGATGGTATCTTGAGCTAAGTATCTCAAGACCCATAAATATGGGTTGACAGCAAATAGTTAATATCGGCACCTACTCCATATATTTTACATGATTACGGTCTGGAGCTCTACAGCATTTATGATCAGTGATGTTTATAATGCAATGGCCTGTTGGTCCCAGTCAAGACTCCAGACAATAAGTAAGTCCAGTAAGTCTTCAATAAGTTATTATCTTATCTCTCTAAGTTGCCTAGTGACCTTCTAATATCACAGTTTTACCCATTACCTTTGTACGGGTGATTGGGACATCAATGCTTCACAAGCATTATCTCAAGATACTAGGCATAAAATAAAAAATGGTATCTTGAGTTAAGTATCTCAAGATGGTGTCTTGAGCTAAGTATCTCAAGATGGTATCTTGAGCTAAGTATCTCAAGACTCATAAATATGGGTAATTGATTGACAGCAAATAGTTAATATCGGCACCTACTCCATATATTTTACATGATTACGGTATGGAGCTCTTATTTATGATCAGTGATGTTTATAATGCAACAATGGCCTGTTGGTCCCAGTCAAGACTCCAGACAATAATAAGTCTAGTAACTCTTCAATAAGTTATTATCTAATCTCTCTAAGTTGCCTAGTGACCTTCTAATGTCACAGTTTTACCCATTACCTTTGTACGGGTGATTGGGACATCAATGCTTCACAAGCATTATCTCAAGATACTAGGCATAAAATAATAAATGGCATCTTGAGCTAAGTATCTCAAGATGGTATCTTGAGCTAAGTATCTCAAGATGGTGTCTTGAGCTAAGTATCTCAAGATGGTATCTTGAGCTAAGTATCTCAAGATGGTGTCTTGAGCTAAGTATCTCAAGATGGTATCTTGAGCTAAGTATCTCAAGATGGTGTCTTGAGCTAAGTATCTCAAGATGGTATCTTGAGCTAAGTATCTCAAGATCCATAAATATGGGTAATTGCTAACTTAAAATTTAAACTTTAAGGGGGATTTGATAAGGCTTTTCAAACTGAATATTAGTAATAATAGCAGAGCAACAATAATTTCATCAATTATCCTCAAAGATTAACTTGAAGCCCATCTCCCATGCTCTTTGAAAGATTGGTGATTTTCATTTATTACACAAAATTAAAACTCTAAAAGCAGGCTTAGCATGATGCTTTCTATTTCTACTCTATTGTAGAATAGAAAGCGCTTGTCTATCTTTCTTCGTAGAAAACTGTCAGCTGTCTACACAGAAGCGTAATTTTTATCTACTTTAAAACACTTCTCTACGGTTCTCATGCTAAGCCTATGGAACCAGGAATGGTTGGTTAAGTTTCTTTTAGTACTAACCTAATAAGAAATGTGGAGATATGAATAAGCAGTTTTTTATACATGTATAAGATTTTGCAATATCAGGTGGCGATGACAAAGATAGGGTCAAAGTAGGTCTAACAAAGTCTCCCGCCATTTGAAATACTTAATTCAGATAATTGACTTTTAAATTTTAATGACGTAGCCTACGTAACCCGTCGTCACTGACGTAGCCTACGTAACCCGTCACTGACAGAACAATAAATGAAAAAAATAAAACCTGATTTGCATATTTATACTTTCGTACAGGGAATCCCCGACTGACGGGAAATACCCGCAACAATATTATGATATGAGATGATCGGGTGATTCCCCTGTTGGTTCGTTGGGGAATTACCTTAAGAGTATTGTATTAAAGTATTCCGAGTGGGGAAGTCCCTTCTAAGTTCTACGACAAACATATTATTAGGACTGTACCTGTGTAGTAAATAGTGGGTACCTACGTATTGTAGGAGTTGCTTTTTGTCGTAATGTATTAAAATAATCTAGGCAAGGTTATATTCAAGGCGCAACGGACTACGGAATACAAACTAGACTTGTTTGTGGCAATCCCGAAAATCCCGAGATTAGCCAAGTACAGTCCCGGGATTTTCGGGGCCAGAAAACGGTCGGGATCCCGGTATCCCGAGATTCGGGATCCCGGGATTGTATTCTCTAGTTACAGGTGATGGTAGCCATGGTGGTTGCTGCCTTGCTGATTAGAATCTACCAGCTCTATAGTTGGTGTATTGAGCCTTATACTTTCTGTGTAAAATTTAACCAAACTTCTGTGTACCTAAAACTATTTTGACCATATTCATACCCTATCTATTGGTACTTATATGTGATAATCATGAGTAGGTCCTGTATGATACAATATTATGTACTTTTCCACCAATAATGACAAGTTAATCAATCCAAAATAAATATTCACTATTGCATAAAACAAATCTGAAAGCAAATAAATTTGCACACGATTGAACTAAATTGAAAGTATTGGAGACGGTTACAAATGTAGGTTATGTTGGAAACTAATACTTTTAGTTCAATGTTTTGAAATGTGAAAGAGCACTGGTAAACATGCGGTAAGCTAAGCTACACTTTACCGCTTAATTATTTACCGGGTTCAATAGTTGCGGTACACATTAAGCCACCCGTAACTACTGAGACCGGTAAATAAGCGGTGAAGTACAAAATCAAATCAAAAGTCATGTATTCAAATTAGGCCGAGCATCGACACTTTTTGAATGTGAAAATAACATAAGACAGGACTGTTTTAAGCACTAGGAAATACTGCAGCAAACTCCGGAGCAGCAAATTTGACAATTTAGTAAGAAGAACATGTATCATTACAAAACAAATTAACATAAAACATTAAATGAAATTATTTGCCATAGGTATGTCAGCTAGCACACGCCAATGACCTGCCTCAGTGTGTGTATGTCATCCCTAAGTTGGTACACTGCCCTACCAATTGCCTTATTACCTCACGTCTAACGTCTGAAGTTTGTCATGTCATGTTTCGATACCTTAAAGTAAACACTTAGTACCACCAGCCCCAAAGTATACCTATGCAATAAAACCTCTTTTTGATTAGACCTACAATTCCGGTATTTTATCTGTGAAAGAACTCGTGCCCCCCACTCATAAAAACTTGCAACAAAATTTTAGACTATCCATTTAGCTACCTAATTCTTATGTCCATAAAAAATATGTTTTATGCCTTAGTTATGGGTGGTCGTAATGCCGTAATAGCGGAATTAACAGAAGGCATAGTCAAGGAGAGAAAAGAGTCACTACCTAGTATTAGAGCAAATAAACAATTGAATTTACAGGGTTAGGTTGATTTTTTGCGTGGAAATCCTCATGACGAGCTCCTACCTACTATAATCTCACGGTGTTCCTCTTGCTACCTTTAGTTGGCAACGCAGAATGGAGTCTCACATACATGACGGCCCAAGTTTTTGCCCACTGACCTAGTGGTATTTGGTGTCCCACCATCAGTTGCCTGCCTCTGCCTCAATTGCCTGTGGTCGAGTTAACTGAAGACTTTTTAAAGTTCTATTTGTTTGTGCTTTTCACCAATATTACACAATATGTTTTACTTTGGCGGTGTTGTAGCTCCAAGTAACGTCATCGACGAGCGATTTTTCACTTTTCGACTGGAGTGGACATTCTACTCTTACCAATATGGTCGTATTGCCAGGGTATCGGAACTCGGAAGCCGGAGACGCGGCCGAGTCGTAAAGTGCCAGTCCGGTGCGATACGGCCGCGATAAAATAAACTATCACTGTACACGCCTTATCTGGCAACAGCATATGTTATGGCTGGATGATATTAATAAAATTAAGAAATGGTCAAGAGTAGTCTGATTTTGAGCAAAAACAAGGTAAATGAAATATTTATTTAATTAAATGTATAAATAATGTGAGTATGTGAGGCGTGAATTTGCTTTGCTTAGAGTTCAGGTGTTGGTAGTAAGCATGTAAGTAATGTGTACGTATAACTTTAACATAACTCTTTCAAAAAGCGAATTAGTTGCAATAATAGCGCAGAAATCGGTTTCCACGACTGCGTATTAAACTTTGTTCAGGCAACGTGGACAACTCACCTAAACCATATCACTGCATATTATGTGTGTTTCTAACCTTCAGACGTAGTTATAAAACTTCATGTGCCCGTTATTTTACCTTAAACCAATACTGCGCGGCGACAAAATGGTGATGCCGTGGTGTTACTTTTCTCATTCACAAGAAATCTTTTACGCCGTTGGAGACCGTCGTCGGTTTATCGAGGATCAACGCATTCTAAGAATTTCTTATTCTTAGATTTGGTTGTCTTGTTTCCTGTTCTTATGTATTTCGGTTTTACCTTCTAAAATACCTTCTTCTGTAGTCTCCGAATGTGGAACTTTGGAAGACGTGTCAGTTTCGGCAGGAAATTAAACGAGGCTATTAGTGGTACCTTTGGATTTAGCAATCGTTTTACTAGAAATTACTTTTCATTATGAAAGCTTCAGCTAAAGGCTATTCTACCTTTAGAACTTTTTTATGTTTGTTTTAATTTTAATAAATTATAATAAGTGAAAATTCACGGAGGGTATTCACGTACAATTCGCTTCCAAAAATTTTTGACCAACCTTACCCTTCTTTTGGCCTCTAAATAATTTAGATTTCTAAATAATTAGGGTTTATTGGACATTTGTCTGAAAAAGAAAAAAAAAAGTATTCTATTCTCTTCTATTGCATTCGTTCTTATTTCTAGAGAGCAGTAAAGTGCTCTGACACTTACATAATGTTATGTACTCTTACCCTAACTAATTAGATTAGGTAGGTTCTACGCTTGTTCAGGGTTTGGGCATTACACTTACCTATACTCCATAGGTTTAGGTAGTTAAATAAAGGTAAACAAATCATAAAAAGGGTTTTTATAGATGACACTTTCTTGTTTAAAAAGACGTTGTAACATAAAATCATTTAAAAAAAAATTATTATACGATAGTTTCTTCTTTTAATACTGTATGTTAAGGGGGATGCGCTAAGGTAGCCCGCGAACTTCAAATTTTATTACGTTTTTTGCAATTTTCAGGTCAGTAACAGGTTGTATGTTGATCTAAATATGATTCGCAGCCATAACAACTTTTGGGCACGCCACAATTATGGCGATAAGTCCCCTCTTTGAGGAGTGGCTAGAGAGGCGCCGCGGCGTCCTCACCTTCCGCCTGACGCAGGTCCTCGCCGGACACGGTTGTTTCGGGAGGTTCCTGTTCAGGATAAAGCGGGAGGAAACGCCCGGGTGTCACCACCTGTGTGGATCGCCCGGAGGACACGGTGGAGCATACGGTGGAGATCTGCCCCCCTTGGGCGGAGCACCGCCGTGGCCTCACGGAGGCGATCGGCGACGGCGATCTCTCACGTCCAGCCCTGTTTAAGGCCATGGTTCGGAGCGAGAGTGCATGGGAGGCCGTCACTTCCTTCTGCGAAGCAGTAATGCTAGCAAAGGAGGAGGCGGAGCGCGTGAGGGTGAGACAAGGTTCGCGTCCTCGCGCCCTTAGTCGCCGCAGGAGACGCCCCGGGCGTCGGGAGTCACAAGCCGATTTCCGGCCACCATAGGCGCGGGCCTGCGGACGGTGAGCGATGGGTAGCTCGCTGTCCGATAAGGACCAGGCCCGGGTCGACGGCGCGTTGTGTTCCACGTGCGGCTCAAAGAGATGTCAGCACCAACTGACGGGGTCCGTTAGGACCAATGCCTGCGAGTTTGTCCGAAAGGGATATCGTGGCCCTGGCACACAGGCAACGGAAGGAACACGGGTGGGTTTTAGTCAGTAAAAGTCTGACACGCCCTCTCGCTCCGCCCAGAGCGGGGGAAATTATTTGATAATTTCCCACCCAAAAAAAAAGCCATAACAACTTTGGCTTTACAGAATTATATTCATTAAAATCAAAAAAGCATCATCATCAGTTCAAAAAATCCAAATGAAAGATTATTTCTGTAATCTGTCTATTGTAAAGAGCCCAAAAAGACATGTTCTCTAAACGTCAACGAAATAAAACGTTGCTAAATTGAAGAGTACAAATGTGACGTAGCATGCCAACTGAAGTGCCAGGTATTACGTTTAGTCGGTTACTTGACAGCTCTCTCGTCACGTGGGTTTTTTTGTTTACCTTTATTTAACTACCTAAACCAACGGAATATAGATATGAGTGAGGGTATATTTTATTGTTACCTTCGGTTTCGTAACGTAATAAACAAACTTTAAATTATTACTCGACAAGAAATCCCCGCATTTCTATTACAATTTTCGACGTCATAAAAAGATACACTCCAGTTTCGACCCGTATTATAATATTTTTGCTCCAAGTTTGATACATAGCACCATTTGTAATGTCTGTCTGTACATTGTTATTACAATGGAATAAGGTTTATTTTGGTTAGATTTAGGTGTGGAGCAATGTTTGTATTCATGTATAAATAATTCATTGGCGGTGGACCGCATTGGATTAACTCCGCCGCGCAAAACTGTTCATCTTTCAGTTAGTTTTTAGCGAGAACTATTAACATAAATGGTTTTGTTTTAAATGTTAGTCCACCGTGTGCTTCATTAGGTATTTAATCTATTCTGGGTCTTATTTAAAATTAATTGTTTGCCTTTAGATAGATAGGCCGCATTCATTTATACATGATTAACGATAATGATAAATAAGTGAACAAGTGATTATAAATGTGTAGGAACACTTCAATCACGCTCCAAAAATAGTGAACGAGCCACTGCTATATCATTGATATTCAAAACAAACATAATAGTTTGCATAAAAAACTGACAAAGTGACTATCCAAACAACCGACACGTCATATGTCATGTTTCCGTTCAAAGTTAAAACACAACTTGTAACTAGTTAAACCGAGGGTTAGCTGTTAGCTGCGAATGTTCAAATTAAATATTCATACAACATTTTCCTTCATATTGGAGTGTAAACAATTTGTTTAAAATATTAGTCAAACAGAAAGTTGTTGCCGCAAGCCCGAGCTGAATTTATTAGCTCTACAAAGTGATTTGAGTTCATTATCGCTAAAGTTAGGAACTATAAATAAACTGAACAAACGTAAATCGTGCTCATCATTTAATTTACTGCTTTGTGTACCTGTGAAATGTTGTAATTTGTGAATATGTATGGAAAGGCTTTATGAAGTTGTCTCGTTGGACAGTTGTGGTCGATTGTGTTTTAAATTGTATTATGAAATAAAATTGTGTATCCTTAAATTTGAATCTGGGGTGGGTATAGGTTATTTTATCTATCTTTCAAACCAAGCTACTTTTAGCCAAGAATTTGTGTAACAAAGAACTTGGTTGTTACCATCAAGAACAACACTCACTTTCATAGGTAAAGTTAAGCGGGATGTTTATTACGCCTGTTTGTTAGATTAGGTAATTTAATTAGGAAGTATGGTTTTAACACACTGGTTCGGCCAATACTCGAACATAGCAGCCAGGTTTGGAATCCTCACTACGACATATATATCAAACACCTGGAAAGTGTCCAAAGACGTTTCCTATATCATCTGTGTTACAAGGATCGTTTAGCTAAAAAAGTTGTCAGCTACAAAGATAGATTAGGCTACTACAAAATGGTCTCACTTGCAGACAGGCGGAAAACGGCAGACCTGATACTACTGCACAAAATATTCAATGGAGTCATAGACTGTAGCGAACTACTAGGCAAACTGCATATGAACGCACCATCTCGTCTTCCGCGGAAAAACAGCTACAATTTATTTTACGTCTCAGGATCTAAAACTAATTTGGGACATTTCGCCGCCCTCCCAAGACTCTGTAGGCAATACAATGAATTGTCAAAGCATTATAACCTGGACATAACCCTCCACATTACAAAATACAAAAATAATTTAACCATTGCAAAATAACTAAGTATGCTATTATGTTTCTTTCTTCCAATAGTTAACAAATCTGTAAGAATTATTATTATACCAAACAATTGTAATATGAATGCTCAATCATGACATGTTAATTTTAATTTTATTTTATATCCTCAAATTTCATCATTAATTTTATCTATTTTATTTTTATCCTGTTAAACCTGTGATGTTAAATGTGTGATTTGTGCATGCTGTGGTCTCCTGTGATCGAAGGAGCACACGTGCAAGAACCTTTCATTATTATTGTGATGTATATTGTATATGTGTATCCTTTGTTGGAGATCCTAAATAAATAAATAAATCAACTTTTACACATTAATATGTTCGTGATTGTATCGTGGTACAGACCCGAAAGAACTTTGTAGGCCTAACTAATATTCGTTAAAGAAGAACTAAGATCGAGGTTTATAAAAAACTAGCTGTTGCCCGCGGCGTCGTCTGCGATCTAGGATGAAAAGTAGCCTATGTACTACCACAGGTCATGGACTACCCATGTGCTAAATTTAATCTAAGTCCGTTAAGCTGTTTTAAAATAGCGTGAACGTAACAAACAAACAAACTCACTTTTGCATTTATAATATTAAGTTAGGATTTATTGATTACATTAGCGCCGTCAATTCGATCACATATTTATCTTCACCATATTCCGAACTTATAAACAGTTGTCGAAGTATAACGCGATCGTACAAACATCGTATTTATTGTCACTAGAGGGCGCCTCGGGCCAAGTTTGGCAAACTTTTTATTCGGACCAGTGTTTGGCAAACTTCTATTTGTGCCAGTGTTTGGCGTGCGGGAGTTAAGTTTAGGATCATTTTGTAAAAGTGAATTGTGTGGTGTTTGATGGATTATATTTGTGATAGAATACGTAATATATTATTATTTACTGGCTTTTGCCCGCGGCATCGCCCGCGTCGTTGTCGAAAAAATATCCCACGGGAACAGACTACCGGGATTAAAAGTACATGTGTACTATGTGTTAATCCAGGTTATAAACTGTATGTATTTCATCCAAATCCGTTCAGCCGTTTTTGCGCCACTCCGGAACATACATCCAGACAAACGGACAAACATTAAAAAAACTATGTAATAATATAATGTACAATTTTGACTTTGTTACTATTTTATTATATAGGTTCGTTACTTTTTTTCTTATTCTTAAATTTTGTAAGAGGTTTTATCCAAAGTGGTGTGAGTCTCGTCATAACTAACTAACTATAACTATTCTAAACTCATCTTCATCACCTGAACTAAACAAAATATCATCATCATCTAAACTAAACTAAATCTACAAATATTATTTATCTACTTAATTAAATCTATAGCTCACAGTTCATTTCTTATTCTTTCATAGTAAGATTTTAAGAAAACATGTTTAAATATAATAATCAACATAAAACATAAACCATGCAGCTTCCACTCAAATCTCGCACCGGAACAAAAACGCGTCACCAATATGATTAACACATTCATACTTAAAGGTTTTTCGTAGCATCTCGTAGCCCGTAGCGTCGTAGCCCCGTAGCTTCGTAGCCCGTAGACCCCGTACGGCATGTTCATGAATTATTCAGACGCTACGAGTTGTGCCAATTCTGTTGCAGTTAGTACAACTTGTTGCAGAAATAACTACCGACAGTTGTATATAGTGTAGTGTTACTTTATGCCTTTTAAAATAGTTCTCAGTTGACTTTTACAAGACCTTGTTACTTGGAGTTTATGTGGGATGTATAAAATCGGGGTTTGTTTTCAGCAGAATCTGCAATTATTGTTAGAGCACTACTTTGATGCCCAAAACATTGCCAAATGCATAACTATCTGTTTTTGTAAATAGGATATATGATATCGCTATATGAGACTCAATTTCCCCCAATTTTCGGTGAGACCAAAAAAGCAAAGACACTTTCACTATTTAGAAATGAATATAAACGCCCAAGTTGCCGTAAGCTATGGACTACAACTTGTTTCTATTTATGTGACTTTAAATCAGTTTGAGGATTTAACTAGCACACTTACTTAACAGCCATTAACTTTAATGAATCAACAAATACTGGAACTACGTTAAGGGCTAATAAAACACGACTTAGATGAGGACTTAGGTCTCCTCCGATGAGTGTGGACCGCCCTGTCTAATTATTGTCAAGCATCTGTGTTGGCTTTCGAACTATGTTGTGTTCAGTTTTCATTTGGTCAGTATTTTACATGGAATGCTACGATTTGCCACTTAGATATCCGCAATCCAATATATAGGCAAAACCAATCTCATTTGAATTTTATTTATCTTTTAAGTTTAGAGTGGTGTAGTTCTCTGGATCCTATCTGCGCGGTATGACAATCGTAAGTCTATGGTATTCTCTGAGGGGTGAAGGAGTTACAGCGTGTACAAAATTGTAGCATATTGACTGATTGTCCTTGCCAAATCCTGGTTAAACTTACAGATAGCTTAATACTAACAGTTGTTGCAAATAAACAACTTTGCAAATAAAAAAAAAACATCATCCAAATCGAGTGCGAATCTTGATGACCCCCTTCCGTAAGTATGTATCGCGTTGCACAACAACATTTTTCTCAATAACATCGTCGGTCAGTACAGGGCATAGATCGCAGAACAAGTCTCGTGCACAGATGCACATGTTTACGGCTCTCGGAGCACACTTATTGACTCTGCACAAGATATGTTCCTTGTCTTGTGCCGACCCGACGTGCTTCAGCTCAAATTATTGCTCTTCGTAACCGGTGTTCGGAGTCACGCAGTCCGCAGTGAGATGTAAGTATTGTGTGATTGTAATATAAACTCGTATGTTTTGGTGGAATAGAAAATGTATAAATTACAATGAAATTAATGAGTGTACTTGTTAGGAGTTAGGACTATTATACATAGAAGACTATGATGTAAAAATAAAGGGTGCCTTTCATAATGAATGTTTCGGAAAAATATTGCGTTCTTGGCTACACAAAATCAAAATATTTTATTTCACATAAACCTACATGGGCACTTATGAAACGTCAGAAGCTAGGTGCACGGTTCCAATTGGCCATTATCCTATGGAGAAGAGCCGGCAAGAAACTCCACGGTTACTCTTTTAAAAATAATTGGCTTTTATAATGTTTTCAAATTACAGTGTTAATCAGCGTAGACCCGTCAACAAGAACCAGGTTTTTAACAAAATAGAAACTGGGGCCCAAGTCTGCTATTTTTATAAATTCAGTCATTCCAACACGATCCCATTGTCATTTTGCTAAAAGTTCGTAATCTGGTAAATTCATAATGGTCGATCATTGGTCGTTCAATGTTCTCGTAATATAATTGTCTTTTGTGTTATTATAATGGCATTATCGTATTGCCATTATTATAAAACCCATTAGTAGAAATGACATTCATTTGTCATTATGTACGAGATTACCAATATATGCAATTTCTTTCAATGTAGTGTCAGTGGCCGACCATTGGAAAGTCATAATGACGCCATTATAACAGTAGATTACCAAACTTGTCAAAATAAACAATTATGAAGTCAATGATCGACCATTCTGACACTATTGTAATAGCAGACTTGAGGCCCTGGTCTACAACTCTACAGTCTATCTCTAGCCTACAACGTTCTCACATTCACAAAATATAGAAAAAAAAAACGATATAAAATATTATTAAAAGAAAGAAAGTAGAAACCTTGTTGAAGTTAAAAACCAGCCAAGTGCGAGTTGGACTCGCGCACGAAGGGTTCCGTACCATTATATATAAAAATGGCAAAAAAATCACGTTTGTTGTATGGGAGCCCCTCTTAAATATTTGTTTTATTTTAATTTAATTATTTATGTTATTCTGGTTTTTAGTATTTGTTGCTATAGCGGCAACAGAAATACATCATCTGTGAAAATTTCAACTATCTAGCTATCACAGATCATGAGATACAGCCTGGTGACAGACGGACAGACAGACAGACAGACAGGCAGACATACGGTGGAGCCTTAGTAATAGGGTTCCCGTTTTACCCTTTGGGTACGGAACCCTAAAAATGTAGGTATGTAATGTCAAATGTAGGTATGTAATGTCAAATGTAGGTATGTAATGTCAAATGTAGTTATGTAATGTCAAATGTAGGTATGTAATGTCAAATGTAGGTATGTAATGTCAAATGTAGGTATGCAATGTCAAATGTAGGTATGTAATGTGAAATGTAGGTATGTAATGTCAAATGTAGGTATTTAATGTCAAATGTAGGTATGCAATGTCAAATGTAGGTATGTAATGTGAAATGTAGGTATGTAATGTCAAATATAGGTATGTAATGTCAAATGTAGGTATGCAATGTCAAATGTAGGTATGTAATGTGAAATGTAGGTATGTAATGTCAAATGACGAACGCTTTCATTTTTTATCTCTTCACCAATCTTTTCGATTATTCTAATAACCGTTTCAAAAACATATTGTTTTATTATGGTTTATTAATGAATTCCTGTGCGATGCGACCTATTTAGGCGCTATCTTATTAAATCCCTTTGGGCTACAGACAAACGATTATTTTTACCAGTTTGCGTTAAACTTTAAATTAAAGAACACTTTTCAATCTAAATTAAGACATTTTTATCGATATATAGCACAGAAAAATAGCAAGAAGTAAGTAACACTAACTATCACATAATTTGTCGTAAGCAGTGGCGCCGCATTACGGCGACGAGAGGCAACTATTCAATGTCGATTCGATTTATTTTAATTCACCCCGTACTCGTAACCGGCTATACTTCAGGGTTGTCACGCCTACGTTACCACTATGATAGCTAGGGAACTTGTTAGTTGCTGCAGTTAGTAGTTTTCGACTCGGCCTTATTGTCATGTGGATACTCTCCCGTGGAAGTAGTTTTCCTTATATACTTTTTCTCCATTGTAAGTCTGTATTATAATGTTTCTCAAAACGTCAGACATTGGCGTCAGTTAGGTCTCACGTCTATCATGGGTCTTTCAAGTATACGCATTTCACATTATGTATACGCATTTCACATATTTATCATCGATCTCCAACATCATCAAGGTTTCAATAACCAAAATGAACTAGTTAGCCAGCCCTACTGGCACATTTTTCTCCACACCATTTGGCTCATTGTGTCGGCCGGCTCTGTGCGACAGGCCGGCTTCCATCTGCGTCTAGATGGAAGTCGGCAGTCTCTGACTGGAAGTCGCGGCACTCGTCGCGGAAATGCACTTACTTAGGCTGCTTCCTTTGCTTGATTTTAATGTAATATTCTTAGTCGCGCTTCTGAAATAATGTTTTCGAACATTCCCAGTGGCGCCGACTTTAATTATGCCATGAAGCCGGCGCGTTTAATGTGTTCTCCGCTTAACGTTCTCTGCATAATCTTTGTGGAAGAAAGTTTCTACACGCTGATGTCTTTGTAGTTTATTGGGGCTTTTATAGTTTATATTACGTAGTTAGGTAATTAGTTACGCTCGTATTGATTAATTCGTGTTCTTTAATGGTATTCGTCATGTTGATTCAGATGTCATAGTATAAAGACATAACTCTTCTATTCTGTGGAATAGAAGAGTTGAAAAAACCGAATAAAATATATTCATTCGGTTTTTTTCCCGATTTATCAAGTCTATGCAACTCAATATAAATAAACCTAGTCTTTTACATTACAACTTTAACAGGTGTAGCATGCTGTTAGCAACTTAACCAATTAATTGTTCTACCAGCAACAGTGAGCATATAATGTTCGGCACATATTTTTCCCACAAAACAACAAAAACATTTCAAGTTCAAATTCAACAGCCCATCACTATCTGACAGCGGAAACCGATAAAAAAATAAAAAACATTAATAAATTCAGTAACGTAGTACGTCATTATTCGGGGGCGGCCGCGCCACCAAATGTCCCGGAAAGATAAAAAAAGTAAAAAGAAAGAAAGTCTCGTCCTAAATCATTCTGTATCAAGCGGCTCAGAGCCTTTGTTCAGCGCGCACTATGGCTTATAGTAGCAAGTATGTTCGTATGGAAAATATTTAGATAAGTTCTGGGTCTTATAGGGTGGGTTTTTTGTTATGTGACACTCGATTATCATGTTACTTTCACGGGTATAAAGATGATATCAATGTTCTTCCTTTTCTCTTTTCCGTATGTTTAGTGACTAACCTGGTGTCGGAGTTTTTATGCCGCCCATAGGCCTCTGACTTGGCTTCACATGCCGTCGAGAAATATCTCTTAGGCATCGTTTTCTATCAGTTCCCTCACCATGTTCTTCCTGTTATTACAATTCGTATAGCATTTTAAGTGACTGAGTGATGTCAGTAACCGTAACCGGTGAGGGATAAGCATTATCATAATGAGGATCATTTCATTCTGGACTATAACTATATGATACTGCCATTACCGTTTCTATATATAGCATCGTTCTATAAACAAACTATCAGCCAGAAGGTCATGATGATACCGTGATGTCGTAAAATCATAGCAATGTTTCAGACTAATCGCTGACAGGCGGCTGGTGGGCCGTGGAACTGGGGTTACTTACCAGATTGCAAAGGAACTTTAAGGAACACCAACACATTTTGCCATACACAAAGGTAAGACATGTGCACAATTCTGGCCCTTTCACAATTCAATACATTTTGCAATGCTATTCAAAACTATATTACAGATTTCCAAAAATATTATTTTCTCTCTTCCATATTTTTCAACCTCCATCGTTAGTTTTTACTTACACAAGCGCAAGCCAGCAAATATGAACATAATAAATACTGAAGCACAAAGGTCTAGCAAAAAGCACGCCATTTCGGCGAAATGTATTATTTTCGAGAAGGCAAAAACGGCAATTAGCAACGAAACGCCGCTTTAGAACCACCATGTTTTATTTTTAAAAGTTTTTTCCCGAATCTTCTAATGGCGACGGTGGATATAAAATTCGAGAGTTTATCGCTTAAAATGCAATATGAGTGGAGTTTGCTTTATTAGCATATAAATAGAAGTGTGTTGTGGTGGTTTTTGTGCGCCGTAGATCTTCGGAGCGCTGAAAGAATACTAATCCCGGTGCAT
Source organism: Tiliacea citrago (assembly GCA_963921375.1). Lineage (NCBI taxonomy): Eukaryota > Metazoa > Arthropoda > Insecta > Lepidoptera > Noctuidae > Tiliacea > Tiliacea citrago. The sequence goes on from OY992786.1 coordinate 27,355,860, forward strand.
CGGGAGAGAGATTAGAACGAACCCAGTTTCACATAAAGTGCGGTAGTAAAAGCCGGTGATAGTGAACTGAGGTTGATATTTAAGTTAAAGTGCAGTTTATTTACGAATATAGTTAAAATTGGATTTCCGTACTGAATGCGGAGTTAGGACGCGCGCTTCGAGCGATATCGCACCAAGACAAGCGATGCTCTATAAAAACTTTCGGGAATTGTTTCCTATTTGCAGTGCTTCGGATACGAAGACTGCGAACAATAATCCTAAAAGGATGAGCTATCAAACGTCTGAAAATGTTCAAACATTAAAATCAAGTACCTATTACCAAAATTCAACAGCCAAACAATTTCTTGACAATCTCTAATCTCTGAAACTCAATAAAGCCGCGAATCGGGATCGTAAAGCGTAGTCATCAAATAATATCATAATCAAATCTACAATGCTCATTGATATCGCGATGTGAAGATACCCGCACATTATCCGAAAGAGGGAAGATGGTCCAATAAAATTTATCAAGCAGTTTTATTGGAGCATCGCTGGTTTAACGGGGATGCTGTACCGCTAATGAGAGATAAGAGCTCAAAGAGATAAGACTGACTGCGCCACGACGAGCGCTGATGTGATGTGGAGATGTTTATTATTTTGATGACGAGACGGTAATTTCTGGTGTTTGTTTCGTGGTGGAATGTTCTTCAGGGCGTTTATTTTTTTTTAAACATTGCCCCACCCGTTTGACTTTAGTCTTCCTTCTGGGTTCAGAGTCTAAGTATTGTTTTGGCACAAAAGAAGATGGGTGCTCGCTTACTTTTGGACCCAATTTACCATTCTACGAGGTGTTCTACCTTCAACAAGCCGTGATCAAAAACAAACTGTCGAAATTGATATTTAGCTACAATATTGCACAAGAATGGTTTAAGCTTCCGATTGTGATGGACTTTCCCAGTTGTAGCTTAATTTCAATACACCCATGTGTTCCATTTGCAAGTCGTCTAAGATACAGGGTGCATAAGTCGTGAAGGCTGCGTCGTAACATATCCGGGCTACATTAGTGGCACAGTAATCCTGATGCTAAGCCCCCGTACACACGGGAACACGCCACGCTACGCCACGCTACGCCAGGCAGTTATTATCGGTGGTGTAAATTGGTTGATGCCTTTATAAATCGCAGGCGGAGTAATATATGGATTTATAAGTTCTAGTAGAACTGGGGCGTATTTGTTATTTATTTCTTCCTCGTTTACATAGGTGTCACAAGTGTTTTCTTAGGCTGAAAGGTCGCATTGTTGGATAGCTCCTTCCAGAACTTTCTTTAGAGAGTCAGCACGTTCAACCTTATCTATGCTATGTAAGAAGGTACTAGGACGAAATTGAACATGAATCTTCTTAAATTACCATCAAGTAATTTTTACGAAGCAAAGAAAGTACATTTTTATTAAGAAGATAAAACGAGCGTAATTACAACTCTATCTGGGGGCAGTGAATCAAACATTTTACGTGTTATATTTTATGTTTTATCAAAATTTTACGCGAACGAGTAGCAATAAAAGTTTTTTATGTAAAACGAATTTACGAGTTCACTGGCTGTTATTTTAAATGTACATGAGTACAAGCAAAGAGGCAAGTCTGAGAAGACATTTATATTAGTGACGTCATGCAAGTGCTGGTTTCATTGGCATGATATGGTGCGCTGCAATGATATAGCTTTATTTTTATGAGTAGTATAAACTAGCTTCTGCCCACGTGACCGCGCGATAGTCGACTATGCTACAAAACATACCCTATGGCACCCGGCAATAGTGTAGCGTTCTATCAGTGAAATAATTCTTGATATCGGGTCAGTAGTTCCAGAGATACCTCCTACAGATAACCTTACAAACATTAACTTTTTGTAATATTGTTATTAGTGTAGATTGTCTTCTTCTGTATAGCTGTTGTCTTGTCTTAGATGCTTAGTTAGTGGCATTCATTTTTATAGAATTGCAAGATATTGTTCATTAAGCGGGGGAACCAGTCGTGCATTTACTAATAAGAGGCTTTAGAAAGCTAGGATCGGTATGTAGAACGGAGTTGTGTGAAAGCTCCCCACCTCTTAACCGTTTGTTACGACAGCACCGAATGTTTTATGGTATTCCCAAACGAGCGCGAACTTCAAATATTCTACTTCCAGTTCCCACTACATCCTCATACTTTAAAAGTTCTCCAACTCCCATATAAATTATATCCACGCCATTATGGAAACGTTCATTATCCATTAATTAAACGAATATAATACAATTGAATTTCACAGGATTTAAGTCGCATATGTTATCCGTGTAATAGCTATCCGATTCCGAAGAGAAAGCCAGGTTCTAATTTATGAGCATGTCGCCAATAAGTTGGTTGGTTTAATGTTACGTTTCGTTTTGCACTGCATTTTCTATTAATAAAGGAATTATTGGAGATTGGATTTCTAATCGGGAATTGGTCGTAAATGTTATTAACGGTTTTGGTTGGTTCGTTTTGTAAAGTTGCCAGTTTTGGCGAAGGAACTTTGAAACTGAGTCATGTAGGTATCACCACAGGACATAATTTTATCTATGTGTCACCATCAACCATAATATTATTTTTTGTGATAGGTATCTTTTAAAGTATTCATTTAAATGATATGATGTCAGCATATTTGAATCTAAATTAAATGCCCACTACATTGTTATATTTTCAACTATTTGCTTGAGCCTTAACTTTTTCACCTGATGCTTGATGCTGCTTGGGTTAGGTTAGACAGAATAGCCTAGTTTTATCACCTATATTATAAGTATTGTTGTTTGTATATAGCATTAATATGTATAGCTTTGGCGGTTTGTTGTTTTTGTTTCCAGTTCCAGTTCTGTGGTGTTCACAGATTGTTGTTTGTATATAGCATTAATGTGTATAGCTTTGGCGGTTTGTTGTTTTTGTTTCCAGTTCTGTGGTGTTCACAGATTGTTGTTTGTATATAGCATTAATATGTATAGCTTTGGCGGTTTGTTGTTTTTGTTTCCAGTTCTGTGGTGTTCACAGATTGTTGTTTGTATATAGCATTAATATGTATAGCTTTGGCGGTTTGTTGTTTTTGTTTCCAGTTCTGTGGTGTTCACAGATTGTTGTTTGTATATAGCATTAATATGTATAGCTTTGGCGGTTTGTTGTTTTTGTTTCCAGTTCCAGTACTGTGGTGTTCACAGATTGTTGTTTGTATATAGCATTAATATGTATAGCTTTGGCGGTTTGTTGTTTTTGTTTCCAGTTCTGTGGTGTTCACAGATTGTTGTTTGTATATAGCATTAATATGTATAGCTTTGGCGGTTTGTTGTTTTTGTTTCCAGTTCTGTGGTGTTCACAGATTGTTGTTTGTATATAGCATTAATATGTATAGCTTTGGCGGTTTGTTGTTTTTGTTTCCAGTTCTGTGGTGTTCACAGATTGTTGTTTGTATATAGCATTAATATGTATAGCTTTGGCGGTTTGTTGTTTTTGTTTCCAGTTCCAGTACTGTGGTGTTCACAGATTGTTGTTTGTATATAGCATTAATATGTATAGCTTTGGCGGTTTGTTGTTTTTGTTTCCAGTTCCAGTACTGTGGTGTTCACAGATTGTTGTTTGTATATAGCATTAATATGTATAGCTTTGGCGGTTTGTTGTTTTTGTTTCCAGTTCCAGTACTGTGGTGTTCACAGATTGTTGTTTGTATATAGCATTAATATGTATAGCTTTGGCGGTTTGTTGTTTTTGTTTCCAGTTCTGTGGTGTTCACAGATTGTTGTTTGTATATAGCATTAATATGTATAGCTTTGGCGGTTTGTTGTTTTTGTTTCCAGTTCTGTGGTGTTCACAGATTGTTGTTTGTATATAGCATTAATATGTATAGCTTTGGCGGTTTGTTGTTTTTGTTTCCAGTTCTGTGGTCTTCACAGATTGTTGTTTGTATATAGCATTAATATGTATAGCTTTGGCGGTTTGTTGTTTTTGTTTCCAGTTCTGTGGTGTTCACAGATTTGTTCTAATATATTATTATTATGTAAAGACTTGTAATTATTGGCTGTCAGTCACATCTTCAATTTCTTAGTCTGTTTTGTTAAGCTGTAAGTCTTCCAAAGTGAATAAATAAATAAATACCTATTAACACTGTAATTTGAAAACATTGTAAAAGCCAATTATTTTTAAAAGAGTAACCGTGGATTTTCTTGCCGGATCTTCTCCATAGGAAACGACCAGTTGGAACCGTGCACCTAGCTTCTGACGTTTCATAAGCCCATGTAGGTTTATGTGAAATAAAATATTTAAATTCTGATTTTTTTAATGATGAGCGACTGTTTAACCGTACATTTTTGACGTTTAAACGTCTCTTAAATTTTCTCTTATCTTGAAATCCCTAAATGTGAAGAGATATAAGATTAATTGTCTAGTAGAACTTGTAAATACCTTTTGTTAGTTGCCTTTCATTCATCCTCTCTACATGACTAAACCAACTATGCATAGACGTACCTACTCTTTTAATTAATGTTCGTCATTTCTCCGTCTTTCTATTAAAACTCTATTTTAAACATTTACATTTTTTTTTTTTTGTAAGTATATAATTTAATTGGTAATAAGTTTTTTGTTTTTTGCATTAAATAAAATAAAGTTGAATTTTATTTAAAACAGTGGATACTTCGAAGTTTTAACCTTTTAAAAGAAAATTTTAACCATTTAAATTTAAACAATTACCTTTGAGAAAATTCAGAATATACTTTTTTAGGGTTCCGTACCCAAAGGGTAAAACGGGAATCCTATTACTAAGACTCCGCTGTCCGTCTGTCTGTCCGTCGGTCTGTCCGTCTGTCACCAGGCTGTATCTCATTAACCGTGATAGTTAGACAGTTAAAATTTTCACAGATGATGTATTTCTGTTGCCGCTATAACAAAAAATACTAAAAAACAGAATAAAATAAATATTTAAAGGGGCTCCGATACAACAAACGTGATTTTTTTGTTCGTTTTTGCTCGACATTGATAACGGAAACAGGTAGACGCTTGAAATATTCACAGAATATTTAGTTATATTTATATTCACTTTAAAAATAAATAATAAAATTAAAATAAAATAATTGTTTACAACAAAAACTAAAAAACAGAATAAAATAAATATTTAAGTTACAACAAATACTAAAAAACAGAATAAAATAAATATAATATTTAACCCCTTAAATATTTATTTTATTCTGTTTTTTAGTTTTTGTTGTAAACAATTATTTTATTTTAATTTAATTATTTATTTTCCTATAATATAAGCTCCCATACAACAATCGTGATTTTTGTAGATAATGGTACGGAACCCTACGTGCGCGACTCCGACCCGCACTTAGCCGGTTTTTTGTAATTGAATTAGCGCGTCCGAATAATTAAAATTAATTAAAAAAAACCGCGGAACCTTGATAGAAAAATGATACCAAAATGGATGAAAAACAAAAAGAAAGATTGCATCGGCCGGGAATCGAACCCGGGCCGCCCGCGTGGCAGGCGAGCATTCTACCACTGAACCACCGATGCTGATATCATGGCAGTCGAAATTAAGTTATGTTATCTACAGCGTACAAAGTGAACGTCCTTGTTTCGACGTGACGCGACGTGGTCTATTAACATACATACAACCTGTTACTGATCTGCAAATTGCAAAAAACGTAAGAAAATTTGAATTTCGCGGGCTACCTTACCGCATCCCCCTTAAAACAAATCATATTATTGTACTTAACATGTTTTTAGGGTTCCGCAGTCAACAAGGAACCCGTATAGTTTCGCCATGTCCGTCGTTCTGTCCGCGGCTTAGCTCAGAGACTCTTAGTAAGTACTAGAAAGCTGTAATTTGGAATGGGAATACCATATTAATCACACCGACAAAGTGGTAAAATAAAATCATAAAATATTATATATTTTTTTTAGGGTGCAGGAGCCTATACATAAAGCGGGCTTCATTTTTTTTATCGTCTATCTCATTGTGTGATCGTTGGAAAGGATGTTAAATATCGCGAGTGTGTAACAACCATTTTTAGATTCAGTGATCTGTTTGCGAAATAAGACTTTAAAGCTTAATTTAAAGTGCTCATTTTGTCAAGTGTATCCTCCCCCTCTGCCAGCTAAATGGTTGTTTTTGGATATGTGAAAAAATTCACGGTAATAGCTTGTTAACGAAGTTATAAAGAAAATTATTACAGATAAGTCGGTTTTACAAGGTAACGAGTACGAGGCTCGTAATAGTCGACCGACTTACATTTGCAGTTGGAATGTATGTGAGAACATGTTTTCCAACTACAATGTTAAGTTTGTTCTTGGGTTAAATTCAACCCAACTACGGAACCCTTCATTATGCGTAGTCTGACAAGCACTTTGCTGGTTTTTATTATCGTTTTGCATTCCCGCTGTGATTTCGTGATAATTTGTATTTAGCTTGTATCATCACGCTTGTCTCCAAGTAGCTTAGTGTAAGTCGTAGGTAGCCGTAACGTTTTGGACGATATTGTGTAAAAAAAAAATGTGTAGAAGTTGTTTTTTTTTTTTGTAAAAAGTTTTTCATTTTTCACTTTTTAATGGGTCAGATTGTAATTTATGTAAGTTTGAATAGCCAAATATGAACCGCCTATCGCCTTTTACACGTTAATGTTGAGAAGTTCTGGTAAGAACCAGGAGAACTGGAACTGATGGTGACTTCACCATATGCATTGTGACGAGCATAAATTGCTTAGCAACCATATTAAAGTGCCTAATCGAGTCGCAACCCGTGAAATACTTATTATTAAGTAGTTCCGGTGGCCATCTTTGGTCTTCATCATCAGTTCCACCATATGGTGCTTTCCGAGTGCAAATGAATGAGTTACTGTAAAAAATACTCAAATCGCTATAGGTGTGCCTATAAAATTTGAGGATTTCCCTCGATTTACGTGGGATCAGATTTCCCTTACCAGATTCTGGTTCTCTAGGCGAGTTCTCCAAACTACCAGCTATCCAAGTTTTTAGAAGAGTAAGATATCTTGCGTACAACATAAAGAAGATAGTTGATTAGCCAAATATAAGATAACTGTCTTTTATGTGAAAACTAGCCAAGTCAAATCTTGAGCTTCAATTTATCTGCTCTGTGTAAATTGGGAGTTATGTTTTTAAATAGCAAACAGTTGTAGCAGAAAAAAACAAGAAATTGTGTTTAAATTTATTTTAGAATGTAATGTAGGTATGTCCTTATAAATAAATTTCAGGATTATCTGCAGACGTTGGCACCCATTTACATCTGAATTCTTTGGTCGGTGAAGTCGACGCTTAATCTTAATATTGAACTTGGCTCCCATTTTCACGTTTATGTTTTTGATGGGATATCATTACTTTTTGAAAAGGTGCGAAACACGTAAGTAGATTTTTCTACCGGCACCGCAGCTTGTACCCCACCATCGTGCATCGCCTCTTCATGTTGTAGGTAAGTACAATTAGTTAAGCAAATAGGGTAAGGCGTACCTAGCTATTTAAGTGCCGGAAGCCTTTTTCCAACAATCAGCATTCCGACTAGCTTGTGTTCATATTAAATATGCTGATGAATCCTCCCTTACCTAGGTACATTTTTGTAGTGATTATGTACATTTTCAGTGTCTATTAAACGTTTATATAGAACAGGAATCGAATCTGGGCTCTTGTAAATCACAGACTTTTACTATTTTCAAATATAAGTAGCAAGATTGTGTAAGAATGTATTTCTTTTGTAACTCAATTGTTACACTTGTTCGCAATGCTGTCAGATCGCTGAGCCGGCGCCGGCGCTGCCAAGTGGCAGAGTGTGTTATTATTCGTTATCTAAGTTTAATAAATAATCTGGTATACAAAACGATAAAAGCGACCTTTCATCATTGAACCTATTCTCCTGCGAAAGAAACAGTTTTGGCTATTATAATTTCTACAGGCGCTAGGTTTTAATAAAAATCAATTGATTGGAAAATATTTCAAATCGTAAAATTCACTATTTTCTCATTTTTTTCCTTTGTATATACACAACTACCCAGCTGGAACAAATTTCAACTTTTTAGGTCATCTGGAAGTGGGTTAGGTTTCTAAGTGACTACATCCGGCTCAATGAAGTAAAATGGAAGAATTTTTTGCAGTTTTCAGTTTGTTCGTGAGTATGTGTCTCTTACCTACATATAAAGACTGCGCTTAAATACTGGGAACAGACTAGAAAAGCTGAATGATTCTTGGGGAATGTTAGACTGTTAGATAATTTATTAAAGGTTCAATTCTTTCAGTAAAACCAGTTACACAGATAGTTATGATAAGACGTAGAGGACGGTATGTTAAAAGGAGCTTAATGCTAAAATGATAATTTTATTATAAGCTGATCAATTATTTCATATTCTGAACAGAGGACCTAGACAAAGTGACGTTCTATCTGCGATAACGATGATAGAAAGTCAAAGATGTATTGGATGGACACATGAAATCAGTATGAACCATATCTTGGGTCTGTGTGGTACCACAAAAAAATCCGGACCTAAAAAAAGCACCATCCTATTTATTCCCGTGGGTGTCGTAAAAGGCGACTAAGGGACTTACTGAAAATGGGCGTTCTCTATGCGTTTTAACACCATACTGCGATAGCCAACCCTAGTCTATGGGAAGTCTATGTCCAGCAGTGGACGTCTTCCGGCTGAAATGATGATGATATCTTCGATTGACATAAGCTACCCAAAAGTTTCTGCCAATACAGACTGTTGAAAGGCGTCGTAGAAATACGAAACGCTTTGAAAGCGATTGCCACTTGTCTAACAATGCCACTTGTCTAATAACAAGGTTATTTTGGCGTGGCCAAAATTGGAACTAATGCCGCCGCCATCTTGTTTTTTCATCAAGTGTAATTTAAAAAAATAATTGCACAAATGTTTACCAACAGCGCCCCCCTGTCCACGTCGTTCGAGTGCCTACAGGTCCTTGTAGCAGTGCAGGCCCTGAGGTGTAGGTATATATTGAGGTATTACGATAACTGCACAGCAGTCAGGCGTCCTGTTTAGCTAAGAATTTCATCCGATGGCAGCGGCGATGTATAGAGCGTCGTATTGGTGCTGCAACGGCACTGCTACTTACGTACACGGTTCCACTTGGAGCTGGACTAGAGAAATGGATGAATATATTAAATTAATTTAACTAGTTACATACAAGGTATATATATCAACCGCAGTGTAGTTCATATAAATATCAAAAAACTGTTTTTTTTTTTTGTAAACTTCAATGACGTGAAGGGTATCGATATCTAAATACGATAAAACAAAAAAAAAATACATTTCACAACTCATACTTCAAGTAAAAACAATACCCCAAAAAAAAATCATCAAATCTTTATAAATTTTGTTTTGTCTTGTTTAGATATCGATCCTATCACGTCTGCGGAGTGTCGATAGCTCATTTAACTTGACACTGTATATATTCTCTGTATACATAGGTACTCTCATAGTCTGTATATATAGGTACTCTCATTCTCTGTATACATAGGTACTCTCATAGTCTGTATATATAGGTACTCTCATTCTCTGTATACATAGGTACTCTCATAGTCTGTATATATAGGTACTCTCATTCTCTGTATACATAGGTACTCTCATAGTCTGTATATATAGGTACTCTCATTCTCTGTATACATAGGTACTCTCATAGTCTGTATATATAGGTACTCTCATTCTCTGTATACATAGGTACTCTCATAGTCTGTATATATAGGTACTCTCATTCTCTGTATACATAGGTACTCTCATAGTCTGTATATATAGGTACTCTCATTCTCTGTATACATAGGTACTCTCATAGTCTGTATATATAGGTACTCTCATTCTCTGTATACAATGATTTATTTCTGTAAGTAGGTTTGTACAAACACTTTTACACGTCAATCATATTAAAAAAAACTAGATGAGGTCGGCGTTTCGTATCCGACTACTCTGAGAAGAAAGGCCGAAACAAACTCAGAGGTCACAGTCTCTTTTTAAAGTCCAGACATAATCTTGGTCAGATCATTTGAAGACCATGTAGATTGGTGCCTGAAATGATCTTTTGACGAAAGAACCACACAGGTTGAGGGGACCTGTCCAGTCAGTGCACGCATTTGTCAGTAGTCGTGCAGCTCAACTAAGAACTTAAGGAGCTCAACGATTCAACGAACAATACCAAAGAAAGGACAATTGGTTAGGCCGCATAAAGTACTCAAACTGCCAGACCTGCATTCAAATTTTTTTTGATTGAGAATAAAAATAAAAAAACAATTCACATAGTCCTCACAATCATAATAATTAAAATAATATAATACTTTACAAAGTAAATATTCATGTCATAGTTTAGGTATTTAAAAATTTCAATCAAAAAATAATATAAATAGTTGGCAAAAAAAATCAAATCAAGATTCACTGTAACTTGGAGCAGCTCAATCCCAAGCCTTTTTGTCCTCAATAAAGTCTTTAACAGTATAAAATGCTTTCTGGCACAGTTTCCGTTTTATAAAACATTTGAATTTATTTAGGCTTAATTCTTGAATATGGCTAGGAAGTTTATTTTAAAAACGTATACACTGGCATCTAAACGAGCCACCTATTTTTTTAAGCCTGGTTTTAGGAACAACAAATTTGTGCTTGCTCCTAGTATTTACATTATGGATATCACTGTATTTTTTAAACAGATTAATATTTTTATGTGCATACAATAGATTTTCATAAATATACTGAGAAGCTACAGTCAGTATATTAATCTCTTTAAATTTGTCTCTGAGGGAGTGTCTGGGACTTAATTTATAAATTGCACGAATTGCTCTTTTTTGTAAAACAAAAATTGTCTGAATGTCGGCGGCATTTCCCCACAACAGAATACCGTACGACATTACACTATGAAAATAACTAAAGTATACTAAGCGGGCTGTCTCTAAATCAGTTAAATCACGAATTTTTCTAACGGCGTATGCTGCAGAGCTAAGATTTTTCGACAATTTATCTATATGGGGGCCCCATTGAAGCTTGGCATCCAAAGTTATGCCTAAGAACACTGTAGAATCTTCGGGTTTCAACTCTTCACCCTTTATGAGCACACTAGTTTTTACTTGTCTAACATGAGGTATTGTAAACTTAATACATTTAGTTTTTTTCTCGTTAAGAAGTAGGTTATTAACATTAAACCAGTTAACTACTTTTTCGAGGGCACTATTTACATTGTCAGTAACCAACTGCTGACGTTTGAGTTTAAATAAAAGTGAAGTGTCGTCTGCAAACAACACTATATCATGTTTATCCTTTATGAGGTAAGGCAAGTCATTTATATAAATAAGAAACAAAAATGGGCCAAGAATTGAGCCCTGGGGTACCCCCATTCTTACTACAGATCCGGGAGATCTTTTTCCGTTAACATCAACTCTCTGAATCCTATCACTTAAATATGAAGTAAGAAGATCCAGAGAGGCATTTCGGATTCCGTAGTGGTGCAGTTTCCTGATTAATGTTTTATGAAGAACGCAATCGAATGCCTTGGACAAATCGCAAAAGATGCCCAAAGCATCGCATTTATCCTCCCATGCATTATAAACATGTCCTAAAAGTTCAACACCGGCATCAGTAGTCGAACGACCCTTTGTAAAACCGAACTGTTTGTTATGCAATAACTTATGTTTATTAAAAAATCTTTGCATTTGATCTAAAATAAATTTTTCAAAAATTTTACTAAAGGTAGGTAGCACTGAAATAGATCTATAATTAGTAGGGTCTGATGTACTACCCGATTTAAACAACGGTATTATTTTACTGTTTTTCATAAGATCAGGAAACTCACCAAGGTCAATACAATTATTAAAAATAACAGCTAAAGTAGGTGCTACAATGTTTATAATCGACTAAGCAACGTCCACAGAATTACCCCATAGATCTGCGGTCTTTTTAACATTTAATGTGTGAAAGATTTTAATTACATCTTTACAGGTGACATATTCGAAATGAAATTCAGAATCACAAACTGGAACGTTTTCCTTAAGTAAAGACTCTGCAGCAGTGGTTGATGAGTTTAGAGATTTAGTAGTCAATACAGGAATCTCTGCAAAGAAATTTTCAAAGGCCGCGGCGACTTGAGAATCTGATTTAATTATACTGTCATCAATAGCAAGGCTGTAGTCACAACTTCGGTTGCATGACCTTCCCGTTTCACTATTAATGATATTCCATGTCATTTTAATTACATTACTACTATTTTTGATTTTTGAACTTAAGTAACGTGACTTGGCCATACAACAAACATTTTTAAATAATTTTGAATAATTCTTAACATATAAATTAAATTCAGCAGTGTTTATAATAGTCCGTTCATCATACAACTCATATAGTCGTTTTCTACTTTTAGTATACCAACGGTGGCCCAGTCACTGAAAGAAGGATTACTATTAACCAAGAATGTTTTTGGAATGAAAGTGTTGGCAAATTGTGTGCAATACATACAAAAGAAATCATTATATTGTTGATTAGGGGCGACATTAGTTGACAAAACTGGTAATTTACTCAACAGTTTAGTTTTAAATGTTTCCAAGCGCTTAGTAGTTTTTGGGCTGACAGTGATATCTTTTTTAATAACTTTTTTGTTCGGATTTGGAATAGTGATTAATTGTCCGCAATGATCTGAGTCTATTAGATTAATAATTTCTTTGTGGGTTGGTATAACATCTGTATAAATGTTATCTAGGCATGTGGCACTAGTGGGAGTTATTCTAGTGGGCTCCAAAAATTGGTAAGCAAGATTGTATGACTGAAACAAACTTATAATTTTAGTACTTAACCCGGAATTTTCTAATAAATTAACATTAAAATCACCACAAGTGATGATAGACTTATTTGAATTACAGATTTTGTGCAATACATGATCCATAACCTTTTCAAAACAATCATACAATCCTGAGGGAGGTCTGTACACACTTAATATAATGAACTGCTCCAATTCTATACGGGCTATTTCAATTGTCCGCTCAACAGAGAGGCTCACAATGTCCTTGCGGTCTTTAAATCTAAGCTGGTTATTCACTAAAATTAATGAGCCACCATGTATAGCATTTACTCTGCTGAACGAACTACCAACCTGGTGATTACTAAAATTGAACATGAACTGGTGGCTTTTAAGCCAATGTTCTGTCATACAAAGAATATCTATATTGTTACAATTCAGGAATAATTCTACTTCTAAATCTTTGTTCAAAAACCCTTGAATGTTTTGATGCACCAAGTTGATACTATTTGATTTTTTTACACTTTCATTTGATTTATTATTTGCTTTCATAACATTTTTGCAAGAGTTTTCCTCCATTGTCCTAATTTCTAATTTAAATGATAATCAATGTCATCAATTGTTACCAAATTATTGACAGAATAGTTTAAAATTACACTGCATTGCTCAAAAGAAGCAATTTGTTTAGCCAAATTTTTGGCTGAAATAGTAAAAAAATATGATAGCGACACAGCTATCTGTCTTTTGTGGTAGTTAGAAAGATAGTACATAACAATATTATATCTATCCTTTGTCAAATACAAATTATTACTAACATAATTGTTAGTATCAATTAAATGGAAAAGATTATCATTATAAGTTAAATTGTGCAATGTAATATTAATGTCAAATCTTATGTTATTTTCTTCCTGTGGCAAACTGTTACTATACGGGAATGTAAACAACACAATTTTTTGTAAACGTAGGTTGCACAATGTTCTATGATATTGGAGTAATTCTCCTTTGTTTACATTTCCCATAAAAATTAATAATGTTGTTTCCTGTTTAAAGTTACATTTAATAATTTCTTTCATGATATCAAATAAAGAACAACCAGGCATGCAGTAATTTATTATTGAGTGTCCTGGGTATTCATTTGTCAACAAGTGGCCTAAGTCCTTGCCAATCTCATCACAAAATAATACAATATCATTATTTACGATTTGTTTACATTGTTTATTGTAATTATTAGTATAAGGAATTTTCAAATCCACACAAGGCAGCGGTAAGGTGGTATTGCATGTTGCCAATGAATGGTCTGGCGTAGGTACATTGGATGTTGTTTGACAATGCTCACAGTTGTTTGTTTGTGAGTTAACCAAATCATTCATTGCCAACATATATTCCCTCATTAGATGTTCAGAGGTATTATATTTGTTTGTCATTGAACTAAGTTTCTCTTGTAGGTGGTCAAGTTGTGATTGCAAGTCCTGTGTGTCAATGTTGTATTTCCTAGTACTTTGCTCCAAATTAAAAGAATACATATCTAATTGTTTAAGTAAATTTAACCTTTCTCTATTGAGTTTAACATTTTTGATAAAGAACCTCTGTCTTTTTACCATTTTCTGTGTTTTTACAATGTATTTATTAATTTTAATGTATTTTTTTTAGTTTGTTTTTACTGGTGACTACCCTCACTGAATAACATGACTTCGAATCGTCATCACCTGTTAAATCTATAGTGTAAGAGGGTTTTATGGCAGAAACCATTGATGGGGCAATAGGAATCAATTCATTGAAAAGACTAGTAGTCTGTATATATAGGAACTCTCATTCTCTGTATACATAGGTACTCTCATAGTCTGTATATATAGGTACTCTCATTCTCTGTATACATAGGTACTCTCATAGTCTGTATATATAGGTACTCTCATTCTCTGTATACATAGGTACTCTCATAGTCTGTATATATAGGTACTCTCATTCTCTGTATACATAGGTACTCTCATAGTCTGTATACATAGGTACTCTCATTCTCTGTATACATAGGTACTCTCATAGTCTGTATACATAGGTAGTCTCATTCTCTGTATACATAGGTACACTCATACTCTGTATACATAGGTACTCTGATACTCTATATACATAAGTACTCTCATACTCTGTATACATAGGTTCTCTCATACTCTGTATACATAAGTACTCTTATACTCTGTATACATAGGTACTCTGATACTCTATATACATAAGTACTCTCATACTCTGTATACATAGGTACTCTCATACTCTGTATACATAGGTACTCTCATACTCTGTATACATAAGTACTCTCATACTCTGTATACATAGGTACTCTGATACTCTATATACATAAGTACTCTCATACTCTGTATACATAGGTACTCTCATACTCTGTATACATAAGTACTCTCATACTCTGTATACATAGGTACTCTCATAGTCTGTATATATAGGTACTCTCATTCTCTGTATACATAGGTACTCTCATAGTCTGTATATATAGGTACTCTCATTCTCTGTATACATAGGTACTCTCATAGTCTGTATATATAGGTACTCTCATTCTCTGTATACATAGGTACTCTCATAGTCTGTATATATAGGTATTCTCATTCTCTGTATACATAGGTACTCTCATAGTCTGTATATATAGGTACTCTCATAGTCTGTATATATAGGTACTCTCATTCTCTGTATATATAGGTACTCTCATAGTCTGTATATATAGGTACTCTCATTCTCTGTATACATAGGTACTCTCATAGTCTGTATATATAGGTACTCTCATTCTCTGTATACATAGGCACTCTTATAGTCTGTATACATAGGTAGTCTCATTCTCTGTATACATAGGTACACTCATACTCTGTATACATAGGTACTCTCATACTCTGTATACATAAGTACTCTCATACTCTGTATACATAGGTACTCTCATACTCTGTATACATAAGTACTCTCATACTCTGTATACATAGGTACTCTCATACTCTGTATACATAAGTACTCTCATACTCTGTATACATAGGTACTCTGATACTCTGTATACATAAGTACTCTCATACTCTGTATACATAGGTACTCTCATACTCTGTATACATAAGTACTCTCATACTCTGTATACATAGGTACTCTGATACTCTGTATACATAGGTACACTCATACTCTGTATACATAGGTACTCTGATACTCTATATACATAAGTACTCTCATACTCTGTATACATAGGTACTCTCATACTCTGTATACATAAGTACTCTCATACTCTGTATACATAGGTACTCTGATACTCTGTATACATAAGTACTCTCATACTCTGTATACATAGGTACTCTCATACTCTGTATACATAAGTACTCTCATACTCTGTATACATAGGTACTCTGATACTCTGTATACATAAGTACTCTCATACTCTGTATACATAGGTACTCTGATACTCTATATACATAAGTACTCTGATACTCTGTATACATAAGTACTCTCATACTCTGTATACATAAGTACTCTGATACTCTGTATACATAAGTACTCTCATACTCTGTATACATAGGTACTCTGATACTCTATATACATAAGTACTCTCATACTCTGTATACATAAGTACTCTCATACTCTGTGTACATAGGTACTCTCATACTCTGTATACATAAGTACTCTCATACTCTGTATACATAGGTACTCTCATATTTTTTCTGACAGTGAAAGTATGTGTTGTAAAGTGGCGTGCGGTGACGCGTTCGGTCGGATTCTGATGACATAATCTATCACGCATCTAGTCATTTGCTATTCTTAAAATCATACTATTCTCATGTGTTGCTTCATGAGCGTCATGACACACCACGTCACAAAAAGGTGTTTCCGTCTTGAGACTATAGTACATTTGATGTTGGGCTAGTTGGTTACCTGTATTACAAGTTACCAGACTCCAACTTAGTTAAAAATAGCACACCTAAACTATTAAAAGCCTCGTACGTTTCCTTTCCCAGAATATATTTAAAACACCAACTTCTAGTAGTTATCAATCTCTAAAACGGGTCACAGTATCGGGTCCCAGGAGGACTGCACCAGCAGGAGTCTTGTACACGTCGCCTGTACTACGTCGCGGGAATTATTAATGCGCGCCAAACATAGCTTACACCTGGACACGCCTGGAAATGCCAGGCCTTGACAACTAATGTGGATGAATGACCAGAATTGTGCCTTAGATGTTTTGTTCATTCAAGGAGGGTAGTGGAATTTGTGGTTTTTGATTTTTGAGGAGTGTTCGTTGTTTATATGCACCAAGCAAAGCTAATACCTGGAAACGCCAGCTCTTGACAATTGATGTGGACGGATGACTGGGATTGTTTTGTTCAAGGTGGTCTGTGGTAAGAAGAGTGTTAGTTGTTAATGTGCACTATGCACTGCTTACACCTAGACACGCTTGGAAATGCCGAGCAACAACTAATGTGGAGGAATGACCGAGATTGTTTTTGAAGGTTTTCATTATTTAAAGATCTGTGAACTTAGACGGGTGTATATACATGTAGATTTGGTAATAACTGCGTGGTTGTGTACAGAATAGACGGTATTTGAGTGTTTTATTGGACTATAGAATGCATCAGAATTCATGTAATGTGGACTGACCCACAAACACGTAGGAATGTCAAGTTAACTTATCTGTGTTCATTAGCCACGCTGAACTGTCAGCTTTGCTGAGTATTTATCCACTTTGTTCTCAGATGAATATTGAAAAGTTGCAAAGTATTTTTCGAAGTTTATATCACTTTCCAAAAATAACTCAGATCATAAACAAAATATCCACTGTCTCAGCTTTAAAGGAGTTCTTAAGACTGTCCAAATCCTGCGATAACTCCACCGACCGCCATATTAGCAGGCGATATGGAAATCAGATGGCGATCAGCTGAATTATGGTAAGCCGGCGAGATTTGAAGTTATTTCTCCTGCAGTCTGGCATAAATATTGTAATTAAATCAGTGATGCTTTGTGGCGAGATTTCTTAATTGATTATTTTAAGCAAGTCGTTAATTGGACGTTTGACCATTCACTTTGCAAAGTGAACTTTAAATGGTTCTGTGGGCGCGGAGTATGCGTTTAGTAAATACGAACGATTTCAAAATTGAAAGGACTTGTTTCGCACATAATAATAACCAACTTAGTTTAAATCTATGGGTACTACTTACCTACCCTACCTACCTTACTTTGGGGGAGTACTGATAATAATTGTGCTTGTCGCAAACATATTAACCAAGATGCTATACGATAGTTGTATTATCATTTTGTAAATTCAAAAATCATTCGTATTTACGTTGTGTTAACGTCGAGCGTTCGTGCTGGGGCCGCTGAATACCGTTTGGTTTCAGTGTTTTTATTTCGAGTAATATAAGACATTAAGCTATCTATTTATTTTATTTTATTTGTACACAAGGCCTGCACTTGAAAGGCTCAGTATGGTAAATCCAAGTTTTGGACCAATACAGATCTTGACTAATTACAAATAAGTACCGACTCGTTTCTTGTAATAAGATGCAGAAGTAAAATCTAGCAAATGGCAATCAAAGTGCACCAAAAAGACAAGGACAGAAATAAATAGAAGGTAATAATCGATTGTAAAACCAATTAGTTAAATAATGAGACAATGTTCAAAGGAGGTGGTTGCAATACGCAATAAATCGCAGCGGTTCGTAGCGGGCCGCAGCGTGCGCGCTGCGTTAATTAATTTCGCCACCAGACAACAGCATGCCCCTATATTTTTAATTAATGTACAGTCTCTTTATTGTTTTAACTAGTTTTGAGAGTGCCTGAAGCCGATAATTATTTAATGTTGGTATTTTCAGGCTAGATAGATAGATAAAAATACTCTTTGATGTACACCAAAAAAATTACAGATATAAATGTGGAAATTTTACATAGGGTGATACAATGGGCGGTCTTATCGCTAAAGACAACCTTTGGATGGAATGAGTCTAGTGTTTTTACGTGGAAAACAAGAGTTTATTGTTATAATATTTCTATATTTTCTTTTGGATTAGGTACTTATTTACTTTAATTCTTAAAGACCATGATGACACATTACCGATGCTTTTTATTTGTTATATACATTTTGATATATTATTATACATATTGCTATCCTATTGTATCGAATTTTAATCTGTGGATACTGTTCAGATCGTCGCATAAATGTTATATTACCTAAGTCTTGCAGCCGCTTTTCAAGATACTCTCAAAAAGACTAATGATCCCTTCTTAAGTTCTTCTGAACCCACACGATAATAACTAAACTTTATTCTAGTAACAAAACTAGCAATACTTCTAAACTTCACTCACAACAAACTGGCTACAATTCGCTACAAAACATCCAAAACTGCACTTCAATCTCAGCAAATTGATATTCTCGTTTCGCAGCATTTTCTCAAATTACCCTCTCTGGGGTATCAAATAGAGGACACTATTTAATTATATAACCCTTAGACCGTTTCCTTACGGCTGGCTCTTTTGAATCTAACTTGAAATAGGTGGAAGCTTCTGGAACCATCCGAGGAATTGGATTGTTTTGCAGGACATTTATAGCTTCGGTTATGTAGTGCAGTGTCTGGACGTAAATACTTTAATTTTGTAACGTTTCGGTCGGTTTTAGACGGAATTGTTTTAAGTTATTGTTATTCGTGTTAAGAAAATTGCACGTATTTTGCTACTATTCAGAGTAATTGTGTTTTGAAAACCATTAGGCTTTATTTTCTCTTAAAGTGTGAAAAAACCGGCCAAGTGCGAGTCGGACACGCAAACAAAGGAAAATACTTAAGTTAAATTTAAAAAAATCACGGATCTTGTATTATTAAAGTACCTATATATAATTTAAAAATTTAATTTATTTGTATTATTTGATATAGCGGCCATAGTAGGGAAAAACAAGTGTCTACCTATTATGGTTCAAAAGATACTGCCCGGTGACGGACGGACAAACGGACAGACAGCGAAGCCTTAGTAATAGGGTCCCGTTGGCACCATTTGGTTTCGGACCCCTAAAAAGTACGATGAACTTACAATGATACCTATTATGCCTTATGTTATGTTTGTGTGACCTATTATGGAAGCATAATTAGTAAAAGAAAATCTTATAGCAGGCTCAATACTAAACCCATGATTGAGCCGCTCCACCTTTGAACGGAGCAAACATCGGCATCGGGTTAAATCAATTAATTAATTTATCAGTAAGCAGGTACTTAAGGCTGTCCATTTTAATTACTTTTAATTATAAAACCAAACACTTTCGTCATGTTAAATTATTCAGTCATCAATTATGTTAACTTTCCTTTTCAGCTGGGTCCACATTAATTTCACGAGGATTACCTAGGACGCTTGAATTTAAAGTTAAACTAAAGATTTAAAACTTTCCTGAAAGTAATGTTACGATTTATTCCTCTTTATGTAGTTTTGTAAGAAGACTAGCTTATT
Source organism: Tiliacea citrago (assembly GCA_963921375.1). Lineage (NCBI taxonomy): Eukaryota > Metazoa > Arthropoda > Insecta > Lepidoptera > Noctuidae > Tiliacea > Tiliacea citrago. The sequence goes on from OY992786.1 coordinate 27,376,071, forward strand.
TCTGACGTACGTAAGGTCGAAGTTTAGTGTAACTACTCTCGTCATCTCAAACGCTGTAATTTTGAAAGTTCAACAATATACATGTTGCAATTATAGTTTAGATAGTCGAGTAGACAAATTGTTCAAATATAAACAGCCGACTTCCAACAAAAACACTTACAAAGTGAAAAATAACTTGAACTTCGGAAGTCGGTGTCTTTGGATCTGTATTTTAGTTTTTTGACACCGACTTCTGAAGTTAAAGTTAGTAGTAATTTTTGGTCGGTTGTTTTTTTTGTAATTTTTTTTTTATTTTTAACTTTTTTGTGGGACAGTTTGTAATTTATCTAAGTTACAATAGCTTGTGAAATGCTCATCACCTTTTACAAAATATTGCTTTTCCCGATGGACGCAGGGACGTTAATTGTTGAAAAGTTCTCGTGGTCAGAACCAGGAGAACTGGAGCACCACTTCACCGTATATATTGTGACGAACATACATTGCTTAGCAACCATATTAAAGTACCTAATCCAATCATTACTCGTGAAATACTTATTATTAAGTAGTTCCGGTGGCCATCTGTGGTTTTCATCATCAGTTCCACTTCACCAAAAGGTGCTTTCCGAGAAAAAAATGCGCGAGTTACTATAAAAAAATATACAAATTGCTATGGGACCACTTCGAGAGCATACCCTTTCAAACAAAAAATCATTTTCAAAATCGGTCCACAAATTGACGGAGAAATCGGTGAATATACATGCATATAATGACAGACGGGGCCAACGGCTTAACGTGCTTTACGAGGCACGAAGGGACCCATCTACGGACCCGCCTCGGCTAGCGTAACTTAACCTTCCATTGACCCGTGGGGCTCTTTTTATTTTGTCACGAGCCTTTGAAACACCTTTTTTAACCGACTTCCAAAAAGGAGGAGGTTATATGTTCGGCTGTATGTACTCGTATATATATTTTTTTATGTATGTTCACCGATTACTACGTCAATTATGAACGGATTTTGAAAATTCTTTTTTTGTTTGGAATTGCCACCAAATCAGAATCTGATGAGGGGATCCCATGGAAATCGGGGGAAATCCTCGATTTCCATGGGATCCCCTCATCAGATAAAAAATTTTTATAGGCATACCTATAATGATTTGAGTATTTTTTATGTAACTTGTGCATTTACTCTCGGAAAGCACCATTTGGTAAAGTGGAACTGATGATGAAGACCACAGATGGCCACCGAAACTACTTAGTAATAAGTATTTCACCGTTGCGATTCGATTAGGCACTTTAATATGGTTGATAAGAAATTTATGCTCGTCAAAATGCATATGGTGAAGTCACCATCAGTTCTCCTGGTTCTCACCAGGAGAACTCCTCAACCATTAACGCCCCTGCACCAGGAAAAGCTATATTTTGTAAAAGTTGATGAGAATTTGACATTAGGATATTGTAAATTAGATAAATTATAAACTGACCCACTAGAAACTGGAAAATAAAAAACTTTTTACAAAAAAAAACAACCGACTTTAATTTAAAAAATTAACTTTAACTTCGGAAGTCAGCAAACAACTAAAATACAGATCCAAAGACACCGACTTCCGAAGTTAAAGTTATTTTTCACTTTGTACTGTGTTTTTTTCAATACAGCGTTAGTCATAACGAGTGTGTCGACTGAGTATCGGTATCAACATACTCGTAGAGCGACTGCCACCTGATCTCCTAGTTTTATGATAGTCGAAAATTGACCGCTAAAATGCACCAGCGAACAGAATTTATCGAAAAGCAGACTAACGACCAGCCGGGCTGCGTTAAAAAGAGAAATGTTTTTATTAAGTCCGGGCGAAATTCATGGCGCTCTATTGCGACCACGAGATGCTACTGAGAGTTTTCTCTAAAAAGAAGAATTCTATTTAGTTAGTGGTGACTTAATTTGATGTCATGATCGGCAGGGCAGGTAAACTTGGCCTGGATTCATTAATTAGGTAATACCTATTGCTTGTTGATACACTCATGAAATACATAGGTATCTACTGGCAAGAGTAACATCTTTGCTAGGTTTCGTCACCACGAGGATAGTATACATGCGCGCTGCCTCGCTCTTCAATAAATTCTCGATTATCATCCTCATTCCCCTACATCAACAAAACGAATCGAAAACATCCCGATTGTTGTGTCAACACTTTTTAAACGCTGAGTTATCAAACCGAGGGCTCTGTTGATCTCCTAAGGGATGCAGCGACATGGTTTATGTAGGCACGCCTCCTCCGGCCCCTGTCGGTACACAGTCCGTTTTTACCGGACATGCCCGATCCGTATTCAAATAAAATAATTTGTTCGACAAACAGCCCGCACAGCGGACCCCTTTTTGGGTGCTTTTTTATTTCACACGTGAATGGATGCATAAATGAACATGTCATTGGGTTAGTGTAAGTTACAAGATAAACTCTCAATCGGGTAAGATTAGATTTAAAATGATTAACATTAATATTATTCCCGCTCTGACTTTTTACCCGACAGCAAAGACAGGGTTATGTTTTTTAGCAAGAGGTCACTGTGGTAACTAATTGTTTATTTTTCGGTCAATGAAATGTAGCTGGTCCTGCCTACACAATTGCGACACGATATAAAATGTAGCTGGCCCTGCCTACACAATTGCGACACGATATAAAATGTAGCTGGTCCTGCCTACACAATTGCGACACGATATAAAATGTAGCTGGTCCTGCCTACACAATTGTGACACGATATAAAATGTAGCTGGTCCTGCCTACACAATTGCGACACGATATAAAATGTAGCTGGTCCTGCCTACACAATTGTGACACGATATAAAATGTAGCTGGTCCTGCCTACACAATTGCGACACGATATAAAATGTAGCTGGTCCTGCCTACACAATTGCGACACGATATAAAATGTAGCTGGTCCTGCCTACACAATTGCGACACGATATAAAATGTAGCTGGTCCTGCCTACACAATTGCGACACGATATAAAATGTAGCTGGTCCTGCCTACACAATTGCGACACGATATAAAATGTAGCTGGTCCTGCCTACACAATTGCGACACGATATAAAATCATACATTACAACTATTCTATTGCTTTTGAATAACTTCGATAAAAAGTCAAAGCTTAAGATAAAAAGTTACCGATCGAGTACGTCTATAAGCTAACTCGTTCAAATATCACCGCGCCACGATCCAGCCGGGAAATGCAGAAGCGCAGGTGCCTCAGTAACTGCAGGTATCAAACGTACAGGCACGGAAGCTCATTGCACTCCAGTTCCGGTAGATAATCACTTCCGGTATGCGGTTGCTCGTTTGACTGACGTCACTTTAGAGCAAGTCGAATGCCGATTCTTTTTAAATGAAACCATATTGTATTTTAAAAGTTCACTTTGCGCATTTTTGATATGTTCATAAAAGTTAAACAAAATTTACTATGCAGCCAGATAAAAATGTACCAATGTTACGCCATGAGTTTATATTCTTCCGATCCACCTGCCATATTATATTCATCACAAGAAATAAAGTCTAAAGTTCTTAAGTATTTTCGATTAGTCTTCAAACTCTAATCAAACTCGAAGCTCTATTAAAAATATTATCTTACAAACAAACTTCGATAAAAGTACAAAAACTCTGACATTAACTTCGACAGATAGTAAATTTTAATTGACAACTTTTATTGGATCTTCTCAATATTCAAAGCGATTATTCATGAATATTTTAATATATTTTCGATCGACTCAGGCATAAAACTCTTCTGCATTTAAAAAGGCGACAGCTATCTAAATCAAGATGGAGAGAATTCTCGCAGAAAATTTCTTAAATCATTATTATCCATACCGAAGGTGGATAAAACCAATATTTTGCCTAAAATTCGTATTAAACACACCTGTTCGCAAAATTTGTGACTTGAACACCCATCCCTTATACGTACGATTTTGTCTAGAAATGCTCCTAAACTTTGCATATTTATTACTTAACCCGCAAAAGGCCACGGGGGTCTATGTGAACGGACAATTTATCTTTATGTTTATACTCGAGTCATGCTCGCAACAAGAGGTGAGGCTTATGGTGAGTAATGGCTTCCAGATTTACTTCGCGCTCAAATATATTTGTTAACACTGGAAATTAAAGTGTACATTTATATAGCCTGGCACTAGTTTATAGCTGCGAGGGTCGGATATATTATATTAGTTTTCAGACGCCGTAAAATTGGATCATACGGACAAATCCGGGTGAATCATACCCGCTGTATCAGCCGAAGGGAGTTCGTAAAGTTATATTTGTTGTTTACTTACCTTTTTGTTTATTGATTTATTGCCCGATTCGGCTTAAAACAGCTCACTGCTGGACAAATGTCTTATCCGTAAAAGGCGTAATTGATATATTAGAAATCCTGAATTCTGTTTATAAATAGAATTTGTGATTTGGACTAAGTCCACGCCGGAATTTCATTGATTGCCTTTTGTAATAGGTAGCTAATGATTTATATCCAATGTCAGCGTCCGTTTGTCGTCCCGCGGGGCTCGCCGAGCTGTCAGTCCTTGTCATGACATGCCATTCGTTATACGTTCAAAGAGATAATAATTCTCGAAATAAACAGATTGACTCTCTATTAGAAATATTTTACTGAAAATTTAATTAGTTAACTAATGTTTATTACTTACTCATAAATTAATAATAAGCAATTATTTGAATGAAAACATTATTTGAAACATTGAATATTAAACATTTAGTTCTCTATTCAAATCCCGTTGCCATCCAATGGAATTGAAAATTGTATAAAATTATTAAATGAGAAAAAAAGTCAGTTCGCTCCGAGGCTGCACCTAACGTAATTCAAAAGGAATAAATTAAACGCTTTTAAATTATTACATAGCTTTTCTGTCTGATAATTTATCTTTTTCTGTTCTACGGTATGTGGTGGGGGTAGCCGACTGCCCCGACAGCCCCGGCTAGCCCGGTTGCCCGGGCATACATTAACATATTGAAGGCGGCGCTGGAGGGTTGCTCGTAACACGTTAGTAGCGAACTTTACTTTCATTGCGGTAATTAATTTGTGAATCCTGCGCCTTAATTTGTGGGCTGTCATAAGAGAGTTTTATTTGTATTGTTGTTGGTTTGGGGTTAATTGGGTGAGGTGTTGATTATCTTGTTGAGTCGTGTTGTTCGTATGAGCCTGAAGAAAAAACGTGCAATTTTTGGAAACCATTTTTTTTAACTTCAAGGATATTTAACTTCCAGTATATGATGATGGTTGTGGAGCTGGTCTGGTTTGCTTTTTTAAAATTTTTACTCTACGCTTTATTTGCATAAACTACAATAGTTTGATCATAAGGCAATGTTATTATAATATTGCTCATACCTAATTGATTATTAGCCAAACAAATGCCATTCTATTTTGTTAATTACGAGTAGTAGATAATGTTTACTAAAACGATGTCAATATTGGCGAAGCAGGTACTTTAGTTAATTTATATTAATTAGTAACAATCATTGTTGTTTGCACTATTTTATAAATAACAATATTCAAAACCAAGCATTATTATTATTAGTTGATCAATAGTCCACAGAATAGAGTACTTTTTTGGACAGTTTGAAATGTGTGGAACGGATCTTAGTGTACCTAATAGTTATCAGTTTTATGGAAAATTTGATTAACATTACAACCACGCTTCATACGTTGTGACTAGCACAGCCAGTTGATGCATTTTCTTCCCGGCGCCGCCGCGGCAGGAACTACGTTAAATACCTTACGTTGTTATGACTATAGTAGCCAGCCAGGTGCGGTGGTAGCGGGCGGACCGGTCAGGGTGCAACGGACTGACTTTCAATCACACTGTCGTAGAGGTTTGACATTGATCTAGTATTTTGAATCCAGTAGCACTGGATCGAAATTAGCGGCTGCTGTATTCCGTCCAGCGCTAAGATACTGGATTGAAAAGATTTAGTAAGATCCAGTGTCACTGGATTCCAGCGCTGGATTGTAATTAGACTCACATAATAACTTAATAATACAATGCTTGTACTTTAAAATAGACTATGACGAAATGCCGACGCCATCTAGTTTTAAAGCGGCTACGAAAAATTGACGTGAAAATGTGTCTTAAAAAATTTACTTACAAAAAAAAAACATAATTTTGTTACTGGTTCAATATAAATCAGTCATTAGGAGCTGTCCGCTCCGCTGCCGCCCGCTACTCCCCTCGCTACCGCTCCATCTCAGCTCACAAGCTTACTAAAAATCCCAGCACATACACTATAGCGAACACAAATGAGCACACATTGTGTATTTAGTCAGTTTCGCCTAAATCAACATTGTTAACAAAATTTAACGCGTGTATGAGTCTTGAATTAATTATATTAGATGGTTCGACGTCATGTTATGATTGCTTACGATCTTGGTTTAAAGGGGTCGTCAGAGGTACAGGTTCAAGGTTTATATATGGTACTAAATTAATAATAAAGTTGACTTTTTGACGGCTGTACAGAGATATTAGGTATTTATGTTGACTTTGCCAGCTAAAACGTTGTTGTGTGTCAATCAGTATTTTGTAGTTCCTTCTTCTAGTAAGTGAAGATAAAATAGTCCAAAAACATACTTCTGAACTGGGTTTCATTCGAAAATAGGCAAGATTTCCTTTCGCAAGCCAGAAAATTGACCCTGGAGCAACACACTAACCTAATCTGAACATCCAATAATAATTAACTGCAAAAAACCAGATGTAACCCGTCCATCGACAATGGCAGACGTCGGTTAAGGCCGTGATTGGACGGGGCGACATTTTTGTCGGATCAGCGCGCCGCCCGGCCAGCAAATGTAGTGGAAAGATAAAGGCGGCGCCACACGACTGGCTACAGCGACCCCACTACGTTATTACTCGCATTATGTTATGATGTAAGGACCGTACGTTTAAAGTCGACCTTATCTCTGCGTATTGATGTATGGATGGAATTGTATGATGTAGGGCTTTTAGGGAACTGTATAACCGCACCATGTTACAGGTAGAAAGTTAATTATTTTTTCTGTGGCTGTTTCTCCCAATATTGTACTTCTCTATACAGGAATGCATTCAAGGACAGAACAAAGATCGGACATCAGTTTGGAAGTCGTTGCTTTGGTATACAAAAAGTTATATAAGTATAGTGTTAAATAAGTGTGGAAGTTTTCGAAAAGCAAATCTTTTACATTTTTGTGTCGTTTGGGAATTAACAGTAGTTTAGAATCAGAATCAGTATTATTTATTTGTCAAACATAGGTTCAAGGTCAAGGTCTTATAAACTAATCATATGTTGCACTATGTTTTGTCATTGAAGACATACAAATATCAGTGAAAATTATATAAAATAAGGACAAACAAAATTCACCACATAAAACAAACAAAAATATCAAAACAAAAGAAGTACATGCATGCAATACATTGGATTATTAAAGGTACAGTAGTCACAGTGCTTTATCATTTAAGTAATCATCTACGGTGTAGTAACATTTCTTAACTAATAATTTATGATAACACTTTTTGAATTTTTTTAATGGGTATTTTATTATAAATTTTGGAAGCAACACCAAAGAAGCTCTTTTCCATTAATGATGTATTGCGTTTTGTCGTACACAATTGATCTTTATATTGAGTACGGATTGGGGTCTTCTTAACTGCAGACAATTTAGTAAATAAATGCGGATTTGATTTTACAAACAATGTAGTTTCCAGTATATAATATATATAGCTGGTAACGTTAAAATCTTAAAATTCTAAAAGTAGGGAACGCAGCTGTCTGTTGGTTTTAAATTACACATGGATCGTACACATCTATTTTGCATCCTGAATATAAGTTCCCTGTTTGTTGACTGCCCACAAAAAATAACACCATACCGTAGAATAGACACTACAAGTCCATGATAGGCTGTTAGTAGAGTCTCAGTATTTACACTCTTGTACAGTTGGAATAGTAGATACGCAGATTTACTCAGTCGTTTGCAAATTTCCTCTAGGTGAGGTTCCCAGGTTAATTTGTGGTCTACGGTTATACCTAAGAATTTCGCACTCGTGACCTCTTCTATTTTACACTCATTATAGGTTATATTTAATGGTGGATACTCACGCCGCTGATGAAATTGCATAATTTTAGTTTTTGTCAAATTAATTATAAGATTATTATTATTAAGCCAAGTTTAGTTAAGTATTTTTTTATAAACCTACTGGCAACGTACACAACATACTTATAAGCTGTGAAATATCTACATTGCTTTATATTATTTAAAATATTTCCATCATATTCGCTATCTGCTGCTGCGGGCAGTACCGCAAGGCATACTGCCCGCAGCACCGCAGTTATGTATTTAAACTATTTCTGAAATGGGATACACAACAGCAACACATTCCTACCCAACAAGATTGCTGACGACCTCGGGGTAGCCATGAGACAAGCGACGCTATGGAACTGACAACCTCGGGGTAGCCATGAGACAAGCGACGCTATGGAACTGACAACCTCGGGGTAGCCATGAGACAAGCGACGCTATGGAACTATTGATCTGTACGTATCGACTTTCGTATAAGTACCTAGACCTAAGCAGTAGGTTATATGTTTCGGTAAAATTTCACTATAGTCATTACCAAAATGTCCTCCAATCTCACTTTCTTGTAAACATAACATCCCCGAAGGGTTTAGGTAGAAGTGTATCTATAGTACACAAATATTTCGCCAGTTTAAGTTCCATCCTGTAGCATGGAACTTAAACCTTACTTAAAACAGTTAAAACTTACCCCCTATAGGTGGCGAGCCCGCTACCATCAAGCGAACATATATCAAGACTGCTGCTACTGAGAAATCCCTAACAGAAAACCTAATAACACTTTGGCTGACCTGGCAATCGAACCCCATGTTCAGCAGTAGGGCTCAATTATTATTAACAATCCCAGCTATTATTTTATTTTTAAAACCTACGTCACATCCTACTTAAGACAAAGTATGCCAAACTGTGAGTTTGTAATACGTTTTGCTTTAGAGCGAAATATTGCAACATTTGACACAGTTGTAGAAGTTTCGAGCTCACATCTGAACATTCTATAGCTTCCATACCTCGGCTCATTCATACACAAGCTCACAATACACTCCGACTCGGACCGCTCATATTGAATGGCGCATATTTGATTCCGTAATGTACATCTTTACGGGGTAACTCGCATGCGAATTGCGACCGCCATTGAATTTCAAACTGTATCTTATATTGTAGACTGGAGGAGACTGTAGTCCATGTACGAACGATGCTGTTAAGGAATCGGAGAGAAAATAATGCTGTTTTATGAGCTTGTTTTGTTGAGGAGATCCTACAATGAAAACAGAAACCAAGCATCTAAAATATCAATTAAATTTGGACCATGTATGGTTGATACCACAAGGGCCAAGTTAAAATCAACTACAAAAGCTTCAGAACCTTCCAATATTTAACTTTTTCTCGAATTATTCGCTTTAACACCATACATTTTCATTTCTAATTATTCAACCAAATCGCCGTCTTGTTATTGATACCTATTGGATAGAAATTGACATCATAATGATTATCACTATTCTAAAACATTTATTTTCAGGCAGATCTTGTCATCAAACATTCGGTTCAGACGGATTGCTTCTACATCACCCAAATATCGCAATGAATATCGCTAAAAAGCTACAAACATTTAATTTGAACGCAAATTAAAAATGAGTAAAACAAGAGAAGGTCCGGGAACAAACGCCGCGAAATAAAACAAAATAAGTGCATATGTGCGCAGCGCGTTAGTTCGCGAGGTCCGATCTCCGGTCTCCGAGCTCCGAGCTCCGAGCTCCGGTGTCAGCGGGGCTATTCTGTGTATACGGACGTAAGAGTGTTATGGATTGTTGATTTTGAATGTATACTTAATTATAATGTGAACTTTTGAAATATCGCCATCGTTGCCATTAACGGCGCGTAGTTTAGAAAGGATAATATTATCCTTCCTTCCCTTGTTGGATGTTTGTTCAACAACCAACAAGTTCGACAACGGTCCGTCAGGGCCAATGCCTACCAGGGTTGCGAGTTTGCCCGAAAGGGATATCGTGGCCCTAGCACACAAGCAACTAAAGGAACACGGGTGGGTTTTAGTCAGTAAAAGTCTGACACGCCCAGAGCCAGAGAAGTTTTTTTTTTTTTTTTTTTTTTCTTTTTGGCTTTGCACGGTTTGTGCATTTAGCCAGTGTCATGTAAAATTAGGTAACAAGTAAAAAGTTATAATAATTATGAAATGAACTCAATGCATGATAAAGATGATTGATGATATCCCGCCCCGCTCCCCTTGAGTTTAAGTAAAGACGCGGCACTTTACTGCAACCTCGCGCGGACTTCTTGAGAGAACTTAAAGTGATGTTGCACTGTTTTGTTTCATTTGCCTACATTAATGCAGGTTCACGAACACTTAATGGTTAATAATCCACCACTATTACACATTAATATTCGGCTAAACACAAATTTTAGAAAATAAAACAAAACTGCTAACATGACGCTTCACTTTCCCGCCAAGAAGTCCGCCAGAGAAGTTATTTTATTTAAAAAACCGGCCAAGTGCGAGTCGGACTCGCGCACGAAGGGTTCCGTACCATTATCTATACAAACGGCAAAAAAATCACGTTTGTTGTATGGGAGCCCCCCTTAAATATTTGTTTTATTTTAATTTAATTATTGATTTTTAAAGTGAATATATAACTAAATATTCACAGAATATTTAGTTATATATTCACAGAAAGTGTCTACCTCTTACCGTTATCAATATCGAGCAAAAACGACCAAAAAAATCACGTTTGTTGTATGGGAGCCCCCTTAAATATTTATGTTATTCTGGTTTTTAGTATTTGTTGCTATAGCGGCAACAAAAATACATCATCTGTGAAAATTTCAACTGTCTAGCGCGATATGAGATACAGCCTGGTGACAGACTGACAGACAGACAGACAGACGGCGAAGCCTTAGTAATAGGGTTCCCGTTTTACCCTTTGGGTACGGAACCCTAAAAAACCGGCCAAGTGCGTGTCAGACCACGCAAAATGAAGGGTTCCTTAGTGGGGATTAATTATCCTACGAACAAACTTAACATTGGTTGAAAAACATGTTCCCTCGTACATTCCAACTGCAAATATAAGTTTGTACGCACAATATTGAGAGATTTACTATGTTGTTTTAAGATCATAGACTGCTTATAGGTTTTCCTGTAATCTGTAAATTAAGACCTATTTTCTGTATTTTTTTCAAAATTTTTGGCTAAGTAGTATCGGAGATAAGGGAAGGGGAATGGTAAATTTTCGTCTATTTTCTTAAATAATTTTAATACTATTCGTTTTAAAATTATAAAAAAAAAAATATCTGAATTTCTTACCACAAGCCCTTTCATTTGATATGTAACACTACAGTTTGCTAAACTTTTATTTTTGTTTTTTCTAATTCGCCCCCTAAAGTGACCCCCATTTTCAAAATTTATTTTATGTGTACCAAATTTCAACTTAATCGGTCCAGTAGATTCGGAGAAACTCGGCTGTGACAGACGGACAGACAGACAGACACACGAGTGATCCCATAAGGGTTCCGTTTTATCTTTTGAGGTACGGAACCCTAAAAAGGGGGTAAAATAGAGTATGATTTTATATACGTATACATGATTATTGAAATGTTAGTTTACCTCTTTTTAAGAGATTTATGGAAGAGTATCTTGAGGTAATATTTATTTTACAATTTATAGTTGTGTAGGTATTACGTGGTCAATGGCGGATAAGGGTATTTCATATTAATGGTGATTATTACTATTTTTAAGTTAGACATTTAGAATCTTAAAAATCTGTATAGTAAAAAAAGAAGATTATTTGCATTTACTGTCTCTCTGTCTACCTTTTCACGCTTTAACGGCTGACTGGATTTGGATGATAGGCACACGGATAGGCCATGACCTGGGTGAGGACATAGGATACTGTTTATCCCGGTAGTACGTCCCGTGGGATAATTTCCGACCTCCACACGGGCGAAGTCGCGGGCAGAGCCTAGTAGGCACATAAAAGGCACTTTTGAACGTCAAAATGTACGAGCAAATAGAATTGATTCTAAATTAATATAATTTCCTTCCAAAAGGTAGTTTCGTATGGAGAAGAATGGAAAAGAAACTCTACAGTTACGGTCTTTTAAAATGTTTTACAATATTTTGTATAAACCGACACAACTTCAAACTTTTTAATAATATTGCTTATTTATTTTGTAACCTTTAAAAACTGCATTATTTTCCGCGATGTATCGGGAAAATACAAAGGAAAGCTGATATCGCTACCTATGTTTTTTTCACATTACAATAAGTCACAAACCCATCTTTAAAAATATCGCCCAGCATCAAAATTAACGACAACATTAAAAGCAAATACAGAATAGCGTCTCTACTCTCTGTTCCACGTTTTTGTGCGGGACATTTATTGTTGTAATGGGGCCCACTCGTATTTCTCCTCTTTGTTAGTTTTTACTTATTACCACGTCGCAGTCCGCGTATGAATAATTCCCTGGGAATGTACCGGCGTGATCATTTCAGATTAAATTTTCATTCCGCATTTGGCTTCGGGTCGGTCGCAAGGAGCCGTAAGCTTGCAATATTCATAATATGAGTTCGGATCTGCATTCATAGTTGCGTCGTGGATGTCGCATATTGATCTGTATTACAGCTGGAATGGATTGGATGTTTCACTTTGTTCGAGTGTTTTGTGGTTTGCGTTTTTTGTGACTATTTTATTAGTATGGATTATGGATGTTATGGATGGTGGGGATGTTTCCAAAGGTTTATAAATTGTAGATAGGTTAAATTAATTTCGAGGTGTAGCTACTTTAATTTTTTAGATATTGTGGGACGTTTGTGTTTGTGAAACACAAAACAAGTCTCGAATGAAATATCAATGTAGTGACACAAAACGTTTTTTTTTTTGAGTTTTTGATAATCAATTGCCAAGTAATACAGAACCATAGTTTAAATTCCGCAAATTATTTCGCAACCTGAACGGCGGGGTATAACCATGACGTCGATGGTTAGTGTGGTTTATCCGTCCTCCTCGGGTTCGGCACCTAAATATTAAAGTGGCGACCACAAAAAGCGATGGCGATATAAAGAGGTCCAGAGAACGCAGGTTTTTGCACAAACGTTTATAATACACGGTGCTAAAAGCATAATATCCACAAAAACTCGTTGCCTAGTCGCTACGTTATAACCGTATAACAGGCAGGATAGGAAAAAGTGTAAAATAAAGCCCCGAGGCACACCGGGCGCCGACGTATCCGCATGAATACTTTAGTGAAAGTTTGCTTCAATGTTTCGTATCTGTTGTTTTGCTAGTCTGTTAAATAGGTTATTTTGTACATAACGCAAATAGTGATGTTTATAGGCTCTGTGGAATAAACTGGAGAAAGTAAATTATTCGTAGCAGACACTAAAAAAAATCAAGAACTATATTGTATATTTTTGTAACAAGTTTTCAAGATACTTCGATAAACTACAGCGAGTAACCGATCAACTCAAGCAGAGAAATACCGATAGATCAAATTTCAAACTTTAGCATACGAATGGGATGAACCAATCGATATCTGAAACTGAAACTTTGCCAGTTAACTATCGAGACTTTGCAAGTTTCTTATAGATTAAAAGCCCGCCATGTGGTGTAAGGGGTGAATATCCGAGGCGCGGTGTGTTCAGGGGATGAAAGAGGTGAAAGAGGTGCCATTGTGTGCCCTAATTACCGCCCATTTATAACGGCCGCGGTCCGAGCGATTTTTATATTTTTTGCTGCCACACCACCTACGCGTTATATTTTAAGAGAAAAACGAGCAGCTAAATGTTACTCGGTGTGCAACGGAGTTAAGTAGCAATTTAATTGTTGTAGCACTCAGGTGTTTGGGAGATTAGATGTTTTAAGTAGTGTATGTCTTTAATACTCAAAGTCTGAAACGTTAGGCGAACCGTCTCCACCAGTTTCCTTTGAGAAACAAGTTGAACAACAATCATGTATGGACGAATATGATAACTCTGCTAGGATGGAAGTATCCTTTTGTTCCTTAAACAGTTAATTGAACTATCTGCACGTTTTACACGAAAAAATCCCGGCAGTAAACATTTGATGCTTATTGCCATTTATCGTACATTTTATATTTCCTATGAAATCCGCACATCTCAACAAGTCATTATATCTGAAAATCCGGCTCTTGTCAACTTTCTGCTGCACATTCTGCACTAAAGCGATCAAATTGTTTGTCGTTTGTTCGGCGCACTCCGAATAACGAAGCGCTGCTTCTAACGTGCTTCAGTGCTTCTAACAATGCTTCTAGTGACTACATAGCTGGGCCATTAAAATTGAGTTTCTGTTAGGATAAGTAGTTTGACTCAAAAGGAAATACATATTATAACAATGTTAATGTGTGACCTATTTAAAATGTTTTCAAAAGGTCTGCTACAAGGTACCTGTAGTCGACCCCACTGCAGTGACAATGTTGACTATTCGTAAGTAGTGGGTGAGTTGCTTCGCTGAGTAAAGTGAAGTGTCTATAGATTACATAAGTACAAATTAGTCTTCGGATAGCTAATTCTACTTGCTCATCTATAACACCAGTTATTTGATAAAATCTGACCCTCATTCCTCACAATAACATTACACCGACATCCTATCCTGAGATAAAGTAACAGAATAAACGGATTTTATTTAAACACCGACTCAGCACTTCTCAAACCGAATTAGCGTACAAATATTAATTAACTATACTCTTAGCTTAATCCTGGAGACTTGAAAGCCGGAGTTTCAGTAAAAGATAACGAGGACAGCTGCCCTGTTGTTGGCCATCACAGAAGCAATGAGTCGGTTATCTCAACCCGCCTTCTGCAGATTATTTACACATTTATTAATGTTTTAAGCCGGTTTTCAGCAACTACAGACGTCGATTATGAGGCTTACATAGATGTGGGGGTTAAATATCGGGTGTATAGTTTTATATACGTCTGTACCGGGTGGGGTTCGGATGGTGTCTGTGTTTTTGGGATTAAAATAACGATATACATAGCGTTACTATAGTTGCTGTGAAAAAATGTCTTATTTCTGTAGGGAACAGATAAAATATGTGAAAAAATCGAAACATCTTTGCGCTGTTCAACACTCATAATACGAAGAACGCCAATGTATGTGACAGGGTTGTTGCTGATGCATATTTTTTGCGCATCAGCAGAAGCTGATGCTGATTTTGATTATTTTCTTGAAAAAGCAGGGCAAAAGTTGTGACCATTATGAATTTATACCTAAAAGGTGCACAATTTTCCTTGGTATTCAAATAAAATATTGTTTTAATAATTTTGTGACTTTTAATAGAAAATAGAATCAAACTAAGTACCTACTTTAGCAATAATTAGTACTAGATTAGCAATTAAGTACCTAGACTAATGTTCTATGTTCTATGTTAGAGGGTTTGGTTTCCGCACTTAGTCCTTCATGTGGACCATTGTGCGTGGGCCATGGCGGCCGTCATTGGTTTATTCCAACCAGCCCACCTCCCTCCAGAAGCTTATTAGATCTTCTGGTCTGCGTAGAATATCTGTGAAAGATCTGGGTGACCGGAGGGTTTCTGTTCTTATCTGGCTGACGCCTGTGCAGTCAAAGAGCACATGTGCAACGGTTTCATCAGCCTCCATGCAAGCCCTGCACAGAGGGCTGTCCGTTATGCCTATATTGTGGAAGTGTTTGTTTAGTGAGCAGTGTCCCGTGATGGTCCCCGTCACCAAGCGCAGGCCGTTCCTGTCCAGGCGTAGCAAACGCCTGGTTAGTCTGCCATCTAAGGATGGCATGGCTTCCCTGGACTGCCTGCAGCCCGGTGTCGAGGTCCACCAGTTCTCCGCTTGTGTGTGGGTGAACTCCTGTAGCCACCTGCGTATTTGGTTAAAGGGGATGGGTACAATAGGCTCGGGCCCACAGACTGACGCGCTGGATGCTCTCCTAGCTAGTTCGTCAGCTGCGTCGTTACCCAGAGATCCGCTGTGTCCTTTTATCCATTGCAGTGTCACTGCGTTACGGTGGCACACTGTCACCCGCTCCAGTGCATTGTGACATTCTAGTGCTAGTCTGGATGTAATATATTTTTTCTCTAGGGATTGCAGAACTGAGGCACTGTCGGACAGTATACGTATACGGGTGTCCGTAACTTTCCTGGCTTCTATGGCGTAAGCCGCTTGTATAATGCCCACGCATTCCGCCTGGTAGACGGTGTTGAACATTCCAAGCGGGCTGGATATATTTATGTTAAAATCGTGTGAAAAGACTCCGACTCCGGTTCCGGAGTTGGTCTTTGATCCGTCGGTGTATACTCTCATCTCTCTTGGGCCTGAGTGGTCACACCGTTCTTCCGTGAGTGTAACGCTGTAATGCTTCTGAAAGAAGTGTAGTTTCGGGGCTTTGTCGCAGGGTGATGCCATCATCGGTTGTCGTTTGATTGCATCTTCCCTTATGCGTGTGTGTTTGACCCTAGAGTCTTTGCTCAGGGTTCCCGATAGGTGGAGCCTGAAGGCGGCCAAGGCTGCCTCCTCCCGCACGATGAGGTGTAGGGGTGGCAGTCCTAGCATTACCTGTAAAGCGGCAGTTGGTGCAGTCCTCATACTGCCAGTTATTGCTACACAAGCAAACCGCTGCAGTTTTTCGAGGTCTTTTTGGGCTGTGCTCAGGTCCGTCCTGGGCCACCAGACCAGTGAGCCATATGTGATAATTGGTCGGATGACTGTGGTGTATAGCCAGTGGGTGACCTTGGGGCTAATGCCCCAATTCCTTCCGAGCAGTCGTTTGCACTGCCACAAGGATACACTGGCTTTTGTGGTAATGTAGTTGGTATGTTTTGCCCAGTTCAGCTGTTTGTCCAAATAGATGCCCAGGTATTTGGTTTCGGTTGATAGGCTTAGGGTAGTTCCAAAGAGTCGTGGCAGTTGTAGTGTCGCCAGCTTCCTCTTTTTTGTGAAGAGAATCAGTTCGGTTTTTGTCGGATTTACTGACAATTGGTGTTTGTTGCACCAGTCTTCTACTATTTTCAAAGCCTGGCGCATTAGGTTACATAAGGTGTTTTCGTGGGTGCCATTTATTATTATGGTTATGTCGTCGGCGTAGCCTACGGTGAAATAACCTTTGTCATTGAGTGTTTTGATGAGGCTGTCTACAACCAGGTTCCATAGAAGTGGCGAGAGGACGCCCCCTTGCGGGCAGCCCTTCGCCACGATGGCCCTTGTGGTGTCATTTATCGTGACCTGTACAGCTCTCATTTTGAGCATATTGGTGATCCAGCCGCTCAGGGTCGAGTCTATGTTGTGTCTGTCTAGGGCCATGTTAATGCTGTTAAACATGGTTTTGTCAAAGGCGCCCTCGATATCAATGAAGGCAGCCAGTGATGAACATTTGTGGTCCACTGCGCATTCAATCTTAGAAACCACGCTGTGTAGCGCGGATTCTGTTGATTTGCCTGTGGAGTACGCATGCTGTTGTTTATGGAGTGGTTTTCTCCGAAGAGGTCCGTCTCGAATGTGTCTATCACAGAGTCTCTCCAGGGTTTTCAGTAGGAAGGATGTAAGGCTAATAGGCCTATAAGCCTTGGGTTGTGTGTAGTCTGTTTTGCCAGGTTTGGGTATGAAGATGACTTTCACTTCGCGCCATGCTAGTGGTATGTGTCTAAGTGCTATGCACGCTCGATAGATCTCCACCAGCCACGGTGTCAGGTGATCTATCCCCCATTGTAGCAGGGCTGGAAAGATGCCATCCAGTCCTGCTGACTTAAAAGGCTGAAACGTGTTGATAGCCCACTTTATACGGTCTTCTGTTGCTATATTATGGGCTCTTGACCAGTCTCGATCCGTTGGGGTCCATTCTGGCACAACCTCCCACGTCCTGTCTTCCAGGAGTTTGCAGTCCGGGAAGTGAGTCTCAAGAAGGACCTTGCTGGTTTCATGGTCAGTTGTTGTATATGAGTTGTCGGGTTTTTTCAGCGCGCCAAGAGTTCGGTCCTGGTCGGTTGATAGGATCTTCCTAACCCTTGCGGCTTCATTATTTGTCTCTATGGATTCACAGAACTTCCGCCAAGCTGTTCGCCTGGCAGTCCTGATCTGTTTTCTGTACAGATATTGAGTTTCTTTGTATAGCTCCCAGTCGTCCGGAAGTCTGGTGTTCTTAGCTCTGTTGAATTGCTTACGAAGTGCATCTCTGAGTTTACTAAGTTCGGCGTTCCACCAGGGGTTTCTCTCAGCCTTGGTTTGTGGCACCCTTAGTCTGCAGCATGCATGGTAGGCTTCGGTTATGTATTCTGATAACTTTGTGACAGTGTATTCTAGTTGTGTAGGGTCTGTTAGGTTTGTCAGTGTTAAGTGCCTAGCTAATAGCGAGGCTAGGAGACGCTTATATCCTGGCACATTGGTGCGCCGAGGATTTCGTCCCGGTATGGGCTTTCTGATGTTGGTTGTTAGTGTGAATCGGATTCTTCTATGGTCTGAGCATGAAGGCTCGTCCGACACGTGCCAGTTTGTGATACTGTTTGTCGCGTTTTCTGTAGCAAGCGTTAGGTCTATGATCGTTTGTCCCCGGACTGTGACCCAAGTGGGTTCCGAGCCGCGGTTTACGATGTAAAGGTTAGTTGAGAATAAATAGGTGGATAGTACCTCTCCTCTGGAGTTCGGTGTGTCGCTGCCCCAGAGCGGGTGGTGGGCGTTCGAGTCAGTGCAGATGATCAGGTCAAGGTTGGCTCGCTCACAGTGCTGCACTAGGTCGGTCATCTCTTTCGGCGGACAGTCGGTGTTCTCGCCTGGCATGTATACCGAGGCCAGTACAACGTCTGGGACATCGTCTTCTGTCTGGAGTCTAACGGCTGTCAGATCTCTGGAACAGAATTGAGTGAGTGGTGCGATAGGGATATCTTTGGGTATGTAGGCGCAGGTTCTAGGTTTGTCTGGGCTGTGTGTGTTGAGGATTAGCTTACCTCCGATGTTACCGAGGCCGCATACTCTGTTGTTCCTGATCCACGGCTCTTGGATCAGTGCGATGGTCCGAGGCTTAACCTCCAGCGCCCTCCGCAAACTAGCCGTGGCGGTCTGGCTATGCTGGAGGTTGGTCTGTATTATGTAGAGGGGCGATGACGATGGTGGGGCGGAGTTAGTCGGAGACGGATCCATCAGACAATCCCTCCACCTCCTCCACCCTGTGCCGTTCGTCGTGTCGAGCTCCCGGAGACGAGGCCAACAGAAGCTCGCTCCACCCAGGTGATGCGGCCGGTGTGTCGTCCTCTACATCAGCCATTGCCGCTCGGGCCATGACCTCCTCCAGTTTGTCAATGTCCGTGTCACTCGTCTTTGTCGTCGTCGATTGCGTCGTGGTCGGGTCCGTGATGTCGGTCGGGGTGTCAGTGGGTTGGGTCGATGTGTCAGAGGGTTGGGCCGAGGGCCAGAAGCGCACGTATATCGACCCGAGCAGGTACGATATCCGACGCTCCCGGGCCAGGACCCTTTCGACTTCCTCCGGTGGCACACCCAGGGTCAGATAAGTCCCGTAGTTGTCACCACCGACGGTAGTAGCCCTGTACAGCGACCACCTGGCTATGTCATACCAGGTATTCTGACGTATCAGAATACTTTGGAGCCAGGCTATGTCACCTTTGTAACGTGGGACGAAGAGTGAAGCTCGGACGCGGGTAGGTACGTCGGACTGTCTCATCACCGTCAGCGTGAGGTCGGTGTCTGTAAGTTTAATCTTCGGTACGTTCTGTGTTAACCAGGTCAGGGCGTTGTCGTCCTCACACCACAGCTGCACGGTGCCCTCCGCTACCCGTGGGTATCCGCGGAAGGCCGGCAGCAGTGTCGTCGAGTCCGTGTCCAACATCAAGTTTTCCAGGTCTGTCTTGATCTGTGTGGCCTCTTCCTTGGTCAGGTCTCTGGAGGGAGGAGGGAAGCAGATTGCTACGGCCAGCCGCGCAGGTATGTCCTTCGTGGCCCGCGCGTAGGTCCTCTGCACCCCCTGAGCGGAGTGGACCCTCACACGCTTGGCGTCCCCCTGAAGCGTGCTCGGTGAGGCCGAATCATCAGGGCGCTCCCTCTTCGCCGGCCCTGTACCACTCGGTCCAGGCTGCGGGTCGGAGGTGCCTGGCGCAGTAGTCTTTGCCGGCAACGCCTGAGTGTGTGAGGATCCAGAACGCCTGCCCCTTCTCCGTTGAGGTTGAGGTCGGTCGTCGATCCTGTCGGTGTCCTGGGGTCGACTGGCGGCTCCGGCAGGCTCTGTCACGTGCGGGAGCTTTTCGCGCTGGGTTGCCCCTTCGCGTACTTGCCCCTGCTCGCTTAATTGTGCGTCCAGCTGCTTTTCGCGCTGGGTTTCCCCTTCGCGTACTTGCAGTTGGACGCATGGTTCCGCGTCCGGCCGCTTTTCGCGCTGGGTTGCCCCTTCGCGTACTCGCGGCTGGTCGCGTACTGTCTCTTCGGCGTCCGATCGCGCTTCGCGCTGGCTAAAGCCGTCGCGGGTGTTGCGCTTTCGGTCGCCTACTTTCTTTCCTCGAGCGACTTTTCCGCGCTTGTTCAGCAGGCGTACTCCGTCGGCCGGGAAAGTGTTAGAGCTGCCAGGTCCGTCCTCCTTCCCCGTCCCTCTCTGTCTGTGTTGGTCCTTGTCCGGGTAGGTAATGCTGCTACGCACAATGCTCTGTTGCCAGAGACTCGTGGAAGGCACTACCTTCGTTGTGGGTGTTGGCGCGTGGGTCGCAGCCGGAGGTGGGTTGTGTGGCGCGTTGGTCGCAGCCAGGGTCGGGTTTTTGGGCGCGTGAGTCGCAGCCTGGGTTGTAGGCGCTAAAGCAGCAGCCGGCCGCGCTGAAAAGCGCGGCACCAAAGAGCAGATTGGTGCCCCCCCCAGATTACGTTGGGGGCTGACCGCCGAGGCGGTGTGGGATTCCCCGGCTTGGCCGGGACCCACCTGGGTAGAAATTTCCATATTCTGCATTTTAAATTGGTATTGGGGGGTGGGCTTTTTTGGAATCGAGGTTACCCCTCCTCTGGGACCGACGGGATATAGGGATAGGGGGGAAGGTATTCGTGGGTAAAGGGTACGGGTTCTTGGGGGTCACCCTAGGCTTGGGATTTAGCTTAGGGATTTGGGATCGACAGGATTTATGGATAGGAAAGGATGGAGAGTTAGGTGGTAGGAAACATAGGAAGAGGTACATGGGTTAACCTAAGCCTGGGGTTTGGCCTTTGGAAACTTCTCTTGTCCGGGATCTCTCTGAGATGCTTCGGGTGCGGGATCGACCATTACTAGTCGGTCCCGCAGCCGGAGTTGGGCTATCCGCAACCTGCCCACCCGCTCGGTTGCAGGAGAAGAAGTGCCTGGTAGTCCGGGTCTCCCCACCACTGATGTACGTGTACATTCGCGTTGGGGGAATCCAGTCTTCCCCGAGGCTACCTAGACAATAGATAGCAAGTAATGTACATATCTAGATCTATTAGTGCACACGAGCTATAAGCCCCGCCCCCTTTACGGTCATGTCACGACTCGAACTTCAGCATTAACAAATCAGCATCGATCAATGCGGATGCTGATGCTGATGTTCGCAACAACCCTGGTATGTTATACCCTTCTAAATTATCGCACAAAAAAGTTTAAAGAGAAGATTCCATATTACATATTGTTTAACAAGGTATCTCTACAGACCCTGTATCACAAAGATATTACAATCAGACGTCGTTATCCCACAACAAACGAAACTAAGTTCCCACAATATCAATAAAAAACAATCTCCTAAATGGCAACTAAACGAGAAAGGCAGAAAAATGCATTTTTACTGCCCCCGGTATAAAGTGTGGCCGCTTGTTTACGGGGCTCTTAAAAGGGCAGATGTCAGCTTTAAAACCATTAGTAAGATAAATTATAGCTACCTCCCCCCTCGAGCTCCGCCCCGCTCCCTAATCCCCGGATAAAGATTTTATTTTTGGTGTAAAATGAAGAGACATCTTTTGAGTCGTGGTGTGTGGTATGGGCGGTGGCGGGTGCCGATAGCTAATTGATTTTTTCTATATGAACCAAGACCCGCGGCACCAAGCCAGATATTTTAAAAAAAAGACCGAATAAAGTAACAAACACTGTGCGCTGCTGAACCATCTTATATCTATCTATGAAGACCAGGCAGTCTAAATCAAATTTTCACGTAAGCTCCGCCCCTTGCTCCCGCTGCTCCGTTATGTGCTAATGCACATCAGTAATAAAGTTGAATATCGCGTGGGCTCTTTGATCGTGTTCGAGCACGAAACTAAATAGCGTAAGTCTCGAATCTTATTTCGTTTATAACTAAAGTAATAATTTATCTAGAGAAAAAATATCTGGTGGCTGGATAATCAACTATATTTTCTTGCTGTGAATATTTATTTTAGACATAAAGCCAAAAAATCTTGTTTGTTTTTTATATTATCCTTAAAAACCGGCCAAGTTCGAGTCAGACTCGCGCACGAAGGGTTCCGTACCATTATCTATAAAAATGACAAAAAAATCACGTTTGTGGTATGGGAGCCCCTTAAATATTTATGTTATTCTGGTTTTTAGTATTTGTTGCTATAGCGGCAACAGAAATACGTCATCTGTGAAAATTTCAACTGTCTAACTATCACGGTTCATGAGATACAGCCCGGTGACAGACGGACAGACAAACAGAGACAGACGGCGGAGCCTTAGTAATAGGGTTCCCGTTTTACCCTTTGGGTACGGAACCCTAAAAAGACATGATTTTCGAATAAAAAGTATATCGAGCTAAAATATTACAATTACGTAACTGTCTTCAACATGGAAAGAAAAAGATCCAATAAATCAAAAATCAAATAGAAAAGTCATTTATTCAAACTAGGCTGAGAATCAGCACTTATCAAAAATTACATGAGACAGTCCCCCAAAAACGCCCACCCCTCACCTTTTCCTAGTGCTTTAGCTGGGAAGAAGAAATGGCGCAACAAACTCCCCAGCAGCACAGCTGTCTGTTCAGTTAGAAAACTAGCTTCACCAATGCAGTCATTCTGAACATTGTAAATGTAATATCCTCGTTTGTTGAAGTATACTCTGTTACCATTTTCAAACATTCTACTCACTGGCAACAAATTTGTTGTTTTTGTAACAAATTTGTTGCTTAAACTCAATCTCGAAGCATTCATTTCAATTAAACCAATTACAGGCACTTTTGAATTCGGGAAAGTAGTCAGATAGTTGAAGCTATTTGCCCATTCCAAAACATAAATCTCTATGGAGAAGAACGGGCAAGAAACTCCAAGGACACTCTTTTAAATTAAGATATTACAAAATCTTGGATACATTATTCTTGTTGCTTCTATAAGAGAGAACAATTCAAAATAAAGATTAAAAATAAGCCCTGGCAGTTAAGAGATGACCAGTCCCAACTGACGGCGCCCGTTCACAAACATGACGCGTGGATCAGCATCATACAGCTCAACCATTTTGTAGGGAAACGAATAATCCAACACACGTTGGTTCTTCAAAAACGAGCTCTTTGACTAATTTACCACCTGGGTGCCAGAGTTTCTCTGAGTGACTTGTTTAAAGATATTGGTATTCTCACGGTGGTATCACAATTCATCTTCGCCAACATCTTATATATTAAGCAAAATATACAATTATACACTAAAACAGTAATGTTCACAATATTAACACCAGAAATAGGGACAAATTACGTGCTCCATTTCACCGGCTTCATAAGGTTCATAACTCATTCGTTGAACATGGTATAACTTTTTATAATAAGCTACCCTCTTCTTTCCTAGTTGACAAATTTTAATTTAAAATATTTATTAGTGACTTGTGGACAGAATATTTATTCAGTTTTTTTTTTTTTACAGTTGTACTCAGTCCCTTTAACAAATGTAGTAAGGTTTATATCTCCACAGCATAGAACTCCTACGCTTGTCTGGCTCGCCACTATGATTTCCTTACTTATTGGCTGGTATGTAATGTTCGACAACATAATTAATTTCGTTCGCTACTAGATGGCAACTGGCACTGGAATTTACATACCAGTCGTTCCTGTTGAATTCACTAGACATAAATACTGCGCTAAAGGCGTCTTTTTTTTCAGTATTCGGGCTTTGGTTTGTACACTGTTTTAAATTTTTAGAATAGCCAACCTTTTTGCACATGTAGAAACGAATAACCTTTTTCTTGTTTTTGAGGTTATCATTGACTGATGGCTGCATTCCATTATTGCTAATATTGCTATGCATCTTCCCATGCTTTTGCTTAGCAATAAATGCGTTTTCCGAACTAACCTCAAAGTCCGAATTCATGTCTAATAATTTAGTTTTATTTGCATCCGAACAAATTTTCATACCTGAATATTCTATAGCCATTATCTTTGGGCTACATCTCTCAGAAAGTCCTGCCAGCAATAATGAGCCGACCCATTCATCTTTTATTTCGAAATCGGTGCCTTTTAATTTATGTGTGGTTTCCACAAGCTGGGTCACGTAGCTGGTCTCTAAACGGATTGATATCAAACTTCTAAGGAGGTTGATCATCCGCTTAAAACTTGAATCCTCGAACAGAAGTGAGGTTATATGAGTTCATATAATTGTTTATTTTTAGTTGACTGTCTAAGTCAATTTATTTTTATTTATTAGTGACATAATATACTCATGAAAATGTTTTTTTTACGATGGTGCTAGTTTATCATTTTTGACTTCGAGTTATAGCTATAGCTTTATGAAAGCGGGCACCCCATTATGCCTGGAGGCTTTTATTTAGGTACGTTCTGTTTACGTTATTTCTGCTTGAGTATAGTTTTCGACGATTTTTATGTTTTTTTTTTGGTATAGTGGCGTGTGCTAGCTAACATAAGGCAAATAATTTAATTTAATGTTGTGTTGCGTAATGCAAATTCTTTTACATTTTATTGTATAGATTCAAGTTTTATATCTGAACAGACAGCGGTGCTGCTGGGGAGTTTGTTGCGCCACTTCTTCTTCCCAGCTAAAGCACTAGGAAGTGGTGAAGGGTGGGCGTTTTTGGGGGACTGTCTTATGTAATTTTGACGTTCGTAAAGGGCTGATTCTCAGCCTAGTTTGAATAAATGACTTCTGATTTGATTTGATTAGAGATTTCAACTTGTTCCATAAACTAGTACTGTAGCTTCGTTCCTAATATGAGTGTACAGAGATGAATCTATAGTCATAATGATCTTCGCGCTGGCTTTCCTATCTTTAATTTGGGCTAATTGAGTGGTGTCATTCAGACCCATACTTCCAAGATCATGTAATTTTCCACAGAAAAAGCCCTTGTCATCATAATTTTCACGTCCTCTTAATTTAGGAACATTCACTGAATAACTCGTAGACATAATTCGTTCGAAACTTATTAAGTTATCGGTGTGAAAATAAAGTGTTATTTTCACACCGATAACTTAATAAGTTCTGGACTGGGCCCATAACCTATTAAAACGTAATGGCTGTTTCACAACGACTAATTTATTTAGAACATTAGTACACATAAGTAATACTAGGTGGCGCTACTAGTAGTAAAAGCAGAATTAACGATACAATTTGTTATAAACTTATAAAATCATCAATTTTGAATACTATCTTAACTTCACTAACATTCAATCTTTCAAGCCTGTTTCAAGCGATGGAACTGGTTTGGGGCACTTCTACTAACTTTACAAATTGCACCTCATTTTAACCAAAAACAGTTCCAAGGAACAAGAAATATCGGTTTATTCGTGCTTCCCAAAGTTAAGGTTTCGGTGTTAAACAGTCATGTAGATACGGATAGTATTATTCACCCACGTTCAATTAGACTAAGTACATGCAGTTTTAAGACCTATGAACATGTGATATTGACATTAAGTAAATAGGCTGCTTCATAGTTTTTAGACTGGTGATAGCTATTTTCTGCACAAGCTTGAATTATCGTCAATCGCAGCATTTGTCATACATAATACCTAGAGAACAAAAAGCGAGTTAACAATTGAAAAAAATAACACGAAAAACGCTTTTTCTCATGTTTTGCACCAAATCCAAGGTCTTGTAAGAGCTTACAGCGAGCCGTGTCTCGTATCAATATGATTTAGCCCCACAGCCACTGCCTGGCGTGGACCAGCACCGAGCCACTCCTAATTAAAAACCTTTGTTTTTGCAATAATTACATTCCCTGCTAATTCTAGGTTATGTTCAGGATTCAAATTTAATTACAAGACATGGGTTGTCTGAGAGTTATAAATTATGATCAGTGACTTAATTACCTACCTAAAACACTAATTTCGGAGATAAAAATATAAATAGAGTGACGTGGAGGTTGTTATATGAAATAAAGATAAAAAGGTAAAAGAGGCAAAAAACCCGACTGCGTAATAAGTGAACTTAAAAAAGATAAAAACAAGATTTATATAACAATAGTATAAACAATCTCATGCAGTCGGAGGCAATAGATCTTTATTGTTAAATATAAGAAGATTGAGGAAGATGGAGGCCCAACTGAGAATCAGGAAATTGAAATATTGTTTCTACATAATATATTTTGTAAATGGGGTTGAGCAAATATATTAAGTAGTGAAGGTGGGTAATCGAACTCACCGAAATGCTCGTCACGATAAAGACGATTTACCTGAAACAATACAATTATTGTCTTAGGTGGAAGGTGTTACAGATTAGGAAGAATCAATCTTGAACAAAACCCTTTCTATTCGCGAAAAATAAATAAATTCTTCATAAGCACGTCGTTTGCTCTGCGCATTCGCCGCATGCTTGAGACCCGCTCTGTTAACCATGGCTAGTAAGTCCATTAAGACAGACTGAAGTGCTTAATGCACAGATTATGCTAATTATATTATTTTATATTTCGCTAGCTTATGCTCGCGTGGAGGTCGGAAATTATTCCACGGAAATGTACTACCATAACTCGCACGTCAGTAAAGCTCCCAGTCAGCATGATTTGTTCCGCCATCTTCAACAATCACCGTCATATTTCAGCCAATTTACACAAAATCTTAATCAATTAAGCCTTCCTTATGAATCCCTCCGTCCATTGCTGAAAACCGTATGAAAATCCGATGCGTAGTTTTTGAGTTTATCGTGTTCAGACAGAGAGACGCGGCGGGGCACTTAGTGTTATAAAATGTAGTGATAGTTGAAGCTCTTTATCTACCCCAAACCACTAAAAATGCGATGGGTCGAAGATGCACTACAACAGTTTTATAAGAAGGCCGCAACGGTGAGGCTCCATCATAGAAAATACTATTCTGTGCACGCGTGATGAAGAGCGAGATGAAAACCAATATCTCCATTTAATCAATTGATATGTTATCTTCCTAGAAACAGCATTAGCGCTTCAAAAAAACACTACAAAGTGAAAAATAACTTTAATTTCGGAAGTCGGTGTCTTTGTTTTTGTATTTACGTTTTTGCCACCGACTTCCGAAATTAAAGTTATTTTTATTTATTTAATACTTCAAGCACTCAAATGTACAGAGGCGGACTTCATGCCATAGGCAGTTTCTACCAGGCAACCAATGGGTGATGCAGAGACAAACAGTGGTAGATGCAATAGCGATTATTCACTTACTAGTGTTTTTTTTGGAAGTCGGTGGCTTTTTTTGTAATGTATTTATTATTTTTCGCATACTACCACACACTAACACTACCTGCTATGTTCTGTAACTCGTTGTCCGCCCGGGTTATGAAAACATCAATTTCTATACAAAATAATCTCGTCATGACGTCACTTCAGGTCACGTGACACGCTGTTTTTTGAGGCAATAGTAAGTTGGAATACGTCGAGTTATGATAGGTACAGTGTAGGACAGTGTGTACATTCGCTGAATTTCGTAAGCGTTCGGTTTGGTTCGGGACGGGGGGAGGGACGAAGTTCGCTCCACGCTCTCGGACAATAATTTTAAATGTTTGTTGACGATTGACGTAAATAGTTAATAGAATTATAACCTTTAATTTTGTTGATACTTGTAGTTAATTAGCATTTTGTTCGTTGTATTCATATAAGTTATTAGGGGATCCTGCCGTTTTGCCGAAAAGATTTTGCCAAATTTTCATTACCCAAACAAATTTTAGCAACCTTTTTTTATACCATTGCAATATTTCGAATGATTTTAGTACGCATATTTTCATTTGGTCAAATTTTTACTTGGCAAAATATTGCCAAGTATAATGTCATTATGGCATTTGGTCTTTAATCAAATGATTTATTACAGCAAACAATCTTCAGACAATAAACGTTTTTGAGCGAGCGAAGCGAGCGGTGCCGCGGTAGCGGCCGGCGAGTGCCAGACACGACTTGCATTAATAGAAAAAAAGATATTGTTTTTAGTAGGTTACCCGGAACATAACCGTTAGGTTAAAACTGTGACCTCCTACGCACGAGCCGAGCGAGCGAAGCGAGCGGTGCCGCGCGAAAAAAGAGATTGTTTTTAGTAGGTTACCCGGATCTGAACTATTTAGATTAGGTTAATTACTTATTTATATTATTATTTGATTTTGCGTAAAAACTGTTATTCCAACTGAAATATTTGACTAAATAAAAAATGTTAAAAGTACTAGTTGGTAAACAAGTTATAGTTTAAACGTTCATTTGTCAAACATTAGGTTTGCGTTACAATTTTTTGTGAATAGATTTTTTGCTAAGTAATAATTTGGCAAATGAAATTATGCGAGAAATTTTTTGGGAAGTGAACTGTTAGTCTATTAGTCGATACCATTATTTAGCGACAGCACGTTTAAATGATAAATAAATGATAAATGATTTATTTCTGTAAGTAGGTTTGTACAAACACTTTTACACGTCAATCATATTAAAAAAAACTAGATGAGGTCGGCGTTTCGTATCCGACTACTCTGAGAAGAAAGGCCGAAACAAACTCAGAGGTCACAGTCTCTTTTTAAAGTCCAGACATAATCTTGGTCAGATCATGTGAAGACCATGTAGATTGGTGCCTGAAATGATCTTTTGACGAAAGAACCACACAGGTTGAGGGGACCTGTCCAGTCAGTGCACGCATTTGTCAGTAGTCGTGCAGCTCAACTAAGAACTTAAGGAGCTCAACGATTCAACGAACAATACCAAAGAAAGGACATTTGGGTAGGCCGCATAAAATCACTCAAACTGCCAGACTATGATAAAAACTAAATGAGAAAAAAAAGGAAAATGAACAAAAACCCACATAGTCTTCACATTTACAATACTTAAAACAATATAATACTTAACAAAGTAAATATTCATGTCATTGTATATATAAAATTAATCACTGTCAATGTGTATATAAAATACGGATATAATCTTGGTCAGATCATTTGAGAACCATGTAGATTGGTGTCTGACATGGTCTTTTGACGAAAGAACCACACAGATTTGAGTGGACCTGTCCAGTCAGTGCACGCATTTGTCAGTTATCGTGCAGCTCAACTCAAAACTTAAGGAGCTCAGCGATTCGACGAACAATACCAAAGAAAGGACAATTGGTTAGGCCGCATAAAGTACTCAAACTGCCAGACCTGCATTAAAAATTTTTTTGATTGAGAATAAAAATAAAAAAACAATTCACATAGTCCTCACATTCCTAATAATTAAAATAATATAATACTTTACAAAGTAAATATTCATGTCATAGTTTAGGTATTTAAAAATTTCAATCAAAAAATAGTATAAATAGTTGGCAAAAAAAATCAAATCAAGATTCACTGTAAATTGGAGCAGCTCAATCCCAAGCCTTTTTGTCCTCAATAAAGTCTTTAACAGTATAAAATGCTTTCTGGCACAGTTTCCGTTTTATAAAACATTTGAATTTATTAAGGCTTAATTCTTGAATATGACTAGGAAGTTTATTATAAAAACGTATACACTGGCATCTAAACGAGCCACCTATTTTTTTAAGCCTGGTTTTAGGAACAAAAAATTTGTGCTTGTTCCTAGTATTTACTAGTAGTAGTTTCGCCGAATAACGCTACATAGAATGAATGGTTGGCCGATACCAAGATTTGCCGATGTCATGGTTCGCCGGAACACGCTTGAACTAAATAATCCTTTATCGATAGCAGTTTGCTAGCCAACAATAGAGGGGACCTGGCGCTCGGCGGCCGCTGCCGCGGCACGCTCGCTTCGCTCTCTC
The DNA here is from genome assembly GCA_963921375.1 of Tiliacea citrago. Taxonomy (NCBI): domain Eukaryota; kingdom Metazoa; phylum Arthropoda; class Insecta; order Lepidoptera; family Noctuidae; genus Tiliacea; species Tiliacea citrago. The sequence goes on from OY992786.1 coordinate 27,406,230, forward strand.
GCCTTCGCGCGTTAATGGTCACTGTTCTAACCTAACCTAACCCAAATGATTCAATCTGGCAAAGAATGTATATACGCTCTGGGGCCCAAGTCTGCTATTTTTATAAATGCAGTCATTCCAACACGATCCCATTGTCATGCCATTGTCATGCAACTGCTATCGATAAAGGATTATTTAGTTCAAGCGTGTTCCGGCGAACCATGACATCGGCAAATCTTGGTATCGGCCAACCATTCATTCTATGTAGCGTTATTCGGCGAAACGTGCTGTCGCTAAATAATGGTATCGACTAATAGTTTTCTCGTATTACCGTTCGTCGGTGAACCATGCTTTCTGTAGACAGTTATATCGTTCAAGGGTAATTCGATATACCGTACGGGACTGGGTGCTAACATATTTACAAACATTATAAAAAAAAAAAAAAAAAAAAATCCTAAAATAATCAGTGTGTGAGTTAAGGTAATCACAGAGACCACATTAGAATCGAGATAGATAAAGCTCCATTTCTGTCTGTAATGATTGACGAAAGTCCCGATGTCAGTCATAGGGAGCAATTGACTTTAATTTTTCGATATTTATCTGAAACTGGAATCGAAAAACGATTCCTAGGTTTTTACGATGTTAACGGAAGTCAAACTGCTGAAGTTTTATACAAACAGTTGTTAGAAATACTTGACCAATATCGTTGTAGGAATAAGTTAGTTGGTCAGTCTTACGACGGCGCGGCAGTAATGTCTGGCGAGCACGGTTGAGTACAAGCAAAAATTCGCGATGCATGCCCTATGGCAATGTTTGTCCCATGTTACGCTCATATATTAAATTTAGTACTTAGCCGTTCCCTTGAAAATATTCAGGAACTGAAAACTTTTTTGGACACGTAAATAGTATTTGTTTTCAACAAATCAACTAAACGGTCCAACCTTTTGAAGGAAATAGCTGACCGCCGTATGCCCGTAGTATCAGAAACCCGTTGGCACTATCACTCACGCATTATTAATGTATTTTTTAACTGTAGATTAGACATGATTATTACTTTTAATTGGATGTTAGATAACCCGCAATCTTTTGATAGTGAATCTCTTTCCTTGGCAGAATGTTTCCTCAGTAAGTTAGAAAACAGGCAGTTTTGTTTTTTTTTGCATGTTTTATCAGACATTTTTCAAAAAACCGACGTTCTTTTTAATTTATTGCAGTCAAAACAGATTGATATCAAAGTGGCAAACCGCGAAATAGATTCATTCAATAGTTGGCTTGCGAATGATTTTATAAATAATTTTGATTTTATTTATGACAGCGTCCAGGAATTCCATGAGCCGCCGCGTCAGCGTAGACGACTAAATACAGAAGTAGACACTAGAAATATGAATGTCTTTTCATTGAAATAATAGACAATGTTAAGACGGAAATACAACACAGGTACCAATCACTTTCTCAAATGAGTTTTCTTAATTTACTTAATAAATGTAATTATAGTTTTTATAGTAGATCATTTCCTGATGAAATATCTTCTTTGCTATTAAAATTTCCGCAAATATTTGAGTTCACTGCTTTAAAGAACGAGTTGAAAGTCTTATATACAACTCTCTGTTTTATCTCAATTTTCAAAATTCATTATTGTGTGACACTTTTCAAAATTATGTAGTATATTTTTGACACTTGCCGTTACAGTGGCATCCACGGAGAGGTCGTTTTCGGCTTTGAAGCGAATTCATACGTACTTGCGTAATTCTCAAAAACAAGAACGATTATCTGATCTAGCCATTTTTTCTATAGAAAAACATTTATTGCTAAAAATTAAGAATCATCTTCGTCTTAGCGCACTTTGTACGAAAAAATAGACGAATAGCTTTAGAGTATAAGTAGTATTATAAGTAGAATAAGTCAGTAGTATTTTAGTTAAGTAGTTTTGTCCAGTAGACGTCATACGTCAACGTCATCACACTGATCACACCCCAAAGGGTTTTTTTCAAAGCCACTTTTATTACAAGACCTGTTTCAATCTATCAGTGCTTACACGTATGATAAAGGTGGACTGAAGACATCTGCTTATAGAAGACTGAAGCCAGGAAGTCAGTCACAGATTTTAGGTAACTGGACTACGTGCGCCACGTCCGGGCTAGGTAAGCATTTTTTTTGCTCCGGCTTACCTTTCTCATAAACCCACCCTTCGCCACTGTCATCCACATAGACTAAGTGGGAAAAATACGTATTTAGTGGGTCAGTTGGTAATTTACCTAAGTTACAATAGCCTAATGTCAAATGCTCATCACCTTTGAAAAAATATTGCTTTTCCCGATGCAGGGACGTTCATTGTTGAGGAGTTCTCCTGCTACTTCACCATCAGCTCCAATTCACTATAATATGCATTGAGACGAGCATAAATTGCTTAGTAACCATATTAATGTAATCGGATCGCAACCCGTCAAATACTTATTATTGAGTAGTTCCGGTGGCCATCTGTGGTCTTCATCGTCAGTTCCACTTCACCAATTGGTACTTTCCGAGAGCAAATGCACGAGTTACTATAAAAAATTCCCAAATCGCTATAGGCCTCGATTACTTCAGGATCCCATCATCAGATCTTGACCTAATAACAATGGGACCACCTAGGAAGTATACCCTTTGAAACAAAAATAATTTTCCAAATCGGTTCAGCCATCTTCGAGTAATCGGAGAACATAAAAATAAAAGATTCCGATGAAATGAGAACCTCTTCTTCTTTTTTTGAAGTCGTGTGGATCTCTGTGCGTGTGTGATCTTCAGCAGTTCAAGATAATAATGGAAACACCACATAGATAAGGGCTTTATACTGTAAAACATCGTTGATTAATTACTTAATTACAGCCCAATGCATATTTTATGATGGCTCTGAACACGAGGCGAGCAGCTTCGCAGTAACAAATTCATGTGACCGCGGGGGTGAGGGGTGAGGTATTGCGCAGCACGTAGCACACTTCAGAAATGCCATAAAGTTTGACGCTTACTGTACTATTTCTATTTTATATCATTGCGGTTGACGATACCAGAATGAAAATGCTGATTAAGTTTTTACGTTATGTTCGTTTGACCGATACATTGCTATGAGTTGGTCTTCTGAATCTTTCTATACTGTGGTAAAACCTTAGCGTTTGCCTTAATGACGCGTTTTTTAACTTAATGGCGTTATTAAATTAAATTAATGTGTCTTTTATGAAAGTTTTTCACGAGTATTGCGTAGCTGTGTCGTGCTTCCTGGCATTGTCATTAGTCATTGGCTTGTTTACAGTATACTCAGATCAAGAACACTGAACGAGACACAATAGAAAGTCTATCGTAGTATCGTCCTATGGGCGTTTAACAGTTCAGAACTAGTTAGTATTAGTATTTTCGAGCTACATATTAAGTATGATAACGATTTACGATTAGCTTTACCATCATTCTCTTTTAATTTACGCCTACAAAAACTTTTTATTTCTTCGAAAAACTTTAGTTACGAGGTAGGTAGTTAATAGGCACAGATAATAAATAGATACTGAACTCAAACTCAAAGCATTTAATTTCAATTATGTGAGAACAATGTAAAAAACTAAAAAAAATGCATATTTAAAAAACAATTCAAAATATAAGATTAAAAGATTACAAAATAAGCCCTGGCAGTTAAGAGATGACCAGTCTCAACTGACGGCGCCCGTTCACGAACATGACGCGTGGATCAGCACCATCCAGCTCAAACACTTTGTAGGGAACATTTCGACCATGTTTAATTTAACAACATTGTCTTTCAAGCGACTCAACTTGATAGTAAAAGACACAAATTCTTTAACATTATTATCTCTCGCAATCTCGAACAAGTCCTAAAAATTAAACCATTCCTAAAAGAACCGAGTACAATTCAGGCGTAGAATCAGAATCACTTGCCACTAAATCACTGTTGTTGCTAGGAAATTAACGTCGGCCAGAAGAAATTGCCGCTTGTTTTAAATTCAAGGCGCGGCCATCTTGCGGGATCCAAAAGGGGCGGGGCAGGCTTTACAGACATTACTAAGATAAATTGCGACTGCTGTGAATTTCTTCGTCGTGCCGACTCCATAATCCCCTTAAGATAGGAAAAATACAAAACGTTTCTTGAGTTCTGATGGCAGTTAAGTAACTGCTTCCAGAATAGGAAGTTGGCGGTAACCCTTTTGTTTTGGCGCACAATATTGTGTTAGTTGCTTGTGGTCCATCGTCCGTGCATGATGGCACGCGGTTATGATGGCCATTTCGAGCAACGATCAACATGGATTACTATACTGCAGCAGCGTTTGATTACTAAAATAATTTTTGAGAATAGATAAGGAGATTTTTTGCAAAAAAAAATGTTGTATCTGAGGCGCCTTATATCCCAATAAAAAGTCAAAGCTAACGAATTTCAAATATAGGCTCTATATTCAAAATTCGTAACGTTACTCGGTTAAGTTGCAAAAAAAAATGCTTTTTGAGTAGCGCTTTCTTTTTTCTTAATAAATGTAGATGGTGGTGATGTGTGTGATGTGATGTGTGTAGTGTGTGTGTGTGTGTGTGTGTGAATGTAGATCTTGTGTGATAGAACTTGGAATGTTTTGATTGCCAATACCGTATTTCATTGAAGCTATTTTGTAGACCGTCCAGTAATTACAGAGCCGGAGCGGCTATTCAGCCGCAAAATAAAACGTGCGTAATTTACTAAAATAAAATATTTTACTAGTGTTGCTAGTAAATACTTTCTGCCTGAACGATTTTTTATGTTTACCCAGTTTTGCAATTTGGTGGGATTTATCATTAATTTTTTCATTAAATTTTTTCTATGTTGATCTTAGTTCCGCAAACTTTGCATCCCTTGGGGCCGATTAAAAAACAACAACAGAGCGTAGGTGAAAGTTTGTCACCAAGCCATGGGCCGACATTTTTTCTTTGAAACATGCACAAAACAAAATACTTTTTAAAGTAAGTTTTTGTTACAACGGCGGTGTAATAAACCCTATCGGTATTCAATAAACCCTGACTTTTGACAATATACTTATTTACGACTCAAGTTTGCTGTAAGTAACGTAAAAGAGCGGCTTCTGTTTGTGCGACCTGGACCATTTGACCAATAAGTATTTGACTACTATCAAAAATGTACATGATTATTAATAGATACTTGTTTCAAAGATGTTACTAAAAAAAATTAAAAAAAAAAACGAATAAAATCTGTGGATTTTTGGTTTTTGATTAATGGCATCTCGTTGTTGATCTTGAGAGGTCGTGACTACTTAACCGGACTTTCCTGTGGTTGCCTTAAGGGTGAGCTTAAAGCCTCTAGCCAGGGCGTAAATATATATTATAAACTAAACGACTGCACGCTAACGGCACCCCCTGGGGGGTACAGACCTCGACTTAGGGCGTCGTTGGGGGGTACAGCAAGTTGGGGACAGGCTGGATCAAAGTATAAATACGGTGTCAGGGGCAACAGCACTGACGCTATTTACGCTTAACGTTATTTACCTTACAAAAAAAAACAAATTAGAATCTTAGTAAATATTGAAGTCACCGATAGCTGTAAACCCCACATTCAGGAACTAAAGATTTTATTTGAAGTTTGTAAGTTCGTGCGTAAGTACCCAGAGTTCTTTACAGAAAGGACATACAAAAGAAAATTATTTTAAATAAATTGAAGCTTTCCATGTAAGCAAATGCTACTATAGTTTCTGCGAATACTTTTTCCCTCTATCCTTGTCTCGCAAAACGTTCATTGTTCTGAATGGTGCGAAGTTACTATAGCGTTCCTGTGTTGTGACGTCAGATGCTAGCAGTGCTGTCCCTATCTAGCATATCATTTAAAACGCTTACATCTTCGCCATTACTTTAGTTTTTTTTGTTACATATCTTTGTTGACCTAATAAAAATAATCCATTCAAATACGCTATTATGTCGGGTACCTATATTATTTATAAAATAACTTTGTGAGAAAATGACAACTAATAATTCATCCACCAACCCGCAATGGGTACCCACGTGGTGGATTCTCAGGCCTGCCCCAGCAGTAGGAACCTTATAGGTTGATTATAAAATGCAACTTTTATACAAAAGTTACGATAGCGACACGCTTTTAAAAATAATTGTGACAGTGGAGTCAGTAGCTCAGTACGTGTTCAGTAATTCATTCGCGGTATTATAGTAATCCTTATCAGGAGTAAAAGTTTACGGTCTCAGGAATGAAACGTTAATCGCTGGCTGCGAGATTATGCTGGAGCGGGCCCACTGTGCAGGGCTGGATTAAGGCACGGCTGCTCTCGAAATGTTTTAAAAATGTATTTTGGTGGCCTAGTTTTAAAAATGCTTTTTGAGGAAAAAATTTAAAGTATTTTTGCTCGGTGGGTTTTTGGGCTATAGTGTTTTCTTTCAATAACTACTGTACTCAAACTGATGCGTCCATAGCCCAATATTAAGCCAACGGTTTAATGTGGTTTGGATATCAAACGATTTTCATTTAGAGTTCAAATATTTAAAGTTGTAAACTATTTTTATTTGTTCTGCCTTTATACTATCAAGTTCACAGTCAATACATCAGTGACCGAGACCTCCGATGGGCCCAACTCCATGCACTTAAATTATTTGCACGTGTCCCTAATCTGTCCCTGTATAAGCAAGCCAGCGTCCAGCCGAGCTTGCAGTGATATTTTACTTTACCTAATGGATTTAAAACGGAGCCGCCCGCGCCTCATGATTCTAACGCCATCATTAGTTTTCATAAGCCCCTAACACTCACAGTTATTGCTTATGTTTTATTCACAAAATGAATTATATCACACAGATATGAATAAATTAGTTTTTGTCAAACACCACCACGTTTTAGTCTGGACTGGAGGTTTAATTCTTAGTTAATGTCGTCCAGATTATTATCGAATAATTATTACGACTAAATGAAGTTGCTCAGCGATAAACAGAACGGTTATTTTCGAAATTCTTGTAAGGATACGATCAATGTTATTTAAACTGAATTTGTAGGCCTGTCTTGAAATAGAAGCTACTGATTTAGGAATTACTTTTTGCCCCAGGCAGGGCCGGAACTACTACTAACTACTAGGGGCCGGGCAGGGACGAAATAATTGACACCCGTTCTACGAGGAAGCACCATTTTTTTTTTTTTTTTTTCTTTATTTTAAGGGCTTTATCGCTGAGCGTTAGCGTCACCCTGTAACAACAGCACAATCAAATTAACCTAAAAACACCTTATCATTCTAGAAAGCACCATAAAAAAAATTCATGACCGTTTTACAATAATTTTAATTTCGTGTCTCATCCTTTTGAATTTCGCGCATGTTAGCTATGCACCTCTGCATTTGAGAACCTGCCTTTAAGCTATCTAGCAGTCTCCGTCGAGATAGACGACCTGCCACTGTCAGTGTCACTGTGACAGTGTCACAGCTTTGAGCTTTTTGTCAGATATGATCCGCTTTGCTTACGTTGCCAAAAAAAAAAAACAATTTTCGCAACGTAAACAAACCGGATTAAATAATAAAATAAGATAAAAATAAGATAATAAATATTTTAAATAATAACTATTAAAAATATTTTTGTTCCCTTCCAAGCATTGAAAGTTATTGATGAACGAGGCGTCATTTTTTTGTCCTGCCTTGGGGCCACTTAAGCGAAAGTATCGGCTCTGGCATCAGGTCCAATCAAGTCTATACTTACGCTAAAGAAGTCGGTAGTTGAAATCCCACGTAGGTGACACCACAAAGTCTCTTGTAGCTGCTGGCTAGAATTTGCAGCAGTATTAATATTTACGTCTTCCTTTATAAGCTAGGGTTATGAAATATAACAAAGAACGCCCGCAGTCTGCGGAGGGTACTGCCGCGGATTATGTACGAAAACCTGAATTTATTAGCTCGCACATTAGCAGTAGGTACTTAAAAATGCTTTCAAGATGTCGTGTTCCTCGGCACCCTTCTACGATTTTGTAGGAGTAACATACAGGTGATATAGTAACATGTTTGTTCTTAATATTAAGCTTTCGTTATGCTTCATTACAGCACCAGCGACCTACCCCTGCTCCCCACGGTTTGAGATTTCCTTATTACATGAGAGTTTAATATGAATGTATTAAAGACGTAAACCTTCTGTCCCGTCTTCTGTATTAAGCACGTAAACCTTCCGGAATATATTCTTTAAATGGTGGAGACCGAATTAAAATCCATTCCGTAGTTTAGAAGTACAACGCGGTCACACGTACAGACACGAAGTCCGACTTGAATTTATATTATGTTTATAGATTAGAAGAACAACGCGGTCACACAGCCAGACACGAAGTCCGACTTGAATTTATATTATGTTTATAGATTAGAAGAACAACGCGGTCACACAGCCAGACACGAAGTCCGACTTGAATTTATATTATGTTTATAGATTAGAAGAACAACGCGGTCACACAGACAGACACGAAGTCCGACTTGAATTTATATTATGTTTATAGATTAGAAGAACAACGCGGTCACACAGACAGACACGAAGTCCGACTTGAATTTATATTATGTTTATAGATTAGAAGGACAACGCGGTCACACGTACAGACACAAAATCCGACTTGAATTTATATTATGTTTATAGATTAGAAGGACAACGCGGTCACACAGCCAGACACGAAGTCCGACTTGAATTTATATTATGTTTATAGATTAGAAGAACAACGCGGTCACACAGACAGACACGAAGTCCGACTTGAATTTATATTATGTTTATAGATTAGAAGGACAACGCGGTCACACGTACAGACACAAAATCCGACTTGAATTTATATTATGTTTATAGATTAGAAGAACAACGCGGTCACACAGACAGACACGAAGTCCGACTTGAATTTATATTATGTTTATAGATTAGAAGAACAACGCGGTCACACAGCCAGACACGAAGTCCGACTTGAATTTATATTATGTTTATAGATTAGAAGAACAACGCGGTCACACAGCCAGACACGAAGTCCGACTTGAATTTATATTATGTTTATAGATTAGAAGAACAACGCGGTCACACAGACAGACACGAAGTCCGACTTGAATTTATATTATGTTTATAGATTAGAAGAACAACGCGGTCACACAGACAGACACGAAGTCCGACTTGAATTTATATTATGTTTATAGATTAGAAGAACAACGCGGTCACACAGACAGACACGAAGTCCGACTTGAATTTATATTATGTTTATAGATTAGAAGAACAACGCGGTCACACAGACAGACACGAAGTCCGACTTGAATTTATATTATGTTTATAAATTAGAAGAACAACGCGGTCACACAGACAGACATGAAGTCCGACTTGAATTTATATTATGTTTATAGATTAGAAGAACAACGCGGTCACACAGACAGACACGAAGTCCGACTTGATTTTATATTATGTTTATAGATTAGAAGAACAACGCGGTCACACAGACAGACACGAAGTCCGACTTGAATTTATATTATGTTTATAGATTAGAAGGACAACGCGGTCACACGTACAGACACGAAGTCCGACTTGAATTTATATTATGTTTATAGATTAGAAGGACAACGCGGTCACACGTACAGACACAAAATCCGACTTGAATTTATATTATGTTTATAGATTAGAAGAACAACGCGGTCACACAGACAGACACGAAGTCCGACTTGAATTTATATTATGTTTATAGATTAGAAGGACAACGCGGTCACACGTACAGACACAAAATCCGACTTGAACTTATATTATGTTTATAGATTAGAAGGACAACGCGGTCACACGTACAGACACGAAGTCCGACTTGAATTTATATTATGTTTATAGATTAGAAGGACAACGCGGTCACACAGACAGACACGAAGTCCGACTTGAATTTATATTATGTTTATAGATTAGAAGGACAACGCGGTCACACGTACAGACACAAAATCCGACTTGAACTTATATTATGTTTATAGATTAGAAGAACAACGCGGTCACACAGACAGACACGAAGTCCGACTTGAATTTATATTATGTTTATAGATTAGAAGGACAACGCGGTCACACGTACAGACACGAAGTCCGACTTGAATTTATATTATGTTTATAGATTAGAAGAACAACGCGGTCACACAGACAGACACGAAGTCCGACTTGAATTTATATTATGTTTATAGATTAGAAGGACAACGCGGTCACACGTACAGACACAAAATCCGACTTGAACTTATATTATGTTTATAGATTAGAAGAACAACGCGGTCACACAGACAGACACGAAGTCCGACTTGAATTTATATTATGTTTATAGATTAGAAGAACAACGCGGTCACACAGACAGACACGAAGTCCGACTTGAATTTATATTATGTTTATAGATTAGAAGAACAACGCGGTCACACAGCCAGACACGAAGTCCGACTTGAATTTATATTATGTTTATAGATTAGAAGAACAACGCGGTCACACAGCCAGACACGAAGTCCGACTTGAATTTATATTATGTTTATAGATTAGAAGAACAACGCGGTCACACAAACAGACACGAAGTCCGACTTGAATTTATATTATGTTTATAGATTAGAAGAACAACGCGGTCACACAGACAGACACGAAGTCCGACTTGAATTTATATTATGTTTATAGATTAGAAGGACAACGCGGTCACACGTACAGACACAAAATCCGACTTGAATTTATATTATGTTTATAGATTAGAAGAACAACGCGGTCACACAGACAGACACGAAGTCCGACTTGAATTTATATTATGTTTATAGATTAGAAGAACAACGCGGTCACACAGCCAGACACGAAGTCCGACTTGAATTTATATTATGTTTATAGATTAGAAGAACAACGCGGTCACACAGCCAGACACGAAGTCCGACTTGAATTTATATTATGTTTATAGATTAGAAGAACAACGCGGTCACACAGACAGACACGAAGTCCGACTTGAATTTATATTATGTCTATAGATTAGAAGAACAACGCGGTCACACAGACAGACACGAAGTCCGACTTGAATTTATATTATGTTTATAGATTAGAAGAACAACGCGGTCACACAGACAGACACGAAGTCCGACTTGAATTTATATTATGTTTATAGATTAGAAGAACAACGCGGTCACACAGACAGACACGAAGTCCGACTTGAATTTATATTATGTTTATAGATTAGAAGAACAACGCGGTCACACAGACAGACACGAAGTCCGACTTGAATTTATATTATGTTTATAGATTAGAAGAACAACGCGGTCACACAGACAGACACGAAGTCCGACTTGATTTTATATTATGTTTATAGATTAGAAGAACAACGCGGTCACACAGACAGACACGAAGTCCGACTTGAATTTATATTATGTTTATAGATTAGAAGGACAACGCGGTCACACGTACAGACACGAAGTCCGACTTGAATTTATATTATGTTTATAGATTAGAAGGACAACGCGGTCACACGTACAGACACAAAATCCGACTTGAATTTATATTATGTTTATAGATTAGAAGAACAACGCGGTCACACAGACAGACACGAAGTCCGACTTGAATTTATATTATGTTTATAGATTAGAAGGACAACGCGGTCACACGTACAGACACAAAATCCGACTTGAACTTATATTATGTTTATAGATTAGAAGGACAACGCGGTCACACGTACAGACACGAAGTCCGACTTGAATTTATATTATGTTTATAGATTAGAAGGACAACGCGGTCACACAGACAGACACGAAGTCCGACTTGAATTTATATTATGTTTATAGATTAGAAGGACAACGCGGTCACACGTACAGACACAAAATCCGACTTGAACTTATATTATGTTTATAGATTAGAAGAACAACGCGGTCACACAGACAGACACGAAGTCCGACTTGAATTTATATTATGTTTATAGATTAGAAGGACAACGCGGTCACACGTACAGACACGAAGTCCGACTTGAATTTATATTATGTTTATAGATTAGAAGAACAACGCGGTCACACAGACAGACACGAAGTCCGACTTGAATTTATATTATGTTTATAGATTAGAAGGACAACGCGGTCACACGTACAGACACAAAATCCGACTTGAACTTATATTATGTTTATAGATTAGAAGAACAACGCGGTCACACAGACAGACACGAAGTCCGACTTGAATTTATATTATGTTTATAGATTAGAAGGACAACGCGGTCACACGTACAGACACGAAGTCCGACTTGAATTTATATTATGTTTATAGATTAGAAGAACAACGCGGTCACACAGACAGACACGAAGTCCGACTTGAATTTATATTATGTTTATAGATTAGAAGGACAACGCGGTCACACGTACAGACACAAAATCCGACTTGAATTTATATTATGTTTATAGATTAGAAGGACAACGCGGTCACACAGCCAGACACGAAGTCCGACTTGAATTTATATTATGTTTATAGATTAGAAGAACAACGCGGTCACACAGACAGACACGAAGTCCGACTTGAATTTATATTATGTTTATAGATTAGAAGGACAACGCGGTCACACGTACAGACACAAAATCCGACTTGAATTTATATTATGTTTATAGATTAGAAGAACAACGCGGTCACACAGACAGACACGAAGTCCGACTTGAATTTATATTATGTTTATAGATTAGAAGAACAACGCGGTCACACAGCCAGACACGAAGTCCGACTTGAATTTATATTATGTTTATAGATTAGAAGAACAACGCGGTCACACAGCCAGACACGAAGTCCGACTTGAATTTATATTATGTTTATAGATTAGAAGAACAACGCGGTCACACAGACAGACACGAAGTCCGACTTGAATTTATATTATGTTTATAGATTAGAAGAACAACGCGGTCACACAGACAGACACGAAGTCCGACTTGAATTTATATTATGTTTATAGATTAGAAGAACAACGCGGTCACACAGACAGACACGAAGTCCGACTTGAATTTATATTATGTTTATAGATTAGAAGAACAACGCGGTCACACAGACAGACACGAAGTCCGACTTGAATTTATATTATGTTTATAAATTAGAAGAACAACGCGGTCACACAGACAGACATGAAGTCCGACTTGAATTTATATTATGTTTATAGATTAGAAGAACAACGCGGTCACACAGACAGACACGAAGTCCGACTTGATTTTATATTATGTTTATAGATTAGAAGAACAACGCGGTCACACAGACAGACACGAAGTCCGACTTGAATTTATATTATGTTTATAGATTAGAAGGACAACGCGGTCACACGTACAGACACGAAGTCCGACTTGAATTTATATTATGTTTATAGATTAGAAGGACAACGCGGTCACACGTACAGACACAAAATCCGACTTGAATTTATATTATGTTTATAGATTAGAAGAACAACGCGGTCACACAGACAGACACGAAGTCCGACTTGAATTTATATTATGTTTATAGATTAGAAGGACAACGCGGTCACACGTACAGACACAAAATCCGACTTGAACTTATATTATGTTTATAGATTAGAAGGACAACGCGGTCACACGTACAGACACGAAGTCCGACTTGAATTTATATTATGTTTATAGATTAGAAGGACAACGCGGTCACACAGACAGACACGAAGTCCGACTTGAATTTATATTATGTTTATAGATTAGAAGGACAACGCGGTCACACGTACAGACACAAAATCCGACTTGAACTTATATTATGTTTATAGATTAGAAGAACAACGCGGTCACACAGACAGACACGAAGTCCGACTTGAATTTATATTATGTTTATAGATTAGAAGGACAACGCGGTCACACGTACAGACACGAAGTCCGACTTGAATTTATATTATGTTTATAGATTAGAAGAACAACGCGGTCACACAGACAGACACGAAGTCCGACTTGAATTTATATTATGTTTATAGATTAGAAGGACAACGCGGTCACACGTACAGACACAAAATCCGACTTGAACTTATATTATGTTTATAGATTAGAAGAACAACGCGGTCACACAGACAGACACGAAGTCCGACTTGAATTTATATTATGTTTATAGATTAGAAGAACAACGCGGTCACACAGACAGACACGAAGTCCGACTTGAATTTATATTATGTTTATAGATTAGAAGAACAACGCGGTCACACAGCCAGACACGAAGTCCGACTTGAATTTATATTATGTTTATAGATTAGAAGAACAACGCGGTCACACAGCCAGACACGAAGTCCGACTTGAATTTATATTATGTTTATAGATTAGAAGAACAACGCGGTCACACAAACAGACACGAAGTCCGACTTGAATTTATATTATGTTTATAGATTAGAAGAACAACGCGGTCACACAGACAGACACGAAGTCCGACTTGAATTTATATTATGTTTATAGATTAGAAGGACAACGCGGTCACACGTACAGACACAAAATCCGACTTGAATTTATATTATGTTTATAGATTAGAAGAACAACGCGGTCACACAGACAGACACGAAGTCCGACTTGAATTTATATTATGTTTATAGATTAGAAGAACAACGCGGTCACACAGCCAGACACGAAGTCCGACTTGAATTTATATTATGTTTATAGATTAGAAGAACAACGCGGTCACACAGCCAGACACGAAGTCCGACTTGAATTTATATTATGTTTATAGATTAGAAGAACAACGCGGTCACACAGACAGACACGAAGTCCGACTTGAATTTATATTATGTTTATAGATTAGAAGAACAACGCGGTCACACAGACAGACACGAAGTCCGACTTGAATTTATATTATGTTTATAGATTAGAAGAACAACGCGGTCACACAGACAGACACGAAGTCCGACTTGAATTTATATTATGTTTATAGATTAGAAGAACAACGCGGTCACACAGACAGACACGAAGTCCGACTTGAATTTATATTATGTTTATAGATTAGAAGAACAACGCGGTCACACAGACAGACACGAAGTCCGACTTGAATTTATATTATGTTTATAGATTAGAAGAACAACGCGGTCACACAGACAGACACGAAGTCCGACTTGATTTTATATTATGTTTATAGATTAGAAGAACAACGCGGTCACACAGACAGACACGAAGTCCGACTTGAATTTATATTATGTTTATAGATTAGAAGGACAACGCGGTCACACGTACAGACACGAAGTCCGACTTGAATTTATATTATGTTTATAGATTAGAAGGACAACGCGGTCACACGTACAGACACAAAATCCGACTTGAATTTATATTATGTTTATAGATTAGAAGAACAACGCGGTCACACAGACAGACACGAAGTCCGAATTGAATTTATATTATGTTTATAGATTAGAAGGACAACGCGGTCACACGTACAGACACAAAATCCGACTTGAACTTATATTATGTTTATAGATTAGAAGGACAACGCGGTCACACGTACAGACACGAAGTCCGACTTGAATTTATATTATGTTTATAGATTAGAAGGACAACGCGGTCACACAGACAGACACGAAGTCCGACTTGAATTTATATTATGTTTATAGATTAGAAGGACAACGCGGTCACACGTACAGACACAAAATCCGACTTGAACTTATATTATGTTTATAGATTAGAAGAACAACGCGGTCACACAGACAGACACGAAGTCCGACTTGAATTTATATTATGTTTATAGATTAGAAGGACAACGCGGTCACACGTACAGACACGAAGTCCGACTTGAATTTATATTATGTTTATAGATTAGAAGAACAACGCGGTCACACAGACAGACACGAAGTCCGACTTGAATTTATATTATGTTTATAGATTAGAAGGACAACGCGGTCACACGTACAGACACAAAATCCGACTTGAACTTATATTATGTTTATAGATTAGAAGAACAACGCGGTCACACAGACAGACACGAAGTCCGACTTGAATTTATATTATGTTTATAGATTAGAAGGACAACGCGGTCACACGTACAGACACGAAGTCCGACTTGAATTTATATTATGTTTATAGATTAGAAGGACAACGCGGTCACACGTACAGACACAAAATCCGACTTGAATTTATATTATGTTTATAGATTAGAAGAACAACGCGGTCACACAGACAGACACGAAGTCCGACTTGAATTTATATTATGTTTATAGATTAGAAGGACAACGCGGTCACACGTACAGACACAAAATCCGACTTGAACTTATATTATGTTTATAGATTAGAAGGACAACGCGGTCACACGTACAGACACGAAGTCCGACTTGAATTTATATTATGTTTATAGATTAGAAGGACAACGCGGTCACACAGACAGACACGAAGTCCGACTTGAATTTATATTATGTTTATAGATTAGAAGGACAACGCGGTCACACGTACAGACACAAAATCCGACTTGAACTTATATTATGTTTATAGATTAGAAGAACAACGCGGTCACACAGACAGACACGAAGTCCGACTTGAATTTATATTATGTTTATAGATTAGAAGGACAACGCGGTCACACGTACAGACACGAAGTCCGACTTGAATTTATATTATGTTTATAGATTAGAAGGACAACGCGGTCACACGTACAGACACAAAATCCGACTTGAATTTATATTATATTTATAGATTAGAAGAACAACGCGGTCACACAGCCAGACACGAAGTCCGACTTGAATTTATATTATGTTTATAGATTAGAAGAACAACGCGGTCACACGTACAGACACGAAGTCCGACTTGAACTTATATTATGTTTATAGATTAGAAGAACAACGCGGTCACACAGACAGACACGAATTCCGACTTGAATTTATATTATGTTTATAGATTGGCGAATAGTATATAATAATACTACTGTCATGGAAAGTGTTTCATTTCAATTGCAGGTATGTTGTGCTTTAGAACTCAGAGATAAGAAACTGAAACTGCTGGACATGTAGTTATTCTTTCTACATAAACTAGTCAACATCGATGAATGAGAAGATATCTAGAATTTGGGACGTTAGAAGTAAGGTACACTGCAGAGAGTCGTCAAAAAACCTTCCATAAATATATAAAACAACCGTATTCCATGAAAACCACTACAAAGTGAAAAAAAAGACACGTAATTTTTAATACTGTTGTGTTTATTTTTAAAGGTTGATTTGAAAAAAAAAAAAGTTTTCAATTTTTCACTTGTTAGTTGTAACCTACCCCCTACAAATTTGAACACCACTACCTGCTATGTAAATAACAGTGACAGGAAGTTGCTATATATATACCACATAGACTACGTGGGAAAAATACGTATTATTGAAACTAACTCAAAAACTACCCAAGCAAAGTTAATAAAATTAATATGGGACCACCGCCACCATCGACAAACAAATGAAAAAAGAATTTTCAAAATCGCACCACATTTGACGAAGAAATCGGTGAACATACAGTCGAACATAGAACCTCCTCCTTTTTTGTAGTAGGTTAGAACAAAATCTAACGATGAATCAAAAGGTTATCTAAAACGGTTATAACTGTGGAGAGTAGCGGCCGCGATAAGCCGCGACGATCGCGCGTCTCCTGTTTGTGAATCGCGCGATTACCATACCGACTGAACTCGGGCCCTTTTAGTGCCTGCAATAAAACAATTACTGGCGACGTCTTCAGACTAAAGACTAGCGAGCGCAGAGCAAACATGCTTGTATGCCTACACGCCCCCGACGCGACAAGCAACTGACGTTTTAATTAACGAGTGTGCTTGTGAATGTGTGTGTGAGGTACAATGTTATTGATGGGGTAAATTCGCGAAAATAAATAGTGGTTATGATGGTTCAATGTTGGTTGTTAGCATAGTGTTGATTAGTAAGAAGAGGAGAAAGAAGAGAGAAAGTATCACGCGGCTGTCCACTTACTAACTTTGGGAAACAAAGACGGTTTTTGTAGTAAACCTTGTACAAGTTTAAGGAAAAAAGAGAGTGAGAGAGAGAACCTTGCAGTTTTCGACATTTATTAGGTGTTACATATTTTTTGTGATATCTAATGGATGTTGGAAGCCGAAAGGCTCAACATCTTATAGAAAATCACTTAGTAGCATGAAGAGTTGTCTGATTATTGGTAGAAAGTAGCAAGCACACAAATCCCTAAAAGAAACATTAGCCCGTGGCAACTGGTCACAAAAATATTTGAAAGGGAAACGACAAGCTTACGCTGAAGGGAAGCAAACATGCACAAACACACGACCTTTACCGTCAAAATAACTTCGGCATCCCGTGCTTGACCTGTGAACTTCACATCAGACATTTCTGCCTATTCTCCCGTCTGCGTTCGTGTCTGTTCTGCCGCAGCCATGCTTGTTGCTATTTGCTTTCCCCGCGACGCATATTAATGGCGTCCTTATTTTAAATCCCGGGATGTAAAGCGGTTAAGTCGAATCCCGGATAAATTACTTAGCGAGCCCGGTATAACCCGGAATTACTGGGTGAGGCCACTGAGTAAGATATTGAAGAAGGTTAGGTTCAACAATCGATATAAAAGTTTTACTATAAATCAACATAATTCACAGTCCGTCTCCAGCCCCTGCTCGGCAGTGGCCTCTCATTTCTCCATGAAGATTTTCGTGGAATTTCGTTTATTACTTTACGATAAATTCGGAAAACTACATCACGTGGTGGTGATTTTCTGTTGTTCGCTTATCTATCCCATGTTGTACCTTATTAGTAGTCCCAGTTATCTTGTTGCACTGACGTCACTTTTTTGTAGGGATTGAATGTTTTAATTTATCGACCGTCTCTATATCGATGTTTGTAGTATAAATTATGCAATAATGCGATTAAGTTTTTGCCAATCGAATCTCTGCTCAATCTCAATATAGACAAAAAACTGACGTCAGTGCGACAAGGTAACGGGGTCTACTTATTAGTTAGTAGCTGTCTTGTGTTTTTGAAATCCAATTCAAAAGTAAGAGACGAGATGGGTGGCAGGTGCAGGCGGAGATGGCGGGACGAACTTGACTCTTTTCTTAATGATTGGCCACAAACAGCAATAGCTAGGGATAAGGAGGGAAGGGAGGGCTTTGCCTTGCAGTGGCTAATTTATTTTATGTAAACCAGGCTGTATTCACAATGGAGATGGGAGAGTAACTAATGAATAATTTGCTAAACGCGGTATGTATGTAGGTACCCATGCACCTAATCTATTAGCATTAGTGAAACCTTTACATAAGAAACATAGCAAAACAGAGCCAAGTAATTACCGTCCAAAAGCTTTACCGCCTACTGCCTACAGCTTCAAATATTTTTGAGAAGGCGATGTGCATATTTTTCGCAGAATCTGTACACACGATCGTGTACACTTTCTGCGAAATATATAAAATATTTGACGATGCCAAAATGACTTTCGGAAAAATCAATGAACAGCATTAGCAGTCTATAAATTTATACAGGAAGCCCTAAACATAATAAATAATAAAAACTACGCAGTAGGTATAATGATTGACATGACCAAAGCTTACGACAAAGTACAGTATGATATTTTGCTAAACAAGCTATGTATATAAACAACGTTCCGACATCAATCGTAGGGCAGTTATTACAACAGGTAGATAGCCGCAAACCCTATTTTATAAACCTGAATATTTTAACTCTGCCTCAGTCATATATACTGGAAATATTAAATTTTTACTATAATTTGTTCATAAACACCAAGAATTGTAAACTAAACGGGAAGACATACAAACAAGATACACTCTCCGATACAAAACACGACTAAACTTACCAACATCCCGCTTAAAAACATATTTATAATATACATTAATTAAGCCCCCTGGTTATGTCAATAAAAATATATAATAAGTTACCCGAATCAATGAGAAAAGAAAAAAAAACTTCATCTATTTACGATTAAATTAAAAAAGATATGAAGGCGCTGATAAAGAGGCAAATGATAAAAGTCGGCTTGTCTTAAATAAAAAAATTGCTAAATCTATATAGTTTCTGGTAGCGGAAAATATATATGTTATTCTTGAACACATTTCATTTCATTTTTTATTTTATTTCTATTTTATATAAAGGCAGGAAAATGATGATTCTTGAACACATTTCTCAGAACTTAGTTGTTACCAAAACACGTTTAGAAAAAAAAAATCTCGATACAAATTAACGGTAAACTAACCCTTTACTTTGAATTTCAATCCAAAATATATGTATTAAATATCAGCGTACTGTTAGTATTTAATTAATAACAAGAACGGCTTATTTGTATGCAGAACTTGGTTGTTTTTTATTTTCAATTACTCAACTCATTTTTGAGTAAATAGATAATTGCTACATATTTTGCAATAAATTACAAGCGTTGTGTTATCGCGCTTCTCTTTCTTTTGTATGCAGTCTGACAGTGACCGCGTTGTCAGTTGTTGTCAGCGTTAAATTTTATTACAGTGTAAACGAGTCGTGGTAAATATTTGATTGTGAATCAGTGACAGGTTACCGGCAACAAGTGAATTTTTGCATTGTCATCTTAACAGGTACAATACTTCTTATTTTACTTGCTGTTAGTTTGTTTACGTATTATAATTTCTCCAGCATTTACCTTGTTCACTTTCCGTACGGCTTCATATTGATGCCAATGACATTTGAACGTAAACATAACCTTAGTTTGTTTTGGTGACAGAACTCCTTTACATTAAATTTCATTTTTCTTTTAAACTAATCATCTATCTAACTGCTGCCACACCTATCTACTCTCTTCCAATTTCTTGTCGCTTTCTTATTTGAGTTATAATCATGATTATGACTCGTAGCGCCCGTGCTCGCTTTGAAGAGTCCAAACTTAATCAGGCTTTGAGCGAATTAAAGGCGTCAAAGGAGTCCTGTGACCAACTTAATAAGGAAATAGATGACAATGAAAGGGTGCTCTTTGATGCCCATGAAAGGAATAGGAAGTTAAAAATTGAAATGGCTCAGATATATACTCAATACACTGATGCCATAGAAGAACGGGACAGGCTTCAACTTGTTGTGGATGGGTTCAGCCAGTCTAGCATAGAGTATGAACAAGCTCTTAATCACAAACATTTACTTCAACAGCAGCTACACGAGGCTCAAAGTCAAATTACACAACTTGAAACTACAAATCATAACATCACAGCCTCGCTGAATCAAAGTCTGTTCAATGAATTGATTCCTATTGCCCCATCAATGGTTTCTGCCATAAAACCCTCTTACACTATAGATTTAACAGGTGATGACGATTCAAAGTCATGTCATTCAATGAGGGTAGTCACCAGTAAAAACAAACTAAAAAAATACATTAAAATTAATAAATACATTGTAAAAACACAGAAAATGGTAAAAAGACAGAGGTTCTTTATCAAAAATGTTAAACTCAATAGAGAAAGGTTAAATTTACTTAAACAATTAGATACGTATTCTTTTAATTTGGAGCAAAGTACTAGGAAATACAACATTGACACACAGGACTTGCAATCACAACTTGACCACCTACAAGAGAAACTTAGTTCAATGACTAACAAATATAATACCTCTGAACGAGGGAATACTCGTATAATGTTGGCAATGAATGATTTGGTTAACTCACAAACAAACAACTGTGAGCATTGTCAAACAACATCCAATGTACCTACGCCAGACCATTCATTGGCAACATGCAATACCACCTTACCGCTGCCTTGTGTTGATTTGAAAATTCCTTATACTAATTATTACAATAAACAATGTAAACAAATCGTAAATAATGATATTGTATTATTTTGTGATGAGATTGGCAAGGACTTAGGCCACTTGTTGACAAATGAATACCCAGGACACTCAATAATAAATTACTGCATGCCTGGTTGTTCTTTATTTGATATCATGAAAGAAATTATTAAATGTAACTTTAAACAGGAAACAACATTATTATTTTTAT
Organism: Tiliacea citrago; assembly: GCA_963921375.1. Classification (NCBI taxonomy): domain Eukaryota; kingdom Metazoa; phylum Arthropoda; class Insecta; order Lepidoptera; family Noctuidae; genus Tiliacea; species Tiliacea citrago. The sequence continues at coordinate 27,428,066 of OY992786.1, forward strand.
GGGAAATAGGGGAAATGTAAACAAAGGAGAATTTACTCCAATATCATAGAACATTGTGCAACCTACGTTTACAAAAAATTGAGTTGTTTACATTCCCATATATAATAGTAACAGTTTTCCACAGGAAGAAAATAACATAAGATTTGACATTAATATTACATTGCACAATTGAACTTATAATGATAATCTTTTCCATTTAATTGATACTAACAATTATGTTAGTAATAATTTGTATTTGACAAAAGATAGATATAATATTGTTATGTACTATCTTTCTAACTACCACAAAAGACAGATAGCTGTGTCGCTATCATATTTTTTTACTATTTCAGCCAAAAATTTGGCTAAACAAATTGCTTCTTTTGAGCAATGCAGTGTAATTTTAAACTATTCTGTCAATAATTTGGTAACAATTGATGACATTGATTATCATTTAAATTAGAAATTAGGACAATGGAGGAAAACTCTTGCAAAAATGTTAAGAAAGCAAATAATAAATCAAATGAAAGTGTAACAAAATCAAATAGTATCAACTTGGTGCATCAAAACATTCAAGGGTTTTTGAACAAAGATTTAGAAGTAGAATTATTTCTGAATTGTAACAATATAGATATTCTTTGTATGACAGAACATTGGCTTAAAAGCCACCAGTTCATGTTCAATTTTAGTAATCACCAGGTTGGTAGTTCGTTCAGCAGAGTAAATGCTATACATGGTGGCTCATTAATTTTAGTGAATAACCAGCTTAGATTTAAAGACCGCAAGGACATTGTGAGCCTCTCTGTTGAGCGGACAATTGAAATAGCCTGTATAGAATTGGAGCAGTTCATTATATTAAGTGTGTACAGACCTCCCTCAGGATTGTATGATTGTTTTGAAAAGGATGATGTATTGCACAAAATCTGTAATTCAAATAAGTCTATCATCACTTGTGGTGATTTTAATGTTAATTTATTAGAAAATTCCGGGTTAAGTACTAAAATTATAAGTTTGTTTCAGTCATACAATCTTGCTTACCAATTTTTGGAGTCCACTAGAATAACTCCCACTAGCGCCACATGCCTAGATAACATTTATACAGATGTTATACCAACCCACAAAGAAATTATTAATCTAATAGACTCAGATCATTGCGGACAATTAATCACTATTCCAAATCCGAACAAAAAAGTTATTAAAAAAGATATCACTGTCAACCCAAAAACTACTAAGCGCTTGGAAACATTTAAAACTAAACTTTTGAGTAAATTACCAGTTTTGTCAACTAATGTCGCGCCTAATCAACAATATAATGATTTCTTTTGTATGTATTGCACACAATTTGCCAACACTTTCATTCCAAAAACATTCTTGGTTAATAGTAATGCTTCTTTCAGTGACTGGGCCACCGTTGGTATACATAAAAGTAGAAAACGACTTATGAGTTGTATGATGAACGGACTATTATAAACACTGCTGAATTTAATTTATATGTTAAGAATTATTCAAAATTATTTAAAAATGTTTGTTGTATGGCCAAGTCACGTTACTTAAGTTCAAAAATCAAAAATAGTAGTAATGTAATTAAAATGACATGGAATATCATTAATAGTGAAACGGGAAGGTCATGCAACCGAAGTAGTGACTACAGCCTTGCTATTGATGGTGAGTATAATTACCTAACTATTAAGCCCTTGAAATGCTGTAATTCACTGTAATTGAAAATGTTTTAGTGTTTATTTGGAATTTGGATGATAAATTATGCAGTCACAGTATTAAGGCTCGTACAGACTCGCGCGATATTACAAGCGTGACAGGCCGCGACAAAGAAATTGTGCTAATATTGTCGCGTTGCTCCCGCGATATCGCACTAGTCTGTACGAGCCATTAATCAACTATTGCAGCTGACCGTTTTAAAACCAAGATCGTATAAAAGTTCGCAGTAGGAAATTATTTTTTTAGTTATATAATAAATATTATATATTGTATCTCTGAAAGTTTGAACACTTCCAGAGATTCTTTCAAAAGTTTTTTTTTTTCATGTCTACCTAATATTGTTAATTACGACCTGTGGGATAAAAGTTGGGCAGCGCGGGTGTGCCGGAGGAGTGTATCTCTCTCCTGTGGTATTGGTATGCAAACCAGAAAAACCATGTGAAGTGGGCGGGGGCGCTGTCGAATGAGTACAAATTGGAAGGTGGCGTTAGGCAAGGTGGTTTATGCTCTCCTCTGTCGCTCAACATTTATGTTGACCAGCTTGTCAAGCGGCTCAGTAGCACACATGTCGGCTGCCACATAGATGACACTTGTTTCAACAATATTAGCTATGCAGACGATATGGTGCTGCTGAGCCCCTCCATAAGCCGGCTAAGGAAACTTTTTGACGTGACAACGTCTTATAATTCGATGGAGCCGGCTGCACGCACGAAAAAACATGACTCATGCGGCGTTACCACGCTCTGAGGCGTTCCATTTAAGGCTTGAAGTGCAAGCGAGAGCGCGGAACGAGCGACAAAGAGGCACAATCGGCCTCCGCGTTCGGCAGCGTTCGACATCTGTCTCTCTCCTACTTGAGTGAGCGATGCGTCCGCGTGGACAGCTGCTATACAATAATACATTTACATGTTTTCGTCAAGAAGTGCAGTGAAAAGTGAATGTGGTGTCAATTGTTTATAGCAACGATAATTGCGGCGATTCTTATGACGTTGTCATGTTCAACTATCGTCAGTAAACCGACTTTACAGACAACCGATTTTTTTTTCTATTTGTGAGAAGTACGCGGGGGTTACAATGTAACTCAAATAAGAGTGAAATTTTAGTATATAAATCAGGCAAACAACAGCCTACCCATGTGCCTCCTGTATTTCTCAATGGAATAGCCCTAAAGCAGGTTGAAGCTTTTCAATATCTGGGTCACATTGTGACAGGTGACCTCAGGGACGATGATGATATTGAGCGGGAGCGCAGGGCTCTGAGAGCTAATATGCTTACACGCAGGTTCGCACGATGACGAGAGAAGTGAAGGTTACGCTATTCAAAGCTTATTGCATATCCTTCTATTACTCAAGCGGCCTGTGGTTGTGATATACGCAGCGAGCCTACAGAGCCCTGCGCGAGTACGATAATGCGTTCAGCAATAAGAAATATGTACTAGGTTAAGGTTTTTATGGGTCTATGCCACCCGAAATAAAGTTTTTTATTATTATTATTTTTAAACCTAGCTCGGTCACACTCACTTAGTCAAACGCGTGTAACGAAACACGCACCATTCAGAAAGCTGGCACGATGAGACAACGCCATCTATCAAACAACAAGCTGAAACGTTTAATGCGACCAGAATTTCTTTAAAATAATAAAATTTACCTAAAGTCGATATTGCTTCAGTAATGAAACATTTGTATTACCTATGTACTATCAAGGTAGGTATTATTACAGTCGTATACCTACTATTACAGACAGTCGTGTACTATTATTACAGTCGTGTACTATTATTATAATCGTGTACTATTATTACAGTCGTGTACTATTATTACAATCGTGTACTATTATTACAGTCGTGTACTATTATTACAGTCGTATACTATTATTACAGTCATGTATTATTATTATAATCGTGTACTATTATTACAATCGTGTACTATTATTACAATCGTGTACTATTATTACAGTCGTATACTATTACTACAGTCATGTATTATTATTACAGTCGTGTACTATTATTACAGTCGTGTACTATTATTACAGTCGTGTACTATTATTACAGTCGTGTACTATTATTACTGGCGTGTACTATTATTGCTGTCGTGTACATTATTACAGTCGTGTACTATTATTACAGTCGTGTACTATAATTACAGTCGTGTACTATTATTACAGTCGTGTACTATTATTACAGTCGTGTACTATTATTACAGTCGTGTACTATTATTACAGTCGTGTACTATTATTACAGTCGTGTACTATTATTACAGTCGTGTACTATTATTACTGGCGTGTACTATTATTACAGTCGTGTACTATTATTACAGTCGTGTACTATTATTACAGTCGTGTACTATTATTACAGTCGTGTACTATTATTACAGTCGTGTACTATTATTACAGTCGTGTACTATTATTACAGTCGTGTACTATTATTACAGTCGTGTACTATTATTACTGGCGTGTACTATTATTGCTGTCGTGTACATTATTACAGTCGTGTACTATTATTACAGTCGTGTACTATAATTACAGTCGTGTACTATTATTACAGTCGTGTACTATTATTACAGTCGTGTACTATTATTACTGGCGTGTACTATTATTGCTGTCGTGTACATTATTACAGTCGTGTACTATTATTACAGTCGTGTACTATAATTACAGTCGTGTACTATTATTACAGTCGTGTACTATTATTACAGTCGTGTACTATTATTACAGTCGTGTACTATTATTACAGTCGTGTACTATTATTACAGTCGTGTACTATTATTACTGGCGTGTACTATTATTACAGTCGTGTACTATTATTACAGTCGTGTACTATTATTACAGTCGTGTACTATTATTACAGTCGTGTACTATTATTACAGTCGTGTACTATTATTACAGTCGTGTACTATTATTACAGTCGTGTACTATTATTACTGGCGTGTACTATTATTGCTGTCGTGTACATAATTACAGTCGTGTACTATTATTACAGTCGTGTACTATAATTACAGTCGTGTACTATTATTACAGTCGTGTACTATTATTACAGTCGTGTACTATTATTACAGTCGTGTACTATTATTACTGGCGTGTACTATTATTACAGTCGTGTACTATTATTACAGTCGTGTACTATTATTACTGGCGTGTACTATTATTGCTGTCGTGTACATTATTACAGTCGTGTACTATTATTACTGGCGAGTACTATTATTGCTGTCGTGTACATTATTACAGTCGTGTACTATTATTACAGTCGTGTACTATTATTACAGTCGTGTACTATTATTACTGGCGTGTACTATTATTGCTGTCGTGTACATTATTACAGTCGTGTACTATTATTACAGTCGTGTACTATAATTACAGTCGTGTACTATTATTACAGTCGTGTACTATTATTACAGTCGTGTACTATTATTACAGTCGTGTACTATTATTACAGTCGTGTACTATTATTACTGGCGTGTACTATTATTGCTGTCGTGTACATTATTACAGTCGTGTACTATTATTACAGTCGTGTACTATAATTACAGTCGTGTACTATTATTACAGTCGTGTACTATTATTACAGTCGTGTACTATTATTACAGTCGTGTACTATTATTACTGGCGTGTACTATTATTACAGTCGTGTACTATTATTACAGTCGTGTACTATTATTACTGGCGTGTACTATTATTGCTGTCGTGTACATTATTACAGTCGTGTACTATTATTACTGGCGAGTACTATTATTGCTGTCGTGTACATTATTACAGTCGTGTACTATTATTACTGGCGTGTACTATTATTACTGGCGAGTACTATTATTGCTGTCGTGTACATTATTACAGTCGTGTACTATTATTACTGGGGAGTACTATTATTGCTGTCGTGTACATTATTACAGTCGTGTACTATTATTACTGGCGTGTACTATTATTACTGGCGAGTACTATTATTGCTGTCGTGTACATTATTACAGTCGTGTACTATTATTACTGGCGTGTACTATTATTACTGGCGAGTACTATTATTGCTGTCGTGTACATTATTACAGTCGTGTACTATTATTACTGGCGAGTACTATTATTGCTGTCGTGTACATTATTACAGTCGTGTACTATTATTACTGGCGAGTACTATTATTGCTGTCGTGTACATTATTAGAGTCGTGTACTATTATTACAGTCGTGTACTATTCAAACCTCGCCTACGGTCGGTTTCTAAACTCACACCCGATTTTAATATGTTATGCCACAGTTTCATAATCGACCATTACTTGTGTTATCAAATACTAGCTTCTGCCTGCGGCTTCACCCGCGTGGATGTCGGAAATTTTCCCACGGGAACGTGCTACCGGGATATAAAGCATCCGTATACCTATCATCCAAATCAATTCAGCCGTTAAAACGGGAAGGGTAATTAATAGACAGATGGACAGACAGATAATCCATCATTTCATATAATCTTCTTCTATTAATTAAACAGAATTTTATGATTCTAACAGTCTTACCACAAAAAACATAGACACGCCTTAGACACGTGTTTAGCAGTTGTTTAGCAAAAGTGATACCACAAAAGCATGTTTAGCCGTTGTTTAGGGTTAGACAATATTTAGACGTTGTTTAAATTTAAACAACATCAACCCCCTGTTTAACACGCGTTTAAGCCCCGCCATATTGCTTTCTCTCAGTACTTACGTAAATTGCAAATTGCAATGGGTGTCTTCGATTATGCTGATTTTAATTATTTGGACGACATAGAATGTATGACTAACGGTTGTACGTTGTTTTATACAAAATAGTTTTATAGAATTTCGTTTCACATAAAAAATTTCTCATATTACCATTTCATAGCATAATCAATACGCAGAATACTTACTTTTTTCAGAAATTTAAATCAACGATTTTTGTTACAAATAAAATTTTGTTTTAATATTCATATCATAGAATAACAAATCAAATATTATTCTGTATCCTCATATTGCTTAGTTAATGTCAAACTTATTAACAAGAAAAAAAAATATCGAGTGATTGAATCAAATGATTCACCAAGAATAGAGGGAATCTGACGCTCGACGGCCGCTAAAAATTGTTGACCTAATAAAAGATGATATTCCACATGATTCTCGTGGTAGGTGCTTAGATCCTCAAATTCAAGTCATTCAAGTTGCCTGTGCCTTACAGAACTGGGCCCGCCATCAGGTAAGCGCCCTTTCGTTATTGTCTTTAGTTTTTATTATCATTACCGATTGTCTTTTTGTTCGTTTGAATTTTTGTCAGAAGCAAGAACTGTCATTGAAAAGTATGTTCCGTTCCGTTGTTAATGTAATGGTGTAGACATAAATGTAAAAAGTTTTATGTACATAAAACTTTTTACATTTATGTCTACACCAGCCGTATGGTTACCAATAGATGGCAACCTTTTTATTAATTAAATAGTACCTATTTTCAATATTCTAGCTTAGTTATTCCGTACTAACAACGGAAACAAAAAAAAAATCGAATGAAAAGAAAAAGGCTCAACAAATGAAATCTGAGTAAAAGGAAACATTTCTTAGTATTGCCAAGTTAAAACAAAGATACGGCAATCTATGCAGTGTTTTGTTAGTTAGATGTTAAACATGTATTTGTGGTAAGAAATTTTAAACACTTGTTTAAGCAGTGTTTATCCCTTAGACACTGTTTAACTAAACACGTGTTTAAACGTTGTTTTATTTATTTTTTGTGGTAAGACTGTATATGTTTAACTTAAAAAGAATACTTAATTCTTTTTTTTACCTATCCCATTAATTTGTTATACTCTAGCGCCGCCATTGACCATGTTATATCTACATAATATTGGTTATAACTTTAAATTGTAATAGTATTTGAGCGGATGGACTGATTTTAATTAAATTAATATTAAAATATGTACCTCAAGATACGGATTCTGACTATATTTCCAATTCTTTAAGTCTCTTAAAAAGAGATAGTCAAAAATTTCAAAAATCATGTGAATTTTAAAATCATCCCCTATTTTATCCCCCCTTGGGGGATGATTTTACAAAAACACTGAAACACTAACTTTTTATTTCTTATCAAAATAAATTTGAATTTTCATATCCCTAACTTAAGGAATGCTAAGTTCCCCATACAAACTTTCATCCTATTAACCCCTTTTAGGAGTATTTTTGAGACAAAAAGTAGCCTCTGTCTCCTTGCCAAATTTTATCGAAATCCATTCAGTGGTTTAGGTGTGAAAAGGTAACATACAGACAGACAGAGTTACTTTCGAATTCATAATATTAGTATGGATTAGCATTAAAGTTTTCGAACGAAATATGCCGTAAACAGAAAAGAGAATTATCAATTGACACAAAAGAATAACATTAAAATAAGAATAACAGACGACCAGTTAATTAAACGTTAATTTTACTAAACTTCAGAAAACAAAAGATTTGGAGAGTAATAAATAAACGGTAGCCGGTTGGTACTCATTAGTGAGCTGGGTCAGCTTTAAATGAAATTAATAAATAAACGGTAGCCGGTTGGTACTCATTAGTGAGCTGGGTCAGTTTTAAATGAAATTAATAAATAAACGGTAGCCGGTTGGTACTCATTAGTGAGCTGGGTCAGTTTTAAATGAAATTAATATTACATTGGTATTGTTGTTACTTTAATTTGGAAAGATTTGTAGGCCGAGAAATTTTTGTTTATGACCTCTTTGGTAAATCAAGCATCAATATAATACATTGCACTGACAGTGATCAATGTCCACGTCAGACAAAGTTTCATGGGGGTTTCCCATGAGGAATGTTTCAGTAGGTACTTAGTACAGACATTCTATTTCATGCGTTTATCGTAACTGGTGAAATGTGAAATATACCGTGCACCTCTGCTTACATCTAGGAATATAAACATGTTGTCTTTTTCTTTTGCCTAAATAGATCTTAGTACTCAATCCGGCAGCTCTATTCCCTGTATATTAGCCACTTCTGTCTCCGTTATTGCTCCCCTGGGGACAGTTGACACTACAAGCCACGAACAAACGTGTGGCGTCACTTTGTATTGAGCAACCTATTCAATTTGATAATATTCTATAGAACTGGTATCCTAATAAAATGTTACGATAGTTTGTTCATATTATTCGATAGTCTAAAAGTAAAGGTAATATTATTGTCGGTTTACTTTATATGGCGCTAGTTTTTCCTAAGAGATGGGCAGACTTTACAGCTGTCAATAAAGATAACAAATGCAAAATGTTTTCTACAACTTTTTTTGGTCTCAAATCGACCCAATCGATTCTGAATCGAACGCCAGACTAAGTTTGTAATTCATATTTTGCGACATGAATGAAAAGTTCAAGACCCCCACCCACAGATGGAGGTCAGTCAGTTAGATTGTAATACTCGTTTTTACTAACAGTAGAAAGCACATAAATGAACGCCTAAAGATACGATGAGATAAGAAGACACTGAAACTCCAACAGTGCGCTCTTATTTAGGAGTCAACTAGTGTTGCTGAAAACGGGCAAAAGTGTATTTATTCTCCACACGTCAAACATGTAATACATAATTGTAGCACTTTAACCTTTCACTTACATCGTAGCGCTTTATTTTTAAACCCTCGTTACGTTTCAGACACGGTTTAAAGCATAAACTTTGTACGGAAGGTGTCTCTTACAATAAATTCAATTAATTAAAACATACGCGAGAGTGTTTCAAGTTAATTGCTTACGAGGAAGTTACCCACGGGATGAACCGCGGGATACGGGATGTGGGACGAAGACCGAGATTGACTTCGGTTGCGTACCTACGCTTAGCTTAAAGTGGAGCTTAGGTGGAGGAGAAAGGTTTTTTTGAGTTTATTAGCCTACATTTGGCGGTATTTTTAGTATTCTTGATACAGTATTCAAAATTTCGCTTAAAAAAGCACAAGACACAAAACACAAACAGACACAAAAGTGTCAATCATGCAACGGAGAGAGTATAACTTTCGACTGGTCTGTTGAGATATCAATCCCATATGTTTTTCTTATGTTAAGTTGGACGTCCTTTTGATGATATTCTTCATTTATCACATATCATAAGTAATTTAAGATAACAAGATGAAATTCACCTATTTTGTAGGTCAAGAGACATACAAAACACAATAATATGACAGTCATCCTCTTTAATCACCAAGAACAATCGACATAACATAAACACTCATCAGTTAGAGGCAGTAGGTATGCGGACCAGGTCACAGTTATAGAGTGGTGTTAAAAGTAACGGCTCAGTTACAGTAGACGTAACGGTTCCAATATCGACAACTGTTACCAACTTTGTTTCTCTTCGAAACGTGTAGAGATGGGAAATGTTCGGAAATTCGGATATGTGAGATATTTGAAAGAGTTGTGGATGGTTTGAGAAACAAAAGAGCAGCTGCGTTTTTAGTCCAAGTATTTTTGTTTAACTGTGTTGCTGCAGATTACCTATAACTTGTTACTTATATTATTATATAATAATATATATATTTTTTATGATTGAATCACTAAAAAATGTTACTACAGGCTTACGAAAAAAAACAAAATTATTTAGAGGACAAATACTTTGAATGTTTGCCTCTGAAATTCCGCCAAAGGGCAAACAAAAAACTTATAGAAAAGGATAATAAATACTTATCGAAATACATAATTTGCAGGTTTACTATTAATAAATATAACGGTCCATTAAAATTAACCATTAAAATGATGGCCAAAGAACTATAACTTAACATTTAAAACTACACCTAGGTGTCTAGTAATAAAACCACAAACAATAATATCCGAACATAATCTCACATTATCCGCCACGACCAGCCTTTGCGCAAAAAAAATCCGTATTTGTCAAGTCATAACCCTAACAATACGAGATAGGGAATTAATATCCGCGCCGTATCCGAAACTGTTGGTAAACGGTAAAGATAAGCTGTAGTTGTTCCGAATAATGTTTCCTTTGTTCAATAGATACTTTGTCGATAAACTATCATAATTTCTGAGGACTGAGCTGAATACAAAAGTGGGGTGTTTGTTTTTACGTGAATTTGAAGGTTACGTTGGTTTTATGTTTTTAATTTAACTAATTATTTTTGAGGATTTCACTAGAGATGTTCTTGCTAAGCGATAGACTGACCTATTGGCCGACATGTACCTGTAGCCTACCTGTGAGAAACTTCTAACTGTATGACCTGTAGTTTTTTTTTGACTAGGGAATTTTAACTTTTAAACTTCGTAACGATTACCATTTGTTTTTAACAGTAGATTCTGGTAGGTATGTATCCGGACAAGTAAACATGTTCCTGCAAAGTCTAGGTACATGTATGTTGTACCAGGAATATATCAGGCAGGTATTTTCTCCGAGATGAGTCGGCAGCACAATATGGCTGTAGTCATAAGCATCTCGGTACTCGCATATGCAGGCATTTGAAGGCGTTCGGTTATCGCACGGAAAACGTATTTCCCCTCAGATATATTATCTACTAGGAAAGCCAGCTGCTCCTTGTCAAAATAGAAGGTTCATATGTGGTGTATAAAGTAAAAAAAAAATAACACAACTCAAAAATAGTCTATACAAGAGATGTTATTCTTGTTGAAGGGTTTGTTTTTAAAAAGTTCCCAGAATGGTTACATAAGAATACCTTAGTAATTTTACTGACAAAACTAGCTCTGCCCGCGGTTTCGCTCACGTGACTGTGTAGGTACTATGGGCATTATATTTTAATGTGAACGTGAAGTCATAGTATATTCGTATTATCCTCTACAACATCGGTGGATTTTTTTAATTTAAACTAAAACTTGTAAGTACGTCTTTGGTTTAAAGACATGAAAGAAAAAAATTGTAATACATGCCTTTTCTTAGGTTTTGACAGTGAAAATAGTTTTTCTCAAACATGCTTGGAAATTCGAGCATTATTTTGATAGCCTTCTTCGAGATAAATCGAAATTTACTGGCCAAATACATGCGAGCAGCGGCCGCCAAAAGTTGTATAAAAATCCATGTGTCGTGGTTTAGCGGCCAAATAAATTACATAGTAAACTCATATCTATCGTGTAATTTAAAAACCGGTCAAGTGCGAGTCGGACTAGCGCACGAAGGGTTCCGTACCATTATCTATAAAAATGGCAAAAAAATCACGGTTGTTGTATGGGAGCTCCCCTTAAATATTTGTTTTATTTTAATTTAATTATTTATTTTTAAAGTGAATATATAACTAAATATTCTGTGAACATTTCAAGCGTCTACCTGTTACCGTTATCAATATCGAGCAAAAATATCACGTTTGTTGTATGGGAGCCCCCTTAAATATTTATTTTTTTCTATTTTTTAGTATTTGTTGTTATAGCGGCAACAGAAATACATCATCTGTGAAAATTTCAACTGTCTAACTATCACGGTTCATGAGATACAGCCTGGTGACAGACGGACAGACAGACAGACAGACAGACGGGGGAGCCTTAGTAATAGGGTTCCCGTTTTACCCTTTGGGTACGGAACCCTAAAAATGGAACGATCTTTTACTCCGAAACATGGAAACCAAACTTATCAAAGGTTTGATTAAAATTTCGAACTGGCTTGCAAATAGAAAGCTGTTTATTGGAAATGAGCGTGAAAAATTATCGTTGTTCGTCATTGAATCTGGAATTTATAAATAATTTACTTTGTTTGAATATCCGCGCATTTTTTGAGAAAAGCACTATACAAGCCTTACAACTAAATACAAATAAAAACATAATTGTATTCTATCACTTCTTTTAGAACACATAACATCGGGGCTGTAATCCTCGATTGGTCAGACAGTACCTACTTAATCATTAACAAAATTAGTTAAGTAACATTACCTACCTACTAGGAACAGACTGGCGGTTTTTAATCCCCATAGTCACAGCTACCCTTCCCAAATACATACAATGCCTCACCACCATTTCACCGAATCTCCCCAGCCACAAAAATAAGGCGTGCACCCGTCAGATCGCAGGCCGCAGACGCATTGCCGCGACATAAATACCGGTATGAAATGCGGTGCTACGCGACGCGGCACGCGCTTCATTTCGCTGTGTCAAGCGGTAAACTGTTCCGTGGGTTATCGTCTATCAGATGCAGGTGGGTAAGGGTGTGAATTCATGGATGGAATATTCTGGTGCATGTAATGTTTTTTTGATCTATTGAAAAAAAAAGAGTGTGCTTTAGACCACACGACTGAAGTAAAGCTTACAAATAGTAATACTAATTATACTTACTTACAACAATAGGCCTGCACTGTGTCTTAGATATATGAAACGCAACTGGCTATGAGAGAAAGAGAGAAAGAAAATATGTGCTCGCACCTCTCTTTCTTGCCCCTACAGTAATATATGAAACGTAACTATCTCTTTTTATCTTCACTAACTTATATCTCCCTCTCAACTTCCGTTCGCTCGCTTCCGTAACGGTCTCTTCACGCAATCACCTGCTTACTCCCTAAGTCAAGGGCGTATAAAGAAGTTTTACTTTAAAAACATGCGGGGCAGTCTTTGGGGACTGCCGATAGAAGTGAAAACTAGCGTTCGGTGACGATGACGCCAATTCCATGATTTTTGTTCACCCAAAAAGTGCTCAACGCGCCTAAAGTTAGAAAGTTTTCACTTCAAAAATTGAGCTGTTATTAAATGACGAATACAATGACACGGCTAAATAAAAACAGTCAAAAGTTAAGCTACGCTTGCCGTGACGGTTCGTGTATTACACATCGAGACCGGTCCGTGCCTCAGAAAGCACGTTAAGCCGTCGGTTCCGGCTTTCATTCGTAGATCTCGTCACGGGTAGTCAAAAGCCCAAAAGTTTGACAACCAGTCTTACCAATGGGTAGCGTGTTATAGTACGCGCCAAAGATGAGACTTGACGAGCGTCAGTAGTGGGGAGCCTGCGTAGTGTAAATAAATAAAAAATAATGTAAATCGTTCACTGCGTAAGTCAAACTACGTGGTTACGTAGCGACTACGTGCCACTAAAGATGAGACTTGACAAGTCTCATCTTTAGTGGCACGTAGTCGCTCCATGTCAAATACTGGTATTCAGCTGCATGCGGTTAGACTGGAAGCCAAACCTAACATAGTTGGGAAAAGGTTAAGCAGATTGATTATTAAATGACGAATTAATGTCAAATCAAGGCTAAAATAAGGAACAGACGAAGTATTTCAGAAATATATAATTTTCTGTGTTGATTTGGTGCCGTCAAAATCTTAACTATTGTTTTGAGTAGAACATAATTTTATTGTAAACTAGAAGTACACAAAACAACAGTGATAATCGTACGAACGATTATCACTGTTGTTTAAAACGACAATAACACAAACAAAGCAGTACAAACAATCTGACGACCCCGAAAGTCTAAAACTACTTCGCATCACATCTAGATTAGGAGCGATTTATATCAGTTAATTCTCGATTGCGCCTCATTTGGGCACAACTCGATACTTTTGGATTAAGGCCTGCTCTAATCTTGATTTAAGTCAAGACTTACTTGTTTGGAATGCGGCGTAAGTTGCGGCTACAGGGAATTATGTCTTAGAAGGGTACTGTCTCTGGTAGGCCGGCTTTTGTTTTTCATTATTTAGGTTTCTTGAAGAGTCTATAGATTGATTTTCAGATGGCGCTGAGTTTATTGGTTTTATTTACGGAATGTAACAGCGAGCACATTGAAATTAAGCTATTGCTAACTAAGCCTAATCTGTGGGTAGTCAAAACAAGTGTATGGTAAATCATATTTTATTAGGGTGTTACCCGTGGTCCCAGTGGGTCGACCCATTACCGGGTCCATGATTATTTTTTTTACCCGTGGTCTTTTCGAGAAACACAATGCTGCCAAATTAAAATGGTAGACCGTTAGTTCTTCAAGTAATTAAAAAATTAAAACCATCTACTGATAATGAATCATTTGGGTTAGGTTAGGTTAGAACAGTGACAATTAACTCGCGAAGGCGAGCGAGCGTGCCGCGGTAGCGGCCGCCGAGCGCCAGATTCCCTCTATTTTTGGTGAATCATTTTGAATGTTTCAAGTTAGTTACTTGAAGAACTAACGGTCTACCATTTTAATTTGGCAGCATTGTATTTCTCGAAGGGACCACGGGTAAAAAAAATACCCATGGACCCGGTAATGGGTCGACCCACTGGGACCACGGGTAACAAGTAATTGTATTGGTATGTAGGAGTACGTATTACGTTATTAAATATAAGTGACTTTAGGAAATATGATACAATAATACTGCATAAACGTTTGAAGATGCTGAAACCCCTTTCAGCATCTTCAAACGTTTATGCAGTAAACACCATTCATTTGAGATCAAAAAATTGATTAACTTGTTATTTGAAGATCCATGATGATGTAGTGAACCTTAAGAAAGGTGAAGATCCCATAAAGATGCCATCCCCAAACAAGCCAATAAATAAATAACCGCACAATTACCGTAGCGTTTTATTTCCTCTGTCGCGAGCGGAGAGCATCAATACGAATACCAGTCGAGCTCGTATATTATGATAAATACGCTCCCTTTGCCCCACTTATTGAACATATACATACATATATGTTACATGAAGCAAATTCTCACAGAAGATTCAACGAACGAGGAAGGAATAAGCTCGGAAGCCGAGGTGCAGAGCATTTGAACGCCAGAGTTTCGGAGTTAGTACGTACAATTATAACATTTAGATTTATGTTTCTTTGATTCATACTATTAATTACTTCGCATACTATTGCATATAATCAATCTAACAATTCTCAGCCAAAATTGATATGATTCTTAATTTTGATTAGTAGTTTATAAAGTTCTTAAGTTTAAAAATTATAATGTTGTCGAAACTCATATTTATTGTACACACATTGTCTGCATATCAATTGGAATAGTTGTGTCAATTCCTTTCTTTGGACTACCAAACTTTGTCTGGAGTTAGGCTTCCGTACTTGTTTAAGCTGTGTGCCGAAATATACTCGTGTTTCGTAATATTCACCTGATCGTAGACTATGGCTTTATTAGGACGTTATTGCCTCTCCAATTCGACATGCCGCGAATATTTTTTTATTCGTGAATTTGGAAAGATATCGATGAAGTTTTGAAGGTATTTAAGGGGCCGTGCAATATTCTTGTTGTTCATTTGTCACTCAATTTTATTATTGCCCCGAAAGACCTTCCGACTTGCAAAATTTTAATAATAATTATGGAAGCAATTAATCCTGAAAAGATTTGCAATAACCCCTTATTATTGTTCTTATCCCCCAAAATCTTTTCATTTTAAATCACATTTAAAACA
This sequence comes from Tiliacea citrago, assembly GCA_963921375.1. NCBI lineage: Eukaryota > Metazoa > Arthropoda > Insecta > Lepidoptera > Noctuidae > Tiliacea > Tiliacea citrago. The sequence goes on from OY992786.1 coordinate 27,444,016, forward strand.
AAGAACCCGGTTATTTCTCCGACCACTTCGATCATTAAAATCGTCAATAATTATCCGTTCCTTTATAAGAACCCAATTAATAAGAAATAAAAACGAAAAGAGAAAAATGGCGGATGCTTTAATTGCGCGCCCAAATTACTAAAGCGATTACAAAAGAAAATATGACAAAGGTGGTTCGTTTAACGTAATGGTCGACTTTACAACCATTTCTAGTCCATTTGATTAAAAAAGCTCGCATCCAGAGCCGATTGATTTTCTTTTACAATTCAATTGCTCTTTAGTTTAGAGAAGATAACTTTATTACTGCGGCAATAAGGGTGATTTTTCTGTTTCTTAGGTTGTTTAAATTTGTAATTTGAATAACGCGGAACCTCTTCATTTGGAACGGCATTACGATAAAAGAAAAGGCTTCAGTGACTATTAAGAATGTTGGAAGTTCCCCCTTTGTTGGTGGAGCAGCTCGGCTGCTGAGGAGGCTATGGGGGGGGGGGGAGCAAAGAATCACCCGTGTAACGATAATTAGCTTCTGTTCATTTTGGATGGAAATGCATTTCAATTTTATTAACACTTATCTGTTTAACGAATTTAAAATGAATCCATTTAAGTTTAAATTGTTTTTCAGGGATCAATCTTACCAAAACACAGCAGTTGGATGGATAAATGTTAGTTTAGCGGCTATTTTTGGTACAACGTGTTTTTTTTGGGGCTAAGTTAATAAGAAGTACTTATTATAAACACAATAAAGTACCTGTATACAAATTACTACCATTTTCTTGAGACAACTATTTTCATACCGGTCATAAAACTAATCTCATACAGCACGCCCGTCAAATAAAACTTGAAAGCGAAAACCAAGCGAGTGTTCCCATTATTTTTCATTAAAAACATTGCACTTGAGGCGTGACCTCATTCTCCGATGCATATTCCATGTCTTATATTTTCTTGTTTGCCGTCCGTTCAGAATAGTTCAATTGCTCCATAGCTCTATAGCTCCATGATTGGTGTTCCGATCGCCTTCGGAAATATTGTTCGCGGCAAAAACAATTTCAGAAGATATTGTTTGTTTGAAATACTGGATATATTTTGCTTTTAAAATTGATTTTGAAATAGCGGACGTTGTGTCAAGATTGAGCAGTAGATGAGGGCTTTGTGAAGGGTTCTATTTTGTATTTGTTGTGACGATAAAACGGAAGGAAGGATGTAACAGTGCTTCTGTGTGAATGAATAGTTTTTTTGTGTGATAGAAAAACGTTGAAGTTTACGAATTTGGCATATAAATTGTCCGATTTAGCACTAACGGGATGACGTATGACGTTTAAATGCTTTACAAGATTGTCGAACTAGTCAAGGATAATTTTTATTATCCCTAATAAAAAAATCGGCCAATTGCGAGTCGGACTCGCGCACGAAGGGTTCCGTAATTTATTATTAACTTTTTATCTATAAAAATGGAAAAAAGATCACGTTTGTTGTATGGGAGCCCCCCTTAAATATTTGTTTTATTTTAATTTAATTATTTATTTGTAAAATTAATATATAAATAAATATTCTGTGAATATTTCAAGCGTCTACCTGTTGCCGTTATCAATATCGAGCAAAAACGAGAAAAAAAAACACGTTTGTTGTATAGGAGCCCCCTTAAATATTTATTTTATTCTGTTTTTTAGTATTTTTTGTTATGGTGGCAACAGGAATACATCATCTGTGAAAATTTCAACTGTCTAACTATCACGGTTCATGAGATACAGCCTGGTGACAGACGGACAGACAGACAGACAGACGGCTGAGTCTTAGTAAAAGGGTTCCCGTTTTACCCTTTGGGTACAGAACCCTAAAAAACCAGCCAAGTGCGTGTCGGATCACGCACAATGAAGGGTACCATAATTGGGATGAACTTATCCCAAAACCAGACTTAACATTGTAGTTGAAAAACATGTTCTCCCATGCCGATATACGTTACGGTCAATGCTCCAACTGCAAATGTAAGTTGGTCGACTATTACTCGTCAACTTGTCCTACTTAGCTGTGATAGTTTTCCTTTTAATTTCGTTATCTATACTAGTGCCCTAATTTTTTTCACGTATCCATAAACAACCATACAAACAACAATCCATCAAAACGGATCCTGGAATCGAAAAATGGTTTTCACAGACCCGCAATGTTTTTGAACGGTCTATCCAACGATATCCCCACACCATGGAAAAGATGAGAAAAAAAAATCATCCCCTGTTTACGTACAAGGGGGATAACCTATTCCCCTGCCAAATGACAGCTTTCTAGTACTGAGAGTCTCTGAGCTAAGCCGGGGATATACAGACTGACAGACGAACATGGTGAAATTATAAGGGTTCCCTTGTTGACTATGGAACCCAAAGAAAGAAATCAGTATCCATCTTGTATTTATATCGATTAAAACACTGACTATTCGATAATGATATTTACCTACCTATAATCTTAAAGTGAAATACTTAGCTTTAATAATAATATATTTATGTGAATAAGTCAGCGTAGCAGGACTGCTTATCGTCGTTTATACAGCGGTATGTATTCATAAAGAAGTCGTCATGTAATAAATACGTTATTGTTATCAAGTACATTGTATCGGCAATTCGTAGCCTCACAATATAACAGCCTGTCGCTGCTACACAATCCACGCGGCGGATCGGTAGTAACTCGCCGTTTTATATGCGGCGAGCGCGTAATGAACGAAGTCGTGTGGACGATGGGGAACCAATGAATATATCGAATAATATTCACTATGTCCAAGGTTACACCAGATACGTTGGTGTGTGGTGAAACTATGCTTATATTTCTTTATAGAAATCGGTGTTCTAAAGTAGGTTTATCCCTGTTTCGTCCCTTAAATCGATAAGGACGGGTCGGCTTACTATTGAAGACCATACAAATATTTGCTGAGTGCAAGAATCGTCCCATGATTTAGACGATTGTGATTGAACGATAGTAAATAGCACAGTTAATCATAATACCGGTAGCTACTACCGGTACTACTAGCTACTCGCGTATGCAGGTAGCTACTCGCGTACGCAGGTAGCTACTCGCGTACGCAGGTAGCTACTCGCGTACGCAGGTAGCTACTCGCGTACGCAGGTAGCTACTCGCGTACGCAGGTAGCTACTCGCGTACGCAGGTAGCTACTCGCGTATGCAGGTAGCTACTCGCGTACGCAGGTAGCTACTCGCGTACGCAGGTAGCTACTCGCGTACGCAGGTAGCTACTCGCGTACGCAGGTAGCTACTCGCGTACGCAGGTAGCTACTCGCGTACGCAGGTAGCTACTCGCGTACGCAGGTAGCTACTCGCGTACGCAGGTAGCTACTCGCGTACGCAGGTAGCTACTCGCGTACGCAGGTAGCTACTCGCGTACGCAGGTAGCTACTCGCGTACGCAGGTAGCTACTCGCGTATGCAGGTAGCTACTCGCGTACGCAGGTAGCTACTCGCGTACGCAGGTAGCTACTCGCGTACGCAGGTAGCTACTCGCATACGCAGGTAGCTACTCGCGTATGCAGGTAGCTACTCGCGTACGCAGGTAGCTACTCGCATACGCAGGTAGCTACTCGCGTATGCAGGTAGCTACTCGCGTACGCAGGTAGCTACTCGCATACGCAGGTAGCTACTCGCGTACGCAGGTAGCTACTCGCGTACGCAGGTAGCTACTCGCGTACGCAGGTAGCTACTCGCGTACGCAGGTAGCTACTCGCGTACGCAGGTAGCTACTCGCGTACGCAGGTAGCTACTCGCGTACGCAGGTAGCTACTCGCGTACGCAGGTAGCTACTCGCGTATGCAGGTAGCTACTCGCGTACGCAGGTAGCTACTCGCATACGCAGGTAGCTACTCGCGTACGCAGGTAGCTACTCGCGTACGCAGGTAGCTACTCGCGTACGCAGGTAGCTACTCGCGTACGCAGGTAGCTACTCGCGTACGCAGGTAGCTACTCGCGTACGCAGGTAGCTACTCGCGTACGCAGGTAGCTACTCGCGTACGCAGGTAGCTACTCGCGTATGCAGGTAGCTACTCGCGTACGCAGGTAGCTACTCGCATACGCAGGTAGCTACTCGCGTACGCAGGTAGCTACTCACGTATGCAGGTAGCTACTCGCGTACGCAGGTAGCTACTCGCGTACGCAGGTAGCTACTCGCGTACGCAGGTAGCTACTCGCATACGCAGGTAGCTACTCGCGTACGCAGGTAGCTACTCGCGTACGCAGGTAGCTACTCGCATACGCAGGTAGCTACTCGCGTATGCAGGTAGCTACTCGCGTATGCAGGTAGCTACTCGCGTATGCAGGTAGCTACTCGCGTATGCAGGTAGCTACTCGCGTACGCAGGTAGCTACTCGCGTACGCAGGTAGCTACGCGCCTACACATGTAGCTACTCACCTATACAGGTAGCTACTCGCCTACGCAGGTAGCTACTCGCTTCTGCGTGTAGCTACTCACCTACACAGGTAGCTACTAGCTTCCGCGTATAGCTACTCACCTACGCAGGTAGCTACGCGCCTACACATGTAGCTACTCACCTATACAGGTAGCTACTCGCCTACGCAGGGAGGTAGCTTTTTTTTGTTTTTTTTTTTAATTATTTATTAATTAAGGAACAAAACAGAATGTAAACAGAAACATCACAAAAACCTCAATAGGTTTGTGCGGATGTTGAAACACTTTCAAGCAATCTTAATACTAACGGAATATTATAAATCTAAGGTTAAAACATAGTTTACCTCATTGTGAGGTAGTTAGTAAATATTAACTAAAAAGTACGAAAACGACGACGGCGCGGGTCAAACGGGTCCCCTATGTTGTTTCGAACGCCGCTGTTGCGACACACGCTGTTGCGAATTATTTTTCCACTGCCTCACAGGTTCGAAAGCTCATGGCCTCGAATGAAGTAGTCGCGAAAGACGCTGTTTCGAAAAACATTTTCACTGCCTCATACGCTCGAATGCTTGTGATAGTAATTTAGTTAAATTGGATATTGATGAAGAGTTTTTGTTTTGGTAACTGAATTTACCAACAATAGAGGGGACCTGGCGCTCGGCGGCCGCTGCCGCGGCACGCTCGCTTCGCTCGCTCGCCTTCGCGCGTTAATGGTCACTGTTCTAACCTAACCTAACCCAAATGATTAAATACTTTTCTGTACACTTTATGACTAAATAAATCGAAATCACAAGCATTCGAGCGTATGAGGCAGTGAAAATGTTTTTCGAAACAGCGTCTTTCGCGACTACTTCATTCGAGTCCGTGAGCTTTCGAACCTGTGAGGCAGTGGAAAAATTATTCGCAACAGCGTGTGTCGCAACAGCGGCGTTCGAAACAACATAGGGACCCCGGGTCAAACAGTCCGTCGATGATACTACCAATTGAATGAAATTTAAACAGGATGATGCATTTTCAAAGAGATTCAAAGAAAAGTTTGTATTTATTTTTATAATTTTTATTTGTTATTTCCGATTGAATTTTTGTTGGAACATCATTAATTAGAGTAGGTATTAATTAAGCGTTAGTTCGTTTCCCGTAATAGTTTTTGTATCTCGGTACTACCAGTTTTGTTTGTGCTGCCAATCTTGTTGCTATAACATGATTGAATTTAATTTGCAGTTCTTTGTTGGTGAACTGTTCTATCAATAACCACTTTCGTATTTAAGTGTGTATTGGCAAGATTTTACAGTATTTAAAGAAACCCGTTACGTCATCACCATCATAAAGTGTTCATTTTATTTTATTAGGTATTATTATTTTTAATAAACGAAGTTGTAGATTGTATATTTTGTCTTGGTAAGTTTTAAATGTTCTGCCATAGCTAGTAATTCCATATAAAATGATTGACTCCGCAAGTGCATTATAAAGATTAAGCAATATTTTAAAAGGGACTTTGTATTTAATGATCGCAAATTTGGCTAGCATTGCTCGCAGTTTACCGCATATGGAGTCAATGTGATAGCCCCAGTTAAATCTTTCATCAACGACTAAACCCAAATATTTGTAGTTGGTAACCTGCTCCAATGGTACACATTTGCAACAAAGCCTTGATAATTGCACTTCATGCAAACATTGGTGAGTGTGCGCAATTATTTTAACTGGCTGGTCAGAGTTGAGCAAGTGATTGGAACGAACGTGGATAGTCTTAGTTTTACCAGCATTAAGCACCAGTCCAGCATCATGAGACCACTTACATAAATTATCAAAATCGTACTGAATTGATTGTTCAGCCTTAGATAAGTCTTTATCAGCTGCTACGAGACAGGTGTCGTCCGCATACTGATAGACTGAGCGGTTGCTAATAACATTCTCCATGTCATTGACGTAGGCTAAATAATGCAAGGGTCCTATAACTGAGCCTTGTGCTGTTCCAGTAGCTACTACAACTTCGTCACTGAATTCATTGCTGATTTTTACACGGCATGTTCTGTTTTTTAAATTATCTTTGCACCAGTTTAATATTGGGCCTCGAACTCCTGTATTGTTAAGCTTGTTTATAAGTGTATCATGTCTGAGAGTATCAAAGGCTTTGCTAAAATCAATGAATAACAGGATGACATGTTTTTTATCATTGAGGTGTTGGTTTATTTCATCTGTGAATTTAGAAAGCAGAATTGAAGTTGATTTTTTACGTTGAAAGCCAAACTGAGAACCTGATAAGACATCATTTTTAATGTAAAAGCTCTGAATTTGTTGACACACGTATTTTTCTACTACTTGATCTATAGCTGGTAATATTGTAATGGACCTGTAGCTGTCATAGTTACTATGAGATCCATTTTTGTAAATTGGTCGTACGATACCTGATTTTAATTCTTGAGGATATTCCCCAACTTGTATACTGGTGCTTATTAGCTTAACTATGACCTTAACTATCTTATCACTAAGAACTTTCACGTCTATACATCGAATGCCATCTATACCAGCAGATTTATTAACATTAAGATTTTTTATAATAGTTGATATATTACGAAACGTAGGTTTTTTAAATAACATGGACTTGTTAACCGGAAATATGTATTCTGATTCAGGGATGTTGCACTTAGGTAATATTTTCGTAATGTTTTCGCTAAATCCCTTACTGAAATTGTTGGCTATTATACTTATAGTTAAGTAATTTTTCTTGAAAGCTTTGATTATTGCTTCGTCTACAGACTTACAAATTCGCCCAGATAGTGTGATCAATATGTCCCACATTTTCTTTTTATTCATTTTATTTTCATTGATTAGGTTAAAGTAATGTTGGTTTCTTGATTTGTCTATAACTTTTTTAGTCTTATTTCGTTGTTTATTAAATTTTAATCTAAGTATTTTATTATTTATATCGTGTTTCCACTGATTGAAAAGTACATCTCTTTTATGACACATATTATTAATTTTACTGGTTATCCACAACTCCTTACTCCTTTTGCTGTTGGTATTAAATGTTTTTGAATACTTGGACTGCTCATAACAACACTCAAAACTATTTTTAATGTAGTTATATATCTCTGAAGGGCATTGCATACGAGTAATATTAACTACTTTCCAATCTATGGCATCCAACTTTGGTTTTAATTTATTATAATCAATTAATATTTTTACTTTTGCACCATGCTGTATAGCGTCTTTAGCTCCACCCCCAATACAAGACAACGCGATCATGCGATGGTCTGCCATAACCGTACCGAGCGCCGCCGAGTAAGGGTCCAACGAGCTCGATTTTACAAAAATATGATCAATACAACTTCGAGTTATAATATCATTTCGTTTTTCGATTCTAGTGTAATCTGAAATCGCGCTTGTAAGGCCACACTCAGCCAAACAACTTAGGTAGTAATCCCGAATGTTGTCATTCAATTTTAAATCAATATTGATATCCCCTAACAAGTATAAATCTGAGTGTTTGAAGGTGTCCTTACATAACAGCTCTTTCAATTCTCTGATAAACAAGTGCTTACTATCTTAAAACAGCGTTGTTAAATAAAAGTATATTATGTATGGCTCCACGCATATATAACCATTTAACAAACTCATTCTTGGAGATAAGTGATATAAGTATATTTAAAAACAATATCAAAACACTGTTACTAAAAAAAATTATATTACATGCGCATACACACATTATATTATATACGTATTACTATGTCACTGAATATTTACAGGATACAATTAATATTATATAATGTGTGTAAATTTGCATGCCTTACGGTAGGATATGGCTAATGGACACTATTGCTTGTTTTAAGACCTTCTTTTTGTACCCATATTCGCAAATTAATAAATGATTATGATTATCTTTGGGAGGTCTATAAACCGTGCAGATTGATGTTGTGTAGTGATATGATGTGGTCAAATGTCCAATTATGTATTCGCAGTGTTTTAGTGATACGTTATTAATGATTTGAAAGTTGTTGGTACGTTTAACATACATCACAATGCCACCACCCCTACGCTGCTCCCGCAGCGTATGATACATTTCATAGCCATTAATATTGAAGAATTGAATGAGATTACTGTTTTTAGAAATACCTACCTCTGTTAAAATCATAACATCAATATTAATTTTAGAAGAATCAATGAATTGAAGGACCAAAGAAAAATGTTTAACAATCGAGCGAATATTAATATGAACAATACTTACTTTTTGTTTACTATTTGGAAGATGATTACTAAACTCGTCGATGGTTGAACACTCAAGGAATTCTGATATTTGCGGTGAATAAACTGACGTGACCACTGGGTCTAACTACTATCGACAATTATTTTTCTGAACCGCCATTTTATCAATATCACTAGTGTTCCTAATAACAATCGGTTTGTCGTTTTCGATTTTACGAACCAATATTCTGCCCTTCTGGAACCAGATGTATTTGTAAGTTTCCTTCAATGTTTGTTAAGCTTGCCATAGTAGTGATTTATTTGCTTTGGTAAGAGCGTATCGAAGATAAACTTTAGACTTGGCTAAGTCAGGACTGACCTCAGGAACTACGTCTTGAACAACAACTGTTTCCTTCCGCGTTGTACGTATCCACTGATCCACCTGCTTCTCTTGTTGTAACATCACCTGAATAACTCCTTCTTTACCATTCCTGCCTTTAAGTCTTTTGACCATTGTAACTTCGCTTTTCTCAATGTTAAGCTTCGAAGCTATTTTAGTTGCGAGTATGTCCAGATTCTCGTTCTCATTATCAGGAATACCAGTAATCTCCAGTACATTAGCTAGGTTTTCTTGCTAAAAGTTTCTGATGTGTTGTTCCAATGCATCCATTTTTAATTCTAAGTACGTGTTTTGATTCATTAGGTATGTGTTTTTCTTCTCCATGACTTTAACGTAAAAGTTTCTAGTGTAGAATTTATAGCATTGATTCGTAAGCAACAAGTGCTAAGCGACTCATTCACAGATGCCAGTTCTTTCTTCACTGCTTTCTTAACCTCGAGTGAAATATCACGTAACAATTTATTCACCGCAGCACTGTTCCCATCCAGCTCACTAACATTATCATCCTCATTTTCATCATCTTCCGGAATTACGAAGCATGTCCATTCCAGGTTTTCTGCATTCCGCAGGGCTGTCAGCTGCTTAAAGGATAAGCCGGTGCATAGTTGATTTGCGTGAACTATTTTGCCACATTTGTTACACTCAAGCCCTGGTGATTTTTTTGTAATAGATTTTTCACAATTATCGCATCTAGGCATTTTTACTCGTACGTTGGAATATTTGCGTTGGGGGTAGATGTTTAGATATAAGACCTGACTACTCCGTACGGCCACTCAGGAGCGTATGTAGCTACGTGCCTACACAAGTAGCTACTCGCCTACACAGTTAGTTACTCGCCTACGCAGGTAGCTACTCGCATACACAAGTAGCTACTTGCCTACGCAGGTAGCTACGCGCCTATACGGGTAGGTACTCGCCTACACAGGTAGCTACTCGCCTACGCAGGTAGCTACTCGCCTACGCAGGTAGCGACTCGCTTTCGCGTGTAGTTACTCGTCTACACAGGTAACTATGCACCTACGCAGATAGCTACTCGCCAACGCAGATAGCTACTCGCCTACACATGTAGCTACTTGCCTACGCAGGTAGCTACTCACCTACGTAGATAGCTACGCACCTACGCAGATAGCTACTCGCCTACGCAGGTAGCTGCTCGCCTACGCAGGTAGCTACGCACCTACGCAGATAGCTACTCAACTACGTAGATAGCTACTCGCCTACGCAGGTAGCTACTCACCTACGCAGATAGCTACGCACCTACGCAGATAGCAACTCAACTATGTAGATAGCTACTCGCCTACGCAGGTAGCTTCGCACCTACGCAGATAGCTACTCGCCCACACATGTAGCTACTCGCCTACGCACGTAGCTAGTGGCCTACGCAGGAAGCTACACGTCTATACGGGTAGGTACTGGCCTACACAGGTAGCTACGCACCTACGCAGGTAGCTACTCGCCAACGCAGACAGCTACTCGTCTACACAGGTAGCTACGCACCTACGCAGATAGCTACTCGCCAACGCAAATAGCTACTCGCCCACACATGTAGCTACTTGCCTACGCACATAGCTACTGGCCTACGCAGGTAGCTACTCGCCTACACAAGTAGCTACTCGCCTACGCAGGTAGCTACGCGTCTATACGGGTAGGTACTGGCCTACACAGGTAGCTACTCGCCTATGCAGATAGCTACTCGCCTACGCAGGTAGCTACTCGCCCACACATGTAGCTACTCGCCTACGCACGTAGCTACTGTCCTACGCAGGTAGCTACTCGCCTACACAAGTAGCAACTCGCCTACGCAGGTAGCTACGTGTCTATACGGGTAGGTACTGGCCTACACAGGTAGCTACGCACCTACGCAGATAGCTACTCGCCTACGCAGGTAGCTACTCGCCCACACATGTAGCTACTCGCCTACGCACGTAGCTAGTGGCCTACGCAGGAAGCTACACGTCTATACGGGTAGGTACTGGCCTACACAGGTAGCTACGCATCTACGCAGGTAGCTACTCGCCAACGCAGACAGCTACTCGTCTACACAGGTAGCTACGCACCTACGCAGATAGCTACTCGCCAACGCAAATAGCTACTCGCCCACACATGTAGCTACTTGCCTACGCACATAGCTACTGGCCTACGCAGGTAGCTACTCGCCTACACAAGTAGCTACTCGCCTACGCAGGTAGCTACGCGTCTATACGGGTAGGTACTGGCCTACACAGGTAGCTACTCGCCTATGCAGATAGCTACTCGCCTACGCAGGTAGCTACTCGCCCACACATGTAGCTACTCGCCTACGCACGTAGCTACTGTCCTACGCAGGTAGCTACTCGCCTACACAAGTAGCAACTCGCCTACGCAGGTAGCTACGTGTCTATACGGGTAGGTACTGGCCTACACAGGTAGCTACGCACCTACGCAGATAGCTACTCGCCTACGCAGGTAGCTACTCGCCCGCACATGTAGCTACTCGCCTACGCACGTAGCTAGTGGCCTACGCAGGAAGCTACACGTCTATACGGGTAGGTACTGGCCTACACAGGTAGCTACGCATCTACGCAGGTAGCTACTCGCCAACGCAGACAGCTACTCGTCTACACAGGTAGCTACGCACCTACGCAGATAGCTACTCGCCAACGCAAATAGCTACTCGCCCACACATGTAGCTACTTGCCTACGCACATAGCTACTGGCCTACGCAGGTAGCTACTCGCCTACACAAGTAGCTACTCGCCTACGCAGGTAGCTACGCGTCTATACGGGTAGGTACTGGCCTACACAGGTAGCTACTCGCCTATGCAGATAGCTACTCGCCTACGCAGGTAGCTACTCGCCCACACATGTAGCTACTCGCCTACGCACGTAGCTACTGTCCTACGCAGGTAGCTACTCGCCTACACAAGTAGCAACTCGCCTACGCAGGTAGCTACGTGTCTATACGGGTAGGTACTGGCCTACACAGGTAGCTACGCACCTACGCAGATAGCTACTCGCCAACGCAGATAGCTACTCGCCTACGCAGGTAGCTGCTCACCCACGCAGGTAGCTACTCGCCTACGCAGGTAGCTACTCGCCTACGCAGCTACCACCTACGTAGCTACGCACCTACGCAGATAGCTACTCAACTACGTAGATAGCTACTCGCCTACGCAGGTAGCTATTCACCTACGCAGATAGCTACGCACCTACGCAGGTAGCTACTCGACTACGCAGGTAGCTACTCGCCTACGCAGGTAGCTACGCACCTACGCAGATAGCTACTCAACTACGTAGATGTAGATAGCTACTCGCCTACGCAGGTAGCTACTCACCTACGCAGATAGCTACGCACCTACGCAGATAGCTACTCACCTACGCAGGTAGCTACTCGACTACGCAGGTAGCTACTCTCCTACGCAGGTAGCTACGCACCTACGCAGATAGCTACTGAACTACGTAGATAGCTACTCGCCTACGCAGGTAGCTATTCACCTACGCAGATAGCTACGCACCTACGCAGATAGCTACTCGCCAACGCAGATAGCTACTCGCCTACACATGTAGCTACTCGCCTACGCACGTAGCTACTGGCCTACGCGGGTAGCTACTCGCCTACACAAGTAGCTACTCGCCTACGCAGGTAGCTACGCGTCTATACGGGTAGGTACTGGCCTAAACAGGTAGCTACTCGCCTGCGCAGATAGCTACTCGCCCACACATGTAGCTACTCACCTACGCACGTAGCTACTGGCCTACGCAGGTAGCTACTCGCCTACACAAGTAGCTACTAGCCTACGCAGGTAGCTACGCGTCTATACGGGTAGGTACTGGCCTACACAGGTAGCTACGCACCTACGCAGATAGCTACTTGCCAACGCAGATAGCTACTCGCCTACACATGTAGCTACTCGCCTACGCAGGTAGCTACTTGCCTAGCAGGTAGCTACGCACCTACGCAGATAGCTACTCACCTACGCAGATAGCTACTCGCCTACGCAGGTAGCTACTCACCTACGCACGTAGCTACTCGCCTACGCAGGTAGCTACTCACCTACGCACGTAGCTACTCGCCTACGCAGATAGTTACTCGCCTACGCAGGTAGCTACGCACCTACGCAGGTAGCTACTCGCCTACGCAGGTAGCTACGCACCTACGCAGATAGCTACTCAACTACGTAGATAGCTACTCGCCTACGCAGGTAGCTACTCACCTACGCAGATAGCTACTCACCTACGCACGTAGCTACTCGCCTACGCAGGTAGCTACTCACCTACGCACGTAGCTACTCGCCTACGCAGGTAGCTACTCGCCTACGCAGGTAGCTACGCACCTACGCAGATAGGCAGGTAGCTACTCGCCTACGCAGGTAGCTACGCACCTACGCAGATAGCTACTCGCCTACGCAGGTAGCTACTCGACTACGCAGGTAGCTACTCGCCTACGCAGGTAGCTACGCTCCTACGCAGATAGCTACTCAACTACGTAGATAGCTACTCGCCTACGCAGGTAGCTACTCACCTACGCAGGTAGCTACTCGCCTACGCAGGTAGCTACTCGCCTACGCAGGTAGCTACGCACCTACGCAGATAGCTACTCAACTACGTAGATAGCTACTCGCCTACGCAGGTAGCTACTCACCTACGCAGATAGCTACGCACCTACGTAGATAGCTACTCGCCTACGCAGGTAGCTACGTGCCTACACAGCTACGCTAGCCCCGCGTAAGTACAATAAAATGCACGTACCCACAACGATAGAGGTACTTACGGGCAGTAAGATTGATGCCGGGTGTGAAAACGCAATAATATTCTCAATAGCACCTATCTTTCAAGCAGGGTTGTCAATTTAGTTTGAACATTTATTTACAAAAGGGTGAGTAAAACGAGCCTCGCCTTAATTGAGTCCTTTCTATTGATAAATAAAGAAGGACTGACTGACCACCCACCTGGTGATCCCTGATAACCTTGAATCAAGTAATAGATCCTTTTATGTCGCTGCCGTCAAATTGATTGGGTTTTTCTTTAAAGCTCTTTTAAAAGAATTGGATTACGTTTTGTTTCAATTATTTGTTATTTTGTTAGGCATGTCGTGTTTAGTTGTTAATTGGATGGGTTGAAAGGCTCAGGTTCACAAAAACGTTATTACATAGATCGACCGTTGGAATTAAGTAATTAAATCAAGTTTTGTGTACGTGTGTGCTGTGTATTATGTCATTGTGTTTTAATGGTGTTGTTTAAATAAAGTGATGACTGCCTTTTTTTTTTTTTTTGGGAAATTATCAAATAACTTCTCCCGCTCTGGGCGGAGCGGGAGGGCGTATCAGACTTTTACTGACTAAAACCCACCCGTGTTCCTTCATTTGCCTGTGTGCCAGGGCCACGATATCCCTTTCAGACAAACTCGCAACCCTGGCAGGCATTGGCCCTAATGGACCCCGTCAATTCGTGCTGACGTCTCTTTGAGGCGCGCGTGGAACACAACGCCCCGTCGACCCGGGCCTGGTCCTTATCGGACGGCGAGCTACCCATCGCTCACCGTCCGCAAGCCCGCGCCTACGGTGGCCGGAAATCGGCTTGCGACTCCCGACGCCCGGGGCATCTCCTGCAGCGACTAGGGGCGTGAGGGCGCGAACCCTGCCTCTCCCTCACGCGTTCCGCCTCCTCCTTCGCGAGCATTACTGCTTCGCAGAAGGAGGTGACGGCCACCCATGCACTCTCGCTCCGAACCATGGCCTGAACCAGGGCCGGACGCGAAAGATCGCCGCTGCCGATCGCCTCCGTGAGGACACGGCGGTGCTCCGCCCAAGCAGGGCAGACCTCCACCGTATGCTCCACCTGTCCACCGGGCGATCCACACAGTGGTGACACCCGGGCATTTCCTCCCGCTTTATCCTAAACAGGAACCTCCCGAAACATCCGTGTCCGGTGAGGACCTGCGTCAGGCGGAAGGTGAGGACGCCGTGGCGCCTCTCTAGCCACTCCTCAAACAGGGGACTTATCGCCGCAATATTGGCGTGCCCAGCGCTGGGTTGCGACAATCGCACTCTCCATGTCGCCATGAGATCCCGCCGGAGCTCTGTCCGCTGTGCCGTGATTTCTCGCGGCAGCGGAGTTTTGCCCCGGCGTTTCGCCTCCTCGCGACACTCCCAGATGTGCGCGAGGACTTTTGCCTCCAGATCCCATGGCGGTAGTCCGGCAAGGAGGCTCGCTGCCTCACGGGAGACCGTGCGGTAACCCCGTACCAGCCTGATGGCCATGACCCTTTGGGACGCGTTCAACCGCTGGGCTGGTCGCAGCCTCAGAGAACGCGGCCACACTGGTGCCCCGTAAAGGGCCATGGACCGCACGATCCTCGCGTAGAGCCTCCGGCAGGAGGCGTTTGGACCCCCCAGATTGGGCAGGAGCCGCTTCAAATAATGACTGCCTAGACTTCAATTCCAAGAATACTTCAGCTTCGGCGAGGTTTATTTGAGAAGAAAACTTTTTGAAACAATCACCATGGATATTGAAATAAAAACTTTTACAAAAGAACACGGGGTCTGCTGTTTTTTTAGTAAAAAGTTTTTAACTTTTCACTTTTTATTGGCTCAGTTTGTAATTTATCCAAGTTACAATATCGTAATGTCAACTTCTTATCACCTTTTATAAAATTTTGCTTTTCTCGATACTGGGACGTTAATTGTTAATTGTAACCAGGAGAACTGGAGCTCATGGTAAAGTCACCATCAGATCCACATCACCATATGCAATGTGACGAGCATACTTTGCTTAGCAACCATATTAAAGAAACCAATCGAATCGTAACCAGTTAAATACTTATTAATAAGTAGTTCCGGTAGCCACTTGTGGTCGTCATCATTAGTTCCTCTTTACCAAATGGTACTTTCCGAGAGCAAATGCATGAGTAACTATAAAAAATACCTAAATTTCTATAGGTACCTACAAAATTTGAGGATTTTCCTCGATTTACATGGAATACCCTCATCAGATTCTAACTTGGTGACAAGGGGACCACCTCAATTGCATACCCTATCAAACAAAAATAATAATATTCAAAATCGGTCCACAGTTTACGGAGAAATCGGTGAACATCCGCAAATAAAAAAATGACATATAAGCTCTTCCTTTTTGAAAGTCGGTTAAAAATACTAAAATGTGTAAAACTAACGACCACTTGGCATCGGGGTATGTTTTACGTTAGGCAGGGAGAGACAAACAAACAAGACGTAAAAAATAACAAGTGATGAAATTCCGTTTCTGCCCCTTACCTACAGAACCCTAAACAGTTCAGCGCCTTGTTAAAAAATCCTACGTATTTTTATTCGCAAATTGTAAAATTCAGTTGTGCCCCATCAATAAAGATTCGGCGTACGTTTAATACAATCGGCCGGTCCCGCACGAGTGATTGCGGAGTCGGCCGGTGACTTGCGAATGTTGACGTTTATAATTGTCGTGTCGGACAGAGCGCCAATTCGTTTCCCGACTGCCGTACGCTCATTTGAATTGTATATTTACGGATAGGTACTAAAATTGAATCGGATTTGAGCGTGAAGTATTTTGATGGTGTTTTTTGTTTCTTTTTGTTGTTATTTTTTATTGTCGATGCAATTAAGGTTTTGTTTTTATTGATACTATTGCATGTGAAATAAGGCCTTTACAATCTTAGGTTAATTTTGAAAGAGGTAGAATTTGGCCAGAATGTTGAAAAAAAACACAAAAATAAAAGGAATAATAAAGGGAATCAGACAAAATGAATGAATAAATTCCTATAGAGGAAAGTTAGAAAAGTCTGTCCATATTGATACTATGTCTTCACAAAATTCACAACGTAGGTGAGTAGTGCCAATAAACAAAAGAAAAACTAAGCAAGTGCGTGTCGGACCACGCACAACGAAAGGTTCCGTAGTTGGGATGAATTTATCCCAAGAACATAGTTAACATTGTAGTTGAAAGACATGTTCTGCCATATATTCCAAATGCAAATGTAAGTTTGTACGCACAATATTTGGAGATTTACCATGTTATTTTAAGACCATAGATTTCTTATAGATTTTCCTGTCATCTATAAGTAAAGAACAATTTTCTGTATTTTTATTAAAAATTTAAGCTCAGAAGTTTTGGAGATAAGGTGGCGAGAATTAATGGTAAAATGTTCATAAATTTGTTCATATAATAAATAACTTTAAAAAGGCCTTATTTATTTTAAAGTTATAAAAAAAATGAGATCCTCGCGAGAAGTCCTTTCATTTGATATGTCACACGGTACAGTATGCAAAACTTTTTTTTAAAATTTTCCTATTTGCCCCCCAAAAGTGACCCCAATAATCACTATTTATTTATTTACGTTACACGTCCGTGTTTGGATCACAGAAATTCGTATGTGTAACAAATTTCAACTTAATCGGTCCAATCGAATCGGATCAAATCGGCTATGACAGACGGACAGACAGAAAGACAGACACACGAGTGATCCGACAAGGGTTCCATTTTCCTTTTGAGGTACGGAACCCTAAAAATAACTGTTCAGTCAAAAAGACAAAACAAGGTCTTTCAGAGTTTAACGCTCAATATCGTACGAAACAGTCGCGAAACATTATTCAAGGCTGGATGCCTTAGTAGAATGCCGTAGAAGTAGTAAAATATTTGTAACATTGCAAAGAAACACGCGTAACGAAAAGTACAAGGAAGCATATTTTCAATTAAGCGGTCGGAGAATTTTTCAGCCATTCCAAATAAACCACAACATTATGTTCACCGTTTTGAAACATACCTCAAACATTAGGTATGGCCTCGGTGAGATCATAACTTCTCTATGTATAACATTTACTATTTACTAAGCAAGTGCCCCGTTAGGTTTAAATTTAGTTGGAATTTATTCTAGTTTGAAACTATTTCTGGTTAATCAAAATTGTACCTGTTAGTACTGTGAGGTAAATAGAGACAGCTTATTTGTTTATTCGTATTGTTGTAATACAGATGTAAACTTTAAGTAAGTACGTATTTTAGTGGGTGGGATTCTGTTCAGATTTCATGAATATCGAAAATACCATCCACCTACACTGAAAAACGAAACGATTTAATTAGCTGGTGTCCCGAAATATAGGCCTTACGCATAGCTTAGGCACCAGTCTCCCACAGTATAATTAATACTAATATGTATTGAAAATGTACTTATATATTGTGGTGAGAAATTAATCTTTATCTTATCTTATCTTAATAAGCCGGTAAACACGACACGAAATGACTTCTTGTATTGTATGATTTGTATCAGTTTTTGTAACAACACCTACTTTTTTCTTTTAAACAATTTACTTTTAGAGTTCCGTACTCAAAAGCCGTCCGTTGTTCCGCCGCCGCCGCACGGTGGGCTGGAAATCGGCTTTCATAGACTTAGGGATTTCAATTTGCAAGTGCTTGATTTTTTGCCGGATATCGCTTCTATTAGTCATGACTATGTACAAAAATGACACCCGAGTTAATTCTGCCCAAAAACGAAGGAAATATAATTATTTACGAAAAATTTGTATGAAGCTAGTATGAAAAATCGAATTATCTCCTAAACGGAATGTTTAACCGTACTATCCTTGAAGGTGGTCATAGTGCTAATTATTTATGATTTTTTGGTTGCCGATTTGACGAAAAATTTAATGCCGTTTTTTTAAAAAAAAATCGTCAAAATATTTTTATTTATTTTTACATGTAAAACGATCCCTTTTAGTGTCCAAAATAAAAAGTTCGATATGTTATTAACCCAAATATTAAGAACACACAAAACAAGAAAAAATAAATAAAAAAATTGCTGTTTTTTGACACATTTTTATTAATTTAAATAAAAAAGATTATCAAACTCTTATTTAAGTAACACATAAAGTTATATTATATACAAAATAATTTAATTTAAGGAATTAATACTAAGCATTTGTAAAATAAAGTAAAATAAATAAAAAAAAAGACAAAATATCATTAAATATTACAAAAAAAAAAGTGAAAAGTGAAAGAAGCAAACCAGCGAAAACAATCATATTTACGTCAGAAAAGGCGCTTGGATTGCTTCTTTCGCTAAAACTCTCAAAGTGGCAATATATTACGTTGCGAGAGGCTGCCATTCGGGAAGGTGCTAAGGATATTTATCCATCTTACTATAAAGTGCAACAAACTAAGCTTGATTGTCTTTTTTTTGAACCGTAATAGGATACATTTGAAATTTCCACAGAGTGTGTACTACTATAGCCGCTTTAACAAAAAAATATAAAAATAAAATAAAGTATTTTTATAAAAAATAATTAAAGGGGATAAAATCAAAATCAAAAGTCATTTATTCAAACTAGGCTGAGAATCAGCACTTTTCGAACGTCAAAATTACATAAGACAGTCCCCCAAAAACGCCCACCCTTCACCACTTCCTAGTGCTTTAGCTGGGAAGAAGAAGTGGCGCAACAAACTCCCCAGCAGCACAGCTGTCAGATATGAAACTTGAATTTAATCTATACAATAAAATGTAAAATAATTTGCATTACGCAACACAGAACATTAAAGATATTTATATTATTTGCCTTATGATAGCTAGCACACGCCACTATACAAAAAAAAAAAAACATAAAAATCGTCAAAAAAATATACTCAAGCAGAAATAACGTAAACAGAACGTACTTAAATATAAAGCCTCCAGGCATAATGGGCGTGCCCGCCTACATAAAGCTATAGCTATAACTCGAAGTCACAAATGATAAACTAGCACCATCGAAGTAAAATAAAAAACAGTTAATCATTAATAACAATAACAAAACCATGGTCAGCAAGACGACCTGTCACCACAAGCAGCACCCGTTCACGAGCATAACGCAAAGATCAGCCATCACCCCCCTCGCCATATTTGAGGGAAGGAGGCAACCCGACCCCCGACGCTACCGCAAGCAGTGACATCTAAGGGAGCACGACGAACTTGCTGCCGGTTGCTCAGGCAAGAATAATATAATCAATTGTCGAGGTCGCTAGCTAACCACTTGTTGCAATACAACTCATAAAAAAACATTTTCATGAGTATATTATGTCACTAATAATAAATAAAAAATAAAAAAAATGTGAAAATGAAATGAAATCGTTTATTCTGTAAATAGGATATCGGAATCACTTTTACACGTCATATTAAAAAGTAAAAAATAAGCTAGATGTAGTCGACATTTCCTATCTGACTACCCCTGAGAAGAAATGGCGAAACAAACTCAGGGGTCAAAGTCTCTTTTAAAGTCCAGACATAATCTTGGTCAGATCATGTGAGCACCATGTAGATCTGTGTCTGAAATGGTCTTTTGAGGAAAGAACCACACAATTTTGAGTGGACCTTTCCAATCAGTGCAAGCATTTGTCGTAATCGTGCAGCTCGACTCAAGACTTAAGGAGCTCAACGACTCGACGAACAATACCAAAGAAAGTACATTTGGGTAGGCCTCATAAAGTGCTCAAAATGCCAGACCACCATTAAAACTGAGAAAAAGCATAAAATAATAGGAAAATATTTAAAGAAAAAAAAAAAAGACCCACATAGTGCTCACATTCACAATAAATTAAAGCAGTAAATATAATACTTTTCAAAGTAAACATTAATGTAATATTGTATATAATATTCTGCAATGTCAATATTTATATAAAATCATGCATAATAACATTCAATGTCAAGTTTTCCAGTTTGATCACAAGGCTTGCAGAGCGAGCAGCTCAATCCCAAGCTTTTTTGTCTTCTAAATAATCAGAAATTTTATAGTACCCTTTTTTACAAAGTTTGGTTTTAATACAGCTTTTAAATCGTTTAATGGGTAAGTTTCGAATGTCAGTAGGAAGTTTGTTGTGAAAGCGTATACATTGACCCATGAACGAGTTGCCTACTCTGTGGAGGCGAGTGCGATGTACAGCAAGATTGTGTTTATTCCTGGTATTTAAACAATGAATATCGGTGACTGACACAGTCAATAAAATAAACAATTATGAACTCATATAACCTGTCAGTAGGTACGCTAATTCTGGAGAAAGAACATGAACTTTTCACAAAAACGGGCGCCTGAAAAAATCAGATTTAACTATAATCGAGTAGCATAATAAATAAGCTTTCTAATAAGGTACATCACATTAGCGTTTAAAAATCGCCGGAATATTATACCAATTTTGACCTATCCTTTGTCAGAAAGTACATATGTTGTATTAATCAAATTATTCATACTATTATTATTATCATAATATATTTATAATGATAAAGTATTTTAAAAAAAATGTAGTGTTCAATACTGTACGGTGGTACGGAACTCTTCGTGTGTGAGTCCAACTCGCACTTGACCGCTTTATTTTAAAGGGAAATGTTCTTTTTTTAACCACCATAGCTAATATTATAAATGAGAAAGTGAGTTTGTCTGTTACGCGTTTACTCCTAAAAGGATTTGGATGAAATTTGGCGCATGCGCAGACCATGACCTAGGTTGGGATGTTGGATACTGTTTATCCCGATATTCCCACAGTATCGAGGTGAAACCGCAGGGCGCAGCTAGTATTAAAATAAACAACAGAACTCAAAAAGAGATCGCCAAAGTATCCCATGACGAATCTTTTTGTAACCAATAATAATAGAGAATTGTTTTCTTTGTGACTCCTTGCTTTTTGATTATAATAGCACGATGGCAACCATAGCAACAGGATAAACGATCGGTTTACAACGTGTTTAGTAAACAAGGGGTTTGTTTTTTTTTACGAAAGAAGTAAGAGGAATTGCCGTTTATTGTATGTTTAGTAGGTTGTTTTTTTTTGTAATGTATTTTCTGAATATATAAAAAAAATAACGACCAGTAGGTATTTAACTTCTCTCGTTTCGGCAAGAACTATACAAGGTTTTTTTTAAATAAACTGGCAAAAATTCGATGTGATTGGTATCGGCATTTAAAAAAAAAACAATCGTAATTTTAAGTAAATAAATGGTACTCGAGGGTGTTGACCCTGGAATCAGCTGTTTGATTTAAGGTAATCACTTTTTTTGTACCGACTGCCACCGCATCTGCGAATTTTCTCCAGATTATTTAAAAGACCCTGTTTAAAGGAGCACCTGTTCCACCGCTGACGAGGAAGCGACTACTTAGCTACGAATTTTTCGTTCAAGAAACGTGCAAAGATACATATAGTTGATCGCTGAAGAAGTTAGTTGTTAGCTCTATTCACTTCTCGGTGGCCTAAGTATAGCTCATTGTCGTTGTTATAATGTCAGCCAGTCAGCGGGGTAGCAGCGGAGCGCCGGACGTACATTCATATATGTACATTCCATTCGATAATTAGGTGTCGAATATAAGTAGGCTCTTTCTCGTCCATTAACGTGAAACTAAAAGGAAACTCATTAGATGTAGGTAAGTGATAATCGATGTAGTTAGGTGATTTAATTGTTATCATTTTGTAACATGTCCTTAGTGGATCTAAGTTTTACACCGGCAGAATGAAGGCCAATTCCCGTATTTGAAACGTGTAACGTTGTAACACAACAGAACATTATACTTGTTTAATTTTCAAAAACCAAATTTCCAACGTTTTCATTCAACTCAATGCGCGTGACCTTGGTCGACACAAGACAACTCGTCCTGTAAGCGACCCCCCCTTCAGACCCGGAAGACCCGCTAGGCTGGAGCCCTGAGCGTCGTCGCACACGCCGCCGGTGACAAAGACACCGTCTTATGCTGGCATGACGGGTCCGCGCCCTATCGGCACGCTTAGACTCCACCCGAAGAATAATAACAAATGTTTTACTACCAATTCTCTGCCATTTGTACAGTCAGGCAAAGTGATATTAACATATTATACATATAATATTTAATATTTTGTAATGATACATTATTTATTTATCCTGGTAGTCAGTGATTTCGTTTAAAAAATTTAGCTTTATAAAGCCTCTAGCGTGCCACTAGTTGTAAGATTGTAATGATAATTAACAATAATCTGTGATTTTTACTACAAAGTACAAAGCGTATACATATTATTATAAAACATATTAAAAAAGGATAAGTTCTTGTTTAATTATTGATTTATTTATCCAATGATACCCCATTTTGATTTAACCTCTTAAAAAAACTACATATCCGGCGTTGCTTTTCGAATATCAGACATCAGTAAGTAATTAAGTGTGGTGTACATTTTATATGGGAGTTTTGATTTTAATAAACTTGCAACACACGTCATTCACAAAAAGGCGAAAACAAAAATTATTCACATATTTAGCTGGAAATGATACGAAATTTTAACTTTTTTTGCTGTTTTCAATCATCCTTTGTAATTCCTGCACACTAATAAAAGCGAAAATCTTCATTTTTATATGCCACAGAAGCCGTGTTTACTGTACAATGACAGTGTCGCCACTGAGCGGGCGGAACGAGCCTATGAGCCAACAGTGGGCTGATATTTTTTTTGGCGTTTAGACGCTCGGGCTTTTTATCTAGACATGTATATAATCTAAGTGTACAAGTTATGTCGTGCTTCCCACTTCCATATTATTATAAACTCCGTACGGATTGTGACATCCACACACCACCTTCATTAGCGTACTAGTCCATAGCACTCGCTTTGCTTATGCTTGGTGTCGCAATCGGGTGTGTAATGTTTGGTATAATAACAAATGCGCTAATTTCACTTGAAATAACGTTCATATAATATAATTTTCATATGCTATAATATCAAATTATATGATTAAAACATTAGGTCATAATTATGAATTTGGGTTAAATTCATATGACCTAATGTTTTAATCATATAATTTTCCTTTAATATAATAACATTTAGTATAACGTTCATTTTATATAATTTTCAATATGTATAACATTATTTTTATATAACGTTCATTTGACCTAATTCTCATGTTTAATGGTCACTGTTCTAGCCTTACCTAACCCAAATTATTCAATAACAGTAGATGGTGTCTGACGCAGATATGAACATTCAATAAACCACAGTTTTAATGACCAAATTTTCATTTCACCAAACGCCTAAACAAAAGAGGGGATCTGGCGTTGGCGTTGATGGTCACTGTTCTAACCTAACCTAACCCAAATGATTCAATAACATTAGATGGTATCTGACGCAGATATGTTAATTAAAACACTTTGATTCTTTTATTATTTTACTTAAATATTTCTTAAACGCTTTATAAAAAAATAACCACGAACCTGTCCGAGTCGGGGTGCCCTAAAGTCCAGATGGCATCCAGTCTCTCCTGGTAAAAATAGTTGACCTGGATTTTCAAAATTATATTAAAAGTTACTTAGAGATTATGAATATTATAGTGAATGAATAATATACTAAATGAATATTATGTCAAATGTGTATTATAGGAAATGTTCATTATATCATTAGTAATTTGGTAAAATGAAATTATATCAACTATTCATTATCTCAACTGATCGTTATATTAAACAAAAGTATATTAACTGAAATTAGGTCAAGTGAACGTTAGATTTTTTGTTATTATATCAAGCGTTACACACCCGTCGCAATCAGCGGAGATGACTAATATAGGCCATCTTGTGACACGCTGGACGTTACGTTTCCAGGGTCCAACGTCCCGGGTAACATTATCCAAAGTTCCGCCTAGCAATCGCTAGTTATCGGTAGCATCCGACAATCTATTTAAAAAAAATAAAGTTAACGCAATGGTTAAAAGGAAAATTCTTTTACAATCTTAATGAATACATGTCAGATCACGGAGACGGAAACTAAAATCAATACTATTGGTATATACCTTATAACAATTCATTAATGTTCAAATTTTACTTAATCAACACTTTAAAACTATATTAGTTATGACATTATCAATTAAAATTATTTATATAATCTTGATTTGACATTCTATTAAACTTTATCTCTTGACAGTTCAAGAGATAAAGTTTAATTTAGTTTAGTTTAATTGATGTCAAAGTTATACCTATGTCAGTACATAGGTTTAACTTTGACATCAATTAATTAATTTGTTCCTTAAACATCTTAATGCATGAGCTCTTATTTTTTAACTGACTTCAAAAAGGAGGAGGTTCTCAATTCGGCGGTAACTTTTTTTTTTTTTTTTGTATGTTTGTTACGCGATTACATCGTTAATTATGGACCGATTTTGAAAATTCTTTTTTTTTGTTTGGAAGGGTATACATGCCACCAAATCAGAATCAGATGAAGGGATCGCATGGAAATCGAGGGAATCCCTCAAATTTTATAGGTAGCAAAAAACGCAGATACAGATCCAAAGACACCGACTTCCGAAATTAAAGTTATTTTTCACTTTGTAGTGTTATTTTTGGTAGTCGGTTCTTATTTTTTTGTAAAAAGTTTTTTTTGTAGCTGTCTTTTTATTTAATTAAAATAATAAGATTGTCTATGATAACATTAAATATTTGCACACCATATAAAATGGTAGAATGTAAAGGGACCATTATAGTTTTTAAGATCGTACATTTTTGTAAACCTACATTCCGGTAAATAAATGGATTTGATTTGATTTGATCTAGTTCCGAGTCACCACCTTCCGGAATTTCCGGCAATCCTCAAGCTTCGTGCCGGGTACCTATTATACCCGCGCGGCCACGTCGAGCTGATCTACGGGTCTGGTGTCACCATCCGCCGACCGTCACCATCCTTGGCGTCTGCAGCGTGGAATACCCGCTGTGGTCATCGGTACACCAGGCTGAGCCAGGAGAGTACTGCGCTACACTCCCAAGGAAATTTAAGGGAATCTTGTGACCATAGACTTACCAAAACCCCTTTTTTTATAAAATATATTTTTATGTTGACAAGTTTCTCTCCACCATATAAACCCTATCCGTCACAAACGTTCAAAGTCAGCAACGTTCTAGTCGCAATAGCATCTCAGTGACAATCAATGTCGAAAACTTGTCAAAAAAGTCAGGAAATTTGAGGTATTGTTGACACATTGAGACTGAGGTTAAAAATACCGTTCTTAAAAATACAGAAATCGCTCCCCTGATCTCCGTCAGACTAAATAGGACCTATTTAAAAATGGATTCAAAATATGTTTCATTTTATAACTGAATTTAATCAATCCTGCTGATCACATCAACCTATGTATTATTATAATTAGCAGAAGCAATAAAAAATCTTGTTAAGGTTTTAATAAGTTCGCTCAAAATTCGTTTAAGTAAGGAACCATTAGTCAAACGCCAATACTTCATTGTTAATTTTAACGAGGAATATCTCCATTCATCCTTGATTCCTGAGGGATGATTTTTTTGCGTGAAATTAAAAAAGTTTGAGACGTTTCAGTGCGAATAAGGGCGCATCTTTGTGTTGTGTCCAGTCATCGAGCCGCGCGCGGGATTATTGGTATTGAGATTTGATTAATTTCACATTTATCGGTCAGCGGCCATTGATAGGGTTGACGGTCAATATCTGACGGGTGGTTTGCAACAGACTGGTTATTGCGATTGCTCTGCTCAAACGTTCTAAAGAATTTAATTTACTATCTGTACACAAAAAAATATTCCATGCAAACAAAAGACGTATTGTGTTTTTATTATATTGTCTGTCTAGGTCTGCCTACAAGATTTGTTGTCATTAAATTTTTAGTTCTCGTCTGATTTTTCTGATATTGTAGAATTAAAGTAGTCAAATGTATTGTATAAATTACACAAGAATCACAAAACAATCCTCGGAGGCCCGCTATACATTAATCGGAGACGTTTTAAATATGACCTCCGTGTGATGCTGCGTAGCCGACGCTCCCCGCGGCGACTATCAGCATCTCGATAATTTCCCTTAGGTACGTATCGACCAAATTGACTTATGGAATTGTTACTCGCTCCTGGAATTTCAACAATTCATCATTTCTCGTTCAGCCAGCCGGTCGTATTTTATTATCAACTTTTTGCTCTCGATAACTGGTTTCCTTCCTCCGAGGGTGGGTCCACCCAGTTCTTACGAAACGGATTTTTTTTCATCGACATTTTTTAATGGTTACGTTTCGAGTGTCAGATAATAAAATATTGTCGGCGCGTTCAAAAATATTTTTATGGAATTCGTTTTGGACTGAAAGTACAGTCAGCCTCAAAAATATGTTTATATTGCAAAATTATTGGAAAAAGCGTTTTTTTTCCGACTCATTAGAAAATACTACGAAAAAAATTCGTATTATTACGAGCTAATATTAGGTTTTTTTGTGGAGTTTCTTGCCGGCTCTTCTCCATAAGAAAAGACCAATTGGATCCGTGCAGAAGCTAGTTCTGACGTTTCATAATTGCCTATGTAGGTTTATGTGAAATCCTTTATATTTTTTAAATTAAGTACCCAATCTGTACCATGTTTTGTGGCTACACTTGAATACAAAATTATGACACAAATATTGCAAATAATTATTGACGTTGTATACATCTTTTTGAGGCTGATTGTACGTGTATAATGTGATTTGTGGGTGGTTACCGAATTGAAAATATGGGGGATGTGGGCGGAGATAATAATTTGTTAAAGATGCGTCCCACGCTTTGACACAAGTCATTACAATGTCATCGGTAATGTTCACGATTGTGATATTCATTTGGTTGCAAAGAGTTTTGATAGATCACGACATTCGTGGGTTACGGCCTACGGGCAATGAATATGGTTTTCAAACAGTGGCCTCCGTCTGATTGCGCCCTGTTTAGGTCCGGTCTGTGTCATCCTCATAAGAGGAATGGTAGTCCTCAGTTATCTGGAGCGTATTTGCTGTAGATCTTGCCGGAGCTGCATTATTTAGATCGCACATATAACACTGTATTCAACGTCAACGTCTGGAGAATATTCTTTTCATATTATTAAGTTCTAATTTATTTATAAAATTTTACGCGTAAGTAATTATAAACAGAACTATGTTTACACACTATGTTCACTTTGACTTCAAAGCACGATTATTTCTTTAAAAAAACAAAACTTACCCGCATTATTATGTCATAAAGGGGGACGTCATTATGTCACTCGAGAGGTAATTACTGAAAATCAGCGTTGTTGACGATAAGTTCGTCCGAAGTCACAGCATTTTGCTGAGTAACGACCTGTTCTTGCACAGATGCGACACATGGCTTTTTTTTTACTTGTAATTGTTGTTTTGTTACAAAAGTAGATCATTTCCACTCGGAAATCGGCATTTTTGTTTTGTTTTGTTTGTTTGTTTGTTGTCATTTACCAATACCGCAACCGCAACTCGTAATGTGTATTGTCTTTAACCTGCCCTGACAAGCCCTGACACTAACATCAAGCAATGTTTAAAATTAATTAAAGTTGTAATTGTTTAAAGGTTTTGAATACTAGGCTTTTGGCTATTTTTTTTCTTATTTTTATTTCTGTATAATATTAATATTTACATCATTTAAAAGTTAATAGCCTTAAAATATGTACTATTGGTTACTTTGTATTAGAGTGTCTATATTGTCAATTTTTATCAAACAAGGATTCTCTCTCGTAAGTAAATGGTTTATTTTTATGACCCATGAAAAGTAAAAAAAAAATATTATTAGACCATTGAATTAAAATGTACAACTAAGAAAGCACTAAATAATAGAATCTTGATAACTAATTAACATACCTTTCAAAGCAACTCCTGAAGAGCACTTAAAGTGTATGTTTAGAAAGTGATTAAAAATGAGAGTGATCACTAAGGAGACCTCCGAATAGCGATACAAGTAACTGATGAGAACAACTTGCTCGGACTGCTGCTGCAAGTTTCAGATCAATAGGATCACCAAAAATGTAAATTCAGTAGGACAGATTAGTAGCTAAACTTCTTGGGAAAAATCGCTTGGCAGCATGGTCGTGTTTCGGTTTGAATGAAGTGCCAATGACAATACAGGAACATGATTATATTTTTTCTTGGAGTTACGAGCACTTCTGCCTAACCCTTTTGCGAATACTGGCGTGATGTTATGTTATGTTACGGGCATGATTCCGTTTTACGAAACTCTGTGATAATTCTCGCTGTGTGTTAAAAGCAAAGGTTACTTTTCCCTGTGACCAGGCCCCGTTTACCTCAAAGTGGTTGGGGGAAACTGCTTTGTTTCTCGCAGGACGTGCATCTGTGAAGCAACAGAAAGGCATTAAGGCACTCTCCAGTAATGCTAAGTATGTAACCCTGTTTTTTTATCGGTAAAGGCCCACCGCCACTCCCGACCTTCCCCACTTCTCAATAACGATAGATGGTACACGACAAAAGAGGCCACCAGCCAGTTTCTTTACAAATTCAACTAGTTAGTTGCCTATAGACCTTACCCACTTTATTGTTTAGATATTTTATCCCAAAACATGCAGAAGTTGGTAGCAGTACCGCGTCCGGGGGCTAAGGGGGGTACGGGGCAGAGGGGGCTGCACTCAAAAATGCAATAAACGCACCTCGTGGACCACTCGGCGCGCATTCTTGAGTCGGCTGCACCGCTCTGCCGCCCCACCGCACCGCACCGCTCCACCCCTCGCTGCAGCCAACATATTAAAGTGGAAACATTGTGTATATGATTATTTCTTGTTGTAGTTTACTTACTTATGTAAGATGTTAGGAGTTAGGATCTTTGGTGGTTTAAGCATTAAAGGTCGATTACCTTTGTTGAGAATTTTAAAGGCGAAGTAATTTTTAAGATAAAATCTAAATAAGAGAGTGCTTAATTAGAATAGTATTGAGCGGTCTACTATGCGGGGCCTGTCAGTGCTACGCCAAAACATCATTGCTACGGTAAACAGAGGAGTGCTACGCTAGACGTAGGCATGCTACGAAAGGATTGCTACGAGTACTAAGTAATCAATGCTACTACGCGGCTTACACAGAGGGCTACGTGAAATAAAAAATATTTATTTAATTTATTTATTTGCTCTCATGCACAACAGGCATTTTACAATAAATTACTGTTGGCTTTTGTACAAGGACCCTGTCAGGGCACTTAATAACATAATGTTGGTTTGCTGGTGAGTTACATTAATTAGTACTTACCATACATTTAGTCAAAACATATAAAACACAATAAAATAAATTACAGAACAATTATATGTCTAGATGTCGTTATGTTGTCCAATAACACACTAAAACACAGATACAGTCCTTCAGTCAGATAGTATTAGTAAGTAGGTAGTCAAAAAAGATAAGAGACAGGTCCAATCATGTCATGTCAAGTTATTCTTAGCAATTACATTGAATTATGGCATCTATGTCATTAACCATTAGACAATACAAAATAAAATAAATTGAATGTTACTGGAATAAACAGTATTATATTACGTTTTGATTAGACTGGATTTTGCAAAACATTTAGTTGAGTACCTCTATCTATAAAGTTTAATCCGTCATGTGTAATAACATTTTTCTATTAGAAGTGATCTTGGTTTAGTATAGAATGTATTTTGCTTCTCGTCATCTTCAACGTAATCTGGTAATTTGTTACAAATTGTGGCGATTCTATAGTTAGGGCTATTTTTCATTATTTTTAATCTTGGTTTCTGTGTGATTAACTTGTTTCTGTTTCTTCGGTTCTAGTTTTGGTTTGCTTCTATATTTGATCGAAAGTAATTCCTGTACTTTTGCATGAACGTAGCTTTTTGTAGGATGTAAAGGGAGGGTAGCGGTAGTATTTTATTTTTTATAAAATGTGGTTTTCAACTTTCTCCTGGCCATTTTTACAGTAACTCCGTAATAAAGTCGTAATACCGTCTAACAGTTCTGTTGCTGAACCCTCACTATAGAAATAGTGCCTGCTTCTTAATCTAAAACTACCGTATACTTTGTTTAGTAATAATAGTTCAGTTACCTATAGATACAGGGATCCTCTACAATGTAAAAACAAATACAAAGTCTTATGACAACACTAATTTGTTCGACTCTTTCCTGACCATCAAACTTCAACCCCCGCAGGAAAACAAATGCCATTTAATTACTAATAACATCTTGAACAAACATTCAATTCAATTAACTTACTTTGTAACGAAAGCAAACTGATACTAATTAAATTAATCATCTTACGCCTCGCAGTAGGAGCAATTGTAAATAACAATTAAAATGAATGAAACGGTGCTCAGCAGACGAAATCTTAATTAGCGATGAGATGAAATGCATTTCATGTGACGTTATCGTGTGACTGCGACTAGCAACCGGTTGTGATGAGGAATTGTATATTTGTGGAAATTGTTTCTTGTCAGGTCAAACGTGCTTTGACCTGACGTGCTTTCCTTTTCGGAAAATCGGTGGCTTCTAATTTTAGTAATAGTCTTAGGAGTCTAACATACCTACAAAACTAATACTGGCCAGGCCTTCTAAACTTTTGAATTATATTAGCAAGCGGTGTAGCAGGAAAAAAAATAACCTGCCAAGTGCGTGTCGGACCACGAACAATGAAGGGTTCCATAGTTGGGATGAATTTATACCAACAAAACTTAACATTGTAGTTGAAAAACATGTTCTCCCATACATTTCAAATGCAAATTTAAGATTTTTTGCATAATATTGGGAGATTTACCATGCTATTTTAAGACCATAGACTTCTCGTAACTTAAAAAATACAGAAAATACTCCTAAACTTATAGATTACAGGAATGTAATCTATAAGTAAGTCCCTTTCATTTGATATGTCACACGATACAGTGTGCAAAACTTCTTTTCTTTTTTCTCCCTCAAGTGACCGCCATTGTTCAAAATTCATTTATTTACGTAACACATCCGTGTTAGGGTCACAGAAATAGATACGTGTACCAACTTTGAACTTAATCGATCCATTATATTCGGAGGCTGTGACAGATGGACAGATAGACCCACGAGTTATCTATAAAAGGGTTCCGTTTTTTCTTTTGACGTACGGAGCCCTAAAAACTGTTTGTTCTGTTACTCCGCGTTTGCTACTTACACATTCGATAGGTACCATAAGAGAAATAACCTAATAAAAGACTAAATGCGCCATTGTTGTTAGATTTAGACACATCGCAGCTTTCTGGAAATAAGCACTGCTGCAGCAAAATCTACCAGATGTTCTAGCAATGGTTGCACAATAATCGCACGACTCCCTTTAATACGCTTCCAACATGGTTCTGTTTCCCAGTTGCAATGTTCACGGGGGACAGCGGACGGCATTAATTGCAGTTTTCGAACTAAAGAACGCTCCGCTTGTCTTGTTTATAATAAAAACTTTAATGTTACACGATAAGGCGCCGGCGATAAGAGGAGCGGATAATGAGGGAAGTTTTGTATCGGTGTTGTTGATATTATGAATATGTTGTAGGTTATAGGTATGTGGGGTGTATGGGGAAGTGTCTGGGTTTCCTGTGTGACCAAAGTAGGTACGTAGTTGCCGACAAACTGTTTTGCAGTTTGGCAAACACTGATTAGTGTATATTGTGTATTTTTTATGAAACAATAAACAAACAAACAAGTCTATCTTTCAGTGGAATGCCGGAAAAGTCACGAAGTGTAATGGCACTGAATGTAAAACCAATATAATTGGATGCAGACTGAGTGGGTCCTGGTAAGAACCAGGAGAGCTGCCAGTCACCATATACATTGAGATGAGCATAAATTGCTTAGCAACCATATTCAAATACCTAATCGAATCGCAATTCGTTAAATATTTATTATTAAGTAGTTCCGGTGGCCATTTGTGGTATTCATCAATAGTTCCACTTCATCAAATGGTACTTTCCAAGAGCAAATGCACGAGTTACTATAAAAAATACCCTAATCGTTATAGGTGTGCCTATAAAATTTGAGGATTTCCCTCGATTTCCATCAGCTTGTGACTTAGTGACAATGGGATCACCTCGAGAGCATACCTACTCTTTCCAACAAAAAAATAATTTTCAAAGTCGGTCCACAATTGACGGAAAAATTGGTGAACACATATAAAAAAAAAACAGTTTAGACGAACGTATAACCTTCTCCTTTTTGGGAGTAGGTTAAACAAAGAATTCTGTCTGTACGCGGATTTGGAATGGAATGGACTTATAACAAGCTAGGTTTGCGAAACATTTTGCAGTGTGTAACTAATAATAAACTGCCTTACAGCTCAGGGCAATCTATAGTACCATTTGCAATTTTAAATAAGTACGTCATATCTGCAATGCTTCTGCGCTCATGATAAATGATTTTATTTCTGTAAATAGGTTTGCAAACATGTCAATCATATTTTAAAAACTAGATGAGGTCGGCGTTTCCTATCTGACTACTAACATATAGCGGTAAGATGTGAAACCTCTTAAATCGCGCTATATGTATAATTGGGAGTATATTTCCTAGTTTTGTACTGCAAGAAACATAGGAACCGCTTTTGAATTCTCTCAATTCTGTCTATATTATAATTAGGGTTCCACACTTGTGAGGCGAGAAAAAAATTTATAAACGTTATTACGTTTTTAAAATTAGTTGATAACCTGAGTATACTATACAGCCAACTGTTAATGAGGAATACTGTTTCAAAGTAATATGTTGCATGAATATTCAAGCTACAATACAATAATATTCAAACTATAATACAAGTATTCAAGCCACAACAAGTCACCGAAATGTTTTTAAAACATCATCTTAGTTACAATTTTATTCAAATAATTTCTTTAAAATCGCTTCCGCTCATAACGCGCACCATTCTCCCTGAACCGTGCCGGCTACAGAAAAATGAAAATCAGCTAGCAAATAGCTAGTGAGAATTAATTCGTTGCACATCGTCTGGCGTCCGGTGGGGCGTGTGCCGGAACCGGACCGTGTTTGTTTAGCTGATTATACTGCTTTATGACTTAATTTACCCAAAAACTGATTTTTGGGTAAATAATCTTATTGTTACTTTAACTTGTATGAAGTTTTAGTAGAGAAAAGTAGATAAATCTACTTTCTTTACGGTATTAAGAATGTCTCGTTGGTCTAGTCATCACGAGTGCAACTACTAGGCGTGACGTCCTGGTTTTGATTCACCCGGTGGGGCAAAATGTTATTTGATTTTTGATTCTTACTGTATATAAACGACCTACCCCGACACATCCCATACCCTTGTGTGTTATTTGCCGATGACAGTACGATCCTAATAGACTGCCTCAACAAAGAGCTTTATGAAGATGAAATAAATAATTCTCTAAAACTAATAATAAACTGGCTCAACGATAATAATCTTATCATAAACCTCAATAAAACAAATATAATGCATTTCTATCAAAAAATTCTTCCTTTAAACCTAAAAATTAATTATAAAGGACAAACTATTGATAGCATTAAAGTGGCAAAATTTTTGGGTATTTTGATTGACAGTCAATTGACCTGGAAACCGCAGGCTGAAGAAGTTTGCAAAAGATTAAGCACGTCTGCGTATGCTCTCTACAATCTGTCCAAGAAAGTTAACGTTGATACACTAATGGTTGCATATCACGGTTTGGTGGTCTCTGTTCTAAGGTTTGGTGTAGTATTCTGGGGTAATTGTTCCGAAAGGGAGTCTATATTTAAAGCCCAAAAACGGTGCATACGATCCATTTTTGGTCTCAAGGTTACAGACAGTTGCATTCCTTTTTTCAAAAAACACAAAATACTAACTTTTCCTAGTATATACATTCTCGAAATAGCTATATTTGTTAAAACTAACAAACATCTATTTCCGTCATTAAATGATACGAGGATGCGAACTGCTTCCTTGAGATCAAAATATCAGAGTCTATTGTTTACTGGTAGATATAGCACTGCTTTGCTTAAAAAAAACCTTATTGGTATGGCACCTATTATATTTAACAATTTGCCAAACTGTATTAAGGATCAGCCCTTAAAACAATTCAAGAAATTCCTGTCGTCGTTGCTGACAGAGAAATGTTATTACTCTGTTACCGATTTTATAAATGATGAATTGTAATATTTGATTCACCTTATCTCATTTATTATGTATTATATATTAGACTTAGCTGATCAATGATCTCATTTTGAATATAAGTAGGTACCTAGTTTTTAAATTATCTGTAAGTTAACAAATTTTTGTATGCCAACAGGCAGAATGTACTGGAAACATATCTAAAACTAACATCATCATTGTAATACCTGCATTCTATACAAATAAAGAAATTATTATTATTATTATTATTATTGATTTTTCCATTGGAATTTCTAAATAGTAGCCCGGAGTCTAGATTAGTGACCGGTTGACGGCAATAGGTTCACCCTCTATTACATGAGACTAACACATAGCTGGCGCAATGTGGATGTACTATTATAAAACATATGCCCAACCCTTCGGGCAATACAGGTACGTAATGTTAAGGGTCCCCGAAACGATCAGTTGCAATTGTCATATTTACGTGAGTGGAGGTTTCTATGGGTATTTGTTTTGCCCATCTATGTAACTGTGCCATCAATGCGGGAGTTTTCCCAAAAACCTTTAAACTGGCAATAGTCCATCCAGTGTACAATGGCAAAACTGAAGACAACGAGTCTAATTAACGGTCAATTTCAGTGCTTAGCTCTTTGTCTAAAATACTCACACTAACCTAACAAAAAATAAATTAATGGGAGACAACCAGTTTGGATTTCGTTCGAGTATCTGCACAGAAGATGCCGTGTCTGATTTCACCAACACCGTGATTGACAAACGTGACACTCGCCTTAAATGCTGTGGTGTCTTCTTAGATTTAACGAAGGCCTTTTATACAGTTTCTGTTTTCAGTCTCGTAGCCAAAATGGAGAATATAGGAATACGTGGTGTGGCCCTAAATATTTACAAAGATTACCTTAGTGGGCGTAGCCAGTGTGTTAAAATTGACTCCGTTTTCAGTGACGAAGAGTTTACCATCTACGGTACACCTCAAGGTAGTGTCTTGGGACCCACGCTATTTCAAATGTATATATGAGTCAATTACCCCTCATTAATTGTGTAATTTTTACCTACGCAGACGACACAGCACTTTTGATATATGATGACACCTGGGACAAAATAAATATAGAACTGAACTCACCTTGCAAACTGTTATGGACTGGCTTTCTATTAATCTCCTGATGCTCAATGTTTTGAAGATAAAGTAATACGGTTTCAACCATCAAATTCACATAAATCACCAAAGGATTCAACCAAATTAACAGCGCATATTTGTCATGATGCCTCGCCATGCAATTGCACTTGCCTTGCTATGGTTTCAAATATTAAATATTTAGATGTTCATATTGAGGAGAGGCTGGATTGGCGTGTACATACGGGTACTTTATGCTTCCGGCTTCGTAAACAAATTTATATATTTAAAGAGCTCAGACGTTCGGCCGACGTTGATACAGCTTCACTTGAATTGTGTGTTCCATAAGTGAGTCGATTATTACTAACCGCATCCCGGTGTGGCGGGTACTTTCAAAACCGTGAACGAGCTCAGCGGGCTGTCCTCAAAGTTAAGTATTTTCGTAAAAGGGACTACCCCGCGGCCGATTTGTACTCCGAAGCTAACAAGTACTCACGGTGAGAAAACTCTATGTCCTCCGCATTGTCTTGCGTTGACATTCCACGATGCCGCTAGATATAAATTTATACAATCGGTGGATTGGCTTTCCTATCTGTGGTTCTGTTCAGTGTTGTCCTGCGCTGGCCCGACGACCGACCGACGGCCCGAAGACGTGCCCAAAGCTCCCAAATGTACAATAAAATCAATTTATAAACTTACCCTCCTGGTTAAGCAGAGTCTTAAGCCATGGCTACTATCCCTCAATTACGACGAAACGGAGAATTTTTTTATAACTCTTTCGTAACTCCAATTCTACCCTATGAGAGGGACTCAACTTGACAACTTACTCGCGATCCCAATCATCCATTCCTGAATACACAATTCAAGTACACACAGATGAGATGATGGTTCATGTGATTCAAGCCGCAGGCACAGAACAGAACAGCTGTTTATTATTATAATTTACATTATTTCAGCTCAATTTTATTCCTTTAATATCTATTCAACAAAAATAGTACCTACTCCTTGATAACTAGCAGTACATTGTATTAATTAGCGGGAATCATTTCATAACTCAGTGAGCAACTCTTTTGTCTACTATCCGTTGTTAGCCGCCGTAATTAAGGCTCTATAGTAACCTGGCCTTAACGTGAACTTTCAAAGGAAAATGTTTCTCGTTATTGTTTTTGGTTATTTAGAAGTTGGGTTATTGTGTTTTATGGTGAAGTTTATAAAACAAAGATTGTGTCAGGAGTTAGATATAGAAGGCCGTCTGGCCAAGGTACACATTGTGAGGAGATTCATAACTTTGGATCCCTAACAGAACAGCAGTCAATACTACCGTCGTAAAAAATTACCTAGAAAACAGATAGGTACTCGTATATATTTGAACAATTTTATTATAGCAGTTTGAAAACTATATTTCATAAGCGTATTTCATGTGATATTCATATGTTATCAAAAAACACATTCATTAAGTCATAAAGATTCCAGTATACCAGTTGAAATGCTAAACTAAAACCATTCAAAACCGTCCCAAGAAATATATTTAAAATCGCTTCCAGTTTCACTATCACCACATAATCGTGTGTACCTGCATCAAGTTGAACACATAATGAATAATGCAAGCATCAAGATTGTACCAACGAACATCAAATGCATCCATAAGCATCTCCTAGTTGCAGTGCCAAACTTTCCACAACTTTCCGAGTGGAAATATTTTTAAAATGCAAATACTGAGGATGAACATCGGAAGCGTTTCAAAAGGACGTCGTTGTCTTCGTGTATTAGTTTCGGAATATTCATGCATCTAACAAGTAACAAGTTGCCACACTTCCGACGACTTCAAAAACTTTAAAGTTTGCTCCCTTTTTTTTTTAAAGAGACTAGTTTTTCGCATCGTTCTGTATAAGTGACTGTATTTTTGCATTAAATGTCAAATGAGTTTTCTAGATATGAATCTTGGAAAGGAATAGTTGTTGGAAAGAAAAGATGGTAATAATCACAGTATCAGATACGGGTGAGCTTAGTGAGCTTAAGCCACCTATGCACAATTTTGAAACTAATTTCCAATAGAAAGATAATTAAATGCCCTTAACACATACTTCCTGTCCTTTACAAGTGCCTCTATACTTTATCGATAATTACTGCCCAAAAAATTTCATATTATACCCAAAACAAATCACAGTAATCACCCAAAAACAGCCAAGAAACTCACAATCTTACAAACTGCACAAAAAAGCATTATCGATAAAACGGATTACAAAATAAATCAGCAGCAAGAATCTCCCGCGGAATATTCGAGAAGCCCTGTTTTATGTCCCCTCACTAATTGATGGAGTGCTCACCGAATACTCAACTTTTACAAACCGGTTGTTTGGGACATTTGTCTTTTGTTTATTTTAAATGGATAACGGAAGAGATCTCGGTTTAAATATAATACGAGCGGTAGAAGTAATAATTATCTGGGGAGTATATAGTATAGTGATACTGTTGATGCCTGGTTTTTAGTTGTTATTATTATTTGTTGAAAATAAAATATTGAGCATTTAAAAGTACAACATTTTTGTAGTAAATAATGATGAATAAATTATACTGGCAAAGGTTAATCCGGAACTGTATTATCATTCGCGAACTAAGTTCAGCTCCATATAACATAACAGATTTCCTTAAAGCCTAGCAAGTCGTAAATCTAAGCGTCCGACTTTTGTTAAACAAATTACTCGTAAAGCTTTTGTGAGAGTCGATCGGATAGTTAGGCGGGTAAGTTCGTACGGGGTAACGGCGGATAAAGCTGGACAACTTTCGGGTAACTCCGGCTAAGTTCGGGGTAACTTTGCGGCGAGTCGGACGTCCCCCGCCCCTTTCCCTGCGTTCTGTCTCCGCGCAACTTTAATTGCCAAGAAAGCGGGCGGCGCGAGGGCCGGTCAATTGATACAATTTGATACGATTTGCGGTGAGATGCAAGTTGTGCTAAGTGGGCCCATGTTACAAGGTGTTTTGATTGCATTCATTACTGATTGTTGTTTGTCTTGTTTCGTACTTGTAATTGGGTTTCGTCTTGTATCTTGTTGGTTCGCCTCGCACGTGCCTATCGATGTCGGCTTATTTGTTAATTTATTTGTGCGCTTCGTTCAGGGGGTGAACACCGCAGTGTACATGAATGTGGACAATGCTTATAATTAATTCATGCGTGGTCGACGTGTGTTTTTGTTTTGTGAACAGGTGATTACATTGTTAATCTGATTTCAGGTTGATCAGTAAGCCAATCGTTAAAAATTAAACAAAAATTATGTTGGTTGGATGAATTCCTGATATTTTTAGCTCTGTAAAGTTTGGCTTATGCAGTTATTTTGCATTTAATGCACTACCTCAATAGATATTACAATCCTGTACAACATGCAACATGCATACACATTAATAATATCTGTGGTGTTTGGTATATATGTAACCGTAAGTTTGTGAGAACCGTTAGTGTATAATCTATCGGTATAATTTCCGTTACATAATTAATATACATATCCATGATAAGTCCATAACTTTTCATTTTCTGTTTTTACATCACCCATACTCATTTGATGTTACTTTCATTTGGTCTATTCTTTGTAAGTCAGCTGCTGCTATAAGCACTTTAATCAGCAGGTGCCTTACAAAGAATAGACCGAGGTGTAGCTTGTTGATCCAGCTGTTACATGTACATGTAACCTGATACGTCATAATTTAAACCAGCCAAGTGCGTGTCGGAAGGGTCAGTACGCACAGTGAAGGGTTCCGTAGTTGGGATGAATTTACCCCAAAAACAAACTTAACATTGTGGTTGAAAAACGTGTTCTCCCATACATTGATATAATCCACGGTTAATTTTCCAACTGCAAATGTAAGTTTGTAATCGCAAAAAAATATTTTTAACTAACGATTTTAGTACACTTGAAATGAAATGAAATTTATTTGCAAGAATTGTAGTACATTACAGATGGTCGGGTTTTTTAATTAAGTTTCTAAAACAATTCGCTAAAACTACGAGTAGCATGCAAAATAATTGATTACATAATAATTGATACAAATATAATTAAATCAATGATAATAAAATTGTAACATAGATCCTAGTGCTGAGAGACCTTGCTTCTTGCCTAATTTCAAGATTGTAGGTCAACGGGAAGTACCCTATAGGTTTTGATTTACTTGCGAGTATCAAAATATGTCGCTTAAATCGCTATATTTTCTTATTGCGTTGACTCAGAAGCTTGATTTTTTTAGAGTTCCAAGGGACCGTAGACTTACGTATTTGATTAATTTCAACTTGATACCTCCACTAGGGCAAGTTTTCCAGCTTGGTAGGCACAACTTTGAGAAGGAAGCCGACAGAAGGATCCAGTTGGGTTGGGCAGCGTTTGGAAAACTTCGTCAAGTCTTCTCGTCGTCAATCCCGCAGTGTTTGAAGACTAG
Source organism: Tiliacea citrago (assembly GCA_963921375.1). NCBI lineage: Eukaryota > Metazoa > Arthropoda > Insecta > Lepidoptera > Noctuidae > Tiliacea > Tiliacea citrago. The sequence goes on from OY992786.1 coordinate 27,484,318, forward strand.
GGTCTTCAACCAATGCGTCCTGCCCGTTATGACATACGGTGCCGAAATGTGGACACTAACAGTCGGGCTGGTCCACAAATTTAAGGTCACTCAGCATGCTATGGAGCGGGCTATACTCGGAGTTTCGTTGAAGGATAAGATCAGGAATGAAGTTATCCGGAAGAGAACCGGAGTTACCGACATAGCCTGCAGAGTAAGCAAGCTGAAGTGGCAGTGGGCTGGCCATGTTTGTCGAAGGACCGATGGCCGGTGGAGCAGACGAGTCCTGGAGTAGAGACCGCGTACCGGCAAGCGTAGTGTGGGGCGCCAGCCCAGCTAGATGGACCGACGACCTTAAAAACGTGGCTGGGACAGACTGGATGCGGAAAGCGGAGGACAGGGTGTTGTGGCGCAGCCTGGGATAGGCCTATGTCCAGCAGTGGACTGCTATAGGCTGAGTTGATTGATTTTGATTGACCTCCACGCGTTCCTGAGAAAAAGGGTCTTGACAGACTGACAGACAGACGGACGGACAACGAAGTGATCCTATAAGGGTTCCTATTTTTTCTTTTCAGGTACGGAACCCTAAAATTGATTCTCGTTCGATAAATTTATGTTAAAATAACTTAACATGACTGAACGTGACAACACCAACTATGTACCAAGTAGGTACATTATTATGATTACCATAATTATAAGTATCACTTTTTGGCCAAACATTTAAAATGACAAAATTTGATTTTTTACACGATAACTGTTAATTATCATATTTGTATTAAATAATTTTTTATATAAGCTTCTACAAACTATAATATTTTTATATAACCGAGCTTCTACAAACTATAATATTTTTATATAACCGAGCTTCTACAAACTATAATATTTTTATATAACCGAGCTTCTACAAACTATAATATTTTTATAGAACCGAGCTTCTACAAACTATAATATTTTTATATAACCGAGCTTCTACAAACTATAATATTTTTATATAACCGAGCTTCTACAAACTATAATATTTTTATAGAACCGAGCTTCTACAAACTATAATATTTTTATATAACCGAGCTTCTACAAACTATAATATTTTTATAGAACCGAGCTTCTACAAACTATAATATTTTTATATAACCGAGCTTCTACAAACTATAATATTTTTATATAACCGAGCTTCTACAAACTATAATATTTTTATATAACCGAGCTTCTACAAACTATAGTATTTTTATATAACCGAGCTTCTACAAACTATAGTATTTTTATATAACCGAGCTTCTACAAACTATAATATTTTTATAGAACCGAGCTTCTACAAACTATAATATTTTTATATAACCGAGCTTCTACTAACTATAATATTTTTATATAACCGAGCTTCTACAAACTATAATATTTTTATAGAACCGAGCTTCTACAAACTATAATATTTTTATATAACCGAGCTTCTACAAACTATAATATTTTTATATAACCGAGCTTCTACAAACTATATATTTTTATATAACCGAGCTTCTACAAACTATAATATTTTTATATAACCGAGCTTCTACAAACTATAATATTTTTATATAACCGAGCTTCTACAAACTATAATATTTTTATAGAACCGAGCTTCTACAAACTATAATATTTTTATATAACCGAGCTTCTACAAACTATAATATTTTTATATAACCGAGCTTCTACAAACTATAATATTTTTATAGAACCGAGCTTCTACAAACTATAATATTTTTATATAACCGAGCTTCTACAAACTATAATATTTTTATATAACCGAGCTTCTACAAACTATAATATTTTTATATAACCGAGCTTCTACAAACTATAATATTTTTATATAACCGAGCTTCTACAAACTATAATATTTTTTTTGTAATTTATTCAATTAGTTTAAACTTTCCGCGACGAAGCACTGTTGTGCGATTGGTCGAGTCGCTGCTAGGCTCTTGATTGGTTGAATCATTTGATGTGATTTGAAAGCCGGTTGCAACATATAAAAACTTAGCATAATAAAGTATCATATATGGAAAAATGTTTGTTGATAATTGCATCATTTTGTTTCAATTCATTTTTTCTTTTTTGGTAAAATTTGATAAGTAACACTAACTCATAAACTACAGCATGTTTTAATATATTGTTTGTGTACTTTCAACTTTAGCACAATCCTAATCCTAACTGATGTTATAAATGCGAAAGTGAGATTGTTTGTTTGTTACGCTTTCACGCTAAAACGGCTAAACGGATTTGGATGAAATTTGACACATGGGTAGACCATGATCTGGGTACAGGATACTTTTGTCCCGACATTCATACGGGATCAAGACTCATGCGAGTGAAACTGTGGGACTCAGCTAGTAAAGATATAAATATCATCCATTCGTTTTATTACCTATATACTTATTCCGATTTGTTGCATTTTTTAAAAGTTTTAAATGCTCTTAATGTAAAATCAGATTTTTGGCCTTATCATGTATACCTATGTCGTAGATGGATTGTTGAATATGCTGTTTTACAAAACCGCTAGTTGTATTACAAAACAGTTCCGTTATGTGAAACCGCTACCCACGTTTAGACGTAACATAGAATGGCTTATAATAAGCGTTTGGTGTGGCTTCTAATGCAATTCTGCGTTTTAAAGTTCAGTTATTATGAAAAACCGCTAAACATCGTTCAGCAATTTTACATGACGGAGCTGTTTTGTAAAACTACTAGCGGTTTTGTAAAACAGCGGGTTGCGCAATCCATCTGCGACATATTTATCAGACACTACAGATATTATAATATTTGCCATTATGTTCAGTTTCCGACAATATTTTCATAGTTGAAATATAAATTTAGTTTAAAGTAATTTTAATTTAATGTATCTTGTGTATCAGAGTTTATTAAAAAAAATTCTTAAGTAGGAAATTCTCGAATTTAAAAGAGATAATTAATTAATAAAGTTATTGTAGCATAAATATTTTAAATAATTAATTGGAAATGAAATGTTAATCGTTTTTAAATATATCTAGTTTTTTTAGAAAAAAATTTAATTTAATTTTATTTTATAAGAAAATTAAATTTTAAAAAGAAAATAAAATTAAAAGAAAAAAGAAAACACACATAACCATCGGTTCCTGCTACCCTAGAACCAGCGAATTTCAGGAACATGTACTGAACAGACACATACCAACTCTCCTTGTATTCCCCGAAGGCGTAGACAGAGTGTAAAATTCACTCACATTTAACCAGTTTCTTCCCATAATAAATATGTTTCTTAATAAACTCTCAAGCTGCTGAGACAGCTCTCAGAGCAGTGGTGGCTTCGTGGTAACGGCCCCGACTTACGAGTTGTAGGTCGTAGGTCCAAATCCAGGCAGGCGCTTTACTTTGTGTAAATAATTGCATCACCACTGCTCTCAAAACAGTGAAGCAAATTATCGTGAGGAAACCAGCATGTCCTAGAACCAAAAATTAAAAGACATGTGATATCTACGCACTGGGCCCGCGTGGTGGATTACAGCCCACTCCCTCTCTTCGAGAAGAGGCCTGTGTCCCAGCTGTGGGAATATTATAGGCTGAATAAACAAACTATACTATTTATGTACAACAAATAGTAAGGTGCTCGTATGAAGCTGTCACAACTCGCAGTACATCGTAATGCTCCGCTAAACTCCGTTATTGCTCCGTAGCCCCGAGTGACGTCACTTTGTGTTGGTCTTACATCGTGGAGTTTTGCTCAGGCTATGTGCAACATACGAACATAAGGACGGGCGTGTTGGGAGTTTAGTCCAGCTGTTTGGTGTGCAGGTACTACTTAATAAAACTCATACTTAATTTTTATTTCGACATCTGCCAATCTTTTCTGTAAAAAAAACCGTGGAAACTTAGTTGAGGTGAGCTGTCAATACTGTCAATCAGCTCAGTTCAAGCTCACCGTACCCAAGAGGTCATAGTGAGATTTTTACAGAATAGACCGGCTGATTGTAAAATGTGACAAGTGCCTATTTATGAATAGACATTTATTAAATGTGCTTTTTGTGTTAATTCAAACAAAAATAAATCGCCTGTCGTACGTAACTTCGCTTTCGCCGCCGATAAGCGTCCTCATGCTTATCGGCGGCGAAAGCGAAGTTACGTAATACACATGTATTATCTGACTGGCGAATTTTATGCTGCGATTGTGTGTTGTGTTAATCTGCTTGTAATTTCATGTGTAGGGTTCCGTAAGGAAAAAAACGGAAGCCTTGTAGGATCACTCGTGTGTCTGTTTGTCCATCCGTCTGTCACAGCCGATTTGCTCCGAATCTACCGGACGGATTAAGTTAAAATTTGGTACACATTATGTGACCCAAACACGGACTTGTAACCTAAATAAATTAATTTTTGCGGTTGTATGCATGAAGTATTGCGAACTGTACCGTGTGATAAGTTCAATGAAAGGGCTTGTTGTGAGGGTCTCAAAATAGTTTTAAAGTTGTTTAAGAAAATAGATGTAAATTAACCATCCTATCTCCGAAACTACTAAGCCTAATATTTTGAAAAAAAATACAGACAATAGTTCCTTACCTATATATTATAGGAAAACTTATAAGAAGTAGGTTAAAAATAACATGGTAAATCTCTCTATATTGTGCCTACAAACTTACATTTGCAGTTGGAATGTAACGGGATCATGTTTTTCAACTCCAATGTTAAGTTTGTTCCTGGGATAAATTCATCCCATCTACGGAAACATTAATTGTGCGTGGTCTGACACGTACATGACCGGTTTTATTTTTGTTGGTCCTTCTGTGTTCGAGAAGAGTCTCTCTACTGGCATAGTAACAGGTTAATGTTATTCATTAATTAATGTATCTCAAAAAACCTCGGCCTTCTCCAATTCATCAGTAGGTTTTTCTAAAAGGAAAATTAAGAACTTTTCACGTGGACACTGTTAATTAAAAGCGGCAGCTAATTAGCGGTGAAATAAGTAGATATCACGTAATTATCCCAAGTTTTGTGAGCAACAGAATTTTAGAAATAAAATATAAATAACTATCCATCAGAACGCCTGTAATAAAAGAATGTAGAATTGCGGGATCATAAATTCAACTTTAATTAGTCTGCCATTTCATATTACACCACAGAGTATTAATTACTGGCAGAGTGTAAATATTTTAGTCTGTGGTCTTTGTGAGTAGTCTGCAAGTGCGGGGAGCGGGTCAAAGGTTTTAATTTACTAGGCAGAAATAATAAAGTGTGCTGACGGAATACCTCGCAATGGCCGAGTTAAAGAGGAAATGAAGAGTTTGTGTACGCCCTTTTGTAATTAACTGGGTACCCTTTAAATTGTCAACGAGACGAGTCACATTGGGGTTGCTTTATACTATGATTTGAATTTTAAGTTGCTGCGGTAAGGATGGTGGTTTTTGTTTTGGAAGATTATTGTTAAGGCTCGTACAGACTGGCGCGACCTCACGGGTGCGACAGGCAGCGCGACACTTTCCATGAAGTTTTCATTGAAACTGTGTTACTGGTGTCGCGACTATCTGCGGGAGCCTTAAAGCTGTGTAATTAAGCTAGGCAATGTACTGGATCTAGGAATAGGTTCACTTAAATAGTTCAATGGAGAGATATTTTTGTAATAGCAACAGCAAATTATAATCAGCTCACTGGGATCACTAAACCTTCTAGCAATTGTGTTTTTTTTGGAAATTGCCCTAACTGAGAAGATGTGCCTAAGCAGAGGGGTATGCCTAGCAGTAGGCTGCAGTGTGGGTGAACAGTGTCGGCCTGCTCACAAGTACCTGATACTTATTGTCAGGCCTACACTGTCCTCCCATAGGTACATTTTAACACTGTAATTTGAAACGCTGTAAAAACCGATTATTTTTAAAAGAGTAATCGTTGAGTTTCTTGTCAGCTCTTCACTATAGAAAATGACAAATTGGAACCATGCACCTAGCTCCTGACGTTTCATAAGTGCCCATGTAGGTTTATGTGAATACAATATTTTGAAGTTGAGTATTTACTGATGTATTTAGAATTTTCTTTTGTATGTGGGTAATCGAAGTTATGAAAATATCTTCAATCAGATTGTGCCAACCACCTTCGGTACATAGTCACATCCGTTACTTAGCAGCAGGCGACGATACTTAACTAGCACAAAGTTCCACATCCGGTGGTCGGCGGCGCTCATATCCGGTTCAGACCACTCCGCTCTGAAACTTTGATTTTTGAACTTAATGTAACTTAGTAATACCTAACTTCTGTTCGGTTGGTAGAAGCAATAACGGCTTGGTGGTCAATGCCGTTTTGATGAAGCTGTATTTCTAACCTTGTACTAAATATACAACGAACTTAGACTTCTGTTATTGGTTTTCCTTTTTTACACGACCGCCCAAAAAGGAGTGTAATGTGTTTAGGATTCATGTATGTACTTATGTGAATTTATTAATGCCTGAACAGATTTAGATGTGTGGGGAATTGTTAGAATCCTTACATCATCCCGAGTGACATAGGCTATATATATTTGAAAAAAATCAATATGCGGCAGTAAGGCTCCATTTTCGGGTGTGAAAAAAAAAACATGCGGGGCATTCTTTGGGGACTGCCGATAGACGTGAAAACCAAGTAACTTGTGAATTGTATCGTCGCGCGAGCTAGCGTTCGGTGACGATGACGCGAGTTCCATCATTTTTGTTCACCCAAAAACTGCTCAACGCGCCTAAAGAGGTTTTCACTTCAAAAACTTAATTTATTACATTATGGATATCAAATTGAAGGCCTCGTGAGCACATGCCAAAACTATAAAATTTATTGATATACATTTTACATAGGTAGGGTGTACATACTATACTATTTAGTTCGTTTTTTGTCAGTGCAGTCGTGTTCTACATTATACAAAAAAAATACAAATACAAAAAATACAACATAGTTTATTATCACAATTCAATTCAATTATATTTCAATTTTATTAAGTCAGGGTACATGTACCTACCAAAAGTATCATCAATTGATTACACATTTACTTGGAAGCGATTTCCGAAGAAACGGCGGCTGTGTGACAGTGTGATAAAGTCACACTTAATTCTTTCTTCAATGAATATCAAAATTGAGTGTATCCGTGGCAAAATAGTAGGTTAACACTTACCTATTCCTAGAAAATAATAGTTTCTTTCGCATCATCTAAAGATCTTTCGCCTCGATAACATCCAACACGAAAACAATTACACAACAAAATGAAACTCGTACAATATGCACGCATCCACAGCCAGCTAACGTGCTGATATAAATTAACATTTCAACATAAAAATCTGTGTAACATTGCTATCTGTGCGCCCGATACTATTTCACAATGATTAATCAACACCATTGCTGTTTACCTTTAGCTTTCCGGGCATACTACCACTGTGAAACCTTCTATGTATTCAACTATGTTTGTCGAATGATTCACACTGCCTGCTGGGTTGGGTGTTTATATATGTTACGTGAAAGTAAGCGCGCATTGGATACCGTTGTTACCTTTTGGTGTTTTGCGGCAAGGCTGTCAGTGTAAAAGGATCAACCCCGCCTATCGTTATCAAGTTGAAATCAAACCGCCTTTTTGCGTTAGCACCCCTCGCCTCTTTCGTTGTTTGTAGGTATGTATTGTACTTTTCGACTTACCAGAATAATTCTGCTGTTCCTTTTTGTAACTGATACGTTTATGGTCGTGCGAACATCGCGTCCAATCGGTTTTTATGCATTGGTTACGAAATAGGGGCTTGAATAACATTTTTCTTGTTGTTTTTGGATGGTTTCATGGCTTTGAAGGCTTTCCGGCCCGATTGTGTTTTGTAATCAAAATTTGATATCCTGAACAATTCCTGAGTAAGTCGAATAATTGCATGTCAGCCTCAAGTAAATACAAAAATGTATCAAGTCAAGTATAAAAACATTGTACAATATACATATATGCATCAGTATCAGCTTTTTAACAATTCCGCTTTATAAACAGCAACCATTTGCAAATCCTATTCCAGAAAGTCACGGAGGACTGCAAGAATGTTTAATATAAAAGTAAAATGCAGGTGTAAAAGCAGCGCCTCCTTTACGCGATCACCTGACCGGCAGGCGGCGCGGCGCGGAGCAGCGGCGCGGTGTTGCGGTGCGCGGGCAACGCGACACGAATTTTTAATATTCATAAACAGAAAAAAAAATCTGGAGGTTAGTTTAGATTAGGGTTTTTTCTTCAGTATTTTTTGGGTTCCTTACCTATAAAGGTAAAAACGGAACCCTTATAGGATCAGTCGTGTGTATGTCTGTCTGTCACAGCCAATTTGCTCCGAATCTACTGGACCGATTAAGTTGAAATTTGGTACACATATGAATTTCTGTGACCCAAACACGGTCATGTAACGTTAATAAATTAATTTTGATAATGAGGGTCACCTTTGTAGATTTTTTTTCTCCATTAAAAAAAAAATTTTTTGCAAACTGTACCTGACTGACTATCAAATCAAAGGGCTTGTTGTAAGGATTTAAGCCTAAAATTTTGAAAAAATACAGAAAGTACCTAGTTCTTTACATATAGATTACAGGAAAACCTATAAAAAGGATATGGTTTTAAAATAACAATGGTAAATCTCTCAATATTGTGCGTTCAAACTTACATTTGCTGTTGGAATGTTGCAATGGGAACATTTTTTTTTGTGAACAAATGTTAAGTTTTTTTTTTGTTCTGTGCCTTTTATGGGTATTTCTAGATATCTAGCATGTCGTCAGAAATGTTACTTGGACATTTGATGATTCTTAACCCTTTGAGTTACCTTCAAGGTCGATAGCCCCAGTAGACCAATATTATAGTAAAACAGCATTCGGGACGAATATATTCTTTTTTAGTTGGAACAGTCTGTGCCCTGAGGGGCTCTATTAAAATAATAACTGAATCTCTTTGTTTAAAAAACAGTTATTATCGAGTACTAGGAATTGATATACCATTGTATGCTTTGCAGAGTATTGAACAGTGTGGGCTGCAATAATGTACCTAAATGTTAAAGTTGAAAGTCTTATATTAAGTATTTGGTTTTCATTTCTTTGATTTTTTTTTTTATGTATGGGAAGTCTTGGTATAAATCTGCTCTTGAGAAAAGTCAAATAATAAAAAGGGCCTGCTACTTTTTCTAAAGTTTGTGCTGTGAGAAATATGGTTAAGCTAAGATTTTCCTAGAATTTGTAACATAACTCAAACGAAACACTTTAAAACCGGGCTCCCAACTCAACATAGATCTCTCCAGTACCCAAAGGACCATTTATCCGATGGTACATCCGGCCACAATGTTCCACATACACGAGTGAGTCAGCTGATTACCATACAAAACGCGTTGGTGCCGCGGCTTGCGAAATAAACAGGCGGCTTCCAAACCTACTGAATCTTAAGCCGGGCTTCGGAGACAGGTACCTGTCGGAGTTAGGTTACGAGGTCAGTGGTAAAGATGAGATACGTGGGATTCTGTAAACTTGATCGGAGGCGAGTATAATGGGTTTTAAAATTAACAGATAATAAAAGGGATGTTGTAGACTTAGTTATTCCGAAAAGCACAGGAATAAACGTAAATAGTTCCTCCCCTACTTTTCAAATTGGTTATTTCTCTTTGTAAAGAGGTGTCACTTTCAGGAAATTCAATATAAATAATTGTGTAGTAAATAGTCTGTTTTATACTTGAATAAGGTATTCGAAGATGATGATGATGCTAGATGGCTACCTCATATCTTGCACGTGCAGGCTCCCGACTGAGTCGCCGACACAAGTTACTACTACATATATTGACCTGATAAGAAGATGATGATGCTAGATGGCTACCTCATATCTTGCACGTGCAGACTCCCGACTGAGTCGCCGACACAAGTTACTACTACATATATTGACCTGATAAGAAGATGATGATGCTAGATGGCTACCTCATATCTTGCACGTGCAGACTCCCGACTGAGTCGCCGACACAAGTTACTACTACATATATTGACCTGATAAGAAGATGATGATGCTAGATGGCTACCTCATATCTTGCACGTGCAGACTCCCGACTGAGTCGCCGACACAAGTTACTACTACATGATGATGATGCTAGATGGCTACCTCATATCTTGCACGTGCAGACTCCCGACTGAGTCGCCGACACAAGTTACTACTACATATCTTGCACGTGCAGACTCCCGACTGAGTCGCCGACACAAGTTACTACTACATATCTTGCACGTGCAGACTCCCGACTGAGTCGCCGACACAAGTTACTACTACATATATTGACCTGATAAGGATCTTAGTCGTAGTACTAAGTATGTCACAATCAGACAATATCTGTTTACAAGACATTTAAATTCTCTCCGATACTGATCATTTTGTAGCTAAACTCACGAGGAGGTGTTTCGACACCTCCGCTAATCGAAGGTGAGCATCTATTGCGATAATTAGCGGTTCGCGACCGCGCGAGATCGGACGATAGCGCGCGAGATCGGGCGATAGCGCGCGAGATCGGACGATTACGTGCGACTGATTGCGATGCGCACGCGAAGCTCGCTTGTTTGAGTTACGGAGCGATTCATATCGGCAGTGAGACATGATTCATTCTAGGCTTTAGAAGCAAGCATTGATATGGCTTTAGGAAGTTTTAGTCAGAATGTTAAAGTTTCTTTAGTAGAGCTTAAAACAACTATTGTTGTGAGTTCTGTGACCCAAAAATATCATTATTTTCATACCATAAATCAATAATGTGCGATCAATATCACAATTACCTCAAATGAATCCTCTAGGCGACCACATAATAGCCACTTCGCAAAACAAATAGAAATCGTCCCAATAATTGTTAACCAAATATAAGTTAATTAAAAAGTAAACCTAACTTAAACTTACTTTGTGATTTCAATATCATTTTGCATATTTTTATAGTTAAGATCGTCGGTCGACTGACCTCATTCTGACTATGAAAGAGAATATGAATTTATCTTACATATTTGTACATGTACCTATGTACTTATGCCTAAGTGAATTAGATCAAACGTTGGCTGATAGAAACTGTAAGATAAAACGTAAGTTCATAGTGATATGACAATGTAAATAGTTGAATGTAAGCCTTATTCTGAGCGTGAACTAGTACCTACAGTCAACTGCACATCGGTGGTAACAATTTGACATTGACATTTATGTCATAGCAATAAGATCGCTTTTACACTTTTTTTTTTCGTAGGGACATGCACATGGATATCCTCCGTCTGGAAAGAACGGAGGCTTATATCGGACTCCTACCGACTAAAACCCCACTTTTCCTTCTAGTACCATGAGTCTGGGACCGGGAGATACAATTTTTATTACAATAAAGTATAATCAGCCTATAATGTTGTTGTTGTTGTTGTTGTTGCTGCTGGGACACAGGCCTTCTTTCTTCGAGAGGGAGTTTGCTGTACTGACTACGATTTGTTGGTTCTAGGACATGCCCGTTTTCCTTTTCTATCACCTTTTTTGTGAGCAGTGGTGATGAAATTATTGACACAAAGTAAAGCGCCAGCCTAGGTTCAAACCCACGTCCTACAACTCGTAAGTCGGGGCCGTTACCACTTCTATATTGTCGGTTAAAGGTCGCAGTAGGACAACTGCTTGTAAAACCTTACGGGGACGAATCGATTGCCCAGAGCTGGGGCCTTTTCTGTCGATTATTTGTGCGAACATCCGAAACTGTAGCCAGAGCCGAATCCCCAGTCTGTGGTATTTTAAAGATGCTTATCGCCCCTCTGACTGCCAACCCTGAATGTGATGTGTTTGTAGATGAAGGGAATAAAATTATGCGTATATATCTGGTGTTCTGTGAGAAAAAGTATGTAAGTCCATACCCTTGCATACTTTCTCTCACAAAACAGCGGACTGTTCCATGTTAGTTTCTAATTAAATTATAAGATAAGATAAGATAATATTTATTTGCATAAACATGTGTCATACATACAATTAAAGACATGCATGCAAGATGGTAACAAATTAACAATAACAAGTACAGACATGTTTGCCACATGATGTGACGTGCAAATGTCAACAAAATTTTTTAATTACAACATTCTCTTAAAATAACAATACATTTTGTAATTAAATGATAATAGTAGATTGTAATAAATTAAAATAACAAAAATATAATAACATAATTATCAAAATTACGTGTTCCTTTCTATGTTTCTACGTTAATTAATGAAATTGGTGTCGGACCGGTTTCATTAACTACAAAATTTAAATAAATTAAGTCATTTCGGCAGTTGGTATTTTGTGTTCCGTATAAGGTTGATGAGGAAGTGGTTATGAGGAAGAGGATGCGGATGAGGAACTATTAGAAATACGTTTTGAGGAAGTGGATGAGGATGAGGATACGAGGAGGAGGATGAGGATGAGGAAGAGGATGCGGAAGAGGAAGATAGATCCTGTGATTTCGAATTGAAGTTTTAAATAAAAAAAAGAGTGCGAATGGGCCCTTTTATATTTAGAAAGAAAAAAAAAAACAATCTAATAGTCAAAATTCACAATAGGGAGGTTGAATTTAATGAAAATTAACTTTGAAGCTGTTTCTCCAGATATACGGTTTCGTAATTCGTCGTAAACTAATCCAGCGCCACTGAAAAGGCGCTCACTAGGGACACTTGATGGAGGGGGCTGAAAGATACTGGTGTACAGCTCTGTAAAGTTCAAAATATTTGGGGTTCATTTTCCACCACAAAAGGCTGTCTTCTTGAAGACCTATTTATTCTCTTCTCTTTAATATAATTCATTATTAGTGACTTCAGGATAACAAATCTGTCGATGGGTGCAATTTGACTTTTTTCATCGTCACTGTTAGGAGCTGAAGCCAGCATCTCAGGTAGCATTGATTGTAAAAATCTGCCTGTAGAAAAGTTCGCTCCAGAACTTGTTGATGGTTTTAAGGCTCTCGGTATCGGTATGATGAATGTGTTGAATAACATCATGTGCGATTGTCTCTATTTCTGGTTGTGCTTGTGCGCCATGGCCTGCTTGACAGTCTTGACACAAAGAAATCAGTTCGGACTCAATACTTTCTTTAGTGATTTCATTGAAAAACTTAGTTTTATATTTAGCTGCTTTATTCAGCTCCTGGTTCAGTCCATATATCAGTGGTGAAAGATAATTATTGCAAATCTCTTATTAAGTTTTTAACCTTGTTCCTTAATTTAGGATAAATATAATTACACAAATGAGATGTGTAACTCTGACGTCCTCTTAAATTATATTATGGCTGAACAGCATGAAAAACCGTCTAAAGCCAATTCCTTCAACAAAATTGAATGGTAAATCTTGAAGAGCTAACATTTCGCAAATTAAATTATCCAGCTCGCGGCTTTTTTCGTGAGATATATCCCAATACTGATGTCCTTGTAATGCCTCCTGTAAAGTTACTTGTCTCTTAGCCTGTTGAAGAGGAGTCTCTTCCAGCTTTTTCCGCTTTTTTCGTGAGATATATCCCAATACTGATGTCTTTGTAATGCCTCCTGTAAAGTTACTTTTCTCTTAGCCTGTTGAAGAGGAGTCTCTTTCAGCAATTTGCGTTTATCAACTGCGGCTTTTTTTAATGCTGTATCCTTTTGTTCATACTCGGCATATTCTACTTCCTGGCGTGACATGAGATGACTCCTTAACCCCGAAGTCCCACGCCCTTTCCTTGAATATGTTTGGTCACATATTTTACATCTAACAGTATCAACGTCCACTTCACTAAAATACGTCCATATAGCACTACATTTCGGCTTCATCTCAATTTTTTTTTTAACTTAACAATAAACCTAATTACGACTTATGTAGTTACGTACGACCACTCAAAAACAAAATAAATGACAGCTACAGTGGGCTGGCTACGTACACTACAGTACTACACACTAGCGTGCTGTATTATATTTCTAAAACACGTTGAGACACGTTCATGCCTAATCGTGAAAGTACCGAATTCATATTTTATCCTACTATACTATAACTATCTAATGCAGCGAGCAAAAGACGGAGATTACTTTTATTTACATTGATGGAATACTTCAACAACACTTCCTCATAAATTCCTCTTAATGTCATACCTACATTAAGAGGAATTTTTAGGGATTTTGAGGGATGTGGAAGAGGAAGAGGAATATTTTATGCCTGGTTTTGGGGATGTAGAAGAGGATGAGGAATCGCTAAAAAATTAGGAACTTCCGCATTATGAGGATGAGGAAGAGGAATCCTCATCAACCCTATATCCGTACGTTCCGACGATTGACTACTTTTGTTGTACTGAACATTTTACCGCGTTTTTTTCAGTTTTATTCGATTTGACATTTCCTTTCAATCCCAATAGGAATATAGGTTTTATTGTATTGATTTTTTGTGATTCGTATGTGTATACATATACATACGGCTGCATCCGGTTAGACTGAGAGCCGACTCCAACATAGTTGGGCAGATGATGATGATGATGTGTAACAAAACGTACGTCACGTTTTGTTTTATAACCAATCATTGGGAAAGCACCTATTGTATGTCTATTAAATAAGTGCTTAACATTAACACATTTTTATTTAGTTAATCACAAATCATTCTTATTTTTTATTGTACACATAAAATTATATTTGTATCATATTTAATTCCGTATTTTCGTTTCTATCGTCAGAACCAACAAGTAGGGAAATATAAATAATATTATGTACCTATTTATATGTACCTACTTATTGGTACTGAATTGGGATTATAATAAATAAAACTATATATTTATCTATTTATTGCCAAACAAATTATTTTATTGTAGATACAAAAAAATTACTGTCTTCTAGAGACCAAAACATTATCCAAAAATTACGCTGGTGCTAGCTCGTTCTCTTGATGGCTTGCCCAGCCAAGATCTAGTATCATCACATCACAGTAATAATAATCATTGCTGACTGGTTCGATTCCCCATCAAACACTAAATAAAATTCTGTTCCACGGATGGAACAACATCCTCTTGTAAGTTCCTTGATCAGTCGAATGATGAATCAGGTGTCCATTCACTCGAACCCAACAGGCTTGACATGCATAAATTGTTGCCATATCCTGAAAATATTATTAAAAATACATTTTATTACATGAAATGCATATCTGGCGGAAATGTGTAGGTACTATAGGTTCACCTTGCCCAAATCATTCGGGGATCGCTGGCGTGATGGTAGGTATGTTTTACATGACGAACACTCCTTCCATCTTTCGTCTTTCCAGTTTTGACGGTTCTGTCCAATTCATTTTGCCATTTTATTTCAAAGACTTTACCTACTAATAATAAAAATAAATAATTCACCCGATAATTATTATTAACATTGGAAATAAGAGGTATTAAAGGGTTGTCCACTGCAATGGTATAGAAACGTCGCCAGCGTCTCGGATTTCTGAGTCCGACAGAGATATCACATCCACGGCAGACCATTGTATGACCCAGCAATCGCTCACTATCAAAAGCTTCGGTATTTAATAAATTATAACATTCGTGACAAGCGTATCCATCTAATGGGAGCTGGAACAATAACAAATATCATTGTATTTTTCAAATTATAACACAACTGCTAAATGTACTGCCTTAACTGTATGGTTTACGCGACTACCGTAGTAGGATAGAAGTACCGCACCTGATTTGCTAACCATCGAGCAAGTCTCATTTGCAGGGGTAATGCCGGTCTTGATACGATATGACTGCGAATCCGCTGCACAGAAATGCCACAATTGATGCACCTCATCATCATCTGCCTAGCCTTTTCCAAACTATGTTGGGGTCAGCTTCCAGTCTAACCGGATGCAGCTGAATACCAGTATTTTACATGGAGCGACTGCCTATCTGACCACCACAACTGGGTGATACGATACCGCTTGGTACTCGTAAGACTGGTTCTCAGACTTTCGGGCTTCTGACGACCCGTAACAATTGTCAAAGATCCATACGAAGATGCACCTCATCATAAACAGAATCCTATATGCACAGCAATAGTAATCGTATTTAGATGATGTCAGTCCGTATAGAATAGCAATGGTCGTTAAAAGAAAATATCGTCAATATCACCAAATAATCGCACAGTAAGCAAGGACCGCAACTTGGAGCTGCAATGCAAGCAAAGCAAACAGAAAATAAAGGATCATTACAAAATAATATGTCAATGTCATGTCAAAGCAACAATAAATACTTACCTTCTAGGAAGTGGGTATTCAAAACAAACTCATGTTTGATGTGTACACAAAAATATTTTAGTAATAATAAAATTGTCGTATTTTATACGCAATTACGTTAATATTATTCCTTTGATTTAAAATAAGCGGGTTATAGTTATTGTTCACACTCTATAAAGGTTTAAAGGCAATTTACAGGATAAAATGGAACGCCAAAAACATTTTTAGTACTTCGCGTTAAAAATGGCAAGGCGGAAGCTATGATTGAGTATTGTTTTTTTGGGAATTATAATATGTTACGTAACTAATACTGAAATAATAAATCCATAGTAATTTATATCTAAATTTTTAAATCTTACTGTAAATCCTTAAATCATGAACATTTATCGATACCAGAGGGCAGAAACTGGACATGTCATTTGATATTGACTATAGTAATTTTTTAGGGTTCCGTACCCAAGGGGTAAAACGGAAACCCTATTACAAAGGCTCCGCCGTCTGTCTGTCTGTCCGTCTGTCACCAGGCTGTATCTCATGAACCGTGATAGTTAGACAGTTGAAATTTTCACAGATGATGTATTTCTGTTGCCGCTATAACAACAAATACTAAAAAACAGAATAAAATAAATATTTAAGGGGGCTCCCATACAATAAACGTGATTTTTTTGCTCGTTTTTGCTCGATATTGATAACGGCAACAGGTAGATGCTTGGAATATTCACATAATATTTAGTTATATATTCACTTTAAAAATAAATAATTAAATTAAAATAAAACAAACATTTAAGGATCCCATACAACAAACGTGATTTTTTTTGCCGTTTTTATAGATAATGGTACGGAACCCTTCGTGCGCGAGTCCGACTCGCACTTGGCCGTTTTTTAATATCCGATCATTGGAACCTTGGCCAATGTTACGTCCGATTATTATAGCACGTAGAACTTTTTATAGGTATTAAATTTGATATTGACTATAGTAAGTTTTTGTTTTCTTAAATAATTTAAACAGTTAAGCTCTCCTGATACGAGCCGCTTCTACTTAGAGGCTGGAGTCATGAATGAATGATAGCTTCCGGACACAATGGCTCTCGTTACCACTCATTATGCAGACAGGGCACCTCTAGGCACCTATCTTGCAACGCGTTCGATGCTACCCGGTGCAACTTTACACTTATATCGGTGGCAGTAACGTCGGTCCTTGCATAAATAAAAATGTCACAGAAAATAGTTTTCCAATAGGTACTTCCTCGCTTTTGTAGGCAAATGAAAATAAAGTTTATTAGTTGTTTGTGTACTTAGGTTACTCGTATTACAAGGAATAAGGAGCTTTGATCTTTGTTTACGGCGTTTTTTCTGCTTATGATTTCTAGGAGATCCATTATTGGATACACGTGTATTCAAGTTCAGTAACATGGTACTCATACTCACAAGAAACTAGAAGAAAAAACGACTTCTAAATAGTTCCAGTTGCGCATTTAAATTGAGAAACATAAACCGTTTCCTAAACCTTGCACCCTTCACCGATTTGTACAAAAAATGCAAATCAACACCACATCAAATAAAGTCTCATAGAAAACACTTTGTCCAAATCGAATATTTGGCGACGGATCAGAGGTCGGAGCGCGGGTCGCACATTCTCGCAGCCTATCGCCCATAGCCGTCGTTTGTTAGCGCCGGGATTCGGTGGCAAACTGCTTGCCATACAAATGCTAAGCGTCCGCATCGGTCCGCGTGACTCCGGACTCATCCGCATCGTCTCGTGAGGCCCCGCGCTTACGACTTCGGATTTCAGAATCATAATGTAGGGATTTATGTTGATTCGCGTTTAGATGCGACGCCGAGCTGCCGACGCCGAGCTGTCGACGCAAAAATGTTTGGAGGTTAAACATGATTGGACGATATTGTTGTGTTGTTTGTTTTGTATTGCTTAATTGTATCGACTGATCAATAAGATACACTGGAATACTTTTCAGTATTACTATATACAATTTTTAGGAGAAAGCCTAAAATAGACGGACTCGCAAAATGGACTCGCCCGTAGCAGGTCGCAACCTGTCAAGAGCGTGTTCTGACTTGACCAAAAGTCCAATCTTACTTTCATCTAATTGACTGACGTAATTTATTCAGATATTAGGCCCACACGCTACTTGTGCCCTAGTGTTTTCACTACTTAAACAAAATAAAAATGTTACTGAACACAGTTTAGTATATAGCTCATTATGGAATGTAATACGTGGTATGATCTGATTTTTAGGTACATTGTACATCAATAGGGGTCTCTCATTAAACATTATTACCTATGTTTCTAACTATAAAGCTTGCATTATGGTGCTTCGCTTACATAATATGTACTTGTTCTATTTAACCTCTAATAACCAATTTAATTACTATACTTCTTACGTAATTTGCCTTCTAAACAACAGCATCTCATCATTAAAGACCCTTAAAAGTTAAAGTCGTTCATTCTCTGCGTTGGTGAAGACTTGGCTAAAGGCTTGACCGAGCACCTCCAGCGATTGAAAACTTCTTCTAATTTACATTTTCCTCGTTGAATGTTTGTAAATTAAAAGGCTAAGTGGAAAAGGGAGTAGGTAGGTACGAAACGCCGCACGTCATTGGTAACCAACAAACCAATATAAGCCGGCCCCTTATTGTATTGAAACTCTGTATTACGCTAGGCCAGCTCAAGGTCAAAGAGTTACCACCAACGTGCGGCCTACTGTACCTGACACGAGGGATATATATATTGGAGCCACAATTTCTTGTGTTTGTATGTATTTTAGTCTGTGATGATAATGATTTAACCAGAAGTTTAGTTATGTTAGAGTACCAAGTTCTTAGTAAACAGCTTGCAAGTGTGTCATTAATATCTACATTATTTTAAGAATAAAAAATTGACCCAAATAATATGGTACTTGTTTTATTTTTCTTCTTTTGAGTGAAGCTGATTTTCCAGTATAATTATGTTTTACATCATATTGTAAATTCAATACACCCTAGACTACAATTTTTCAAACGAAAAATATTTCCTTGTGCGCAAGGTGTGCGTGATTTTATTTTAAGAATTAAGGCTGTGTGCACGAAAAAAACCGTTTGTCGTCAATTTCTTATCTAATTCTGAAAAAACTTGAATTAATTGAAACACTAAGTCTGTGTAACTATAAAGGTACAGTTTTCGTGGTGCTAAACCATTTGTGTCAGTCACAGCACCTGTTAATAGTTTCATCACTTTTGCGCTCTCGAAAATATAGTTTATTCCGCCTTCGATTTATTTAATGAAGGTATTATATAATGATAAAATAAAATTTTGATTTTATCTCAAGGATAGCTGAAGCCCAGTGTATGATTTTTAAATTTCTTGTTATGATTTGTTAAATAATCTGAAAAAATACATTACCGACTGGATTTAAAAAAAAAAACGTTTTTTCAACATTATTTTTCTGCTATATGTTGAATGGAAGTTAAAAAAAGTGGTCCCGCCACGTGCAAGTAGACCATATAGTGATGTCTATGATATTTTTTAATGTTCAAACTCAAAAGTAGTTCCTTGTAAAAAGATGATCAAACATCACTCTCCCGTTATTTTTTGGAAAATCTGTTGAATTTTTTTGTAATTTTCCAGGAGTTCTTAATTTATTTGAAAAAATCCTGTCCGCCACATGCAAAGCAAAGAACTCGCGTTTATAAATCACAAATAATTTTGTTAGAATTCTTTTTGCCTTTTTCACAAACAATGAACAAAGTTGATGAAAATCAGTCGATTTCGTGCGCGGCCCCATAAGTCGTCTCAAAAACTTACACCACTATTATTTCTATACGTTGTCTACTACACACAACGATAACACCTTATATATGAGTTGGTGAGTGAGTTGTAAGGATCGTCGGAAGGCGTCCATGTAATAGCGCAGATCGCGCGATATCGCCGCGAGCCGCACGCGATCGCGGCGATGTTCGCTTTAACTAATTGTAAATGTGTACGGTTAATTTGTGATTTTGGCGAGCTAGTGAAGCAGTGGGTTGCAATTTATAGCTTTAATATGTTCGTTCATTTGATGCACCGTGTAGTTATAGAGGTTTGCGAAGGCCTGTAAAGCCGCTTGTGCCTTGAAAGATATCGTAGGATCGTGTTGGTTTGGTAAATGCTTTATTTAGGGACACCGGTATATACGATCATTAATTTAGGAATTCAATTAATCAATCACCTTCCTCCCTCATTTTCGCTACATGATAGGTTTCAGTTGAGTCCGAAATTAGCCAGCCAATCCGATATAATACACCACAGCTAAGACATACATACATACATATGTAGGTACTTCTTGTTTTTCATATAATTGGAAAGCAACGAGGTAGTTGCTACAATTCACACATTTTAACAAATTTTATTACTCCTTACCTAAATTATTTTTAATACTTCGACTTCATATATTTTTTTTGCAATATTTTAGTCCAATTTGAGAATATTAGGGAATTTACAGGGGTCCCTACGATCAGGCCGGTAATAAGCGCCGGTGACGTCACGGCTCACAGATAAAAAACGCGATGAAATGTGAGATAACAGCGTTTTTGGAAGGCTTAGGAATCCCTTTTATTATATTAAAATATTCCTTTTTTGGTGTTCGGTAGAGGTGTTTGAAAACACGTTTAATATTAAGGGTAAACGGGAAAACTGCTTCTATTTAGGTATGCTGTGACTTTAGTTGCAAGACTGGCAGCACAGCGAGATCTCTTGAGCTTGAACAGGTATCCTACCAATACCAGAAATAATGATATTAAAAAATATATAAAAGCTTAGTTAACTATTGTAACCAAAGTTCCTTAATAAAGTTAGTTTAAAGGACAATACATTGAATAAAAAAAAAAACTAACTTCTTTGGTATAAATTAGTTGATTGCTATAAATGAAAACTTAATAAAACTCAAAGTGTGAATGCTATAAGTACCCGTCGGTATGTACGGAACTTACAAGCAATACCATTTCACTCTTCCTGAGCTTTTTAATTTTGAATTATACTCCTAAATTAGGGCTACCCTGTCCAAATGGCTGCAATAACGCTCATTTAGGGGTAACTAACGTTTTGTTGTAGGTCGCGACCATGAAGTATTAAAAATGGAGTGCTAACACCGGTATTATTTGTTTCAGAATTCCGGTTGTTGCTGATCACTGCCTCGCCTTAGTAAATGCTAAGTTAATACACTTGTTAAGCACGCTTAAATTGTCGTTGATCTGTCTGAAAAGACGATGACATAAACCTCCAATACAGAAAGTGGGGACTACATGGCAGTCATATGAGAAATGGTTATTAAACATAAAATATAATAATAATTAACCGCGAGAGGAGAGGCTAGTCAGGCCTATCCTAATACAATCATTCAATTTCTTTAACATTAACGAGTAGCAAATAAGCCTGATGCTAAATACAGTGTTTATAACGCTCTCTATAAGCACTTGCTTGTACTCCATTTGTTCTTACTCCGTGGTCGCGGCTCGTTTCGGACAAAAATTATGCGCTGGCGTACTAAGAAAACGTATTTAGTTGCCGCTCTTAAGAATTCCTGTTATTGCTGTTTATTTGCAGTAAAACTATGCTGAAAAGGGGAAATGCAAAATGAAGTTAAAGTACGTTGATTTAGTGATTTGCAGCTTCGAATATTTGTAGCTCTCAATGCAGCATTGTTGCTATCTAGCCATCAATCGTCATTGCATAATTATTACGGGTTTAGCTGTCCATTCACGATCACGATCGATTTGAATGACGTAATACCATTAGTAAGTCATTGCAATGTAACTCTTATCATCGTAATAAAGTAAAAATTTGAATGATTGCCGTGAGTGTGATGAAACTCACGGCAATAATTATAATGTATACCTTACCTGACCGACGTAGTTACTAGTTACCTAGTTATATTGGAATGACTTACTAATGGTTTTACGACGATTGTGAATGTCCTACTTTACACTCACACAAACAAAAACTGATGTAACCTTATTGTAGGTATAGACAACTGTGACGTTGACAGGGAACGTAGGTCGCTGGCTGTCCGGTGTAACATGCTGGCCCGCAGGTTTGCACGATGTACAAGGGCAGTTAAAGTTACGCGTTCAATATAATAACGCACTGAGGGTAATGCTGCGGCTGCCGTGGCGTTGAAGTGCGTCAGGGATGTTTGCGGACAATAACATTGATGGTTTTGCCGCCATTATAAGAAAAAGATGTGCATCCCTGACGTCGCGTGTTCGCGGCGGCACCAATAGTATTCTCAGTGTGTTCACAGATCGATCGGTGGGATTCCCCGATGTTGCGGAGGTGGATGCCTCCACGCTGAATATTAATTTTAATTGTTTTGTTAATCTTTATCTGTACTAACACTAGATAATAAGTAAAATTGTTACTAACCCTATGGACATTTTTCTGATATAGAAGTATTCTATTCTATAGAGTGCTGTACTTAGTGAACAAATTAAACAGAGTTCAAAATTCAGTCCCAATAAAATCGCGAAACCGTATCTACTACATAAAATTCACGATTCCTATAAAATAGAACAGAACAGGTTAATAAATCGAAGTTTCTATTTGGAAACTGGTTTATCTTCGAAACTTAGACTTTCGTAACGGATGGACCACAGCGGGGCTGGGGTGGGGATAGCAAATCCCCGGACTGTCCGTACGAAGCTAACCCCCCATCGATCTCTATGCTAATGCACGGATCTACCCGTTGCTTTTTGAACATTTTAGCATTTTGGTGTTAAGTATCCTTTCGGACGTGGGACTTAATTTCTAGAATGATTTTAAATTGGGAAAGTAGCTTTGTATTTTTTAAGATCTTGTCTAGGTGTGTAGCAATAAGATAAAAATACTGATTCGTTTAGGAAATTAGCAAGAATCAAGTAATTTGGAATAGGTGGGAAGTTTTATATTGGCCTTGTAATTAATTGCTGTAGTCATCCTAGGAAAACATATGTAACTTAATACTACTTCAGTGTTAAAGCAAAGCTTACTTATTCAAATTGACTGGGAAACAATTATAACCTGTAATTCCCGTCTGGCAGTATGTCACTATAATACATTGCATGAATATAGTTATCGAACGCGGCACAATGTGGCATATGGGTTAGTACAGGTAGGGCGTGGGCGGGCAGACTTTCCCTGAATTACCTTAATTAGGGTAGGTAATTGTTGTTAAGTTTTGCAGTACTTATATATTTATGAAAGAAGTAAATAATATATGTAACATAATAATGTTGCATTAAAATAGAAATAGTCGAAGAAAATGTGTCTTATTTATTTAGTCGTAGAATCTAGAAGATTTGTTCATTATAAAAGCTCCATAAACAACTTTTTCACTGAGAAAGTTTACTTATAGGACAATGTGCTATTGTTATGCAAGAATTTTATTAACAAGGGACCAAACATTTGCATAAAATCTTTAAAATGAGCTTTATAAATATGGCATCTTATAAAATGCATTATTTGCTGCAAAAATCTGCATAATGCAAATCGCAGTTATTTATGTTAATGGCTATTTTCAAACAAGTTGCAACAAGCAGTCGTGGCCGAGTGGTTAAGGCGTCTGACTCGAAATCAGATTCCCAGTGGGAGCGTAGGTTCGAATCCTACCGGCTGCGTTACTTTTGCCTTTTTTAATAGTTCTAGTATGTTTTTCAATTATTGCTCGAGAAATCTTTCATTTGTCAACGGCTAAAACTATAATAAGCTCGTAAGAATAATAATTTAGTGAAAACCACTTTGTTAATTAAAATCCAATAAAATGAGATACTTTAATAAAAGTTTACTAAGTATATAACTTAGGTTTGATTAGATAAACAAGGATCTTCTGAAAATTTTAGAAATAATTATTAGATCTTGACCGACAAGCCGTCGCGTCAATCAATAAAGTTAGCGAGTTATAATAACTTAATAACTTAGGCACGGAGCTTTTAAAAAGAAAAATGATTGATGTTTTACGATTAAGCTTAACAGAGTCTGTAGCAGAAAGCTATTGGTTTAATTCTTGCACCAGCATTGATATCCATTAATAACAGCATTGCTTTTTTTTGTAATTTAAAGTTAGCGCTTTTTCTTAAACAGAATGTCTAAAAAAGTGGGCCTAAGCTTCTTTTTTTATTGCGGAATGGGTACTGCTCTTGTCTTCGATATCGCCTGATGGAAAGCGATGGATGAGGTCACTCCTGCTTTGAAGGGTATAAATAATGTGGAAGGGAACACAGACGCTGGCAGAGAGTTCCACACTTTGCCCGTGGGCCTAATAAATGTGAATGTGGCTGTCAGCATTTTGATTTCGTAAGTAGAGTTTCTTGTTCGTAGATTTTGTTTAAAATACTGATGTTTATTCAAAACATCATTATTATTGTTACATTTGTTATTTTTTGGTAGGTAAACACTAAACAAGGTCAAGTTTAATAGAACCTACTGGATTAGGTCCTAGATTCAATTGTTTTCCTTTATTCACGGAGTTTGTCTAGCGGTTATTTCTTTTGTTGTGAACTTCTTTTCTTTCACGTAAGTATTTTTCCTAAAAGAAATAAATTACATGCCCTACAAACTGCTCGATAAGCTGATCAATTTATACAAAGGTAAAGAGGCTTTTCAAAAGTCGTAAAACAAAAAAGTTGTGTGTTCAATTGATTTTAATTAATCTAAACCAATATCAGACCAATTTTCAACATACATTTAATATTTGCAGATCCGAAACCAAACACAAATTCAATAAAAAATAATTCGGTACCCATGACCCCATGGCATCCGAAGTATTTTTAATAAAACCCCTTCTCTTTGACGCGAGGCCGTCCGCTAATATGTCACATTAGTCCCTTTGTTTGATTTCACACGGTTTATGTCAATCGGCTTAATAAAATGGCGGCTTCTTTCGTATGGGACTGAAGGTTTGGAAGTTTGTAAATACTGCTTAAAAAAATACTCCTTGCACGAGAGGCTCTAGAACAGAAGAGGAACAAATACTTACAGGAGCTACAGGAATATGCACATCCCGACAACATTAGGACAACTTCACGCCTTCACAGAAGAATTTATTGCCTCTGAACAGATACGAATTCACTCACTAAAGTGCTAGGTGTGAATTTGTGGTTGAGCAGGCAGCTACTTTGTTGGTTTTGTTGTCTCTTCTTTCCAATTTCAACACAAGAACTTATGTATTTTTGTTGATCAGAAAGTGTTTTTTTTTCCCAATTTTACTTTTATTGGGTATTTTTTTATGCGTTGTGTTCCAACACTGATAGTTTTTGCGTTTCAGTATCGCATCTTTATTTACACGACCATCTCATACTCGAGTACTTTTGTACAGGAATATTTTGTTCTTAAGTTTTTCCCTTACGGCCAGTAGGTAGGTACCCATGGCAATTATATCACATTACTTAATATCCTTAGGTACTTATTTGTTCAATATCAACACGAAATAATATTTAAAGCATAATTCACGCTTCATTAATGATGAACAACGACACATCGTCACAATGTTCATAATTGTAGAGTATTTTTAATAAGGACTTGTGTTTCATCATTCAACGTAACCTCTGCATATGTTCGGAGCTATTTTTGCGGTATTGAATAAATATCGTCAAGCCGAATTATTTGAGCTATGGCACGTAAAGTTGGTTCAAATAGACCGCGTTATAATTATAATGAAAACTTTGGTGATGGAAAATACTTTGCCTCTGTACATTTGTGTGCTTGAGCTCTTGAAGTATATAATATAATTTATTTGCCCTGAATTGCTTCTTCATCATCATTTCGAAAGACGTCCACTGCAGGACATAGGCCAGGACCCAACACTGCCACTTCAACCGGTTCTGTTCATTCTCAATTGTATATAAAAGAGATTGAAAGATATTGTATAGAAGATAAATATACACACAACATAACATATATAGGCTTCACAATATGCCTGGCAGGAAGGAACGCTGGCACCTGAGACACACGTCCTAGTTTGGGTGTCAGGAGTTTCAGAAAATCGAGCATGTACTTAGTCTAATTACTATGAGGATCTGACCCCCGAATTCTCAAACGACACTTACCTTTAAGGCGTGCTTAAATGTCTTTCTGTCACTACAATAAACCTTATAGTGACAGAGACAACATAATACTTAAAGGCGACTTAAAATTGAGTTGCGTTTGAGTATTTGGCCGTAACAACCCCTTTTCTCTAGTATTAGGCTTATATTAAAATAAATTATTATTCAAATATAGATTATTACTATCTCTAACTAGTTGTCGCCCACTGGTCGAAATTCGACCCCACTACTTAATCTACACAATACTTACTTATTCCATGGTCAAGCTGTCACTCGTGTCACCTATCTATCTTCAAGCTGCCACTCGTGTCACCTATTTATCTTCAAGCTGTCACTCGTGTCACCTATTTATCTTCAAGCTGTCACTCGTGTCACCTATCTATCTTCAAGCTGTCACTCGTGTCACCTATCTATCTTCAAGCTGTCACTCGTGTCACCTATCTATCTTCAAGCTGTCACTCGTGTCACCTATCTATCTTCAAGCTGTCACTCGTGTCACCTATCTATCTTCAAGCTGTCACTCGTGTCACCTATCTATCTTCAAGCTGTCACTCGTGTCACCTATCTATCTTCAAGCTGTCACTCGTGTCACCTATCTATCTTCAAGCTGTCACTCGTGTCACCTATCTATCTTTAAGCCATGTGGCTGCTTACGCTCCCAGAGGGAATCTGATTTCTAGTCAGCGCTCGGCCTCGACTGCTCTGAGAGGTGTTGTCTCTTTATGGCCCAGCTTTAGGGAGATAATAGGCAGTTTTATAATGCTTTGATCCCTTTATTGTGTCTCAACTTTTGATCATTTACTTTTACGTTTGTTAATCATCCGCATTGCCGCTGTTACTGACCTGTAGTCGTTTAGTTATTTTTAGGGTTCCGTAGTCAATAAAGAACCCTTATAATTTCGCCATGTCCGTCCGTCGGTCCGCGGCTTAGCTCAGAGATAGAAAGCTGTAATTTGGTAATACATTAATTATGTGATAGATACATGGTGCTCACATATTTACAAACATTGGCACGTAGGTATGTCCTAAAGTGGGTAACTGCGGGTGTTGAAAGACTTAATGATTTCCAATTTCCTGCGAAATAGTAGCTGCAGTATAAACAAAACGCTATCATTTTAATACAACTAAGCGGTCATTTAATCAGTCAGCGAGGCAGCTGTCAGTAAAGTGTACCTTCTGTTCACGTGTATTTTAGTGTCCCGGCGTAGATTTTATACCCTTTGAATTTACTTTGGTGAGATCGCTCCGTGTCTCTCGAGAGACGCTTGAGTTATAACTATGTCAGTGTGTGAGTTAAGGTAATTCCAGAATGTAAAATAAATGTCATAAAAATAACAAAATAAATAATTAAAATAGCAACCAGTTTGATTTTGTCTAGACTCTAGATTGTCATATGAAGCTGGACATGCATGTTTCTTTTTCCTTACATATATAATATTTTCATAAATGAATTGGCAAGCATTGATGGCATTAATCGGCAATTGGTGGCATCGATCCGCTTACGCTAAGCAGGTAGACATTGCCCTAAATGAGATGTGATGAATAATATCGACCTGCTTCAAACCGACTCCACTCTATAATCTCTACCCGTTAGCAGGTATAGCATCACCTGCCGTACGAAGGGATGTCGCATGCGCACTGGGAAAAACGACTACGACTACACGACTACTCCGGGTAGACTAAAAAGTCGCAGGAGTTTCTTACGTATCACACAGGCGATCAAAGATAGGCCACCCAACGAGCGAACCGGGTAATATACCCGGTAAATGGTAGCTCTGTTGTACATAGTACTCATACCTGGGCTAAGCAATTATATAATACAAAGGAGATGGAGTTTATACAATCCAAAGATAGTCTTACAATCTTTAGCAGCTCCAACAGTATTTTCAAATATTAATCAATTAGTTGAGGTTGTGGAGCAGGACCAGCATTGACCCAAGCATTTTTATCAGCGATGTAATCCCCCAACTTATAATATGCTTGCCTGCATCGTGTGCGTTTTATACAAGATTTGAATTTTGTCTCATTCAATTGAATGTATGAGTATAGATCATATAAATAAACTTATATCTATCGTATAGATGTACCGTCGAAAAGAAAAGAAGAAGAACGTTCTGACTATATGTATTTTAATTTCCACTGTAGCAGTCAAATTAAGTCTTCAATCCCCAAAAAATACGAGTTTTAATAATCTATATACAATAACAAAGATGGCTGCTTAAACATCACCCTCCTGTTGAGTATGTTGAGCCTGCAGAAAAGCTCTCAGCAGGCCACCAACTACCATGGCCCACCTGGCAATCTCTTAACCAACTAAGAAGCCAGGCCGCTGCCGGTACAACTTAGTCAGGTGAGGGTACTCCGATGACCCACAGTGCGAATGTGGAGCTACATCATAAACGATGCCTCACCTCTTGTCGTGCTCTCTGTGCAAAAATACCTGCACTATAGAAAACCTTTCCAAGGTCGACGCTAGTGCTGTCCAAATGACCGAATCCTGGTCGAAGTTTATTTAAAATGAATTAAAGGGAATCATCTATACGACGAAGAAGAAGAAGATTAACAAAGATGAATAATACTTCTAATAACTTCAAGGCCCAACGCCCGCAGATCATTGATCTAAGAGTAACGAATTTAAAACTTGTGCCGTGAGCGCCTCGCTGTGTGATTGAGTTACTAACACATGTAGGTTCTTAATTAACTTTGTTAGACTCTGACGGGATAAACAAAGCTAAGACTTTGATGTGAGAACATGAAATTGTGGAAGATTTAGAAGATCATGTAACATTTTATTTGTAGTGGTCGCGAATGCTGAGGGGTCTTCGAATTGGGGAAAAGCGGAAGTAAGTACGTATTGAATTTTTCCGTTTGTTTTTAACCTTTTCACAAATGGCAAAGCGTAGTAACTCCCTTCTGCTTAACCCTTTGCGGAATACAGTCTTGATGTTATGTATAAAATAAATCAATTTACGAAGTGGTTCCCGCCACCCATAGACACTCGCTGAAGGGTTTGCTTGCGTTACCATAATTAGAAAAATGATGAACACCTGAATAAGACTATGTTGCTTGGCAGTAAAGTAGTAGGCACTTTCGAGGATTAGACTCCCACAGAAGACATTTAAATAAATAAATAAAATAATTCCGTATAATAATTATACAGTACCTGAACAAAGTCATTGAACTTGTAATCAAGTTATTGTGAATAAAATACACAAAAACTCTACTAACACATTTTCCTAGTGATGGAAATTCCCATACACGGAATTTTAGTGACTGAACTGAACAATATTATTGCTGGACCGACCCAATTGTAAACAACACATGTTATTTATTATCACCTACACTATACACGTGAAGGCTTTATTGATGATATTGATCTAAACGTTGTTGTTATAACATGATTACTTTATCGCAACTCTGTTTATGTCAATATCAATTTTATAAATATCTCATAAACTATGGACTAAAACAGTGGGTGGACGAGGGTAAATCAAATAACAGCGCCATATAATAATCAAAAGAAATATGATACAGAAGGTTAATATACATACTTAAATCATTGGATTAAAACCCGCTTGATGAAATAAAAACCTTTTGCTAAGGTCATAAACGGTTTAGCCAGAGAATCTCAGGAGTTTGTTTGCCGTAAAAACGCGATGCGTCACAACACTTATCTGCCTTTTAAGCACCAGGTTTCAAATCTGGTGGTGATGTGCTGTCTTAAAAACACAGTCCCGTCCTGCCTAGTGGTGCATTGACGCTTTAAAATCCTAATTAAATTTAAATTAAACAATCGCTGGCATTGTTATGAACGCTTTTGCCTTCGCCGTATGAGAAGCTTTTACCCTGCATTTGTATCACAGATTTGCCTCATCGCAAGGAGCTGTTTTACTGTTTCCCAGTCCACATCGCACTGCAGTGCCGTCCATTCCAAGATTAGTTTCCAGGCAGCTGATCCGCCATCCACCATAAACCATAGACTATTTACAACTTGCAATTAGTGTCGCCGCTCTAATGACAGTTGTTTGTTAACGAATACAATATCTGTGCGGACTGCGAAACTTTCGGCTTGAAACTGTGCATTCAAACCTTTTATTGTAATTGTGTTTTGTATTAAAGCTTGCTGCTGGTATTCTATTGTGGACATAGAGTGTTGGACTAATAGATGTGACGGTAGGTAAGTGAATACAGCAAGATGAATTTTTAGTGAAGACCTTATTCAGCAGTTGTAGACCAAAAGTTTATAAAAACCATGTACCTGCCACTCAAAAGTATTAGTTACATGACTTTTGATAAACTTTCACGACAGATAGTTGTATGAAATATTTTATAGAATAATGAAAACACGGAAAATATTTTTTTTAAAGAACTTAGGTAGTTTAAATTAATACATTAAAACAAAGTCAGACGTGGCCTAAAATATCTAATGCGCTTAGTTTCAGGTGTGTATCCTTTTATAGAGCAACTCATGTTAGTAAGATGTTTTGTGAAAACCGAAATATAAATTGACAAGCGGTGTGTTCGGTAGGATTTCCCATCGGTAAATGACGGACTTCCATACAAAACTTTGAACCAAAGTCAAACCAAACTCAAATTTAAATATTTTTTTTCCATCCATTTAACTTTTTTTTTTTGGATTCATTTTCGAAAATCTTTTTTTAATGCTCATCTTCGTTAGAAAGATAAGGAACTCTTTTGGCTGAGTCTGTGCATTTTATGTCAGTGATTGCGTTTAAGAATCTTATTAAGTAGATAAATGATTATAACATTGTATTTAGTATCATAAAGTCATCAACCACGACCTAACCAAATGTGTCTAAATCAGTTATTTTACGTGAAGATAAACCAATTAGCGTAGCTGCCAATACTCCGTAGTTAGGCAGCCTGTCAGAATTTCAGCCGAGGTACTGACTGCCTAAGACAAGCGAATGTTAGGCGTGTTACAACCAAATACTTGATGATGTAGCTTGATGTCTTGTTAATATGAAAGTCACCCTGGAGTTACTGGCTGATTTCGTAAGTACTTATTACAGTTCAAAATGTAGATTCGCTCCAGTCTCGATCCCCATTATTTCAAGAGGCTAAGGAGCGACATTCAGTGTCCTAATAACAACACTGGTATTGGATTTACAATTTGATTGTTGCTACC
The DNA here is from genome assembly GCA_963921375.1 of Tiliacea citrago. Taxonomy (NCBI): domain Eukaryota; kingdom Metazoa; phylum Arthropoda; class Insecta; order Lepidoptera; family Noctuidae; genus Tiliacea; species Tiliacea citrago. The sequence goes on from OY992786.1 coordinate 27,515,643, forward strand.
AAATGAATTTTTAATTAGTTTTATTTGCTGTTGGGACTGCCGCGATGGTGCAGCGCTTCTGCTATGTTTGCGCAAAACCGAACTGACGGCTTCCACGCCGTCATTCGTAAGAAAACCGCGTCGCTGTTGTCAAGGTTGCGGGCGAGTGGCAACAGCATCCTAAAAACTATTTCGGAAAGTATTGACTCTCCGATTATTAAAAGTTTTGTGAGAAGGACAATCACAGAACATTAATCTGGGGATGCCCTTTTCACAATACTATTAGCTACTCTGCCTTTTATAATGTATCTCAGCTACTAACACTAGAAATAAGTTATTTTGTATTGCTTACTAACACAATGGATTATTGTTGTCCGATGAATAAAGAATTATTATTATTATTATTTATTGAAATAAATGCTTTGAGTTTGAATTTGAGGGCATTTTACACACATCTCCTGTATTCCCATACTCTATGGTACTGATGCATGTCGCTACAAATTACGTCAAAGTGTACATGTACGTAAATTTTATGGCCGGCCGGGTTAATGGATCTGCTAGACGAAGGATTAGTTTGAGGATATGTGACAGTAAAATGGAGTCGAGAAATACTGCGCTGATTTAGTAGGTTTGCTGTAGAGGACTATTATGTTAGTAGTTCTACAAGTGGTTAATGATATTTTAAATATTTTGGTAGTTTATAAATTTACAGGAGGAACCTACAAAGAAGTGTTGATAAAAAAGGACTGAATATAATATCGCGCTTGAGCAGAAATCCCGACTCCCGGGCCGGGCGGCTCTACTGAGAATTACATACTTAGTTGAAAAACCCAATAACAGTTTCTAGATCGAACCAAGGTCTCCACGATCAGCAGTCTCTGACGACTACATCAAGTAAATAGCTATAAACAATGCATGGAGGTATAGTGCTAGTAGTTGTAGAAAACTGGCCAAGTGCGTGTCGGACCACGCACAATGAGGGTTCCGTAGTTGGGATGAATTTATCCCACAAACAAACTTAACATTGTAGTTGAAAAACATGTCCTCCCATACATTGATATACGTCACGGCCAATACTCCAACTGCAAATATAAGTTGGTCGACTATTACTCGTTTACTTGTAAAGCCTACTTAGCTGTGATAGTTTTCCTATTTAGCTGGCGGGGGGAGGACACTTGACTCTAACAATAAATAGGTCTTTAAAGCTTAATATTACGCAAAAGGAAAATCCCTGAATCGAAAAATGGTTTTTACAGATCCGCAATATTTTTGAACGACCTATCCAACGATAACCCACTGCTAGGACAGACAACAAATAAAAATATCATCCCCACTTTACGTGCAAGGGTACCCTCAATATTTTTTATTTTCAAGATTTTATTATACCACTTTGTCGGCGTAACTAATATGTATACCCATGCCAAATTACAGCTTTCTAGTACTATGAGTCTCTGAGCTAAGCTGGGGACAGACAGACAGACAGACATGGCGAAATTATAAGGGTTTCTTGTTGACTACGGAACCCTAATGAAATAAGTCAAAATGATTGGATACTTATCTATATTTATACTCACTCGTCAAGACTAGGATAGAAAGGCATCTATTTTATCAGAGATGTAAATAACCCAACACACGTTACTACCCGTACAAACTCACCTGCCACAAAACCCTCGTTTTTGCCGTCAACGTCAAAGTTATTTCAACGAAAGTTTGGGATTGTCGCGTGGCCGGAAGTCGGCGTACCCGCCGCTTACGTACTTCCGGCGGCCCGCATTCAGGCCGCAACCACGGCCGATGGGCCAGAAATCGTCACACGCTGTTTTTCCTCCGCTTTACGATTACTTAAACATGGTATTGAGTGTACTTTACAGATTTTTACGTCACTAAAATGAGTTTTAGGATGGAGTGTTATTTATAAAAAAATATTGATACATCTATGTCGACAAAATCAATCTTGCTGCTTCTTTCATTACCAAAACTTCTACCCCCTTATTACAAAACAAAGTTTATCTTCAGATCCAGGTTTAAAACATAGAGCCATTATGGAATTTCCAACTTTATTCCGACTATAGTAAAGTTCCTAAACACAAAACTGACAACTTAGTACCGAACTAAGTTTTCAGTTTTGTATAAAGAACGGTATTTCAATCACTGTTTCGTTCTTATTACAAAAACTAGTTGCATGGTTTAAGCCATGTCAAAATATAAATCTTGTTTTGTAATAAGGCGGCTAGAAATTAATATAAATCCTACTTAAATACGTATAATTGTGATGGAGCTTTATTAACCAATCACGCCGTATCCGGTGAACAGATTTAAATGAAGCTTAGCACATAGATTGACCGTGTCTGCGATACTTTATCACATAAGAAAACATATCTAGGACCCTTTTTTCTCAGCTACAGGAAGCAACCATGGGGAGCTATCACCATGGTTGCACGTGACCCCCGGCCAACAGCTTGTCTATTATAATTATAAAACCGCCGTTACTATTAGGTAATAACTTAATCTTCTATTAAAAGCATTTCGTAAAGGGATTAACAAAAGCGGTAGTGGTGTGGACATCGGTGCAAGTGGCCAGTGTTTGCTGAACTAAGCCGGCGCTAAATCTTGGGATGGGGCGCGAAACTAAAACAATAATAATAAATACGAATTCTAAATAGAGGACGCTAGTTTGTGTGGCCAGAAAACACGCTACAGCGGATGACAATAACAATTTTGCTAATGTTATATAAAAATATATGGCAATGTGAGTATTGTTTGCTATTGACAAGAATAGCTAAGGAGCGGAAGCTGTGCCGGAGTCTGTGTTTTACGATAGCTATTAATTAACCTTTGAATTTAAATCTAGATTGAAAGGTTACTTCTAAGCAAGCGTGCACCTTCGTCGACCGCGTAGACATGTTAATTTGTTAAGTTCCTCGATAGTTTATAATTCACAATTATTAAGATTACATGAAATGGTTTGTCAGTACAAGACTTATATTGGGATGGTAAAAAACGTATTAAACCAAATCTAAACTAATAACATTCCCACCTCACTTGTCAAAACAAACGCATTTACCGAATCACAATCCAAAATTGAAGAAATAAACCACGAATAAATAAAAGGCCATCTGTTTTCGTGGCCTGAATGTAAAGCGGCTCTGATACAAGCTCGAGACCAGCCTATTTAGCTTATTTACGGCCCCTCCAGACGTTCCGCAGATTATTACAATTTTATCGGAGCGATGTAAACTGCCCCTAATGCCAACTAATGACTGGGGATGTTCTTGTGATGATGGAACGATGGTAATGAAACGATGGTAATGGCTTTGTTTCCAAGAGGGCTTTAGTTTCCGTGTTGCTTTAGTAACCTTGTTAGCTTGTCAAAGTTCCTACATTGGGTGAATGCTCATGCTTAAGACAATAATCATTCCATCTTATCTCTCAAAAATCTAAAGTACCTACTCTGTAAAGTTATTTTAGTATTTTGGTATAAAAAAAATAACAAAGTGGAACTAGTCGGAAGTTTCTTCATTTTCCATTTGTTTAAAATAATTATCGCACGCTACTAGAATTTTCCGTTTCCTAGATTGATTTCACTGACTATCTTGTAATAATATTAATTTTGTCAATCGGTCAGTATTTTCTTGTCGTTTATTACTTAGTAGCATCTGCCGCGACTGCGTCCTCGTGCAAGTCAACTGTACCACAACACGTAGCTTTTTGTACTCGACAATGGAGTAGTTTTCTATCAGTAAAAGAATATTTGAAATCAGATAAGTACTTCCAGAAATTAGGTTCCTCTTAAAAATATACAAACAATTTTAAATCTTTTATAAAGAGCATCCAGAAAAGGTTCATCAAGTATTTGTGTTATCATCAGAAAGTGCCCTATCGGTCTGAAGATTACCTCAATCTCTGTAGGAAGTATCATATATTACCCTTAATTAATCGGCGAGCAATTTCTGATTGTATTTCATTATTTAAAATATTCAATAATTCTACTAACAACTCCGATATCCTATCCAAATTTTATTTTAACGTTCCCGGAAGGTCAAAGCGATGGAACGTGCCGTTGCGTGTTCCATTTACCTCTACGAATTACAGGCAAAATTCATTTATAGTGCGTGCAAGTAGAGGCTTTAATAGCATGTGTAAACAGCATGATTTTGATGCATTCATAACGAGTGTGTCCTCGGCCAGGAAGTGCCTGAGCCGCAGCTTTTTTTAATTAAGATTTTGGTTCTTCAGGTTTTTATTCTTGTGTTGAAGTATTGAATGTTGCATCATAAATGTGAATTTAGCTTAAGCTTGGAGGGTTATACTGTATTTTCTTTTTTTTTTTTTGTGGCTTTGTTTTTGTGTTGTTCACACCTTATCTTTATATTCTGTTTTTAGAAGCGAGGACTTTTAATTGGCTGTCTGTTTCACATACTAGTTTGTTTATCTGCTTTTTCTTAGCTGTAAGTCTTCCATAGATAATAAATAAATAAATAAATAAATAAATAAATAAATAAATATTATATTACTTCAGATTAGTTTAGATTAGACTCGATAAAATCTTAAGATATTTCCCAGCCTTTATTTTTCAGTTTCCATCAAACCGTTCTCAGTATCCGTATCGTGGAACGTAGTGAATCAAGTGGAGACCGGATCCCGGATGTATAGTGCTGTGCGGCGGTCGGACGGCCCGAACACCGGACGACCGGCTTGACCGGCTAATTGACTAATCCGGTTACTACCGGCTGAACAAAGAACACTGTTTGTGCTGTTGTTTAGGTTTAGAGAATAGTCATAATTTTGGTTTTGTTGTTTATCTCTGATAGTGTAATATTGACACATGTATTATTTATATAACACATTAATATTATAGTTGTGTATTTGAGTAGGTATCTTAAGGCGATAATATGGAGTGAATAAATGGTATTAGAGCAGATTAGTGTTTAGTGCGAAAGCAAATTATAGGTCAGTACTGGGTCCTTGGTACAGCGATGTTGAACCTAAAAGCGGAGCAGGATCATTATAGGAAAATATAGGAACAACTAATATAATGAGTGATTATTTTATTAAAAACATCTAGTAGTAGCTCCAGCTCGTTATGCTAAATGAACTACTGTTTTTAACCGACTTCCAAAAAGGAGGAGGTTCTCAATTCGGCGGCATGTTTTTTTTTTTTTGTATGTTTGTTACGCGATTACTCCGTTAATTATGGACCGATGTTGAAAATTTTTTTTTTTTTGAAAGGGCCTACTCCCGAGGTGGTCCCATTGCCACTAAATCAGAATCAGATGAGGGGATCCCATGGAAATCGAGGGAAACCCTCGAATTTTATAAGCAAACCTATAGCGATTTGGGTATTTTTTATAGTAACTCGTGCATTTGCTCTTGGAAAGCACCATTTGGTGAAGTGGAACTGATGATGGAGACCACATATGGCCACCGGAGCAATATAATAATGAGTACCCCTATTTAACGGGTTGCGATTAAGCAATTTGTGCTCGTCACTATGCATATTGTGAGTGGCAGTTCTCCTGGTTCTTACCAGGAGAACTCCTCAACAATCAACGTCCCAGCATCGGGAAAAGCAATATTTTGTAAAAGGTGATGAGCAGTTAACATTAGGCTATTGTAACTTAGATAAATTCAAAACTGGCCCACTAAAAAGTGAAAAATAAAAAACTTTTTGCAAAAAAATAAGAACCGACTACCAAAAATAACACATGACAATAACATGACAGATCCAAAGACACCGACTTCCGAAATTAAAGTTATTTTTCACTTTGTAGTGTTATTTTTAGTAGTCAGTTCTTATTTTTGAACGTTGTTTTCTTAGGAAAGCAGAGATTTAACGCCCCAACAAAACAAAATAAAGCACTATATATAACTCTTCTTAGTCCCACCGAGGTCCAGTCTAACACATGGCTTCCCATGGCTATAGTGAATTTCACCTGGCTTGCATATTGTATGAGTTAAATGAGGGTATCGGGTGAGGTAATGGGCTCGTAAGAGACGCCTCCCTAACTTATCTTATTTGTGCCATCACGCACTATTTTCATCTGGTAACTTTGTTTTTCTGCTGATCAGTAGAAAATGCTATGGTTCTTTTTTCTTCCAAATATTATGTCTTGAACCGAAAAACGACTACTTTCCAAGCAATATCGAGATAACTTTGATAATAGACATTTCGCTCTGGGTGTATACTCGTAGTGGTCGCGGCGGCGAACGCTACTGCCCGTGGCCTGCAAGCTGTGCCGCATGGATTGCCGCCCCGCCCGCCGCACCGCCGTTCGCGTCGCCCGTTCCCGTGGCCAGGCCGTAGAATGTCACTTGCACATCATAATAGTTATTTATGATACTATTGCGGTAAGTTGGTTTTTAAAAAACGAGTAGACGAATATAGTCACGAGTTTGTAAATAGCAACACATTTGCGAGAAAACAGTACAATAGGTAATGAAACAACCCATAAACACATTTTCAGAGAATGATTGAGTGTTTCTTCGATTATTCCATAACACGAAAAACCCCGAAATTTTGCATGCTATGCTTTATATTAGCTAGACATGTTTGTGCTATTGTAATTTATTTTAACACCATTGTATGTATACCATGTCTTAGGCAAATAAATGATTATGATTATAAAATTATTGTAAATCATTAAATAGCGCTCTCGCGATTTTGGCGGCAAGATACCATTTCCTGCAATTTGCGGCTCATTCAAGACATCAGGTGGAGTAGATTCCATATTAATATCAGGTTCCTGGCTTGAACTCATATTATTATTTTGATTATAAATATCAGTCGGAAAGTCACAACAATATTTGACGTTTCTATTATGAAAATGGCGCGAATTTGCAAATGGCGTGCGCCTGGTGAAAATGAGTACTACATCTGTGGTCTCATTTCTCTTTAATAATAAAATGAGATAAACGAATTGAGCAAAAGTGCTTCCAAGGAGTTCCGATCATTCAGCTTATTTACTCTCGTAATGTGAAACTTCTTGGCGAAATTCTTATACTCCTAATTATAATAATATTGTTTTATGAAAATTAAATAAAACAACCGTAAAGGATATGCACGGCGCTGTACAATGGAGTATGCGGTAAAACATGTACTTAGGTGAGAGTAGACACCTATTTTACCGCACATTTCGTTGTATGGTGCGTAGTTTTTAACTTTCGAACAATGTATACAGGCTTCGTAAATGCATTTTTTAGGAAATGTGTTGAAAACTAACAAAGTCTATAATTTTTCTATGTGACAGTCAGGTAGTTTCAACCCAAGGTAAGTTTGAATTTGCTGGATATTGTTGTCAAAAGTGGGTAACCCAGTAACTGGGTTGTGGAGGTCAGATAGGCAGTAGCTCCATGTGAAATACTGGTATTGAGATGCATTCGGTTAGACTGGAAGCCAACCCCAACATAGTTTGGAAAAAGGCTAGGCAGACTGATTGTTGTCAAAAGAGTTAAAGCAATTACTCGACTATACGTACCTACTAATAACAAAGTTATTTTAGTCCGAACAGGTAAGTAGTCAGTAGCAACAAATGTAACACCACCACACCACAATGTTATTCCTGTCGTGTTTCCTTTCCTGAAATTGACATCTTGTAACAAGGAAATTAATTTGAAAAGTAGGAAGTTGTTTGTTTACCTTTACTAAACACTGAACCGTTTAGTTTTCTGCGATATTGGGCTTTTCGGTATTGATTCAAATGTAACGTACATTTGAATATCGCAGAAAACTAAACGGTTCAGTGTTTTACCATGTTCTGTTATATGATTTTTAAGACCCGGTAGGTGTCCGGACTCTGTTCCGAAAATAATAAGCCTGAATGGGCTCCCGTTAAACGGATTGTCTTGGACATTTCATCACCGACGACCTTAAGGATGATAAAGACATAGAGAGAGAGCGTAGGGCTTTAGCGGTCAGAGGTAACATGTTGGCCCGTAGATTTGCTCGGTGCTCTGACCAAGTAAAAAATACGCTTTTCAAGGCCTACTGTCAGAGCTTTTATACGAGCAATCTATGGGTCAACTACACCATGAGATCGCTGGACGCCCTGCGCGTACAATATAATAATGCATTTAGGATGTTGTTGCGACTGCCCCGTTTCTGCAGATACCCACACAGATGGCTTTCAAGCTATAATTCGTAAAAAAACCGCGTCGCTGCTGAGTAGTGTGCGAGGTAGTCGCAACTTTATCCTGAGAGCTGTAGCGGAGAGCTATACTCCAAATATTCGGCATTTTATGCGGAGGTGGCTCAGATAGCAAAACATGTTTTCTTGTCTGGTCGTCTTCTGCGTGGAGTGCGCATTATTGTATTTTATTTTATTTTATAACTACCTGATACTAACACTAGAATATAAGTTGTTTTTTTAGGGTTCCGTACCCAAAGGGTAAAACGGGAACCCTATTACTAAGGCTCCGCCGTCTGTCTGTCCGTCTGTCACCAGGCTGTATCTCATGATCCGAGATAGCTAGACCGTTGACATTTTCACAGATGATGTATTTCTGTTACCGCTATAGCAAGAAATGCTAAAAACCAGAATAACATAAATATTTAAGGGGGCTCCCATACAACAAACGTGATTTTTTTGGTCGTTTTTGCTCGATATTGATAACGGTGACAGGTAGACACTTGAAATATTCACAGAATATTTAGTTATATATTCACTTTAAAAATCAATAATTAAATTAAAATAAAACAAATATTTAAGGGGGGCTCCCATACAACAAACGTGATTATTTTGCCGTTTTTATAGATAATGGTACGGAACCCTTCGTGCGCGAGTCCGACTTGGCCGGTTTTTTTTTTTTTGTAATACTAACATAATATGGATCCCTGTTGTCTGTAATAAATGAATTTTAATTTAATTTAATTTTTTATACTTATGATTTTCAACTTTCGTACTAATTTTTGTGCACTTTAATATAGCCTTCCTATAATATGATGTTTATTCTCCTCTTTATTCGCACCATCTGTGTCAGAAACGCTGCATGGCAACGGTCTTGTTCAAACTAGGTCAAACTAAAAAAACTCCACACCAAAAAGTATCCGCAGTCGGTAGGATTCGAACCTACGCTCCCAGAGGGAATCTGATTTCTAGTCAGACGCCTTAACCGCTCGGCCACGACTGCTACGAGGTGATCTTTTAGATTTGACCAGCTTATTCGCCTTAGTTTAGTGAAAGGCATATATTATTATATACGTGCACAATGGCGAAACCTTCAAGTGCACACATGGAGAAATACCTACTTACAGCAGCTGTTACTTACTCCAATTGTTAATTTTTAACCGATTTCCAAAAAGGAGGAGGTTATAATATGTTCATCTGTATGTTTTTATTTTATTTTTAGGGTTCCGTACCCAAAGCGTACAACGGGAGCCCTATTACTAAGGCTCCGCCGCACGGTGGATCGAAAATCGGCTGTAGAAGACATAGGATCTCGATTTCTTAAATGTTATTTTTTTTGCTTGAAATGACTTCTGCTGATCATTACTGTTCTATAAAATGTCATATGAAGTAATTGTGTGCACAAATGGAAGAGTTATAATTTTTATAAGAAAAAAATGTATGAAGCTAGTATGAAAAATCGAATTATCTCCTAAACGGCACGTTTAACCGTACTATCCTGAGTTGCTCATAGTGCTAATTATTTATGATTTTTTGGTTGCCAATTTGACGAAAAATTTAATGCCGTTTTTTTTAAAAAAATCGTCAAAATATTTGTATTTATTTTTACATGTAAAACGATCCCTTTTAGTGTCCAAGTTAAAAAGTTCGATATGTTATTAACCCAAATATTAAGAACACACAAAACAAGAAATATTAAATAAAAAAATTGCTGTTTTTGACACATTTTTATTAATTTAAATAAAAAAAGATTATCAAACTCTTATTTAAGTAACATATAAAGTTATATTATATACAAAATAATTTAATTTAAGGAATTAATACTAAGCATTTGTAAAATAAATAAAAAAAGACAAAATATCATTAAATATTACAAAAAAAAACCCAAACACACTCAAATACAAATTTACAAATATGTACATATATAATTTTTTTACAAATTTTCCTTATCACTCTCGTTGTCAGACTCCAATTCTGAGTCAGCATCCAGATTGGATATATCCAAAAACTCGAACTCAGTTTCCTGAAATTGAATTAAGTCGAGAGTTTCAGCAAAAAAGCTCTGCTTTTTCTTGGCATCTAACTTAGGCAAAGAAGCAAACCAGCGAAAACAATCATATTTACGTCAGAAAAGGCGCTTGGATTGCTTCTTTCGCTAAAACTCTCAAAGTGGCAATAAAAAAATCACGTTTGTTGTATGGGAGCCCCCTTAAAGGGGGCTGCCATACAACAAACGTGATTTTTTTGCTCGTTTTTGCTCGATATTGATAACGGCAACAGGTAGACGCTTGAAACATTCACAGAGTATTTAGTTATATATTCACTTTAAGAATAAATAGTTAAATTAAAATAAAACAAACATTTAAGGGGGGCTCCCATACAACAAACGTGATTTTTTTGTCGTTTTTATAGATAATGGTACGGAACCCTTCGTGCGCGAGTCCGACTCGCACTTGGCCGGTTTTTATAGATAATGGTACGGAACCCTTCATGCGCGAGTCCGATTCGCACTTAGCCGCTTTTTTATGTATGTTCACAGATTTCTCCGTCAATTGTAGACCTATTTTGAAAATTCCTTTTTTGTTTGAATTAACGTAGTAACATTTGACAAAATATTGCTTTTCCCGATGCAGGGACGGGTTTTTCATGATAATTATACAATATAGAAAATGAAGCGTGTCCTGGACCGTGGAATAAATAGGGTTTTCAGGCGTAGTACATGGAAAAACTCAAGCTCACTAGTTAAAGGCAGCTTTGTTAAATTAAGATATTAATTTTGTGCTTTATTATCCCAAATAAACACAAAGACAATCAGAGCCAAGAGCGACGCGAAGAAGAAAAATAACAATATTGTTCGTATAGATAATTATACAAGTCTATGGTACATTATTTTGCCATTGCCTTATTCAAACTAGGTCAAACTAAAAAAACTCCACACCAAAAAGTGTCCGCAGTCGGTAGGATTCGAACCTACGCTCCCAGAGGGAATCTGATTTCTAGTCAGACGCCTTAACCGCTCGGCCACGACTGCTACATGACACACGGCCAAAATTTGCGTGTGCATCACACTGAGAGACTTTCACTTGTCATAAATATAACTGGTTTACAAGCGTGTGAGTTAGTGAAAGGTATCAAAATAATTTCGTATAATTATATAATATGTACGCTGACGGCTGGTCTATTTTAAATCAGCTCATTGTATTGAAGATTAAAGAAATGTTACATAGTTTGTAGTTTAACACTAAGGCCGATGTCTCAAAAGTTGTGGAGGTGTTATGTGAAGAGAACTTTCATAGTTGTTCATTGTGTAAGGCTGTGTAGGAAGCCTCAAGAATATTATGGTTCGGTAATTTCGTTACATAATAGTTGCGGTTAGTCCAAGTTATGTTTATCCATTCCCTAAATATGTTAGACAGTGTAGTCCTTACATGCAACCGTACTATACAAATGTATTTAACTACGTATGTATATACTTTTCCAAATAAATTGATTATTTATACAAAAATAGATTAATTTTGATTGAAATGTCCACCATCGCGTGAAGACCAATGTATTCTATTTTTAAATCGTATCATTTATTAAAAGTTAATAATGCTATGAATACTTTCATCAGTTTCTATTAATTCCTATCCAGTATCTTGATCTGTGTTATTTAAAAGAAAACCAAATTATTATCTGGTCAATCTTGAGGGATCGTTATGATTAACGTTATCAACGTTAATTCTTTATATTGTGTACTTGTGTTGATTGGATTTTCCAGTTTTTTTAATTACTTACTACCTCGTTGGTCTAGTGGTCGCACGTGCTACCGCTGAACATGACGTCCTGGGTTCGATTACCGGGTCGGGCGAAGTATTATTGGGTATTTTCATTAGGAATTTCTCAGTAGCAGCCCGGAGTCTGGATTTATGCCCGGTTGATGGCAATAGGCTCGCCCCCAATTACATGGGACTGAAACATAACTGGCGAAATGTGGGTGTACTACAGGTACACCGCTGTCCAACCCTTCGGGGAAACAAGGCGTCATGTTAAGTGTTAAATTATTTATTTCATTTTGATATCCATTCTTAAGAAAGAAAGAAAAATTGTTGCTTTTATAACCACTAGTACTATTTATCTCTCAACCTCCCACTTCTTCCTTCTACGTTCTTTTCACGATTATGTCACTACATATTCAGCTTTGTAACACTTCAATGGAAGTACCTCAATGTATAAGATTAATTTCAAAACTATTTTCTTCTACCTCTAAGCTGAAACGTCAGAATTTTAAAAGGCAGTTCGCCAGTACATTTTCTCATGCACTTTTATATTCCGCTAGGTTTGCCTATAAATCAAAACTTACTACACTGCAGAGAAGAAAGTTCGTTTGACTGCTACTCGGAAATACTGACGCCAACGCAGTTCTTTGGTAATTTTATTCTACGAACTAGAGTTTATAAATATGTAGAATTTCATTTTCAAAGAACACACACAATTCACTGACCACACAACCTAAACCACTGGTTGTAAGCATACAATTTTGCACAAGAGTTCCTTTCACAGTGAGGAACTCTAGTGCAAAATTGTATGCTTACAACCAGTGGTTTAGGTTGTGTGGCACCAACTGACGGGGTCCGGTAGGGCCAATGCCTGCAAGGGTTGCGAGTTTGTCCGAAGGAGATATCATGGCCCTGGCGCACAGGCAACTGAAGGAACACGGGTGTGTTTTAGTCAGTAAAAGTCTGACACGCCCTCCCGCTCCGCCCAGAGCGGGAGAAGTTATTTGATAGTAATATTAATATTCACATCCAACGAAAAAGGCGATCACTAAGGAATGATTTTTGGAAATGTATCCCCCCTATAGACGGATTTACATTACGAAACTAGTTGCGCTGGCTAAATTATTCATTGATAGTTTCACGTGTAAACAGATAATTATTTACACGTGAAACCATCAATGAATAACTATTTTTGCCCAACTAGTTTCGTAATGTAAATCCCGTTTTAGGGGTTTGTTAAGGGTGAAAGTTCGTATGGAATTTTGTAATTTATGTCGATGGGAAATCACACCAGGCAGGTGCCTAGCTTGTTAGATATTAAATCATTTGGCATTCTTTTGACACATTAGGTAATAATGTTTTTCGTTTAACCTGACTGCCCCAGAAAGAGGGTAATGGTTTTAAGTTCATATTTGACTCACTAAATGTCAATAATGTCATAATTTTTTACCGTTTTTGGATCGTACCTCATCCCTTAACTTCATAAGTTGCTTGCCCCTCTAAATATTATTACGAAAATACAAAATTATGTCACAATGCTATTTGGAAAGATAAAATCATATAACTAAAAAACCATTCGCTGTATAATTGTTATGATAATGGACAATAATGGATAATGGTTGTTGGATGGTTGCTATGTACTAAGGGCATGATCCACAGACAGCACTATGAGTTTAGGTACTTTGGTAGATTAAGTAAACGTCTCATACGAATGTGAACATTTTTCAAATAACTTTAATGCTCAAGCGCTTATGTTACTTAGCAAAGTTAAAATACAGTATCTGTATCTTGCCCTTAGTCCAATGGATCGCACCCCAACAATCACTGTATTGTTATGAACCCTATTTTTCTTAAAACAAGCAGTATTTGACTATAGACAAGGGTGTGGCGTTGTGCAACCCCTTGCATTTGCATTCTTGAAAGATATACATTTTTTTTTTAAGATATAGTGATTTTTACCCATAATTTGAAAAAAATATGGGTTCGCGTCACCGACATGCCCGCGCCAACATGCTGTAGTAGTAGTAAGTAAAGTTAAATTGATTACGTGAAAAGTTTAGTTTGTGTTAATACTGTGCATTGTTTATATTGTGTTTTAGATAATCATTATTTTATTAAAGTGAAAAATTCTCTAGGCGCGTAGAGCGATAAGTTTTCATATCTGTCGGCAGCATTTGAAACAACATAGGCTAGGCAGTGGCCTATGTTTTTATTATGTACAAGTAAACGAAGGAAAAATAAAAGAAAGGGGGAAGAATCATTGTCAGTGGGAAAAGTGCCCAAAAGGCTGGCATCAATGCCATGTTGGATGGCAATGTTGAATTCTTTGGCCAGCCCTCTGGTTACCTTCAGAGTCGACCAACCGCTAAGCGATACCCCAAAGTACTCGATGAGCATTCGGACCCCACGGTTCTAGTGTTTCTACCCCGAACTGCTCGAACATACATAATTATAACTCAACTGATTGTAAACATAAACGTGTTTTTGACAAATAAATATATCTTATTTTAACTTATCTTAACTCCCAATAATACTGGAATATTTTTGCGCCGTTTGAGGTTCGTAGCAATTTTTTTTAAAATGATGCATGGCTTACCAATGACATATTTATAAGGATAACAATCAATACTACTCTAAAATACATCATTTATGATACCTATATGCATAGACAACATTATTAGTAGGTAACCAATTCATCAATTTAGGTATTAAATCATTACATTATTAGCAATAACATTAGATTGATAGTTGATACATTCATTGACTACAAAATGTTATACATACACAATAAAATCGTAGCAAACTCAAAAATGTACATTGAATATTTTTGAAAAAAAGTAATTGCGAGGTCTGGGATCGATTCCAATGCCAAAAATATTTTTTTTAGCATTTTTGACTGTTTGTCTGAATGTATGTTCCAGCATCACGCAAATTCTACTAGATATATGACGTTCAAATTTTGCACACATATTCCATATAAGCCTGGTCAATCGGTAGGGTATATATTATCACGCTATTTGCTGCGGGGGATGAGCAATATTGCAATATGTTTATATTCCTCTATGTCAAATTATTTATTTCAAATAGGCACATAAATGTCACTTTTGAACGTCAAAATTTACAAAAAAAATGGAATTGATTCTAATTTACCCTTTCAAAAGGTAGATTCGTATGAAGAAGAATGGGCAAGAAACTCCACCATTACTCTTTTAAAATATTTTACAATAGTTTGTATAGGTACATTAATTACATAATTATAATAATTATGTGAAGACGATGCAACTAGAATAAAATCACTATACCACTATAGGTAAAAAGAATTAATAATGAAGCAATGACAAATAAATTAATTATGTGATAGATACATGGTGCTCGCTTATTACAAAAAACAAAAAAACAACGTATTCCTAAAAAAAAAATATCAGTGTGTGAGTTAAGGTAATCACAGAATGAGTAATAAATGTCATAAAAATAACAAACTATCGATTAAAATAGCAACCAGTTTGATTTTGTCTACACTCTGGATTGTCCTATGGAGCTGGACCAGCATGTTTCCAAGCATTCTTATCTTGGATATAATCCTCTAATTTGTAATATGCTTGTTTACAAAGTGTACTTTTATTATGAGTTTTTAATTTAATTTAATTTAATTGCACTAAATCACAAGGTATTTTGTTGTGACATTTAATACAGTACCCCCATAAAAGATGTAAGTATGTACTTTATACAATATGTAACAAAAACCCTGTTGTTCCTTCTACCTACGTTTTAAGAATCGGTATACATACGTAATAAAGCAAGTCATTTATAAAAACTGTCCAATAAAAATAATTATAAAATAGTTAAATATTTGTAATGTTTAACTGATTTCTTACCTCTGCAATTCTTTGATATTTACTTCTCGACTAGCCAATGCTTCATTTTTTTTTTTTATAATTCCATCAATATTGTGCTTGTAGGTAAATGTATACGTACCTAAAAGGGACAACAGGGTTTTTGTTACATACTGTATAATCTGAAACATGGTTGATCTATTTTATCTTTATTTCTAGTATTGATATTATGTTTAACACTTATTGTATTAAAAAGATGCAGATTTTTCTTACATACATAATATTTTCATAAATGAATTGGCAAGGTACCGTCATCATAATATTAATCCTTTTAAATAGTTCCCTAAGAGATTCTCGGCGACGTAGATGCATGTTCCAGCATCACGCAAATTCTACTGGATATATTCTGTTCAAATTTTGCATAGATATTCCCTATAAGTCTGGTCAGCTGGTAGGCTATATATTATAACGCTATTTGCTATGGGGGATGAGCAATATTGCATTATGTTTGTATATTCCTCTATAGTTTACAGTAAATTTAAATAGCTACATGAAATTGGTCTTAGGAGACTATCCTTAACTTTGTAAGGTAGACTGTAGCCGATCTCATTAATTTATGTACAATATCTTATACCTGTACCTACATTCATAGAAAATAAAGTATTCAGATTCAGATTCTGAGACATTTTGATCTGCATGTGCATACATAGATTTACAAATTATACACTTAAAATAGCAACCAGTTTGATTTTTCAAAAAAATTTTAGTACTCAAACCTCAGTTGCACTAACTGAGGTTTGAGTACCAGAAGAGTCAGAATTTGTAAAAAAAAAAAATCCCATACATTTCGTGGGAAATGAGACTCCAACTTATCACTTAAGATCACTTCGTTGTCCGCCCGTCCATCCGTCTGTTTGTCTGTCAGTCAAGTCTCTTTTCATCAGGAACGCGTGGAGGTTTCAAGTGGAAATTAACATCAAATACATAGTCTACGGTCCCCTGGAGCTAAAAAAAAAACAACTTCTAAGTCAACGCAATAAAAAATACGGCCATTTATGCGACATATTTTGGTACTCGCAAAATAATCAAAACCTATAGACTTCCCATTGACCTAGAATCATAAAATTTGGCAAGAATCAAAGTCTCTCAGCACAAGTAAAGGAAAAAGGAAATAATAAAACCTTGTAATATAACGCGTAAGTTTGAAATATCTATAGCAAATCTAACCACAAATAACGACCAGCTACAGACCACAACCCACCAGTTCCCAACTTCGTGTGGATAGCAAGAACATTAAGAGCACACGGCAAAGATTAACGCTTGTCCATTGGTGGGGCGACTGAAATATTAGGTGGCTACCTAAATCAGTTTATGAGGTTGCAATCAGCGGGCAGCCTGTAACGTTTGTTTTACGCTGATTGTGGCCTGTTTGCTCCCGTGCTGGTCGGCCATGACACTTTAAAGGCAGCAGCAGAAGGTGAACTTCATTCAATTGGTGACTACAGGCACAATGAGTCTGTCAATGGACGTGCACGACTGAATGTATAAAACACAAATATTATGATCCATAATCTATTACTTTACTCAACGTAGCTACGAAAGTTTGATGTATCATAATCAATAATTTTTACGCGCTGATGCGTTTGCGTATAGCGTCCCTGATGCGGCGAGTGCGCGATAGTCCCAACAGTCTTTTGGCTACTGTGGCTAGCAGGATGGACAGCCCCATAACGTGGCATTGGATGATCAGAGCGTCATTCCAATGCCTTAAATAATTGTCTATTATATATTTGTATTTATTTTATTTAACGTGCATGTTATTTTATTTGATGTGTATTGTGTTTTTCTATTGTAATTTTTTGTAACTTATGGACTATTTGTCTGATAATAAAGTTTTTATTATTATTATAATCAGCCTATAATGTTCCCACTGCTGGAACACAGCTGCCACCTCTCTTCGAGAGGGAGTGAGCTGTAATCTACCACGCGGGCCCAGTGCGGGTAGATGTCACATATCCTCGAATTTTTGGTTCTAGGAAATGCCGGTTTCCTCAGATGTGTTCCTTCACCGTTTTGAGAGTAGTGGTGATGAAATTATTTACACAAAGTAAAGCGCCTGCCGGGGTTCGAACCTACGACCTACAACTTGTAAGACGGGGCCGACACACTGGGCCACCACTGCTCATAATCGTGTCATGTGAAAATCTACTCTTTTTCTTTCTCCATGGCAATGGTGCTGATGTTGAAAATACTGCCAATGTTATATCATGCCATTATAATATGCTATGACTATGAGAAAACGAGCCAAATAAAAACAACTAATAAATAAACGAAATGAACGGACTATTATAAACACTGCTGAATTTAATTTATATGTTAAGAATTATTCAAAATTATTTAAAAATGTTTGTTGTATGGCCAAGTCACGTTACTTAAGTTCAAAAATCAAAAATAGTAGTAATGTAATTAAAATGACATGGAATATCATTAATAGTGAAACGGGAAGGTCATGCAACCGAAGTAGTGACTACAGCCTTGCTATTGATGACAGTATAATTAAATCAGATTCTCAAGTCGCCGCGGCCTTTGAAAATTTATTTGCAGAGATTCCTGTATTGACTACTAAATCTCTAAACTCATCAACCACTGCTGCAGAGTCTTTACTTAAGGAAAACGTTCCAGTTTGTGATTCTGAATTTCATTTCGAATATGTCACCTGTAAAGATGTAATTAAAATCTTTCACACATTAAATGTTAAAAAGACCGCAGATCTATGGGGTAATTCTGTGGACGTTGCTAAGTCGATTATAAACATTGTAGCACCTACTTTAGCTGTTATTTTTAATAATTGTATTGACCTTGGTGAGTTTCCTGATCTTATGAAAAACAGTAAAATAATACCGTTGTTTAAATCGGGTAGTACATCAGACCCTACTAATTATAGACCTATTTCAGTGCTACCTACCTTTAGTAAAATTTTTGAAAAACTTATTTTAGATCAAATGCAAAGATTTTTTAATAAACATAAGTTATTGCATAACAAACAGTTCGGTTTTACAAAGGGTCGTTCGACTACTGATGCCAGTGTTGAACTTTTAGGACATGTTTATAATGCATGGGAGGATAAATGCGATGCTTTGGGCATCTTTTGCGATTTGTCCAAGGCCGAATGCCTTGGACAAATCGCAAAAGATGCCCAAAGCATGCGTTCTTCATAAAACATTAATCAGGAAACTGCACCACTACGGAATCCGAAATGCCTCTCTGGATCTTCTTACTTCATATTTAAGTGATAGGATTCAGAGAGTTGATGTTAACGGAAAAAGATCTCCCGGATCTGTAGTAAGAATGGGGGTACCCCAGGGCTCAATTCTTGGCCCATTTTTGTTTCTTATTTATATAAATGACTTGCCTTACCTCATAAAGGATAAACATGATATAGTGTTGTTTGCAGACGACACTTCACTTTTATTTAAACTCAAACGTCAGCAGTTGGTTACTGACAATGTAAATAGTGCCCTCGAAAAAGTAGTTAACTGGTTTAATGTTAATAACCTACTTCTTAACGAGAAAAAAACTAAATGTATTAAGTTTACAATACCTCATGTTAGACAAGTAAAAACTAGTGTGCTCATAAAGGGTGAAGAGTTGAAACCCGAAGATTCTACAGTGTTCTTAGGCATAACTTTGGATGCCAAGCTTCAATGGGGCCCCCATATAGATAAATTGTCGAAAAAGCTTAGCTCTGCAGCATACGCCGTTAGAAAAATTCGTGATTTAACTGATTTAGAGACAGCCCGCTTAGTATACTTTAGTTATTTTCATAGTGTAATGTCGTACGGTATTCTGTTGTGGGGAAATGCCGCCGACATTCAGACAATTTTTGTTTTACAAAAAAGAGCAATTCGTGCAATTTATAAATTAAGTCCCAGACACTCCCTCAGAGACAAATTTAAAGAGATTAATATACTGACTGTAGCTTCTCAGTATATTTATGAAAATCTATTGTATGCACATAAAAATATTAATCTGTTTAAAAAATACAGTGATATCCATAATGTAAATACTAGGAACAAGCACAAATTTGTTGTTCCTAAAACCAGGCTTAAAAAAATAGGTGGCTCGTTTAGATGCCAGTGTATACGTTTTTATAATAAACTTCCAAGCCATATTCAAGAATTAAGCCTTAATAAATTCAAATGTTTTATAAAACGGAAACTGTGCCAGAAAGCATTTTATACTGTTAAAGACTTTATTGAGGACAAAAAGGCTTGGGATTGAGCTGCTCCAATTTACAGTGAATCTTGATTTGATTTTTTTTCCAACTATTTATACTATTTTTTGATTGAAATTTTTAAATACCTAAACTATGACATGAATATTTACTTTGTAAAGTATTCTATTATTTTAATTATTATGAATGTGAGGACTATGTGAATTGTTTTTTTATTTTTATTCTCAATCAAAAATTGTCCTTTCTTTGGTATTGTTCGTCGAATCGCTGAGCTCCTTAAGTTTTGAGTTGAGCTGCACGATAACTGACAAATGCGTGCACTGACTGGACAGGTCCACTCAAATCTGTGTGGTTCTTTCGTCAAAAGACCATGTCAGACACCAATCTACATGGTTCTCAAATGATCTAACCAAGATTATATCCGTATTTTATATACACATTGACAGTGATTAATTTTATATATACAATGACATGAATATTTACTTTGTTAAGTATTATATTGTTTTAAGTATTGTAAATGTGAAGACTATGTGGGTTATTGTTCATTTTCCTTTTTTTTTCTCATTTAGTTTTTATCATAGTCTGGCAGTTTGAGTGATTTTATGCGGCCTACCCAAATGTCCTTTCTTTGGTATTGTTCGTTGAATCGTTGAGCTCCTTAAGTTCTTAGTTGAGCTGCACGATTACTGACAAATGCGTGCACTGACTGGACAGGTCCCCTCAACCTGTGTGGTTCTTTCGTCAAAAGATCATTTCAGGCACCAATCTACATGGTCTTCACATGATCTGACCAAGATTATGTCTGGACTTTAAAAAGAGACTGTGACCTCTGAGTTTGTTTCGGCCTTTCTTCTCAGAGTAGTCGGATACGAAACGCCGACCTCATCTAGTTTTTTTTAATATGATTGACGTGTAAAAGTGTTTGTACAAACCTACTTACAGAAATAAATCATTTATCATTTATCATTTAAAAGAAATCGTAAGTGAACCAACTGATTGACAGCTGCTGATTAGTGATGTTTGTAAAAGTTATGGCAGCATCCCGATTTATAAACGTATACGAAAAGTTAGTATATTTATTGCTGACCTACCTACGTTAAGTTCTTCTTGTGTATTCAAACGTAAAAGCATTTAGTTTTTCTTGCTCGATGAGATAGTGTGAGAGTGCAATTTAATTAAAATTAGCTTTTGCCCGCGGCTTTGCCCGCGTGGATATCGGAAAATATCCCACGGGAACGTACTACCGGGATAAAAAGTACCATGTGTTAATCAAGGTGATGAAATTTGGCAAACATGGATGAAGTTTATAACTTCATCCATGTTTGCCAAATTTCATCCAAATCCGTTCTGCCGATTTTCTGCCAACCCGGAACTTACATCCAGAAAAACAGACAGACGGACAACAATTCTTCGTTACTATTCTATATTGTATGATGTATATATACATGCGAGCTGTCTTCCATGTTACGGATACCGCGGGATTTCTACATCTGTCTACTTGTTGTACGGGTGCACATTTGAACATGTCCAAACTACAACGACTGTAGGTAATTAGTTTTGCAGCTACATTTTCTCGATTGTTGTTACGTGCCGCTGATTGACTTTTGAACGTTGGTTAGCGTTATTATTTCGATATTTTATGCATGGATGATGAATGTCCATTTTGTGGATGTCGCTATAGACGCTGTTTATGTTTTTAGGGTCCCGTAGTCAACAAGGAACCCTTATAGTTTCGCCATGTCCGTCCGTCTGTCTGTCTGTCTATCTGTCTCTCCGTCCATCCGTGTGTCCCCAGCTTAGCTCAGAGACTCTTAGTACTAAAAAGCTGTAATTTGGCATGGGTGTGTACATATTAGTTACGCCGACAAAGTCGTAAAATAAAATATTTTTTTTTTTAGGGTAACTCCGTTACACGTAAAGTGCGGATGATATTTTTTTTCTCGTCTGTCTTATGGTGTGGTGTATTATAAGATAGGCCGTTTAAAAATATTGTAAGTCTGTGAAAACCATTTTTCGATTCAGGGATTAGTTTGCATAATATTAAGCTTTAAAGTGCAAAATTTTGTTAGAGTCAAGTCTCCCCCCCACCTGCCAGCTAAATGGTTGACTGAGGATATATAATATTATATGAAAGAAATTTATGGCAGTAGAATGTAAAACGAAATTTAAAGGAAAACTATCACAGCTATGTAGGTAGGCCTTACAAGTTAACTAGTAATAGTCGACCAACTTAAATTTGCAGTTGGAGAATTGACCGTGACGTATATCGTGACGTGTATGGGAGAACATGTTTTTCAACTACAATGTTAAGTTTGCTTTTAGGATAAATTCATCCCAACTCTGGAACCCTTCATTGTGCGTGGTCCGACACGGACTTGGCTGGTTTTTTTTCTTTATATTAATTATAGTCAAGCAACAGCAATTCTTTGAATACAAGGATAAAATAAAGTACACTCCGTGTTCATCTGCTAAATGTTTTTTTGAATGCGTGAGTTTGTTATTGGGAACTTAAAAAATAAATCCGCAGTCGGTAGGATTCGAACCTACGCTCCCAGAGGGAATCTGATTTCTAGTCAGACGCCTTAACCGCTCGGCCACGACTGCTGCATGCTGATGTGCTAGAAAATCTGAAGTATGTGTAGACTGAAAATCTGCATAATGTAATACATGTAGTATTGACGCAGGTGATCGGGCATAATAGGCCAATTATTTGCAAAGTTAGGCACTAACGTGTATATTTTGATAATTCATAAGTGTTAATAATACTCTTGAAAATGCCGTTGTACATATAACTGCAGAGAAGGAACTGAACAAATGTCTTTTGTCATAACATTTATTTGATTCTATTCTCTTCAGCATGTCGCAAAGGCAAAGGCACATGTATTAATACTTGACGTTACATCAAAATCCGTAACAAAAGTACACACACGAGATATTGTACCTACTTGCTCGCATCCAGAGAGCTCTCCAGAACTTGCGTACAACACAATAACGGGAAGCAACAACATTGCAAATAACGACATATTTGAACTGAAAGCGATGTACTAGGAGATAATAAAATTGAGGAGGAGTATGCTTTGAGTCGCGCACTAAATGCGAGGAGCCGGTGAGTCTAATCGGCAAAGAGAATTCTTTGAGAGCCAGCAATCGAAAGGGTTGCCTTCATTTCTGTTATATGTTATTTGGGAGATACCTCCGTTTGTGCTCGACTTTTAGATAGTTGCAATCGGATGACTATCGTATTGATTGTTGTTGAGGTTTCGATTGGTTGCCTTTTACTTCCGTTAGTGCAATTTAAGATTTTCACGTATTAGACAACACAGTTAACCTGAACGACAATATGGTTAAATGGCAGGCAATATTAAGGCATCATCTGACTATATTGGAGCGACATGCCACCAAACCATCGGCTAATCTCACCCAAACTAATACACTCGCAGACTAATACAATTTACGACCATGAAACGCAAATTAAAAACAGGACAAATTATTTGACTGGCTTGACATGAATAGGTTAAAAATTAATTTAGATAAGTCTGTTTATATAATGTTTAATAAATCTGATAATAATAACTATAGTTTGAAACTTGCACACCAAAACTTAATGAAGTCATACAAACAAAGTTTCTTGAAGTAATAATAGAATAAGACAAAAATTGGAAAAAAAATCTGCATCTAGCAGATGTAGATGCTATCACAGCCTATCATGCTTATCTTTAATATGCTATGGGCTCATTATGTGGGCTACTAGTACCCACAAAAAGGTCTTTTAAAAAAATCTTAAAACCCGACTGCGTAAAAATCTCATCAGTCGGAGGCATCTTCCTAAATTTAACAATAAAGACCTATGGCCTCCGACTGCATGTTTATAGTAAAATCATGTTTCCATCTTTTATAAAGTTCACTTTTACGCAGTCGGGTTTTATGATTTTATAAATAACTTTTTTATTTTACTCTTTTTAGTTAGAATTATAAGACGGTAAATTTGGTTATTTACCTACTTATAATCGGTGATAACGCCCTCTTACACACTCACTCCAAAAGTTCTGGATTGTTTTTTTATCATTTCTCATTCTAAATTACATTTAATCATAATACTTTGTATATTTTTCTAATCACCTTTCAAACCCTTTATTTTGTTCCCACTGTTTCGGATATATTTTTATTTTTTAAAGTTACATTTTGGCGCTCAAAATCCGCCATTTTTTTATAACTGTAATGTACCCAGCGACACTCGTGAAATAAAGACGAATCTAACGACATATTATCTTTCATCAAAATCGGTTCAGCCGTTTAGTAGTTACGAGGGAACATAGGGACGAACATACATACAGGTCAAACACATAACCCTCCTTTTTTGGCTTCGCCACATTCTGGTAAAAATACGGTATTTATTGCACAAAAAAAGTGTATTCGTGCAATGGATTCAACCTGATGAATATTGCAGGCCAATATTTATAGAACTTGGTTTATTAACGTTATCCGCTCTATATATCTATGAAGTATGCAGATTTGTTGAGAAGCACTAAAGCATTTATTTAAAAAAGGCAGAGAATGTATATCCTCGAAACCGGCGAGATCCTCACAAGCATTTATTAAATGACTTACCAAGACTGGCTAAATATAGTAAAAGGTGTTTAGCCTGTGTTCGGATATACATATAATAAAATTCCAAGTGATTTAAACACTGCAGATCATGGATTGTTTAAAAAAATACTACTTAAATGGTTAAACACTAATAACTTTTACAGTATAAAATAATTTACTAACCAATAAGTAATATTTGCACGCTATGATATAAGCTAAACATTATGCTCTATCTTGTCTTTTTAAAACAACTTTGTACACCATGTTTTATGCAAATAAATGTTATTTCTATATTCATTATTTATTTATTTAAAGACTTTGGAAGACTTACAGCTAAATACATCGGTGATAAATAACAGTACGATAATCGGAACAAAATATACACACTGCCAAATATTGCCAAAAAAAAAGAACAAAATAAATATTTAAAAAAATTAAATTTGCATTTGGTAGATCATCACTTAAACAAAATATGTAAAAACCGATACGATTGCGACAGGTTATTTCCCATGTGAACCAAGATTTTTAAAATTTAGTTACAAAAAAAAAAAAAAAAAGAACACAAGGTCTAAAGAATTAATAATTAATTATATCATAAAAATTTAATATCCGAGCAGCTCCCAGTTCATTTCACAGTTGTTCAGGAACCACGTAGTATCTACACGACATAAGTTCCACTGACGTGGCAAGATCAGGACATCTCAATTATTTCTATGGAGGAAGCCATCGTTGGGTCCCGGGTAATGGCCGCCCGGTCACCGCCGATCCTGTGGTTACGGCTTCAATTATTGAAGGCTGCGCGTTTCTTTTCTGCTTATCCCTCTGAAGGTATAGGTTGTTTGAACGTGTGGTTGGTGATCGTTAGTTGGTTAATTATACCAAATTCTAGTTAAGAGAGCGAGAGAGAGCTGGTCAGTTTTAATTAGGAACCTGTAATTGTCCTACTTTAGTGCGAAAGCCATAGAGAACATTTTTTTGATTAACAACAGGAAAACATTTAAATATGGATACTTGGACCACATGGCAATAATTGATTGAAGGCATTCAAATTTAGGTACATGACCTAAATTTGAATGCCTTTTAATTTGGAGCTCAGTTACAAAAGTACGAATAACAGCTAAATCGGCACTGTTGCTTAATTTGACCGTATGTATAGAATATGTAGCAATGACATAAACCTTCACTTATCAGCTGTTATCAACAGTAGGTACACATTCTGTTAGTGATTGTGATAATAATTTCTAAAGAGTCCACAAGTAGCAGTCGTGGCCGAGCGGTTAAGGCGTCTGACTAGAAATCAGATTCCCTCTGGGAGCGTAGGTTCGAATCCTACCGACTGCGGACACTTTTTATGAGTCACTTTTCTAAAAATTTCCCTTACACTTAATATTTAAAATGAAATGATGTATTTTATTTGAATTCAATATTACATGTTTTGTCTCTATTCTTACAGAGTGATATTCTGGAAGATCCTACTTCAACAAGAGCGGCAGTTCATAAGAGTAGAAGAATTCATACGAATGGACTTAAGGCTCTCTTTTTTTTTTTAACTACCCCCTAAAGGGGGATTCCCCTTTTAGTGTAGTTAAAAAAAAAAAAACAACTTTATAATTTACTTCGGTAAGTATTCGTGCCAAGTTTCAGGTTTATTAAATCAAGGAATAAGATTTTTTATGCAAACAAAATCCCCCCCTTTCATCCCCTTGAAGGTCGAATTTTCAAAAACCCCTTCTTAGCAGATGCCTACGTCATAATAAGTATCTATGTGCCAAATTTCAACCCAATCCGTTCAGTGGTTTGAGCTGTGTGTTAGCAGTCAGTCATGGTTACCTTTTTGACTACCCCTTTTCACCCCGTTAGACGGACTCTGATACACGTTATTTTATATTTTTGGTTTTAAGTATAAATACTGAGTTTCGTGTTAATCGGACTGCGAGTTAAAATTCTTCTATACAAACTTTGACATCCCCCAATCCCCTTCGGGGGAACTTTGAAAAAACTAAAAATGGAAAACTTTATGATTTACTTAGTTAAGTATTCTTGCCAAGTTTCAAGTTTATTTAACTTTATAATTTTTACTTGAATACAAAATTTTGCGAATGAACTACTTCAATACAAAACTTTATCCCCCTTTTCACCCGTGTGTGTGGGTTGAAATAAAAAATAAAAAAGATTTACGTTGTATAAGCCAACCATACCATAAGCTGAACTATTAGTGATTTTGACTTAAAAAATAAAGAACTTTAATTAAAAACAAAATTTCATCCCCCTTTTCACCCCATTTTGGGTTAAAATTCTAACAACACCGTTGCGTTAGCTTCCGACCATAAGCCTAGATAATAAATTTGATTGTGATTTTTACATTCTAAAATGAAGGACTTTCCATGCATAATTTCATCCATCTTTTTAACCCTTCGGGGGTAGAATTATCAAAAACACTGAAACACGTATAAATTAATTTTCAATCGTCAGCCTAAACGCAACATTTGAAGATCCTAACTTCAAAACTGACGGACCTTCATATAAACTTCCATCCCCTATTTTACCCTTTTAGGGGTGGAATTTCTAAAAATCCTTTCTTATTCCTTGTCTACATTATAGAGAGAACCTCTGTACAAAATTTCAGCTTTCTAGTTCCAAGGGTTTGGGCTGGGCGTTGATGAGTCAGTCAGTCAGTCAGGACTTGTCTTTTTATTTATATAGATATAGATAAAATTATAGAAGATAGATAGATTTATACTGGTACAATCCAGCACCTAACACCGATATGCGGCGTGCTGTACTTATCAACTTTAAATCCTTCTCCTTCATGTTTTCTAAATAAGCACTTTCCGTTTTGTTAACCTAATTACGAGCAAAGATTTCTATCATTTAGGAAAAAAGGAAATCTTAGGCCGTTTGTCCACCGCTGAAATTAATCGAAGCGTACGTGAAATCCCGGTGACGGTGATCGTTTGTCCACCGCGACAGAAATCGGCAGTATGACTTATAATCGACAAAACACAAGCTGTGAACGGCGCATCGCAAGAGTAAAACGTTATTGTCGGCATATCGGTCCGTCACGATCTTGGGCCAAGCAAAAGCGGTCGCGCCGTACTATTCGAAATTTCGTAGGCCGGGATCCCAGCGGTTGACGGACGACGCGTGGACACGCGGCCATTGTAAATGTATGTATGTATGTAAATGTGTGTATGACGCCGCGGCCGTCATCTTTTCTCGTTGAAGTCCCGTTGACGGTGGCGGTGGACAAACGGCCTTAGTCGAAATAAAAGAAGAAAGCAAAAATACTCAAGTAAAAATAGAACAGTACTTGTTGATCTTGGCAACTTAGCTTAACATTTTGCTGAAGAAATAAACATTTCTAAAAAAATATTTAGTTATAAAATCCATAGCCTAATAATAATTGGATAGAGTTTGTATTGCCCATTTGGCTGTAGTTTACCTTGATGATTTATTATAATGTTAAATTCCCAATTATTATCATCATCAAATCTAAATGAAGTTAACCTCGTTGTACTCCCTACATCGCGGTGGCCACAGCGTAGCATAAAACAGCTAATTAAATACACGGCGACACGCCCATGTAATCAACGCGCTGTTTGATTACCTACTAGCTCGGCGGCACTTGTTTATCTATAGTTACATATTAAAATTTTATCTGTAATGTCCCATTATCGCCTGCGGTTACAAATTCCTACTTAAGATATAATATCGAATTTCGAATTAAGTTTCGTATTTCGTATTTATAGTTTTTTTAGGCTGTGGTTTGATTTCAATTGGATTTTATTTGATACATAACTTGATTGGTATTTCTAGGCAGTATAATTTAAACACGCAGAATCTGATATGATCTCTGAAATTATGCCTACAAGCTTAACTTGCTCTTCAAAATGATGCCTGCAAGCTTAACTTGCTCTTCAAAATCAAAAGTCATTTATTCAAACTAGGCTGAGAAGCAACACTTTTCGAACGTCAAAATTACATAAGACAGTCCCCCAAAACGCCCACCCTTCACCACTTCCTAGTGCTTTAGCTGGGAAGAAGAAGTGGCGCAACAAACTCCCCAGTAGCACAGCTCTGTAAAGTGTTCAGTTGATTCTATACAAATAGATGAAATTAAATAGAAGTCCGATTTAAGTTGGTCGACTACTACTCGTGAACTTGTAAAGCCTACTTAGCTGCGATCGTATTTATTTTTTAATGGCATTTCTCAGGTCTACCTTGGAGGTTGTCGTCTGCTTAACTGGAATTTCTCAACAAATGAAGGCTTCCGGCCAGGGCATAAACTAAGTGACAACACGCTAAGGGCACCCCCTGTGGGGTATGAATCTCGGCTTAGGGAGAGAGGACAAGAGGAGAGCAAGGGACAGGCTGGATCGGCTTAATATTATTATTATTTTACGAATTTAAAGCTACAGGGCGTCTACTCCCTAATCACGAAATCCGTAGTTTCAGCCGTTGTTTTGGGGGTTTCCTATTCCGTATCACTTACGACATAAGATTAGTTCAGGGCCCGAATTAAAAATGAATGACAACATGATTTGATAGTGTTCCCTAATCCCAATGTGTATTTACCCGTTATAAAAATTGATTTTGTCACTTCTTTTGACGGATCAACAACTTTCGGACGGGGCCGTATCTTCGTTGACGGACTTAGAGAGTAGACCCCCAGGCTCAGCGGCGCGGGCTGGGTCGAGCAAGGGTCGGGGCGGGGATGGATGGGGACGGCGGCGAGGACCGAATTACGGCGTGCGGCGGTCGGATACTGTGTTTAAGTGCTACAGTGCTGGTGGCCCTATTACTCTCCTGGAGGAGGTTTGTGGCGTCATTGGGAAGTGATAGTTTTCCTTTTTAACTTTGTTCTATTACATTTATACTCCTGCCGTGAATTTTTTAACAGGGGGGAGACACTTGACTCTAGCAAAAAATTACTTTAAAGCTTAATATTAATACTCAAACGGATCCTTGAATCGAAAAATGATTTTCACAGACTTACAATATTTTTGAACGGCCTATCCAACGATAGGCACACTATGAGATAGACGAGAAAAAAATATTATCCCCTCTTTACGTGTAAGGGAGGTTACCCTTCAATTTTTTTTTCAAGATTTTCTTTTACCACTTTGTTGCCGTGATTAATATGTATATCCATGTCAAACTACAGCTTTCTAGTACAAAGAGTCTCTGAGTTAAGCCGCGCACAGACAGACAGATGGATATAGCGAAACTATAAGGGTTCCTTGTTGACTACGGAACCCTAAAACGTACCTAAACAGAATTTAATACCTAAATAAAAGCCTTCAGGCATAAAGGGGCATGCCCATTTACATATAGCTGTAGCTGTAGCTTGAAGTCACAAATAAACTAGGACCATCGAAGTAAAATAAATAAATAGTTACATAATTATTAATTAAAATAGCAAAACCATAGTCAGCAAGACGACCAGTCACCACAAGCAGCACCCGTTCACGAGCATAACACAAAGATCAGCCCCCCAAGATTACCCCTCTCGCCATATTTAAGGGAAGGAGGCAACCCGACTTTAGAACTGATAAGTTGCACTTAAAATAACGGCCTCCGTTTATAAATGTATATACTTACGTAGACCTAGTTCCTTCGTCTGGTGCATCCTGATCTGTCAGCCCGCTTGCTGGTGGGCTTATATTTTCACCACGCCCTGAGCTATTTGCTATCTCAAATAGTTCGTGACATACTAAAGAAACATCTTCCATAAGAATAATAACACCGGCCTATTAGTGTCCCACAGCTGGGCAAAGGCCCCTTCTCATACACAGAAGGCACGAGAATGTATCACCACGCTGGCTCAAGACGGCTTGGCGATTTCAGAGTTATATTAACTACACGTTCACGTTCTTCACGATGTTTTTCTTTCTCCGATGTCAGCAATATCCAAGATAAAACTCAGAAAGTACAAATGAATTGACAAAGTAACATTGGTACTTGCCCAGATTTTAATCCACAACTACGAGGGCGTGAGTTCCGGGAAAAAAAAAAAAAAACCACTGGGCCATCCCGACGTTAAAACACCTTTCATAAACTTCCTTTAACAAACACAGGTTCTCAAAAGCACTAAACAAATAGCGGCCCAGGCGGTACAGCGGGGCCCACTCGAGGCCCACACAGTGCCTACGCGGGGCCCGGCCGCGCATTAAACGCATCGCCACAATCAGTGGAGCTCGTTAAGTATAATTCGATCGGTCACCGCCGCTGCTCACTAATCACCCGTTCATTTACATACAATTCATTTGTTTTGGTCAAGTGATGTTTCGCAATTATCGACTAGTTTTCTACTTTTTAGGTATCGATAAAGAGAAATGCAACCGGTGACCAAGTTCCAGCGAGGCTGTCATCAAAGATAGTAGAAGCACCAACCAAGTTGTTATCGAGTAATAAAGCTAAGTGAGCTATCGTGGAGCTGGTCGATAGTAGTATTAACATTTGACTGCACTGGTTTCTAAAAGTTTTGTTTGAAAAATAGTGTGAAGAAAAAACGATCTGTAAACAAAATTAATACGTAAGGTCTTGTAGCTTTGTTGCTTACGAGAATCAAAGTTCAATAGATTCGATTCATCATAAACACCTGTATGTGTTAGTTCAGAACAAACTTTGTACCGGAAAACGTAGTTACTGGTTTGCTATTATTTGTTAGTTTTTCATTTCAGTTAAGATCGAGAAGGAAATAGATGATGTTGTAGTTTAGCACAATACATTATCTATTAATTGAAACCTTTTAAATCATCGACGTATACTTCATACAGCACATCCCTAGCCCGTAGCCTGTGACGTTTTCACATCGCTACAATTTGGCGCGCAATTGTTTGACGCCATTTTAGATTTGTCTACATATTAGTTTAGGAATTCCCTTATTTACAGGGCAACAGTTAGAAATTAAATACAGTTTTTACATTGTTTCTGAGATTGAAATTCTGTTTGATAGTGTGTGTTCTATTGCTAGTCTTCGTCACAATAATTCGTCAGAAAATTTTCAATGAATGCTATGATATTTTTTTCCTATGATGAATGTTTACAATCTGCCTGTGGACATTTCTATTATTACTATGTAGTTATGCATGGGCATGGGGAGCATCGTACTCTATGCATTTTAACACCATACTGCGATCACCAACCCGCCTGCCAAGCGTGGTGATTATGGCAACCCAGACCCATCCCCCCCTTTAGAGCGAGGCCTAGGCCCAGCAGTGGACGTCTTTCGGCTGAAATGATAAGGATGATGAGTTATGTTATGTATATCTTGATCATTAAATTAGCAGACTTTTTAATTTTTTCTCCCTTTAGTCCATGTTTACTTTTATTCATATTTTTAGGAAGACTATCAGTTGCAATAAGTAATAAGAAGTATTCACACAAACATTTTCTAAGTGTAGGTACATCATTTAATACTTTCTCTTCTAAGCTTCTTTCCATTTAAATCTACATAACATATTATATGTAGTTAGTAATAAAGTTGTAGTTATAACTCGAGCGTCCTTCGAGGGACACGGAGCGAGCGCTCACCAAAGTAAATTCAAAGGGTTTAAAATCTACGCAGGGCCACTAAATACACGTGAACAGAAGGTACACCTTACTGACAGTAGAGGCGCTGACTGATTAAATTACCGTTAAGTTGTATTCAAAAGATAGCGTTTTGCTTATACGAGTACTGCAGCTACTATTTCGCAGGAAATTGGAAATCATTAAGTCTTTCAACACCCAGTTACCCACCTTAGGACATACCTACGTGCCAATGTTTGTAAATATGTGAGCACCATGTATCTATCACATAATTAATATATCTGTCATTGCTTAATTTTTAATTATGTTTACCTATTGTGATATAGTATTTTTTTTCTAGGTGTATCGTATAAAATTATATAATTAATGTATAAAAAATATTGTAAAACATTTTGAAAGAGTAGCGGTGGAGTTTCTTGGCCATTCATTTCCATGCGAAACTACATTTTGGAAGGGGCGACTAGAATCAGTTCTATTTTTCTGTACATCTTGACATTTAAAGCTGCCTTTTATGTGCCTACTTAAAATAAATGATTTGAGTTTCACTAAATCTACTCGGTTTGCTATTCTTTACGTGGATAAATAACTTTAGGACTCGGCCTAGCCCTCTGCTATCTCTCATCACTAATTGGTGAGGCAAGTCAAGCTTTTGAGTGGCGAGGACTATCCTAATGGACCGTAGTAGAAAATAATTTGGCACTCTGTATCTTTTTACACTGTGTCAAGTGCGTGAATAAAAAAGGCGACATATCTACAGACAGTTACCTATGTCCCTGTCGTTTTAAAAACATACCGTATTTTTGCAGGTTATGTTACGCAAGCTTATCCAAGATTTTCGTGTTCCGCTTAAAAATATTTTTTTAATAAACAGACGGTTTTTACGTTGATGAGTAATGTCATTGAGGTTAGAGGGACAAGTCCCAGGTGATTTGGGGCACGGAAACTACTTGAAAAAATTACAATCAATAAAAATAAAAGCTCGATTAAAGCTATTGACAAAAACGCTTTTACAAATGTCAATTTGCTTAATTTGTTTTTTATTTTCTCGTTAACAAAATAAGTCTTTCAAATAAATTCTTGCTTATAACTAAGATCACAATTTCTTTAAACATTTACCTACTACACTTTTCCCCTTTGTACAAAATTAAAACAACCTCAATTTCCCTCAGGTGTCGTAAAAGACAATAAAAAGATTATAATAAGAAACATGAGTAAGTACTTACCTATGTATAGCTGCTTTCATAAATATGCTAAACAGCCAGCTTTGACAATTTAAAATCATGTATCGAAATTCTTAAAACTTCCATATGTGCTAGAAAAAAAGCCTGATTGGGAATGAAAAGCGTTTATATTTTCAATTCGGCGTCAAAAATAATTATTATAATCAGCAGTGTATGTATACTGGCCGTCATGATCATTCCAATAGTTACTGATTTAATACTCGTAGTACTTGCTTTCATACCCTCGCAATTATTCGGGCCCACGATAATAACACTCAATTTAAACCTCCAATTAACGCGCAATCAATTATACCAAAAAATATTCAGTTTGGGTGATTTTTAAAACGATTATACAGCCTCCGGTGCGCGGCGGATTTAATTTTAAAGTTTGACCAACATTTTTATAGTTCACATATGAAATTTGTCAATTTTGGGTAGTTCGTTACCTAACCTTTAGACTGCGTGGCCAGGCCAATTAATAACATTTCGTTAGGCACGTACGGAGTCCCTCGTGTGCCCGAGCCCCACTCTGGAGCCGACGTAACTTTTAATCAGTGTATTCGGTTTACTTTCACTGATTCCGGGGGATTGCCATCTATTTTTGAAACTGTCTGCATATTTTGAGTGATTTATAATAATGATTCTGGTTGTCGGTAAGCTGTGTTTATTGCTGTTAAAAGTTGTTTTTTAGGGTTCCGTAGTCAACAAGGCCCTTATAGTTTCGCCATGTCCGTATGTCTATCTGTCTGTCCCCAGCTTAGCTTCGAGATTCTTAGTACTAGAAAGCTGTGATTTGGTATGGATCTACATATTAATCACGCCAACAAAGTGCAAAAATCTGATCTGTGAATCTGTGGGTACCGTTAAATAGGCCATTTAAAAATATTGCATGTCTATGAAAACCATTTTCGATTTAGGCTTCCGATTGATATTAGGCTTTAAAGTATATTTTTTTGTAAGAGTCAAGTGCCCCCCCCCCCCCCCCCTGCTAGATAAATGGTTGAATTTGGCTATGTGAAAAAAATACTACCAGTAGTATATAATAACGAAATTAAGGAAAACTATCACAGCTAATTTGGTTCTAAAGTCAACGAGTAATAGTCGACCAACTTACATTTGGCTCCGTGTGGTGCCGGACGCAAAGAATAGCACCACCCCATTTCTTCCCGTGGGTATCGTAAAAGGCGACTAAGGGACTTACTAGAGAATGGGGATCGGCGTTCTCTGTGCATTTTAACACTATACTGCGATCGCCAACCCGCCTGCCAAGCGTGGCGATTGTGGCAAACCCCCCCTTTTGGGGGAAGCCTATGTCCAGCAGTGGACGTCTTACGGCTGAAATGATGATGATGATGATGAATGTACATTTGCAGTTGGAGAATTGACCGTGACGTACCTATAATGTATAAACATATTTTTCAACTACAATGTTAAGTTTGTGTTTGGGATAACAAACACAAACTTAACATTGTAGTTGAAAACCAAGCTCTCCCAAGTTCTGAATAAAAAAATTGCTGTTTCCGCCCGGGATCGAACCGTAACCGAATCGCCCTGTGCGTGTGAAGCACACGTGATAACCACTACACTACGTGAACTTATTGCTATGGAGGCGAAATAAGCTATCTTTTTTCTTAGGATGGCTTTGCTCTTGACCTTAGTCTAGGTCAGAGGTGACAGAGACAAGGTCGACTATGGAGTGAGCATACCCAGAAGAAGCCTGTTCACTCTCACTTTGAAGAGATTAGTGTTGTATGCGTTCGGAAACACAGACGCAGGTAGAGAGTTCCACTCTATTTTGATAGACGTTCCAATTCGATTATTGCAATCCAAGGTCAGGAGACCAGTCGTCAGCCTAAGAAAATATTAAATGAATGTCATTTATCTTTTGGAATTTATTAGTAACTAGCTTTTGCCCGCGGGTTCAGCCGCGTGGTAGTCTGAATTTGTCTCACGAGATCGTACTACCGCGGTAAATAGTATGCTATGTCCTAACCCTGATAGATGTAAGCGGTCGTGGATTTTTATTTAGAACTGTTTAAGGCAGACAATCCCACAATACATTATCTTCGTGTAACTTTAACGGTTTAGGCATCACACATCGAGATAGCTCTCAGAGGGCAGGAATTTTACCGACTTACTTGATACTTATAGTTGTACTAAGCTGCTTCCTGCCAAATTTCATGATTTTAGGTCAACGGGAAGTACCCCCAGTTTTGATTTATTTGCGAGTATCAAAATATGTCGCATAGATCGCCGTATTTTTTTATTGCGTTGACTTATAAGCTTGATTTTTTTAGAGCTCCGTGGGGCCGTAGACCTCCGTATTTGATATTAATTAAATTCAATTTGATACCTCCACGCGTTCGTGAGAAAATGGGTCTGCCAGACAGACAGACGGATAACGAAGTGATCCTATGAGGGTTCCGTTTTTTCTGTTGTACGGAACCATTAAAGGATTTTTTTTTTAAGTATGACCCACGTAGTGCTCACATGAGGCTCACAGAGGAGCTCTCTCTCTTACGTACTTCATTATAGGCGAATAAAATATAAACAACTAGACATAAACATTACATTTAAAGAAAACTGTGTAAACAGCATACCGCAATATCTTATATAGGTATGCTACAAAGCAGTGTTGCACCACAGCCCCAGTTATTAAAACCACTTTATTAAAGACAGTCGCCGAAACCAGCAACAGTGGCTTGGAGCCAGCCTGTCGCTGCCTATGAGCTGCCATTATTTGAGTACAACTTGATGAGTCCTTTGAAGTCTTCTCTCTTTTGTTTGACTTTTCGGAGCAGACGTCAGAATTAACTGCGTGCCTCGTCGCCCGGTAATTACCAATAAGAATCCCTCTACTCCCTCCCCCCCTTCACACCCTCTCAGCCCCGCCAATTACGTCTGGTTTGAAAACACAGTTAAACGTGTTTTATTGGCAGTACAATTTTGTGTTCCGCTTGATAGAATTATGAGTTCGTATTGGTATTCGGAATTTGGGTTGTAGTTGGAGAGGTCCCGTAGTCAACAAGGAACCCTTATATAATAGTTTCGCCATGTCCGTTCTGTCTGTTTGTCTATCCGTCTGTCTGTCTGTCTGTCTGTCCCCGGCTTAGCTCAGAGACAGTTAGTACTAAAAAGCCGTGTTTTGTCATGGGTAGTATACGATTACATTAATCACGCCGATATAGTGGTAAAAAAAAATCATACAATTTTTTTTTTTAGGTTACCTACTTCCTTGCACGTTAAGTGGGGATGATATTTGTCTCGTCTATCCTATAGTGTGGGGTATCCTTGGATAGGCTGTTCAAAAATATTGAGATTCTCTAAACCGTTGCGTAATATGGATATGCGTTTGATATATGCTCTATGGTGCTTTTTTTTGTTAAAGTCAAGTGCCCCCACTGCCAGCTAAATGGTTGTTTTTGGATATGTGAAAAAAGTCATGGCAGTAGTTTAAATAACGAAATTAAAAATAAAACTATCAGAGGTAATTATAGTAATAGCCTATTAACTTACATTTTCAGTTGGAGAATCGACCGTGACGTATACCGATGTATGGGAGAATATGTTTTTCAACTACAATGTTAGGTTCGTTTTTGGAATAAATTCATTCCATCTATGGAACCTCTCACTGTGCGTTCCGACACGCACTTGGCCGGTTTCTTTGTATTGTCTGTAGTTATTTGAGTAAATCAGTTGATACAGCCACAATTCTTCGTTGATATCATAATAGTAATAATCCAGGACAGGAATGCTTGGAAACATGCTGGTCCAGCTCCATAGGACAATCTAGAGTCTAGACAAAATCAAACTGGTTGCTATTTTTATGGTAAAATCTGTTATTTTTATGATATTCATTTTACATTCTGTGATAACCTATACTCACACACTGACTTATTTTTTTAGAAAAACATACTTGTATGATGTTTGTAAATATGTGAACACCACGTATCTATCTAATACTTAATTAAGTTATTTTTCATTGCTTAGTTTTTAATTCGTTTTACCTATTATGGTATAGTAATTTTATTCTAGGTGCATCGTCTTCACATATAATCATATAATTAATGTAATCAAACAAAATATTGTAAAACATTTTTAAAAGAGTACCGGTGGAGTTTCTTGCCCATTCTTCTCCATACGAAACTACCTTTTGGAAGGGGCAACTAGAATCAATTCTATTTTTTTTGTAAATTTTGACGTTCAAAAGTGCCTCTTATGTGCCTATTTGAAATAAATGGTTTGACTTTGACTTTGACTTTGACTTTGAATAATTTGTTATCGATATAGGCGTAATTGTAACATATTTTACAGCATCATACTTCATAGCGATCTGTTCGAAAATTCTGCAGTGCATTTACTTGTTCTAATTCCTTAAATGGCTTTTACGGTAGATACCCACGGAAATAGAACACGTGGCTTTATCTTTTGTAATTAAATGTCTTTAATCCCAGTTCGCCCTAATCTACATGCCACCCGCCACTTAATTATCGTCACTCCCAATCGTCACAACTCAATAATCTAACTTTATGATTTCAATCCCTAAAGCTATAAAAACAAAGAGTATCAGCATTAACTGAACAAACGAGCCAGGGATCACCAACTTTAATTGCTGCCTACCCACATTAACCCTTGCCAATTCCGACCAGATAACTGTAGTCAATTCTTTAAACTTTGCCAATGGGAGACAATCTGGACCAATTATCTTGGGCTTAGTGTGAGCACGAAATAGATGGGTGCAGAAGGCCGGCTCCATACAAACGTGCGAAAATGGGTGCACGCACAAATAGACAGACACGTACGTACGACGATCTAAAACTGTGTCAAACAAATGGCAGTGGCGAGTGTGCTAGTACTCGCTGTAAGTAGACGCGTGTCTATGTGTGAGTGCGTGTTCGCTCGAATGTATGAAGCCGACCTTCTGTACCTATCTATTGTGTGGTGCGAGTTTTGACTTCAACGTTCCGAGATCCGTATTTAATTGCTCCGAGATATGTGGTGCTGATTGATGGGCCCAGTTCACAGTTTTGTTTTGTTTTTAGGGTTCCATATCTCAAATGAAAAAAGGAACCCTTATAGGACCACTCGTGTGTCAGTCTGTCCGTCTGTCACAGCCAATTTGCTCCGAATCTACTGAACCGATTAAGTTGAAATTTGGTACACATATGAATTTTTATGACCCAAACACGGATGTGTAACGTTAATAAATTAATTTTGAATCCGGGATCAGTTTTGGGTGGCAAACTAGAAAAAAAAAAAGTTTTGTAAATTGTACCGTGTGAAATATCAAATAAAAGGGCTTGTTGTAGGATATATATATAAATTATTTCTTTTTATAATTTTAGAATTTATACTTTGGTTATTTAAGAAAATAGATGAAAATTGATTATTATCTCCAAAACTACAGGGCCTATAATATTGAAAAAAAAAATACAGTAAATAATAGTTCTATACAAGTATTGATTACAGGACCGTTCCATGTGGTGCCGGACGTAAAGAATAGCACCATCCCATTTCTTCCCGTGGGTGTCGTAAAAGGCGACTAAGGGACTTACTAGAGAATGGGCAGCAGCGTACTCTATGCATTTTAACACCATACTGTCATCGCCAACCTGCCTACCAAGCGTGGCCATTATGGCAACCTCAACCTTTTGGGGGAGGCCTATGTCCAGCAGTGGACGTCTTTCGGCTGAAATGATGATGATGAGATTACAGGACAACCTGCATGAAGTCTATGGTCTTAAAATAACATGGTAAATCTCTCATTATTATGCGTAGAAACTTACATTTGCAGTTAGAATATATGAGGGAACATGTTTTTCAACTACAATGTTAAGTTTGTTCTTGAGATAAATTCATCCCAACTACGGGACCCTTCAATGTGCGTGGTCCGACACGCACTTGGCCGGTTTTTTTTCTTTATATTAATTATAGTCAAGCAACAGCAATTCTTTGAATACGAGTATAAAATAAAGTACACTCCGTGTTTATCTGCTAAATATTTTTTGAATGCGTGAGTTTGTTATTGGAAACTTAAAAAATAAATCCGCAGTCGGTAGGATTCGAACCTACGCTCCCAGAGGGAATCTGATTTCTAGTCAGACGCCTTAACCGCTCGGCCACGACTGCTACATGCTGATGTGCTAGAAAATCTGAAATATGTGTGGACTGAAAATCTGCATGTTGTAATACATGTAGTATTGACGCAGGTGAGTAAGCAGGTGATCGGGCATAGTAGGCCAATTATTTGCAGAGTTAGGCACTAACGATGTATGTTTTGATAATTCATAAGTGTTAATAATACTCTTGAAAATGCCGTTGTACATATAACTGCAGAGAAGGAACTGAACAAATGTCTTTTGTCATAACATTTATTTGATTATATTCTCTTCAGCATGTT
This sequence comes from Tiliacea citrago, assembly GCA_963921375.1. Classification (NCBI taxonomy): domain Eukaryota; kingdom Metazoa; phylum Arthropoda; class Insecta; order Lepidoptera; family Noctuidae; genus Tiliacea; species Tiliacea citrago. The sequence continues at coordinate 27,555,310 of OY992786.1, forward strand.
GCAAAGGCACATGTATTAATACTTGACGTTACATCAGAATCCGTAACAAAAGTACACACACGAGATATTGTACCTACTTGGTCCGACAAGCACTTCGCCGGTTTTGATTTTTTTTTGTTTCGTTGTTGAGTGGTGAGCAGGAGTTTAGTGACTTGATTGCTTATCTGTATTTAAGAGATGTATGTAGATTAAGATGAGTCGATTCTTATAATCTTTATTTAAAGGTAGGCTTTTTGAGGAGTAGTTGTGTAAAAAGTTTGATGCAGAAAGTAACACTCTTGGCAGTGTGCGTGTAGATAAGAAGTCTGACTAGATGGAGCTTAGTGACTATTAATATTTTGTATTTTAAATTAAAATGTAAGCTTTGTAAAGGACTAAAAAGAGTATCAATATATTTTTACAAAATGCTGGATACAAAGACCAATAATGTTAGCAACATTCTGTACCAAAAAGAAACGATGGAGATAAATATGATGACGTGCTTCATATGACTGGCCAAATATTTATAGCACCACAAAACCGCGTCACCGTGATCTAAAATACCAAAAATATTGTTCAATTTGGCTCCTGAGGGCCCAGTAAATATACTGTGATCTAATATTAATAACAAAAATGGTTGGCTGGCGAGAATCACTCAGCCCTGGGGAACATCAATATCGCGCTTATCAGGCCCTCGCAGGCTGCCGCCTTGTTTCAACTAGATGGCGCTAGCTGGACTTGGTCACAAGATAGATTAATGATGCCGAAGGACCACTTTAGGCAATACTTTATCAATCAGGACTAAGGATCTAGCACAAGTTACCAGATAAAAATGTTTAAAGTCTGAAACAGGTTCAAAAATGATTCAGTAATTTTGCTTGCGGAGACTACGTTATTTTAGTTTTGTACGTACCTAAGTCCCTTAAATAAATTTCAAAAGTGTATTTTAGTTTATTTTATTATTTATTTATTTTATTTTATTCTTAATTTCAGTTAGAGTTTACGATTAATATTCAGCAACATCGCTTTTAATGTCTTTGAGTAATGAAAATATGTTGCTTAACTATGTCATTACAGTGGAAGTGGATAAAAAATAATAGCAATCAAGCAATCTACACTTGCGTGAAAAAATATTAGCCTACATGGGCGATTTTCTCACAAACTAACGTTGATAATTCTTTCACCAACGAAAGCCACATAATTATATGTATACATTCAGGAATGTTTTAGTTTACAATATATTAGGTTATTTTTAATAAAACTTCTTGAAGTATTTTGTTTCAAACTGTAAGCGAGTTCCGTATCGCGCTCTGTTGGTAGCAATCCTGCTGCATTATGTTCGCAATGTGGCATGAAGATCCGGAATGCCGGTCAGGTTTCTAATTAATTTAACTTCAGGTTGTAACTGAGAAAGTAATATGTGTTACTAACGTTTGTTTAGGATACTAGTTCCTTAGGTGTTTCATTTTGTCTATAATTTTGAAGGCTTTTATTATTAAATACTGGCAATTGGTTTGGAAAGTCATTCAGCAATTGAATATTTTTAAAAGCTTTAGTATCCTAATAAGGATTTTATTTGCAGTATTTAAATACATTAACAATTACATTTTTAATATTTTTTTATCCGTTGAAGTGATATTCGGGTGTGTGTGTATGTATGAAATTAATAGCTTCAGGAGATTTACTAAATAAGGTAACTAGAGTCAGTTATTCCATCAGTAGGTATTGACTAATTAGAACTGTATTGACTATTTTACTATCAAGGTTTACGTAGCAATTATTGTACTCCAGTGGATAGAGCACGTTGTTATTATACAGAATCAAAATGTTTTATTTCATAGAAACCTACATGGGCACTTGTGAAATGTCAGAAGCTAGGTGCACGGTTCCAATTAGTCGTTTCTTATGGAGAAGAGCCGGCAAGAAACTCCACGGTTACTCTTTTAAAAAGAATGGGCTTTTACAATGTTTTCAAGTTACAGTGTTAATAGGTATGGGAGGACAGTGTAGGTCTGTCAACAAGAACCAGTACTTAACAAAATAGGAAATGGTCTAAAAATCTACAGACTATTCATAATTCTTTGCTAAGACTTTTGAATGCTTGTTTAATTACTGTGATAATAGAAATGGGATTGGAATATCCTTTCTGAAGTTTTCTTTGAGAAGAGATTCAGCTAATATAAACACGAATATAAATGATGAGGGGAGAGATTTCATAACCTCTATATTAACCTCTATACATAATCTGCCTATAATGTTCCCACTGCTGGGACACAGGCCTTCTCTTTCTGTGAGAGGGAGTGGGCCGTAATCCACCACGCGGGCCCAGTGCGGGTTGGTGGATATCACATGTCTTCGAATTTTTAGTTCTAGGACATGCCGGTTTCATCACGATGTTTTCCTTCGCCGTTTTGAGAGCAGTGGTGCCATCGTATATACTACTGTATACGATCCAATAAACATTATTTTATACAGTGTTAATTAGTATGATATTTTGTATCTAACGAGGAGTATTTTTGTATTCTGAGCTCAGCCTCTAAAATCATCACAAAAGTTTCTACGTTTGCAAAAGTGCCCCTTACTCGGATATGAGGCGGTAATGCCAAAGTCACCACGTTTAAATAACTAATTGATGATGGCGAGTGTGATTTAACAATCTGCTGGTTTGTCTACCATTGTGTAGGTTTTGGCTACTTTGTATGTTTTTTTTTTTTTTTTTTTGACTTATTTTGTTGTACTGTGCGTTTTGTTTGTGCAGAATAAATAATTTTTCTAACTTTCTTTCTTTCTTTTCTAGGTAAATATGACCGAAAAGCAAACTGCCGTCATTTTATTAACCTTGGTCTATAAATTTATTTTTCGAGCTGCCTAAATATTTTAAGTCTCAAACCTATTCGTGTACATAATTTACGTTGTATAATGGCACTCCAACTGGGTGCAAAACCGTTTACTTAGTACAAACGTTCCATCAGAAAATCAAAAGTAACGCGCCTAATGTGACCTTAATAGCAACTATTACGCCAAAGTACCGAGTGGCCGGTATTTGGGAAAGCCTACTTAACTACGTAGATTAAAATAAAAGTAAAACGTAAAATGGCCCGTCAAAGGGAGAGAAGTTGGTAATCCTCATCACATGTATCAACACAGTTTGGAACTTTGGAACTTATTTGGATTCAACGCGAGAGGAAAAATGTTGAGATTTATTTGAAACTCGATGGGTGCCGAGTAAGGGACTGTCTTGTTTTTGTAAGAGGCGATTTTTTACCCGCGTCTGGCTTACTGATAAAGTGAAGAGGTCATTTTTATGGTTGCCTTGTTCATTATTGGTAGTAGTAAAAGTGCACGCTGTTTACCACTTCGTAGTCAGGGGTATCGCTCAAAGAGTGAAAATGGGTCCCTATTGTTAGCCACGGACGGATTTATTTATTTTACAGAAAGCTTACAGACTAATAAAACGATTAAAAATCATTAGTAAGTAAGTAAATTGCTAATTACAAGCTTCCACATGTATTCATCAAGTTACAATTGATTAATTATTTACTATATTGATTATATATTTGCAATTTATTAAATTGATTTGCAATTCAAGAGAAAAAAAACATTTTCATTTTGGTAATAAAACAGAAACGTAAATGAAGAGAAAAATAAAAAAAAAGTAAGCAGGGGCCTATTGAGAATTAGTCGAGTCGTGCAACATCAAAACAGTTAAATCATGCAATCAAATATGCACTCACATAACATAAATAACACAAACCGAACTATTTAGAAGTTAATCATGAATATCTCCAAAATATTCCTTGTTTAGGATCTTCTTAATACTGTGTGCGTTGGTGCAAAAGAGATCGATCTCGAGATGCGATGGTAAACTATTGAAGGCTTTAACACTACGAATGGAGAAGGCGTTGCGCCTGTAGTTAGTCGATGCGCATGGTGCCTGCAGCAGAGGTTGTCTGCATAGATTATTTTGATTAGTGCGACGAAGTATTTTGCTGAGTAGTTCCGGACAATCAATTGATTTATTTGCTATGCCTGCCAAAAAACATATATCACTAATATTACGTCTTATGTCCAGCGGTAAGAAATGGTATCGCTTGCAACGGTGTTCGTAGACCACCGTGAATTGCTTTGCCTTAAAGTCTAAGTAACGCAAAAATTACTTTTGAACGGAACGTTCCAGACTTGGGAAACGTATTCGAGGTGGCTGAGCACGAGGGAACAGTAGAGGACTTTTACTGGTTTTAGAGACCGAAAGCTAGAGCAAGCTCTAATAATAAAGCCCAGGGCCTTGAAAGCTTTCCTGACAATGTTTTCTATGTGATCGTCAAAAAGTCAAATTTATAATTACGATTTGACGATTACAATTAATAATCGTCAAAAGTCACGTAACACAACCGAACTAACCAACTATTCTTCCACAATTCTGTACCCAAACATTCACCGGACCGTCTTCTCCTTAGAACTACTCTGTATAACTGCTTGTGAAGGCGAGTTTGCTGCAACAAATCAAAAGTTCTGACCGGTGACGCCGTGAATAACGTTACCTCCACTCCACTATACGAGTATTATGCAGTTAAACTGGTATGCTACTTCAGATAAAAATATAAGTAATAAATAGGAAATGTTTTTCTAAGTTTCTTGTGATTTTTTTAGACTGCTGCTTTTTCTCCGAAAAAGTAAAAAAAATATGATATCTGTCCTTCTTCGTCGTGTTGTTATTACACCGGATGCTAAACAACGCGTAACTGAGAGGAAGAGTTATTTTAAAATCGTACTGATGCCAGTGAGGAAGGAATTAAAGTTTTTTGACATCCTGGTGCTACGGCAACAAAAAAAGAGGCTCTTAGATTAGCACTATGAATTCATGCGAATAAATACATAATACTTATGTACACTGTCTCTAAGCTTTCCACAAGAAATAGGCCTGGCAACGGCTTTTATGATCATGTAAAAATTATCCCGTAATTCACAATTTCACAGAAAATCCTCAGGATTTGCTCGCATCGTGTGATCTTATATAACCTTATGTATGTTTTCTTGTTTTATTGGAGAAAATCCCGGTTTTTATACGCTCGACCCTTCAATCATTTCCTTGTGTAGTGGATTTTGTTATTCTTGATGGACCAAGTCAAGGGCTCTCGAATTAACCCCCTCGAGAAGATTCCTTTATGACAGTTCTGTGTTAGCGAATACTTTCGTTTTATGTATAGAAAACTAACAAACAGTATAGTGTATTTATAACTGGGTCTATTATCACGTTAATGTTGAAGGTATTCAATTTGTAAAATAGTAACTTAAGTATTTCTTCAATGGACGTGAAAATGAAAACTGAGCCTAATAGTAAACCTCATTACGACTGATCGAGCATTTGAAAATATCAAATTATAATGGATGAGGAGGTCAATTTCCAAGATGGTATTTTCTCCATTGTTCTAAAAGATTAATAATTCGAGCAATTGAATTTTTATGTGCTTAATTCGTCTTGCCGCCAGCCGCCATTGTTTTGGGTAATGACCCGATTAATTGGTATTTCGAGCGATTTGCCCGTGAGTGCCGAATGCCGAAAGCCGAGATCCGGTCTAAGGAAGAAACGATCCCAATTAACACTCACTTAGTCGTAATAACTCAGGAAGAAACTTAACATTTAATGTAGTACATAAAATGATGGAATTCCTATTTTGTAGATAATCATTACAGTTTTTGTAGTTTTTCTTTACGTGAGTTTGGTAAATACATCTTATTGATTATATATACAAGGTTAAATCGCTAAAAGGATTACAATATAAACGAACAATCCATTACAAATGAATGTTTACAGTACACCACAAAATAATTGACAGTCACACATGGTCCTTTTGTCCAACGTGCCCGTGCGCGGTTCTCTTATGTCATGTCAAGTGACGTTCCCGTACGTCACAGCAAGCGACGTTCCCGTACGTCACGGCAAGCGACGTTGCCGTACGTCACGGCAAGCGACGTTCCCGTACGTCATAGCAAGGGACGATCCTGAGAGAAATCCCCGTACGACACGGCAAGCGACGTTCACGTTCAAGTTTTGTCAACGCAATGCGAGCTGTTCCATCGCTTTAATTTTTCCATAATTTCCTCAGATCATTGAAACAGGGGAGATAAGGTTTCTTAGACAGGTATAAGTCTTTGAAGCTGTCCGGTAGCTTTTAGAGAATACATACAATTCATACATTTCATTCCCTATTTGGGAATCCCGCCCACCCGTTTATCATCGTCCAATGATGTAGGTATTTTTCAAGCAAAATTATCATAAAGCCTATAAACTGACACATTGCCGTCAGACGTTTGTCAAGTAAAACTATTGACACTAACGTGCAAAAATCACTATTTTTTTGGCTATTTATGCAAAACTGATCTGATTCTCGATTGTTAACAATTACGCTATAATTAGATTCTAAAAATAATAATTGTGGGAATGAGTAATAAAGTGGCAACACTCAAGATATGAGGGATCTTAGGAGATAGGTATGGCAATACTACACAGAAGAAAGACAGACGACAGTTAAGACGGCAGGTGATAGGATTAAATTATTTAAATTAAATTACAGAAGAATTTACAAATTTTGCTTTTTATTTACAGCGATCCCTACATTTGGGGGCTTGTCCGCGATCGAAAAGTGTATTAAAAGTAAAAAACAGCGAGCAAAAATTTTCCGTTGAAGGCAAAAGACGAAGAAGAAATAAAGACGGGCGGAAATATATTTCACGACTGCATCACCGCAATGACGACGCCGGTAATAACGCGGCAAGCTGAGGCTACTGCTGCAGCTAGCATGAATACCATGTTCCAGATGAGCGCGGAGTTACTGCCCAAGTTCAGCGGTTGCGACAGCACGTATCCGGTGACGCGATGGGCAGAAGACGTCTAGAGCAGCGCCATGGTTTGGTAGCTGCTGGAGAGGCGACCATCCGGTCGCCTCTCCAGCAGCTACTGGTTGCACAACGGGCGCTCACCGGCACAGCAGGGTTATGGCTACGAGCAGGGCGACCGTACAAAAGCTGGGCCGATTTAAAAACAGCTATAAGTAAGGAATTTCCGGATACAGTAGACGTGAAGGCAATCCATGAGATGATGAGCACCCGTAAAAAACAAAAAAATGAATCTTGCATGGATTACCTTCTAGTGATGAAGGAAATGGGAAAACGGGGTAAGATTGAAGATTAAGAAGATTACGTCGTACGTAGTCGATGGTATAGTGGACTCTGAAGTGTACAAAACGATGCCACGTGCGTGCAGCGTAAAAACGTACCCCAAACTTAAAGAAAAGTTAAAGATTTACGAGACTATCAGAGGGAAAATTGACCAATAAAAACATGAAGCTGACAGGCAGCCGACATCATTCAAAAAATCGACACGATCGCGATGTTACAATTGTGGGGATCAGAACACAAGGCAGAAACTGTTTTAACACGTAGAGTTTGGATACGCAGCCACGGACTGTAAGAAAGAAAAGACATCAACGCCATTATCATCAACAAAGCCTAAAAATATCAAGCAGAGCCAACCTTTAGAAACGTTTTTCAATAGTGCCGCAGACGGCAGCATAGTGCACGAAGGTTTGCAACATGATGAAGTTGGCCACTTGCAAAACGACATTTCTACGCGGGCGCTGATTGGTTCATCGAGTAGTGGCGGACATCATGGCGGATGTGAAGAAATTATAGGTCAAAGATGTCAACGGGACGTTTGTAATGTAATTAACAACGAACTAAAGAAAATATCGAATAAAACTATGAAAGAAATTAAGTTACAAAACGGACTACTCGTCACGGCATTAATCGACAGTGGGAGTGATGTGAACCTAATATCTAACGAGTGTTATGTGCAATTAGGATTGCCGAAATGTGATGTAATTAATAAAATTACGATGTCAGGTTTAGGGTCTTCTACAGTGTTTTCTGTTATTGTTAGATGCTTGATATTGATAACCATAGATATTTTAACGTAGGATTTCATATAGTGCCGCAGACGTGTATCCTTTTTAAAGTAATCATTGGTCAAGATTTTTTAAAGAATGTGTTATGTGTGTTGAATGGGGGGTTCACATCGGCGTCGAGTCGACGATGAAGTACCTGGGACTCGTCCTCGACAGCCGGTGGAACTTCGTGGAGCATTTTCGACGTTTGGCTCCCAGATTGGAGCGGGCCGGGGCTGCTTTGAAGCGGCTCCTGCCCAATCTAGGGGGTCCAAACGCCTCCTGCCGGAGGCTCTACGCGGGGATCGTGCAGTCCATGGGCCTTTACGGGGCACCGGAGTGGGTGCGTTCTTTAAGGCTGCGACCAGCCCAGCGGTTGAACGCGTCCCAAAGGGTCATGGCCATCAGGCTGGTACGGGGTTACCCCACGGTCTCCCGTGAGGCGGCGAGCTTCCTTGCCGGACTGCCGCCATCGGATCTGGAGGCAAAAGTCCTCGCGCACATCTGGGAGTGGCGCGAGGAGGCGAAACGCCGGGGTGAAACCCCGCTGCCGCGAGAAATCACGGCACAGCGGACAGAGCTCCGGCGGGATCTCATGGCGACATTTAAAGTGCGATTGTCGCAACCCAGCGCTGGGCACGCCACAATTGTGGCGATAAGTCCCCTCTTTGAGGAGTGGCTAGAGAGGCGCCACGGCGTCCTCACCTTCCGCCTGACGCAGGTCCTCACCGGACACGGTTGTTTCGGGAGGTTCCTGTCAGGATAAAGCGGGAGGAAACGCCCGGGTGTCACCACTGTGTGGATCGCCCGGAGGACACGGTGGAGCATACGGTGGAGGTCTGCCCAGCTTGGGCGGAGCACCGCCGTGTCCTAACGGAGGCGATCAGCGGCGGCGATCTCTCGCGTCCGGCCCTGGTTCAGGCCATGGTTCGGAGCGAGAGTGCATGGGAGGCCGTCACCTCCTTCTGCGAAGCAGTAATGCTCGCGAAGGAGGAGGCGGAGCGCGTGAGGGAGAGGCAGGGTTCGCACCCTCACGCCCCTAGTCGCCGCAGGAGACGCCCTGGGCGTCGGGAGTCGCAAGCCGATTTCCGGCCACCGTAGGCGCGGGCCTGCGGACGGTGAGCGATGGCTACCCATCGCTCGCCGTCCGATAAGGACCAGGCCCGGTTCGACGGCGCGTCGTGTTCCACGCGCGCCTCAAAGAGACGTCAGCACGAATTGACGGGGTCCGTTAGGGCCAATGCCTGCCAGGGTTGCGAGTTTGTCCGAAAGGGATATCGTGGCCCTGGCACACAGGCAAATGAAGGAACACGGGTGGGTTTTAGTCAGTAAAAGTCTGACACGCCATCTCATATCAAATAACTTCTCCCGCTTCGCCCAGAGCGGGAGAAGTTATTTGATAATTTCCCACCCAAAAAAAAATAAAAAATGTGTGTTGAATGGAAGTTTAGTATGGATGAGGCCAATTGATGAAGAATGGTTAGGTAGCTTAAATTGTTTTCCGTGTGTTTTAGATTGTGTGGGTTATATTGTTAGCGACTAAGTCAAGGGTCAAATTATTTCTTGCATTGAAGGTTACCAACCAAGACAAATTAAAGATTTTCCCATTGAAGTGAAGATAGTGCTGCGGAATGATATTCCTATTGCTCAGCGTCCACGGCGGATCTCGTTTGCAGAGCGCGATGAAGTGGATAGACATGTAGTGGAGTGGTTAGCAAGTGGAATAATCAGGGTAAGTTATTCAGATTATGCTAGTCCTCTGGTACTGGTACGTAAGAAAGATGGATCCAACCGTATCTGCGTGGAGACAGCTCAATAAGAAAATGGTAAAAGTCGAGTTTCCTCTACCACTGATAAATGATTGCATTGATAGATTGTCAGAAGCAAAAGTTTTCATTGTGTTAGACTTGAAAACCGGTTTTTTTTTCAGTTGAAAGTCAGCAAAAACAGTGTGAAGTACAGTACATACACATCTTTTGTAACTCACAATCTGGTCAATACCAATTTTTAAGAGCTCCTTTTGGTCTGTTGATATGTCCAAAATATTTTATGCGTTATATCAGTTACGCTTTTAAAGATTTGATAGCAATGATAATGATAAATAAATGATAAATGATTTATTTCTGTAAGTAGGTTTGTACAAACACTTTTACACGTCAATCATATTAAAAAAAACTAGATGAGGTCGGCGTTTCGTATCCGACTACTCTGAGAAGAAAGGCCGAAACAAACTCAGAGGTCACAGTCTCTTTTTAAAGTCCAGACATAATCTTGGTCAGATCATGTGAAGACCATGTAGATTGGTGCCTGAAATGATCTTTTGACGAAAGAACCACACAGGTTGAGGGGACCTGTCCAGTCAGTGCACGCATTTGTCAGTAGTCGTGCAGCTCAACTAAGAACTTAAGGAGCTCAACGATTCAACGAACAATACCAAAGAAAGGACATTTGGGTAGGCCGCATAAAATCACTCAAACTGCCAGACTATGATAAAAACTAAATGAGAAAAAAAAGGAAAATGAACAAAAACCCACATAGTCTTCACATTTACAATACTTAAAACAATATAATACTTAACAAAGTAAATATTCATGTCATTGTATATATAAAATTAATCACTGTCAATGTGTATATAAAATACGGATATAATCTTGGTCAGATCATTTGAGAACCATGTAGATTGGTGTCTGACATGGTCTTTTGACGAAAGAACCACACAGATTTGAGTGGACCTGTCCAGTCAGTGCACGCATTTGTCAGTTATCGTGCAGCTCAACTCAAAATTTAAGGAGCTCAGCGATTCGACGAACAATACCAAAGAAAGGACAATTGGTTAGGCCGCATAAAGTACTCAAACTGCCAGACCTGCATTAAAAATTTTTTTGATTGAGAATAAAAAAAAAAAAACAATTCACATAGTCCTCACATTCATAATAATTAAAATAATATAATACTTTACAAAGTAAATATTCATGTCATAGTTTAGGTATTTAAAAATTCAATCAAAAAATAGTATAAATAGTTGGCAAAAAAAATCAAATCAAGATTCACTGTAAATTGGAGCAGCTCAATCCCAAGCCTTTTTGTCCTCAATAAAGTCTTTAACAGTATAAAATGCTTTCTGGCACAGTTTCCGTTTTATAAAACATTTGAATTTATTAAGGCTTAATTCTTGAATATGGCTAGGAAGTTTATTATAAAAACGTATACACTGGCATCTAAACGAGCCACCTATTTTTTTAAGCCTGGTTTTAGGAACAACAAATTTGTGCTTGTTCCTAGTATTTACATTATGGATATCACTGTATTTTTTAAACAGATTAATATTTTTATGTGCATACAATAGATTTTCATAAATATACTGAGAAGCTACAGTCAGTATATTAATCTCTTTAAATTTGTCTCTGAGGGAGTGTCTGGGACTTAATTTATAAATTGCACGAATTGCTCTTTTTTGTAAAACAAAAATTGTCTGAATGACGGCGGCATTTCCCCACAACAGAATACCGTACGACATTACACTATGAAAATAACTAAAGTATACTAAGCGGGCTGTCTCTAAATCAGTTAAATCACGAATTTTTCTAACGGCGTATGCTGCAGAGCTAAGCTTTTTCGACAATTTATCTATATGGGGGCCCCATTGAAGCTTGGCATCCAAAGTTATGCCTAAGAACACTGTAGAATCTTCGGGTTTCAACTCTTCACCCTTTATGAGCACACTAGTTTTTACTTGTCTAACATGAGGTATTGTAAACTTAATACATTTAGTTTTTTTCTCGTTAAGAAGTAGGTTATTAACATTAAACCAGTTAACTACTTTTTCAAGGGCACTATTGACATTGTCAGTAACCAACTGCTGACGTTTGAGTTTAAATAAAAGTGAAGTGTCGTCTGCAAACAACACTATATCATGTTTATCCTTTATGAGGTAAGGCAAGTCATTTATATAAATAAGAAACAAAAAAAGCAGAAGGAAAAGTTATGATTTTTATCGATGATATTTTAATACCTGCAGAAGATGAACACCAAGCTGTAGAAATACTAAAAGAAGTACTGGAACATCACAGTATGGAATGCAATTTAGCTGAAAAAAGGTTATCTGGTGTGCCGAAGCATCAAGAAGATGGGAAGGTGAGACCTTTCATTGAAAAGACTGAAGCGGTAATGAGGTTCCCAGAGCCAAAGACGGTAAAACAGTTACATAGTTTTGTTGGTTTAGAATCGTACTTTAGAAAATACATTCAAGACTTTGCATTGATAGTTAGTCGTCTAACTAATTTGTTGAAGAAAGATTCCGACTTCAAATTTAATGAACAAGAGAGGAATGCATTCAATGAAGTTAAGAAAAGGTTATCAAGTGACCCAGTATTAAAAATATTTATTCCGAAACTTTATACAGAGTTACACACAGATGCTTCTTGCATTGGTTATGCAGCTATTCTTATGCAGCGTAGTGTTGATGATCAGCAACTACACCCTGTGTATTATATGAGTTGAAAGACAACAGATGCAAAGTAGGTACACAAGCTATGAGCTTGAGGCATTGGCAATCATTGAAAGTATTAAGAAGTTTAGACACTATTTATTTGGTAGACATTTTAAGATTATAACTGGTTGTAGAGTTTTCCAGATGACATTAAATAAAAAAGACTTGCGAATGTCAACTAGAGTAGCCAGGTGGGTATTATTTCTGTAAGATTTTGATTTTACCATAGAACATAGAGAAGGTTCTAGAATGAAGCATTCTGATGCCCTAAGCACACACATATATTACACACATTATATAACACAATACTTTGGACACATGACTTTATTTCATGCAAAATTATGAGATTCAATTATTATAGTACTCCATATCGTCGGTCGGAATCATTACCGGTACATTTCAAATTATGCTGTTTTTAGAAAATCCAAGTTTAAGTTTTTAGATATTTTGAAAGGTTAATTTTGTTGACATAACTTTTAGTAGTCTTGCTCTATGTTATGCCTACAGATCGTAAAAATACTATAGTTTATTATGAGATTGTTACTAATTATGCTATATTTTATTGTTACTAACTATTTAACATTTCGAAATAACTAAGGCCACTACAATAATTCTCTGCCGGTAGATGTCGTTTCTTCTAGTTAGATTAACGCGTATGACTTGTTCCAGTAGTGATTTGTAAAGAGCATTTATTTTTCTATCATTCTGCATACTTAGTCCAAAACACATAATTTTGGAGATGTTCCAGTAATGACTCCGACCGACGATATTATGACAGAATAGTTTTAGTAAAGACAATGATGTAAAACAAAATTACGATTTTTTGAATATTATGGTTACTGAAGTTTATAGCAAACGTGTTATGGATAATGATTTTCGGACAAACAACTTTAGGAGAAGAAAGGGAGTACCGTTTGTCAACGGTCTATAAACTTCTTACATACATTTTGAGAGCGAAAATTAATACGCTCATTGACAATAACTCGATTATGTCTGCCTCTCAAAATGGATGTAGGAACGGCTCCCGCGGTACTCCTCATCGACATGGCCATTAACCAACAGGTTTGTCGATCCCGAAAGGATCTGTCGACATGTTGGATATATTATAAGAAGGCCTACGACTCGGTGTCACATATATGGCTCATGAGGGTGCTGGAGTTGTACAAGATAGATGCAACTTTATGCAGCTCCCTTGAGTCATATATGAGGTAATGGAGGGCGGCCTTTTGCTATCCAGGGTGTCAGGACCTGTCAGGTCCAGGGGAATGATGAGCCTGTATGGATTAAAAGGGAAATATTTCAGAGCGAGAGTTTGAGTCTACTTTGGTTCTGCTTAGCCCTGAATCCTCTAAGCACACTGCTGGAGGATTCAGGTCAACGCTATCGGTTAAGGAGACCTCTCCTCAACCTATACATCTGAATAACCTGGTCAGGTTATATATTACCTCCTCTACATGGATGACTTGAAACTCTTTACCCCCAATAAATTGCTACTAATGGAGCTACTGAAGGTAACTGACACTTTAGTAGCGCCATCAGGATGAAATTTGGTGTGAACAAATGTGCAGTCATGCATGTAAAACGAGGGAGATTATCGAATCAAAAAGATTATGGAATCCGAGAGAACTCAACTCTCTATAAGTACTTGGGTATGTTGGAAGCATTAGGCATCAACGCTGCTGACATGAAGCAATTTTTGAAATCTTTGGTCGCCAGAAGAAGGTATTCATTAGTCTTCTTTCAAGCGGAAACAAGATACGCGCCTTCAACGGTTGGGTTATGCTGGATTTGATGTACTATTTCGCATTGATGTACTAATTTGCATACTCAAATGGGCTCATACCCAACTTGACACCCTGGATAGGAGGGTCCATACACTGCTGTCCGCAAACCGGATGCATCACTCACGATCATCGTGATGAGACTGTACATACATCCCGCGGAAGTGTGGGGGTCGAGGCTTTTTAAATACAAAGACCCTCGACAACCAAGAGGTATGCAGTCTCAGGGATTTTTTTTGTAAGCTGAAGTGGGTATGCACCGTGATGTGGTCACTGTGGACAAGGGGCTCACCCCACTCTCCATGGCTAAAGAAAACTGGCGCAAACCTGTAGTACATATTATCGATGATGGCAAGGAGGTATGGCAAAGCAAGGAGCTGCACGTGCACTTCTATCGGGATCTTTATGAGCCCGGTGCAGTTTTCTTAGCATTCGTATCCTGGCTACGTTTTGGAGACCTTTTCGGGGAAACAGAAGGTTTCATCTGTGCAATTATGGACGAAGTTATTTTGACGAATAACTATCGGAAACATATTATGAAGGACGGGACATCCGTGTCTGGCATGCTACCGTCCGGGCGAGTCATATTATATCTGGTTGTTCTCTTCTGGCTAACGGCGAGTACTTGTACAGGCATAACCAAGTGGCCAGGATTATTCACCAGCAACTTGCTTTGAAATATAAACTTACCGGTACCGGTACCGTATTACAAGTATGTGCCCGAACCAGTTCTTGAAAATGACCATATCACGTTGTACTGGGATCGGTCTATCATTACTGACCGATAGATCGATTAGCGCGCCGCGCAATGATAGCCGATGTTACCATTCCACATGATGAGAATCTCGTGAAAGCCGCACATAAGGTTGTTGACATGTGGAATGTGAGCTCGGCTGTCATTGTGCCGATTGCCGTAACGGCCAATGGCCTGATGGCTGAAAGCCTCGACCAACATCTCTTGAGGCTCTCGTTAGGTGGTTGAATCAAGGGCTTGATTCAGAAGGTAATACTCCTCGTTACGGCTCGTATCGTGAGGTGTTTCCTGTCTCCAGACTCCAGAGACAGCAATCTCCTTGAGCAGGTTCCAAGCTACCGACACCGGCAGACCACTACTGTTTATATTTTTAAATATGTTTTTATCTTTTTTTGAGAATTATTTAAAAAAATATTTTATATGGCAATTTTTTTATTTTTTATTATATTAATCGGTGTCTCGACATGTAAATGGTTTTATTTCTGTAAGTAGGTTTGTACAAATACTTTTTTATACGTCAATCATATTTTATAAAAAAACTTTTTACAAAAAAAAACCACCGACTTCCAAAAAAAACACTACGAGTACAAAGTGAAAAATAACTTTAATTTCGGAAGTCGGTGGCTTTTGATCTGTATTTTAGTTTTTTGCCACCGACTTCCGAAATTAAAGTTATTTTTCACTTTGTAGTGTTTTTTTTGGAAGTCAGTGGTTTTTTTTGTAAAAAGTTTTTTATTTTTCACTTTTTAGTGGGTCAGTTTGTAATTTATCCAATTTACAATAGCCTAATGTCAAATGCTCATCACCTTTTACAAAATATTGCTTTTCCCGATGCAGGGGCGTTAATTGTTGAGAAGTTCTCCTGGTAAGAACCAGGAGATTTAATGGTGACTTCACCATATGCATTTTGACGAGCATAAATTGCTTAGCAACCATATTAAAGTGCCTAATCGAATCGCAACGGTGAAATACTTATTATTAAGTAGTTCCGGTAGCCATCTGTGGTCTTCATCATCAGTTCCACTTCACCAAATGGCGCTTTTCGAGTGCAAATGCACGAGTTGCTATAAAAAATACTCAAATCGCTATAGGTTTGCCTATAAAATTTGAGGATTTCCCTCGATTTCCATGGGATCCCCTCATCAGATTCTGATTTGGTGGCAATGGGACCACCTCGGGAGCATACCCTTCCAAACAAAAAAAGAATTTTTAAAATCCGTCCACAATTGACGGAGTAATCGGTGAACATACATAAAACAAACATACAGCCGAACATATAACCTCCTCCTTTTTGGAAGTCGGTTAAAAAACTAAATGAGGTCGGCGTTTCCCTGTCTGACTACTCTGACAAAAAAAGGCCAAAACAAACTCAGAGGTCACAGTCTCTTTTAACGTCCAGACAAAATTATGGTCAGATCATGTGATAGCTAAAGGTCTTCATTGGTTGTTATTTTTAAATCTGTGTGAATTTCGAGCATACGGAAGTTTCCATTGCTCTATTTAAAATTTTCCCTTCCTTTCTACGATCCATGCTTGTCCCAAGACGTGTTTTTGTATTCACGTTTTATATGATCCGATTCAAGTGGGGACATTTGTTGGCGAGTATAATGTATCGACACATATCGATGGAGTGTAAACATGATGTGTCATGATATATGGGAATTGTTCCGGAGCAGGTGGGGCGTCCCGATAATGGTAATGATTTCTATTATGATCGGAATGAAAGGAAAACACAAGGAGGATGGACTGTTTATCATAGAATAAGTTCAGAGGGAGGGACTGGGGTGTGGAGATGTTATGATTAATTTTGTTTTTGTTGCCGTATATTGTTACTGAGGTTTTGTTTTTGGTTTGGTGTTTAAGTACAGCAGGCACTTTTGGTAATATGAATTTCTTCCTTTAGCTTTTTAGGAATAAGAGCAGCAAAAAGTCTAAAATAACAGTTTTCTCAAGATTAAACAACTCAACTATTTTTAGTTGAAGAATTCGACAAAGTACGTGACTGTCGTTGTCATAGACCTTGCTATAAACGTACTACTGCACTTAGTTTAATAACAACCAAACACTAAACAAAAACTCACTCTGACCACACTAAGACCTCGGACACACGTGCGGAGTGCACCACTAAACGCGTCCAAACGGTTACCTAAATCGCCATGTAACGTCACTCAACGTAGAAGCGTTCTCGTGTCGCTGTCGTACCCCGTCCCTCATTCTTCCCATCTCTGTAGCATGTCCCACCCCTTACTTTGAAAACTGTAATTGCTCGTTACAAGTGTATCATTGGCTTTAGACGGATAAAAGCGTCTTTCAAGCGAAGAGTTCTGCAGATTCAGTTATGGAGTATTAAGATAGCTTTGAAGTATTGTGACGGGTGTAATAGAATTTTGATGTGAGCTGATATTTGATATTTGGGGGTTGATTTTTTGATAAGGTTGCTGATGTTTGTACGAAGATGATTGTTTGTAGTTGGTTTCACGTGTAAGAAATGGATGTAAGATTTAGTTTTTAACTAGAATAACTCTACTTTCCCCAAAGTATTGGGTGAGGGATTGGTGAATTGAATATATTGTATATTTGTTTTAAATTGTTTCATATACGCTTGCACATAAGGCAAGGGTTTCCTCTAAGCTGAATTGATAAAAATCATGTCTAACAAAATCTATTTCTAAATTATTTTTAAGGCTCACCATTTAGCACCTACAATAGTATCTTGCCTTGAGCAAGAAGTCGAATAAACTGAGCGATACAAAGCCGGGCTCCGCGGACGCCGAATTTGTACAAAGAAGCGGCCCGTCTGAATTCGTCCGAACCCGTTCGAATCCGTCCAGTAAGGCGTTGAGCACACTGAACTGTTTCGGATATTTTTACACGGATTCCCAGAAGGAAAGTCTTTTAAAGCTATTTTGTTACGTTTAGGCTGACGGTTACAGTGTACCTGTAGCTTAGAATAGCGATAGAGGTACTGTGTGCTT
The DNA here is from genome assembly GCA_963921375.1 of Tiliacea citrago. Classification (NCBI taxonomy): domain Eukaryota; kingdom Metazoa; phylum Arthropoda; class Insecta; order Lepidoptera; family Noctuidae; genus Tiliacea; species Tiliacea citrago. The sequence goes on from OY992786.1 coordinate 27,573,231, forward strand.
TGTGCTGAGTCTAACTGAAGTAAAATGTGCTGGATTAGACTTTTCGAAAACATTTTACAGGTGTGCATTTGACAGGTAGCGACGACGCCTTCATAAATTGACAATTTAAATACAGTGGGTACTTCTAGGAAGCTGATATTATGAGGAACTGGTGTTAGTTCTGTCCATATCCTACAGAAAGAATTTTGAATCAGTATTCACATCCCCAATAAAATCTTAAAACGTTGGCGTTGGTGAAACTTATATGAATTTGATGGATATCCGATAACTTCTGGCTTCTACAAGAGTGTTTGTTAGGTTTTAAAATTACAGCAGTGCACACAGTGGCAGAAATCGTTCAATGTTAATTAATCCCAAAACTTGAGTGAGTATGTAACCTGATATACATTATTACTTCATTAATATGTAACCTGATATACATTATTACTTCATTAATATGTAACCTGATATACATTATTACTTCATTAATATGTAACCTGATATACATTATTACTTCATTAATATGTAACCTGATATACATTTTTACTTCATTAATATGTAACCTGATATACATTATTACTTCATTAATATGTAACCTGATATACATTATTACTTCATTAATATGTAACCTGATATACATTATTAATTCATTAATATGTAACCTGATATACATTATTACTTCATTAATATGTAACCTGATATACATTATTACTTCATTAATATGTAACCTGATATACATTATTACTTCATTAATATGTAACCTGATATACATTATTACTTCATTAATATGTAACCTGATATACATTATTACTTCATTAATATGTAACCTGATATATATTATTACTTCATTAATTTGCATATAAATTGGCAGGTTTCACAATTTGCAAATTAACTCAGAGGATTTGCTGATTTTTTAAAGGTTGCAAATCGACGGCATTATTCTGTCAGAAAGGTACATCGCAAACGTTTACTTTAGAGTTTTGTGTAAAAAAGCTTTTTGGCACTCAGCTGCCAGTACAGCTTTTGTGTAAAATTTAAGGATTTTAATATCCGCGTTAACTAATGTGTTACGCCAGTTAGGCAATGTAGGGGTAAGATTTAAAGGCCTTTATTGATCTATGCAAGTAATGCTTAAACGTGTCTGCTCAAAATGGTCAGTGTCGTGAAATAGCGAAATTATTTTTTGAGGATGAGAATTTCTGGGATCAAATACAGTTAACAGATAAGCTTGAATGAAACATAAGATCTTGATCGGCTTGTTTGGGGTCGGCTTCCAATCTAACCGGATGCAGCTGAACACAATATTTTGAATGGAGCGATTGCCTATCTGACCTCCACAACCTGGGTAATAAGATGCCCCTTGGTAAGACTGGAATGGATATAAACATAATTTATATACATATACATGTATATTTGGTGGTGTGAGGAAAAGGGTGTAAATTTCACTCATCCACCATAGATAAGGGAGGATCCTCCGACCGGACGGGTGTTGTGTCTGGAACAGGGTGTAAAGTTCACTCATCCACCATAGAAAAGGGAGGATCCTCCGACCAGACGGGTGTTGTGTCTGGTGGGCAACTGCCCGTCAGTTGATGTCGGGACATTGTATATATGCTAGTCGCGCGGTAAACTCTGCTTGCGCGATGCAGGATTTGCGTGACGTCAGTGTGCCGCGTAGTTCGCATGTGGCGATGTAGATGCCGCTCCATATACACCGTCGACTGAGCAGCCTCACCTGCAGTGGCACTTATTGTACTTCACCTGCTTTTCACAACGCACACATTCGCACAACAAATTTAATTTTCTCTGTCTAGTTTAAGTTGATGACTTTATTTTGCAATTTTCTAGCAAATTAACTCCATCTCAGTACCATTATGAAAATGAGAAAATAAAACTTATACTAAAAGCTAGCAATGAATACTAAGAAACAATATTTACAAGACTTAATTTGTCTAAAAGTTGCGACAAAATATCCTTCTCTTAGAAACTTTCGAGACGTGACAAAGAGTAGGTAAGTGGGTAATTGAAAAAGAATCGTTCAAGCAGAGAGCTGCAATAGTGCATTTAATATTTAAAGTGAAATAAAAATAGCATGGCACTTTGTTCTTGTTTTTGTCAAGATCTTCGCGAGTCAAAGGTCGGGAGTTAATAAAACGTTGAGTTTTGCTCCAAGAGTGGGAAATGGTTTTTCAGAGAAGACGATTTCTCGTCTTTAAAAATACGATGTGCAATAGCTGAGAATTAAATTATTTCACGTCAAACGTTTCTTCCAACTATTCGTCTTGCGCATTCACTCTTTTACATTGCTGTTGAATTTTCTTGATGGTCAAACTTATTCGTCAATAACTCTTACCACTAACGGGATATTTGAATTCCGGTAAAATTTTGAAGCACAAAAGACTGATCAACTTTCCTTGGTCGACGACGGTATGCACCTAACAAAATAATACTATCAATTCACTTTTCTTCACACAACGCGCAAAGTAAGTACCATGATTCGATACAAAAATTCCCTTCAGAAGATATCATTCGCAACCTGTATTGAAATCTTTGTTGAAGTAGATATCGCGCACACAATCGGCTTTCCCCACACGAAGCGCATCGGCACGTTGTTCGACGCTTTGCTCCGTCCACTTGATCCGTTGTGCAGCGCTCGCGTGAATACGGCTGAATGCGGCTGAGACGGCCTGGACCGCCTGGATGCTATAGCAATGAAAATCAGGTAGAGGTGGGCGATTAATACTACTGTTGTATGTTTTATATGTACAAAACTGTAAATAGGTATGGGTGGGATTATCCGATAATGATATTTTTTGTTAAAGTGTAAGTTATGTCATTACTAACATTAGTTTCTCGCATTTCTGTGCTACTGACAATTATATGGATGTATTTGGAAATAGAATGGAATATGATACTCTTTATTACGTATGTACACCATAAAAATAACATAATATACATACAATGGGTGGTCATATTACTAAAAGCGATGTTAAAAAAAAAAAAACTCAACATAATAACTAAGCATTGTAGTGTGCTACTCAAAAAATAATCCTTTTCGATAGTAACTAATATAATATATCTTTTTTTAAATGAATACATGTTTCTTTGTATGCTAAATCCTAGTCTGTCTCTGACAACCCATCATTTCAAATCTACCTTCTGATTATGAAATATTCATTTTTATTAAGTTGCCAGTGCCAACTAGCGGTTAGGATGATGGCATTATCATAGAACCTCTACAGTATTTTTGTTAAGGTGCCATGGAAGTCTTTTAACTTTCTTCGCAATGTTTTAAATATTCCCCCGAGTACCGAAAATACTCTGAAGACTATTCCTATTTCACATTATAGGCATATCGATGTGTAACGGGAATAATATTAAGACTGGTCCTTTTGTGCAAAACATTACCTAGGTATTCTTTAGCTAGAAAAAATGGGCCGTTGAAGAATTAGAATCTATTTTTAGACCCGTCTAGACAGATATAGGTTCTAAGATTCTGACCCTTAACCCTTCATAGTCGAACTAGATATGAATACCAAAGGAACCTAATACTTACTAAGCAAACCTAATAAAACAAATTATAAAAAAAACAAAAAACCCGACTGCAAAAAAATGAACTGAAAAGATGGAAACAAGATGAAAAGAAAACCAGTATCCTTTAAGTACCAAAAATAAATAAATGCAATTGGAGGCATCTAGGATGTTACGAACGCCTTAAAATTTGCCGCCGATTTGTTTTTTTTAATAATTTGTTTTATTTTTAATTTTTTAGTTCCCCTTTTGATATGGCAGGCGTGTTTTTTAATTATTTGTTTTTTATTTTATACCTTTTAGTGATAAAACAATATTTTTGCAAACGTACAATGTGCCACGAAAGATAACTTTATTTTTTTTGGAACGCGAAATTATTTTTCTTATGATTTATTAATAAGATCTCTGAGGCGATTCAGTTCTTGCAGAGACTTTTTGTCATGGGGCTCGTTGATAAGCTTTCGTGGATCTAAAACACCAATTGCCAATCCTTCTAGCTGTCTCACGCGACTAAGAGCGACATAAGCTTGCCCCTTGGCAAAATTTTGAGCTCCTAGATCCACGACGGCTCTGTCCAGTGTCGTCCCTTGCAGCTTGTGCACTGCTTGTTATATATTTTTTTTATGTACTAAGCAAGCTCTAGACGATGATAGTATACGTAGACAAATTTTCATGTAAAAAACAAATTATTACCGTGTTTTTCATGAACCATGGCTCCTCCTGTATATTTTTTTAAATGTTCACAAGCCTATGTTACCCGGAATAGTTCAACGCTTCTAACAATATTACATACATCAAATCAGTTAAGCCATTAAGAAGTTATGGTGGAATAAAGAAACTCACAAACATACATACATACGTACATGATCCCTGAAAACATAACACTCCTTTTTTGGGCAGTCGTGTAAAAAGAGAACTATCGTTAGCTACGTTGATTCTTAACACTTTGACATCTAGACGGCTGATGTTTTTCTATCATTGCAGGCTCATGAATACAAACTGAACATGAATATGTATTGCATCGTGAATAGGCCCGGGCTACGGACAGGTACGCACTGGGCGGCTACGACGTCACTGTGCTGCGGTAGTTCGGCGACATAGTTAATGACTTGTCTAATAGTGCAGAAAAAACCGGACAAGTGCGAGTGGCACTCACAGGTTCCGTACAATGAATATGTTATCTACCATGTTTTTTATCCGAAGATAATTTACGCCAAGAACAAACTTAACAGTGCAGTTGAAAACATGTTCTCCCAGCTGGAATTGTAAGTTTGTACGCACAATATTGGGAGACTTATCCTGTCATTTTAACACCATCTTGTAGGCTTTCCTATAATCTATAAAGTAAAGAACTATTATCTGTATTTTTTTAAATTTTAAGCTAAGTAGTTTCGGAGATAAGGGGCGGAATAGTAAATTTTCAAATATTTTATTAAATATATTTTAAACCATTCATTTTAAAATTATTAAAAAAAATATATTGGAGACCTTCACAACAAGACCTTTCATTTGATATATCCCACGGTACAGGTTGCAAAACTTTTTTTTTAATAATTTAATTTGCCTCCAAACCTCTATCAAAATTCATTCATTTATGTTACACGTCCATGTTTGGGCCACAGCAATTCATATGTGTACCAAATTTCAACTTAATTGGTCCAGTAGATACGGAGCAAAGCGGATGTGACAGACGGACAGACATACAGAAAGACACGAGTGATCCTATAAGGGTTCCGTTTTTTCCTTTTGAGGTACGGAACCCTAAAAGGTAAATGAATCCCATGCAAGCACGCAACGCCCGCTTAGCGAAGTACCTATAGTTTTAGTAAAAGCATTTAACACACAATGATAACGTTAATCGCTGCATTTCTTTACTTGCTACACTATGGTTTATTTGTCAAGGTTTTTACATACTCATCAAATACCTTGATCAACCATAGGGATATGTGTACTCACCATTAAATCTTTAATTTCAATCGAAAAGTTTGATACAGAGATTACAGTACCTAACACTTAAATTGTCACGCCGGCTGTCGCTGAAAACCAGCGCTGGGGCTCAGTCTCGCATAGGATCGCAGCATTATGCTGAGCGATGGCCGTTTTACGTGAATGTGACGCATATTTTCCCTCAACTTGTTCTTTCGTGTTTGAATTTTTATTTCTTTGCGTTATGTTTACTGCAAATAAACGTATTTTCTTTATTTTTTCTTTTTTGTTCATAGGCAACTGGCAAGTGGTCTGTAAGTTTTTAGCACAGCACTATGATTACGTTATTCTTTGACACAAATGTCAGTATTAACGTTCGTATCGATGTTAAAGTCCTCATCCAGTATGCAGGTTTGCTCAAGTGTTCTGAGGACGCAGACGGGATCGATAGCAATTTGTGCGTGAATATCTGAACGGATTATCCTTTGATAAATAAAACACGATTTACATAAAACTGAAAAAAAAGAAAATAATCACGTCTATGTAAAATGTTAACAAATGGATCAAGAACGAACCTGTAGATGCAAATTTGTTGTAACACTTACAAATTATTGAGTACTTTGATTTGATGTGAATATTAAGCCGACATTTTAAATCACCCTAAAGTTACGAGTATGTATCATTAATTATGATCTTCATTTGACAATAAGGGGTTCATTTATTAACAATTGTAATTGAAAAGTTACAATTTAATAATGTTATTAAAACGCTAATTGTTGGAAAAAACCGGCCAAGTGCGCGTCGGACCACGCACAATGAAGGGTTCCGTAGTTGGGATAAATTGATCCCAAAACAAACTTAAACATTGTAGTTGAAAACCATGTTTTCCCATGCATCGATATACGCAATGGTTTATTTTACAACTGCAAATGTAAGTTTGTAATCGCAAAAATATATATTTTTATGTGATAAAACTACAAAATAACAACTTTCGGACTTTTTCCTTTGCTTGTGCTGTGAGACCTTGATTATTGCCAAATTTCATGATTCTAGGTCAACGGGAAGTACCCGGTTTTGATTTATTTATAATCTCCGTATTTTTTTATTGCGGTGACTCAGAAGCTTGATTTTGTAGAGCTCCAAGGGACCTTAAACCTACGTATTTCTTATTAATTTCGACTTGATACTTGAACGCATTCCTGAAAAAGGGTCTGGACAGACTGACAGACAGACAGACGGATATACAGATAGACGGACAACGAAGTGATCCTATACGGGTTCCGTTTTTTCCTCTTGAGATACGGAGCCCTAAAAATGGTGAGCTATAAAGCTGAAACCTTCTTAATTCCTACAGATTAATGTGTTACTAATTCCCATTTAATTAGTGATTGCGTTAGGATTAAACCTGGACATGGTCTGTTTACACTTTCTTCAGCCACTTTTGGAACAGACTGTACGTAATGAAATGTGAGTGAAATATTTGTTTTAGTTGATTGTTTGACTTGTGATCGCAGAGCTATTCATTTGATAGTCAGATTTGAAAGTAAACTTAAAAGCAAACTATAAATTATTCATCACGCGTTGAATATTTTTTGTCCTTTGTTTTAACAGGGATCACAGTGATCACATAAATATTGATATTTATTTAGTGACTTAGGATCCTTTGTGTATTGAACACTGATCCGAATGATGTATAGTCAGTTGTTGTTGTTGTGATTAACTCAAGACAATGGTCATGTTCTTTCTCCAGAATTAGCTTACGCAATGATAGGTTATATAAGTTCATATAATTGTTTATTTTATCATTTTAATTTTCATTTATCTTACTCATTACAATGATTGTAGGGTTCCGTACCTCGAAACGAAAAAACTGAACCCTTATAGGATCACTTCATAGTCCGTGTGTCTATCTATCTTTCCGTCTATTTATTTGTCTGTCTGTCAGTCTGTCAAGACCTTTTTCTCAGAAACGCGTAGAGGCATCAAGTTCATATATCAAATACGTTGATCTACGGTCCCTTGGAGCTCTAAAAAAATCAAGCGTCTATGTCAATGCAATAAAAAATACGGTGATTTATGCGACATATTTTGATACTCGCAAATAAATCAAAACCTATAGGGTACTGCCCAATGACCTAGAATCATGAAATTTGGCATGAAGCAAGGTCTCACAGCACAAGTAAAGGAAAACGTCAGAAAGTTGTTAATTTGTTGTTGTTATCATACCTAATTAAAAATAAAAAATAAAATTTCGCGATTACAAACTTACATTTGCAGATTTGAATAAAGTTTGTTTTTGGGATAAATTCATCCCAGCTACGGAACCCTTCATTGTACGTTGTCCGACACGCACTTGGCTGGTTTTTTTTAATGAGTTGTATTGCAATAAGTGGTTAGCTAGCGACCTCGATAATTGATCATATTATTCTTGCCTGAGCAACCGGCAGCAAGTTCGTCGTGCTCCCTTAGATGTCACTGCTTGCCGTAGCGTCGGGGGTCGGGTTGCCTCCTTCCCTCAAATATGGCGAGGGGGGTGATGGCTGATCTTTGCGTTATGCTCGTGAACGGGTGCTGCTTGTGGTGACTGGTGGTCTTGCTGACCATGGTTTTGTTATTAATAATTAACTGTTTATTTATTTTTCTTCGATGGTGCTAGTTTATCATTTGTGACTTCGAGATATAGCTATAGCTTTAAGTAAGCGGGCGCGCCCATTATGCGTGGAGGCTTTTATTTAGGTACGTTTGTTAGTTTTCGTATTTTATTTCTGCTTGAGTATTGTTTTCGACGATTTTTTTTTTGGTATAGTGGCGTGTGCTACCTAACATATTGCAAATAATTTAATTTAATGTTTTGTGTTGTGTAAAGTCAATTATTTTTCATACTACTCTACAGAATCAAGTTTTTCTAACTGAATCGACAGCTGTGCTGCTGGGGAGTTTGTTGGGCCACTGCTTCATCCCAGAGAAAGCACTAGGAAGTGATGAATGGTGGCATTTTTGGTCTTATGTAATTTTGACGTTCGAAAAGTGCTGATTCTCAGCCTAGTTTGAATAAATTACTTTTTCATTTCTCATACTCGGAAAGTAGTGATTGTTGGATCTGAATAGCGGGTGGAAAATGCTGCTTCCCACCCATGGGCGGGAGAGACTTATAGGTAATTGCTTCCCTCCTTAGGGCGCGAATGAATTGATTCTTTTCGACCCTTGTATAACAATCTACTATTTTGTTATCTGTAAATACCAATCACCACTTCTGCCAAACGTCTTATACCAGATTGATGATTTTGATAAATTCTTTAAATACTAAACTCACTAAAGCATATCTAGGTAGATACATACTATCGATCACACACTTCCCATGTTTTTCGATAGATTTGCAGAAAAAACTAGTGCTTGACTAAATTCAACCTAACTATTCTAAGCACAGCTTTCGAACAGCCATTGCATTTATTCCCGGGTTAAATTGTTCTTGGGTTTCCTCTAGAAAGTGTGACCGTCTGTCATGTGCTCCTAATTGATGTCAAGATAACTTAACCTACATTCTAATGCTTAAATCTCTTAGAAAGGAATTCCATTTGTATTTTATGTGAAGCAAGCTCACCTTTTCTACAAATTCTAAGAACTAATGGAAGTGTTCAATACGTGCCACCATCTGGTTGCAATAGGCCCTAAGAATTCAAACGAACCCTTAAAACAATTGAGAAATTGTAAAAAGGGAACGCGGCAATAAAAACTATTCTGCGTATCTGTTTGGTATGAGTAAAAACCCCGCGCTCGTGTGGATGATGATGGAGTGATGAGGGAGGTTAGTTATTATTAAGACGAGGAAGAGGATAGTTGATTTTGTACGACCAGATTATAAGCACGGGGGAGTTTTAGGCTAGAGATAGTTAAGTTAGGAGCTTTAGCAAGATAGCGAGTATTCATTATTAAGTTAAATATTGTTAAGTTGGGTTAAAGCCCAGATTAGACTAATTTAGTATTTAACGCAGTGTGTGTGTGTATGTTTGTTGGTGTGACTGGGTAGTCTTACATTATAATAATTATCTTAGACTGATAGTATTATTAAACACCACGTGTGTAAGTGTAACATTGTGTACACTGTTCTGCCGTCCTTACGAAAAGTGCAATAACTCGAGTTTTGCGCCGAATTGAGATAAGTACATATTCGGAATGAGCAGAACGAGACCTATATATTCTTTTTAGACACTTTTTACGTATCTATGACGTAGCCGGTTTTAATACTAAGCCTAACTGCAATATCTAGGTCGGGCTAATGCCATGTTAAGGTACCTTATTACTAATTATGCGAGGGTTACTAAAATTGTTGTAGTAAGTAGATATATTGCATTTATTTGTAGGAAGATTAAAAGAATACAGTATACCTACGCGAAATAAATTGCAATAAATTCACCATTTATTGCGTTTATAACTAGCACCAGGGGATGAGGGGGTACGAGGGGAGTAAAACATTTCGTGCACACGTCAGTCACGGCGCTCGCTTACATCGAGTCGGACAATCGCACGCACGTGCGAGTTAGTTTGGCCGGTAAGTTAACGTATTTAATATTACTTATTTTATGTGTATATGTCACGGGCATTTCAAGGCCATCAAGTAGTAGTGTTCAAAATTATGACCCAACATTACTTTATGAAAAATATTTTGAAATAACCGTTATCAGACGTTCTCTAAAGTGCTATGAAACCCTACCATCCTCCGATGAAGAATGTGACAACATGAACAGAGCTGTAAATTACTGACTATAACTGCCATGATTGCATAGTTTCAGATTGAGATTCTGATCCACCCATTTGAATTAAAATAAATTTACTTGAACGTAAAGAGACTAGAGGTAAAAAGACTGAACGTGAAGAGGCAGAACGTGAAGAAACTGAACATGATGAGACTCAACATGAAAAAGCAGAACGTGAAGAGACTGAACGTAAGGAGACTGAATGTGACGAGACTGGACATGAAGAGATTGAACATGAGGAGATTGAACGTGAAAAGACTGTGTAGCCGCATCAATATCGCCACATGTGAACTATGCACTACACTGACGTCACGCTAATCCTGCATCGCGCAAGCAGAGTTTACCGCGCACCCCACCGAGTGTGTCTCCACGTTGTCGTCGTGGTGGGGCTTGCGTGTCTCACTGATCTTGGGGGCTTTGCCGGTAGAGTCACTCATGCCGGAAGACCTCAAGTGAGAGACCTGACTAAGAGAGACATGGGGCGGAGTCAATAACATCTGACTTCCGCGAGGGGCGCGCCGTCTGAGGACTTCAACAGTTGTTGGTGTTCTTGGATGGCGCGCGTTTCTCTCCTCATCGTTTGGAGAGTGGGAAGAGTGGTTCACCTCTAGTACGAGTTTGCTCATCAGACATGACTGAGGTGAAGGAGTGGTCTGGGGACCCCACCCCATAAAAAAGGCAAAGCTGTGTTCAGCAACAACAAGCGAGTCATCAAAACAAACTACCCCAGGAGGGTACCTGCTGCTCCGCAGTAGGAGAATCCCTCACCGAGCAGAGCTCGGTCAGTCCCTCGTATTCTGGGGGGGACAATAAACGCCCAAAATCCAGTTCGGATTTTTACCCGTCCTTCGGGGACGCATTGAGCCAGGGTGGCTCACCTACCGGTGCTGAGGAGTCGCTGGGTTCTATTCCCAGTACATCCACGGCACCGAAACAAAACAAAAACGCACAGGGAGTGCCAAAGACCCTAGCACAATTTGTGCGCCCGGCTACCCCGGTTGCTGACGAGGTGGCTAGTGACACCAGCGAGTCCTCTTGCTCGCAAACGTTGACAAGATTGACTCGAAGCCGAGCGCGCAAGCGTAGACAGCAACCGAAGAGCAAAGAGTCGATCGTGACGAAGAAGTCTGGGAAAGAGCAGGACAGAGACTCCGAGCCTGTGAGTCCACCGACAAAGCAGGCAAGGATTGGGGCACCAGGAACTGAGTCGTCCGGTGGTGAGCCGGATGCCGCTGGCGGCTCTAAGGAGCGAGCTGCCAGCTTTGAGGAGGTTGTGGTAGCCGCAATCAGGAATGTGGCCTTGAAGAGGATTCAATCCTCTAAAGACAAGGTCGTACCCGCTGCCACGGCCTCCATAATTGCAGCAGCGAAGGCCCTTCAGGTCGGGCCTTCGTCAGGCGAAGTGTCCGAGATGCGGGCGGAGGTCGGCCGCTTGACGGCTGCTATGGAGCTTCTCCGACAGGAGAATGAGGAGCTCCGAGCGGACCTGGCCCGGCTTCGAAAAGCTGGCCCTCCGGAGGTGCTGCATGGAGGGGTGCAGCAAGGGCAGGGTGTGCCCTTGCCGGCGGAGGACCGGGTTTTGTCCCTGGTGCGGCAGGAGCTGGCTGCCTTCAACAGCCGGTTCTCCGTACTTGAGGGCATTGTCTTGCGCCCCCCGCTAGCGGCGAGCAGACCGGCCACCTTTGCGGCCACCGTGGCTGCCGCGGCCAAGCCTGCGGCCAAGCCTGCAGCCAAGCCCGCGCCTCTGGCCAAATCGGCCAGATCGGCGCAGCCTAAGCCCAAGAAGGACGGGACGGCTGCACAGGTGGCTACTCAGAAGGCAAGGGCCCCAGCCACTGCGGCAGGACGGTCTCCCCCCCCCCCCAGCCTCCTAATTCCTCTCCGGCCGACGCCGAATGGCAAGTAGCCGGGGAGAAAAAGAAGGCGGCTAAGGCCAAAAGGGCGGCCAAAAAAAAGGAGAGGCGACAACGGCGCAAGAAGCGAAACGCCGCGGCTAGGCTCCACGCCCCAAAGTCCGCAGCTGTAGTGATCACACTACAGCTGGAAGCGGAGAAGAAGGGCGTGACCTACCGCGAGGTGCTCGCCAAGGCGTGGAAGGCGGTGAACCTGGAGGAGATCGGCGTCACCGTGGGCTTCAGGATGAAAGTCACAGCAACTGGGGCCCGGATGCTCGAGATTCCTGGTGCGGCAAGCGGCCCGACCGCTGACGCTCTGGCCGAAAGGCTCAGGGCGTCCCTCAATGCGGGGGAGGCCCGAGTCTCCAGGCCCACCAAGTGCGCTGACATGCGCATCCTAGGCCTGGACGACTGCGTGACGGCGGAAGATGTTGTGGCCACCGTGGCCAGGACTGGAGAGTGCTCTGCGGAGCAGGTGAGGGCAGGCACCCTTCGTCCTGACAAATCGGGGATGCAAACCATTACGGTGAGCTGTCCCGTGTCAGCGGCCCAAAAAATATCCGAGGAGGGCCAAAGGCTCCGGGTGGGCTGGGTATCCGCGCAGGTAAAACTGCTGGAACCCAGACCTCTGAGGTGATTCCGCTGCCGGGTGGGAAACCACGTGGGAGCATGCTGCACCTCGGAGGTGGACCGCAGCGATTACTGCTTCCGCTGTGGTCAGCCCGGTCACAAGGCCGGCTCTTGCAATGCCACGCCGCACTGTTATGCATGTGCGGCGGCTGGCAAGCCGGCCGATCACCGGGCTGGGGGCAAGGCCTATGCTCCTCTCCCCAAACCAGGGGCAGGGCCAAGCCCTCCGCCACCGCCGTCACCGCTGCCACCTCCAACGTCGTCGTTGCCGCCGCTACTACCGCGGCAGGGCCATCCTAGAGGGCCCGGGAGGAGGCTGATATGGAATGCCAATAAACGGCTCCATTACGCCTCCTTCAGGCGAACATCAACCACTGTGCCTGCGCTCAGGATCTATTGCTCCAGAGCATGGCGCAGTGGTCGATTAACATCGCCGTGGTCGCTGAGCCGTACTTTGTCCCGCCCAGGGATGACTGGGTGGAGGACCTGAGCGGCTCAGTGACCCTCATTTCGTCGGCCGCCGCCGGTTCCCCGTCCCTCGAGGCCGTCAAGAGGGGACAGGGTTGCGTGGCAGCACGGTTCGGGGACATTGTCGTAGCAGGAGTTTACTTCTCCCCAAACCGTACTCTCGCCGAATTCCACAACTCCCTAGCAGAGTTGAGAGTCGTCGTCGTCGGGTTCCATCCCCTCCCTGTGTTCGTCCTCGGGGATTTCAATGCCAAGAACGTGGCTTGGGGTTCCCGGTATGCGGACACACGGGGCAGGATGGTGGAGGACTGGGCTCTGGAGACGGGCCTGGTCGTCCTAAACCGGGGTTCTGTCCCCACGTGTGTGCGGATGCGGGGTGAATCAGTGGTGGACATCTCGTTCGCCAGCCCCGCTCTGTCGCCGCGTGTGTTCGACTGGCGCGTCATGGAGGGGGTGGAGACGTATTCCAATCACCGCTACATCCGGTTTAACGTCTCCGCCCAGACCTCAGGCACGCTGGTCCGACAGGCCCCGAGTGGTCCGCGGTGGGCGCTGAAGCAGCTGGACTGGGAGCTCCTCCTGGAAGCCTCGATCGTGCAGGCCTGGGTGTCATCACCAGACAGGCCTGCCGACATCAACGACGAGGCGGAGTGGTTCCGGGAGGCCATGTCCGAAATATGTGACGTGGCAGTGCCCCGGGTCCAGCCCGGACGTGCTCGGCGCCAGGTGTGCTGGTGGTCGCGTGAGCTGACCGCTTTACGCGAGGCGTGCGTTGCTGCGAGCCACCGGTACTCCAGGCACTGCAGGCTCCGTATCCGCCCTCCGGATACGGAAGTCATTCAGGCGGAGCTATACGAGGGGTACAGAGCGGTGAAGACTGCCCTCCGAGCGGAGATCCAGCGGGCCAGAGGACTGGGCTCCCCCGCTGACGCAGAGTCTCCGGCCCCAGCTCGTGGAGGACGTGGTGAGCACTCTGTTCCCTTCGCGAGGGGAACTTACTCCCCCGCCCATGGCTCCACCTCCTGCAGTGCCAGATGCGGACCACACCGACGACGACGATGCTCCAGAGGTGACCGAGGTAGATATGAGAGTGGCGGTACGTAGGCTGAATGCCAAGAATACCGCCCCAGGACCCGATGGCTTGCCTGGAAAAGCCTGGGTTCTGGCCTTAGAGGCTCTCGGGCCTCGACTAAGGGGGCTCCTAAGCGCATGCTTGGAGAGGGGCCAGTTCCCACTTCGTTGGAAGACGGGGAAACTGGTCCTCATAAAAAAGCCAGGGCGCCCGGCGGACTCTCCGTCCGCTTATCGGCCCATTGTGCTGCTCGACAAGGTGGGCAAGCTCTTTGAAAGAGTAATTGCAGACCGCCTTGTCGGGCGGCTTTTGCGGGTGGGGCCGGATTTGGCGGAGAGCCAGTTTGGTTTCCGCAAGGGGCGCTCTACGGTGGATGCCATCATGCGCGTTCGAGCCCTCACAACGGGGGATACTGTTGCCCGGGGTGGGGTTGTCTTGGCGGTGTCTCTTGACATCGCCAATGCCTTTAATACCCTGCCCTGGAGTTGCATTGGGGAGGCACTTCGGTATCACCGGATGCCGACCTACCTCTGTCGCGTGGTCGAGGCCTATTTGACGGACAGGGCCGTCATCTACCCCGGTCACCAAGGAGAGTGGAACCGGCGAGAGATGTCGTGCGGTGTCCCATAGGGATCGGTCCTGGGGCCGCATCTGTGGGACATCGGGTACGACTGGGTGCTGCGCGCCGACCTCCCTAGTGGCGTCAGCGTAGTCTGCTACGCTGACGACACGCTAGTTCTGGCACAAGGGAGTTCGCATCAGGCGGCGGCCGAACTGGCGGCACGTGGGGTTGCGACAATCGTCGATAGGATCCGGCAATTGGGACTCGAGGTAGCATTGCACAAGTCCGAGGCCATGTGTTTTTATGGTCCTCGGAACGCGCCACTGTCGGGTTCCCAGATAACGGCGGGAGGGGTTCACATCGGCGTCGAGTCGACGATGAAGTACCTGGGACTCGTCCTCGACAGCCGGTGGATCTTCGTGGAGCATTTTCGACGTTTGGCTCCCAGACTGGAGCGGGCCGGGCCTGCTTTGAAGCGGCTCCTGCCCAATCTAGGGGGTCCAAACGCCTCCTGCCGGAGGCTCTACGCGGGGATCGTGCGGTCCATGGCCCTTTACGGGGCACCGATGTGGGCGCGTTCTCTGAGGCTGCGACCAGCGCAGCGGTTGAACGCGTCCCAAAGGGTCATGGCCATCAGGATGGTACGGGGATACCGCACGGTCTCCCGTGAGGCGGCGAGCCTCCTTGCCGGACTGCCGCCATGGGATCTGGAGGCGAAAGTCCTCGCGCACATTTGGGTGTGGCGCGAAGAGGCGAAACTCCGGGGCATAACTCCGCAGCCGCAAGAAATCGCGGCACAGCGGACGGTGCTCCGCAGGGATCTCATGGCGACATGGAGACTGCGATTGTCGCAACCCAGCGCTGGGCACGCCACAATTGTGGCGATAAGTCCCCTCTTTGAGGAGTGGCTGGAGAGGCGCCACGGCGTCCTCACCTTCCGCCTGACGCAGGTCCTCACCGGACATGGATGTTTCGGGAGGTTCCTGTTTAGGATTAAGCGGGAGGAAACGCCCGGGTGTCACCACTGTGGAGATCACCCGGAGGACACGGTGGAGCATACGGTGGAGGTCTGCCCAGCTTGAGCACCGCCGTGTCCTCACGGAGGCGATCGACGGCGGTGATCTTTCGCGTCCGGGCCTGGTTCAGGCCATGGTTCGGAGCGAGAGTGCATGGGAGGCCGTCACCTCCTTCTGCGAAGCAGTTATGCTAGCGAAGGAGGAGGCGGAAGGCGTGAGGGTGAGACAAGGTTCGCGCCCTCATGCCCCTAGTCGCCGCAGGAGACGCCCCGGGCGTCGGGAGTCGCAAGCCGTTTTCCGGCCACCGTAGGCGCGGGCCTGCGGACGGTGAGCGATGGGTAGCTCGCCGTCCGATAAGGACCAGGCCCGGGTCGACGGCGCGTTGTGTTCCACGTGCGCCTCAAAGAGATGTCAGCACAAACTGACGGGGTCCGTCAGGACCAATGCCTGCCGGGGTTGCGAGTTGGTCCGAAAGGGATAATCGTGGCCCTGGCACACAGGCAACGGAAGGAACACGGGTGGGTTTTAGTCAGTAAAAGTCTGACACGCCCTCCCGCTCCGCGCAGAGCGGGAAAAGTTATTTGATGATTTCCCACCCAAAAAAAAAAAAAAAAAACCGCGCAACTAGCATATATACAACGTCCCAACATCAACCGTCGGGCAGTTGCCCACCAGACACAACACCCGTCTGGTCGGAGGATCTTCCCTTTTCTATCGTGGGTGAGTGAACTTTACACCCTGTTCCTCATACCACCAAACTGGTGACCTCGAGTATGAACGTCAGCGCAACCTTCGTGCAACTTCTTTAGCGTGACGTCATCATCATCATCACTTCCACAAGCTTTCGAGGGGCGAGTCACACAGCAAGCCACGGCTTCAGCGGGTATCCTGACCACCAGCATGCAGCGGACGCACATTCCTGGTCACACCTGGTGGATACGTATAATGGTTAGGAAACAGTTCAAAAAAATATTAATTGCTACTCAAAAATGCATCATGTATGTTTCCTAATCATTAGTGCAATAAATAGGTTACTTATTGCGGTTATGACTAGTAAACATTCTTTCTACGTGGTAATATTACTTAGTTAGTATTTATTGTTTTATAAAGCGGGAATAAATGCGGGAACAAACATTAAGTACCACGTAATACTTTGTTGTACGTTGTTATATATCATTCAGTGAAAGTTTCAATTCGATACCATGTATAGTGTTGGAGATACAAACAAAACAAAAATAAAATCTTTACCCGCGTTTTTCTCAAAATCAGGTTTAACCTAGTTATTGCACTTTTCGTAAGGACGGCAGTGTTGTAACCTATGGTTGTAAATAATAACTAATATATTTAGTGATTGATTAAAGTTCTTATAACTAAACAGACAGAGTCGTGTTGCTAGGGAGTTTGTTGCGTCACTTCTTCTTCCCAGCCCAAACACTAGGAATTGGTGAAGGTTTGGGGCTGTGAGAGTTGATCCGCAACTCTATTAATTAATTATTCTTGAATTTTGATTATCTTCTCTATTATCTAGTAACTAATCCTTGAACTTTGTATTCTTTGCCTCCGACCAATAATAGGGTCTTAAGAGAGATTATCCAAAAACTCTATTAAGTAATTATTCTTGAGTTTCGATTCTCAACTCTATTGTCTAGTAATTCTTGAATGTTGTATTCTTTATCTCAGACCAATAATTCAGTTAGACTGACATGAACACGTGTCTTGCAGATATGCTTGTTGTACAAAGGGCTATTTTATATCCAGTCCAAGGACTGATAGGAACCATGTATCCTTATGAGCATACTACTAGCCGCTCCATTGCTAAACAAGGACGGTTCACACGGTTGCCGCAGGGAAAGCCGCTTTGTCACTTTATCAGTTCGAGAGAACTGCTAGGGACCATGTCTCCAAAAGAGCATGATGACCGACGCAATGCCGCTGAAAAGCCGCTTGCGTCACTTTATGGAAGTGAAATGAAAGTAGATGTAAAGCGTGTCAGTAATGACTGACTAAATACCTGTTACTCTAGCGTAACGGTTACTCAAAAGGTTAATTATAATAGTATACTTTACATCCCTCTATTGTTTATTAGCTTTCAAAACCCATATCCAATTTCATAAATATGAATTCCTAAATCTCTTTTACCATTTCGTTTAATCCTTTCCTTACTCTATTATTGAGTCAAGGCTTTGGACTTCTTCATATTTGGAATTCACTTAATCTCTGTCGGTGGGAGAGTGTCCAGTTTGGAGACCAGCTCTACAGGGTTTACGGCGCGGAGTGCGGCCCTTTCCCCTAAGGAGGAAACCGACCTAAACACTAATATTAACAGAATTAGGAAAAACTAAAATATTATCAGCCTGGGGTAATTTAGGAACAGTCACAAAAGCTCAGCATTTTGACCGGAGTTGTAATACCTGCTGATATATAGAAATTGATGAGGACGCAATGGTTCACCTTTGTAAAACTTGCGGGAATACACATGTTTAAGATACAATAGTTAATGATTTTACGGGAGGTGGATAGAGAATTAAAGCGAACTGTAGTTTAACGGCAGTGCCTGTGGCCTAAAATAATTGCTTGAATGTGTGGTAAGCTGTGCTTGTTTCGGCTAGTTTGTAGATCTGACTTTGCGAGAGTCTTCTTTCAATCGGTCAATTTTCATGGTCAAGTTGCACTGCCTGAGGCGAATTTCTGGATGGGTGAAATTTCGTTATGCAAGGAGATGTTTATGCAAGAGAACGCTTGTTTCAGTTGAATCATTTATGTGTAGGCAGCAGATCGGAGCTCCTAAATCCGTCTTTTATAACCTCAATACTTTAGCACTTTCCACAATTGTAAATAGAAAAAGGGAGGTGTTAGACTGTTCTGTCTTCAATTCCATTGACTAACTACATTTTATTTGACTGGACTACAACCCACAACATTGTTACAAAAACTCCACACAAAGCCTTCCACCTGATCGCCTCCAACAATAACAGGAGTCCAATAAGATTCCATCACATTAAGCAGACCCCCTAAATCCGAAGCCACGTCCGCACGTCCAGGCGATATCCCCGCAGAGCGCGGCATACATCGCTGGCTCACACTGGAAGATTTATCACGCCGTCAATGCATTGCCCGCATGATGGATGGAGCAGTCTCATCCCCACGTTTGAGTAAACGTATTGTGCTAACACTGCGCTTGGAAGATGGATCGGTTAGTGTGTTTAAAGGCTTTTAAGATACTTTTGTGGTACTTTGTTTTGATAGTAAAGGGTGGGTATTGGTTACAATGTAATGGTTGTCGGTACGATGAAGACAAATTATGTGAAAATTACTATAGAAGAAAAGTTATCTATTTTTCATACGAGTTGAGATTGTTGAGGTGGAAGTAGTTTTAATTTCACTGTCCCAGCATTCTAGTATCAGCCATCTTGTTTGAGTCCAAACTCGGTTTACGTGTGATTTATGATATCAATTTTGATGTGAAAAGTGAAAGTGGTTTTGAAATTGAGCTTTCGAGCTGCCGTGGTCAAGCAAAGTGAAATATTATAATAAAATTTTCAATTCCTCGAAAAAACATTTCCAAACCAAATTAACATTACACAAATTAACACGGCCATGTTGCGGCGTTGAAATATCCCATCAAATCGTATGAAATAATGCTGGCAACCAGAACGCAGCAATTATGACGCCGTTCTCGTTTCGTACCTAATAATATATGCAATTACGTTAATTGGAGCGATGTCGCGGGTACATGTACTAGTAGTTATTAGTAGCAGGCGCTAAGCGTTCATTTTCGTGGTTCGGGCGCGCGTTCGAGACTGCGCTTTGAGAGGCATTTTGTGACGTCACAAGTCCTTATACTGCGTGTGGGTTGTACAGCTCCGGGGCAAAGCAAGCATGTTGCATAAAGGTAACAGTCAACTTGGTACAAAGTGGTTATCGCCATCGACTGATACCAAAGGAGTGGTCAAACAAAGCGTTGCTGAGCATAGGACACGTCATTGGCAACCATAAATATTGTATAACTGGAATACAGCAATGCTCGTTCATGGCCATGCACTTTATCCCTATTTACTACCTTAAATGATACAATAACTCTCAGATTTATCCAAACTAAACATCATAACGTCTCTTTGGCAATACAACGTTGTAGATGTATTTTAAGTCTACCAAACATTCTCCCACACAGTTTTCCAAGCTGTGATTTTCATGGAACCGCCAGAGGTTAAATCTGTGGAATTACTCAAACAGCTGAAAAGTTACTTGATCATTAAGTTGGTTGTTACTCTCGTCAGTATGTCCCAGTCTGTCAGCAGTGTAGTCACGTAATGAACTGGCTGCTGCGCTCGCTCGCGAGGTTGTGACGTGGCCACGTTTACCGAACGGCTTTTATCAATATTTGTATCGCTCTACTGCTCATTGATGGGATTTTTGACACTTACGAGTATTTTAATATTATTGAAAGGATTACAACATTTTCAGTCATAATCGATGACTGAAAATGTTGTAATCCTTGGTCAATCCCTAGCATCAGTGAAATGACACTGACAGCTCACTGCAAGAATTCACGGTGAGATTTTTACAGAATCGACATGCTGGGTGTTATGTCATGACACCTAGGGCTGTGTTTGGGTGTTGGTCGTCTAAATTTTTATAGTATTGCTGCTCAAGCACACCACAACTGCTGACCCTAAAATAAAATCCTCATTAATAATAATACTAATCTCTAATCTTCTAACTCTAATCTTTGTCAGTTGTTACGGGTTGTCAGAAGCCCAAAAGTCTGACAACCAGCCTTACCAAGGGATATCGTGTTACCCAGTAACTGGGTTGTGGAGGTCAGATTGGTAGTCGCTCCATGTAAAATACTGGTATTTAGCTGCATCCGGTTAGACTGAAAGCCGACCCCAACATAGTTGGGAAAAGGCTAGGCAGAATAATAATCCTAATAGAGCTGATTCATTAACTTCTCTCAGTATGAAACACGCTAAAAGCAACCAGGCAATTGCAAATGAAATCCGTACCTATTCCTTTTGTAAATTCAGACTAATTAGAATTACAACAAACTAAAAAATATATTTATAATTGTACTGTACCTGTGCAGTGTAGTGTAGCTATTGTATCTGTTGGCCTCACTCAAGTACCTCAGGAGTTGAGGACCCAATGAGAAATGAGTTTATGTGGTACACTTCATAGTTTCTTTGTACAACAGCTTGAACTAAGACGTAAAACGTGCTATTGTCTAATAAAAATCTGTGCTGTGTTTGGTTATAATAATAGTACTAAAAATAGTTTTGATCTAACCCAAATCATCGTCACCAATAAGACGAAAAAATCGAATCATTTAGCGTTGCTAGTAATTTTACAGCAGCAGAAACTTCCAAAATGTGTTTTAAAACGTGATATTTTTGAAATATTCTTAGCAGAATAAAATATCAGGAGTGTTCGTATAATTGAATTCCCACTAATTAACCAGATATCACCACTTACCGTCGTCGCATATTCATCGACCTCTGATCGGCAATTATCGAGTAATTATCAAATTCTCGCCATACGATTCGAAACTAATGATAAGTTGCTCATTATACAGTCCTGCAAGCTGGAAATATAACTGAAAGATGTGAAGTTTTAATGATTTTATAGAGAATTATATAGCGGAGTCCGGGACATCGATTTGGTTTTCCGATTGACTTCAATTTAAAAGTCTAATTCACAAAATAATCAACAATAATCTTACCAAATACACGTCAACGACCGCTGTTGTTGTTTGAAGTTTGAGTTGAGAAAAATATTGTTTTCTTATGTTTTATCCTGTTTAGATTATTTAACCTTCGTCTATGAAGTTTACACAAAAACAGATTTTTTAAACTGATACTCAAGTGACTAAGTACAAAGAATAGAGAAAAAACTGGGAGAGGAGAGTAAGATTACCGCGAACCAGTTTGGGTTTATGTCAGGTTGAGGGACAATGGACGCCACTTTTGCACTGCTCCAATTGCGAGAAGTAGAGACGTGAACTGACACAAGAACTTGCCTACTCCGAATCATGTTCATTGATTTGGAGAAAGCGTATGATAGGGTACCTTGAGATGTTTTGTGGTGGGCCTTGAAGGAGAAAGGTTTGCCTGGGAATTATGTAGAGATAGTTCGTGCTATGTAGAGTCAACCTTATTTATACCTACATCCGGTCGGCTGCTGGCAATACCGACGAGATTAGTGTAGCTGTAGGCTTGCACCAAGGGTCGGCTTTAAGTCCTTACCTCTTACTGTTGAGTATGGACGCTCTCACGTCGGACATACAGGAAGAGGTTCCCTAGTGCACGCTGTTTGCCGATGACATTGTTCTTGTCGGTGAAGATGGACCTGAGATCTAGAGCAGATTGGAGAAATGGCAACTGAAGCTGGAGAATATTGGCTTGAAAATCAGCAGAACCAAAACTAAATATATATTCTGCAATTTCGGTGGTCTGTCCAGTTCTGGAGCTATAGAGCTTGATGGCGCGCTTCTCCCAGTCTGATCCGACTTTCGGTATCTCGGTTCACTCGTGCAAAGCGATGGCGAAGTAGATCAGATCTGAATATAGAAAATCCTGCGAATCCCGCATTTCCCTTAATCTACTCAGCCTATCGCAGTCCACTGCTGGAAATAGGCCTCTCCCAAGCTGCGCCACGACACCCTGTCCTCCGCCTTCTGCATCCAGTCTGACCCAGCCTCCTTCTTAGGGCCATCTTCGGGCCATCTAGCTGGGGGGGCGTCCCACCCTACGCTTGCCGATACGCGGTCTCCACTTCAGGACTCGTCTGCTCCATCGACCATCGGTCCTTCAACAAACATGACCAGCCCACTGCCACTTCAGTTTGCTTACTCTGCAAGCTATAACTCCAGTTCTTTTCAGAATAATTTCATTCCTGATTTTATCCTTTAAAGAGACACCAAGCATAGCCCGCTCCATAGCGCGCTGGGCGATCTTGAATTTGTGCACCAGGCCGACTGTCAGTATCCACGTTTCGGTACCGTATGTCAAGACGGTCAGGATGCACTGGTTAAAGATCTTAGTCTTCAAACACTGCGGGATAGGCGACGAGAAGACTTGACGCAGTTTTCCAAACGCCGCCCTACCTAACTGGATCCTTCTGTTGGCTTCTTGCTCAAAGTTGTGTCTACCGAGCTGGATGACTTGTCCTAGGTAGACATACTCCTTCACAACTTCGAGAAGCGACCCTTCGATGTAGATTGGCCTCGGCACGACGTGCGACGTACGCGCGTACATGACTTTTGTCTTGTCCAAATACATGCCAAGGCCAACCCGCCGAGAGGCTCCATTTAGGCTATGCAGCATCTGGTCTAACTTTTCCAGCGTCTCTGCCATTATGACGATGTCATCAGCAAAGCTAAGGTGTGACATGTACTCGCCATTCACGTTGATATCCTGTCCAGTCCAGTCCAGCGTCTTGGAGACGTCCTCCAATGCATTGGTGAACAGTTTTGGCGATATCATATCCCCCTGTCTCACCCCTCTGAGCAGTTGGATGGCTCTGGTTTTTTGATCTTGGATCTGGACAGTCATCGCGGCAGTCAATTCGAAATCGTTGTAGAGAGGCCAGAACTGCCTATATTTCGATGGAGTCGAAGGCTTTCTCGTAGTCCACAAATGCCATACACAGCGGCTGGTTGTACTCCTCGGTCTTCTGCACAAAATGCCGAACAGTATAGATGTGGTCTACAGTACTGAAGCCTTTTCGAAAACCGTCTTGTTCTGGCGGCTGGAACTCGTCAAGCCTCCTGGCGAGACGGTTCGTGACGAATCTCGACAACAGATTGTATACGTGGCTCAGAAGTGAAAGAGGGTCTATAGTTCTTCGCCAAGGTTTTGTCACCTTGTTTGAAGAACAGAACCACCGCACCTCTGCTCCACGCCTCCGGCGTTATACCCTTTTGGATGACGGAATTAAAGAGACTCGCTAGCTCCTTCAGGACTGGAGCCTTGCCCGAATTAAGGAGCTCTGTCGTTATTCTGTCATCACCAGGTGTCTTGTTGTTCTTAAGCTGCTCGAGAGCCACCCTAATCTCGCTCTGGTCGACATCCGGGATGTCCTCCGGGTAGTGGCACGTTAATTGGCTCGATGGTCATCCGCACTATGCCCCGCTGGTTTTGCCGTCCGCGTTGAGTATAGGAGCCCGTAGAAATCCTCGACTTCCTCGTGTATCTCGGGCTTCGAAGTCACGATTCTGCCATCCGCAATTTTTTGGTTTTGTCAGATGAGACCTCCCTAGTTGCTGAGCGAACACTTTCGATCCTCGGTTCGGCTTAATCCCGACCGTAATGTCGCGCGTGTTGGAGCACCGAAGGTCGCCTTGCGTCACTTTCCTAATTTTCAGGTTTAAGGCCCTCTTATCTGACGAAGACGGCTGCGTGGAGTGCATCTCTCGTCTTTCCCTCATAAGCCCAAGAGTTTCCTAGGAAAGTTTACACACCTTATTTTTTCGCTGCGAAATTTCATAACTATATAATGGGAAGATCCATCACTATAGTTACGGACCATAAACCGTTGTTGGGCATATTCGATCTGAAGCGACCTATGCCCACAGTCTTGTCGCCTCGCCTAAAGAGGATCGCAATTATGTTGACGTCATACAATTACGAAATTGTGTACAAACCGGGACAACAGATTGGTCACGCTGATGGATTGAGCCGATGGCCACAGTCAGTTCTCGACCAACCGGAACAGCAGTTATGTGACGTGTTGCTGATGGCAAAGTCAAATTAAAAGTCTAAGTCAAATTATTTATTTCAAATAGGCACATAATGGCACTTTTGAACGTCAAAATTTACAAAAAAATAGAATTGATTCTAGTTGCCCCTTCCAAAAGATAGTTTCGTATCGAGAAGAATGGGCAAGAAACTCCGCCGTTACTCTTTTAAAATGTTTTACAAAGTTTTGGTTGAGTACATTAACTATATGATTATGTGAAGACGATGTACCTAGAATAAAATTACTATACCATAATAGGTAAAAAGAATTAAAAACTAAGCAATAAAAAATAACTTAATTATGAGATAGATACATGGTGCTCACATATTTACAAACATCGTAAAAGTATAAGTTTATCTAAAAAAAAAGTCAGTGTGTGAGTAGGTATATGTTATCACAGAATGTAAAATCAATATCATAAAAATAACAGATTTTACCATAAAAATAGCAACCAGTTTGATTTTGTCTAGACTCTAGATTGTCCTATGGAGCTGGACCAGCACGTTTCCAAGCATTCCTGTCCTGGATATAATCCTCTGGCTGAGACACCTACTGACATCCCTGTGGATGCTAACCAAATAACATTAGCAACGAAACGAGATAGGCTATAAATTATCTCGTGTCAGTCATCATGTAAGGCGGTTGGCCAGCTAGAGTTATCGATGATGAACTGCGTCCATGCTTGTTACATCGTTCGGAACTCTCTATGCACGAAGATTGTATCTTACTGGGTTGTCGAGTGGCGGTACCGTCATAATTGCGTGAAACGATACTACGTGCTTTACATAAAACACATAACGGCATCGTCCAAACGAAGTCACTGGCCAGGAGTTATGTTTGGTGGCCAACACTGAACAAAGATATTGAGGCATTAGTAGGCGGATGCAACAAATGTCTTGAAAATCAGCACATGCCTCCGAAAACTAAATCTGAGTGGATCATGCCTACAAAGCCGTGGTCTCGAATAAATGTGGACTTTGCGGCACCTTTCCAAGGTAAATATATCTTAATTGTTGTAGACGCATATCCCAGATAGCCTGAGGTGATCTTGGTAAACAATTTGACAGCGGGAACGGTCATCAGACACCTTAGAAATTTATTTGCTATCCATGGTTTGTGTGAGACATTGGTTTCCGACAACGGAATTTCCTGTGTTTCAACTGAAGTTAAGCAATTTTTGGACGCAAATAAAATAAAATATATCAAGACAGCGCCTGTTAAAGACAAGTTGCGCAAAATGGATAACATCTCTTGGGATATTAAGATTCCTCGAATGTTACTAGGATTGCGGATAACTCCTTGCACAATAACTAACAAGAGCCCCTCTGAACTCTTGATGAACAGGCGCCTACGTACCTTGTTAGATGTTATACATCCGGATAATCGTGTTCAAAATAAAACTGATCAACAGATCACCAATAATGCTCATAATGTAACTCGAGGAACTAATGTGGGTCAATATGTTATGTATAGAAGTTACTAGTAGTGGACCTCGTTGGTTGCCTGGCACGGTGGTTAAAAGGCATGGGCCATCCAACTATTAAGTTGCAACTGGTGATGGTAATATTGTCAACCGACTCATCGACCAACTGGTTAAAAAGAAAATCACAGAAGATGGAGACCGAGAAGGAGAGAGGGAAATAATGAAAAGGCCAGTTTGGAAATAGAAAATCGAGATGTGGAAATGGGAGGTACGGGCTCCAGTGAGGAAATAATTGAAATACCGAGTCCGGACCAGTGAGCGAAGATGTTAGGTATACCCAGTGATTATGAGTATGGCCATTCTGGGAGTAAGATTAAAAGTAAAGTATTATCTCATTACTCATACAAAAGGCCCTTATGATGAAAAGCCTGATTCAATGTACTATATCGAATAGACACAATGTTAATGTTAGTTATTTAACTTAATACAAAATTGTTGACTTTAAGTATAAGTTAAAGTTTAAATATATTTTGTATACTTGGGGGAAAGGTAATGTTGTACGAGTATATAGGTACCAATACACAAATTACGATATTTGGTGCTGTAGTGGATGAGAGCAATTAGTATGGGTAGTTTTTGTAGTAATTAGGTTGTGTATTTTGTTTTAGTTGACAATTGAATATAGAATGGAGTCGTTTTTCAACTAATTGTTGTTTATTGTTCTTTTTTAGTTTTGTCAACAATTCATTATGAGACATTTTGATAAAATTGTTTTTATTTGTATGCAATGGAAATAGTAGTACATACATTTGGTTTTAGTTACTACTTACTGTATAATTTGTTGTCAATAGATTTTTTGCTTATAATAGTAGTATATAAGTGTTATTGTAGTGTATTGTTTGTTTAGTGGTTGTAAGTAGTTTTTTAAATTATTTTGTTTCTATTTTGATTAGACAACTAAACAAATTTAGTTTATTATGTGTGGTTAACAACAATTTGAAGGCAGCTTTTTTTGTATTTAGTAATCGTAATTTATGTAATTGTGTTAGATAAACAATACTAGTTAGTAATTTAGTTTAATTTAAGGTAAGTTGGTTTATAGTGTCTTTGGTCTTTAATTTTGGACACAGAAGTATTTAGATATAGTAGTAGTAGTGTATATATATATGTTGTTTTTTTTGTTATATACATATGTGAGTCAGTAGAAGTCATGTTATTTAGATTGTATTAGAGATTTTTGATGCATTTAGATTATGTAAGTATATCAACCTAAAGTGAAGTGTGTTTGTAGCAAAGTGTGAAGTTAGGTTAGGTTATTATTGTTGTAATCTCAGTTTGTTTGTAGTTATTATTATCACAATTTTAGGTTTATTTTGGTTTGACAGCTATCAGTACATGTAGAAGTCTAATTTTTATTATTTAGAAGAACTTAATTTCACCGCTGCCAGCACTGAGTTAAAGTTTTTAGTTTTTGATATAGTTACACATTAGATGTGTTCCCATTATATACACAGTTAGTTTCAGATAACACATGAGTAGTTGTCACCTTTAGTAATTACAAAAGCAAGACTAGGTAAACTTAAAACTATACCGCTACGATGTTTAGCGAGCAATGTGTGCGAGGGCTCAATCATATCAGCGTGTTAGGTTTGGTAGGCTAGTTAAAGTTGGGCGCCACTGTAACGGCTTGGGCTTTGCAGGGAGGCTGCGCAGGCCGCGAATAAATATAAGTAGTGTAGAGAGATAATTTAAACCAGCAGGACACGTTAATACATATAATTAAATAGATAGGAGAACACGGCTAGGTCGTAGGGTAAGGTAGACTGGTCTCAGTACTTGCAGTTTCTTTAGAGTAAGAAGGGTACCGTCCTTGGCAGCACGTGGTAGGCATAGGGGCTTGCCAGCACAGGCTCAGCAAGAGGCCGGTCAGGCCTTCATCAGAGCAGTTTGCGCTAACTGCAGAGTTATCGTGCGTTGGTAGCAGGCCATAGAACGCCGGTAGCGAACAGTTCAACTATGAGTGCAGCGCGCAGTTCAGAGCAGCGTGCACAATGTAGTTGTCCAGCCCTCAGCCTGAACGTAGAACCCCTAGATTGGGGCACACAGGTCCTGAGGTTCAGAGAATAGCATCTCCTAGATATGCGAGTGGATGTCGAAATGGCAGAGTGATCTTAGAAAATTAGTGTTGTTCCATGTTTTTAGTATTGTGCTTAGCAACTAACTAATTGTGAGATGTTTGGTATCACTCGACTATTTACCATTGAGATCCCTCACAACGCTACAGCGGTAGCGTCGGGGGTCGGGTTGCCTCCTTCCCTCAAATATGGCGAGGGGGCTAAAGGCTGATATTTGCTCGTGAACAACACCCGTTCACGAGCAAAGATCAGCCTTTAGCTCCCTTGTGCTTGTAAGTTTGTGAGTCGTCGTTTTGCTGACCATGGTTTTGTTATTTTAAATTAGCTAAACCACTAGGAAGTGGTGAAGGGCATTTTGGGGGACAGTCCCTTGTACTTATTTTTGACGTTTGAAAAGTACTGATTCTCAGCCTAGTTTGAATGAATGACTGATGATTTTGTTTTTGATTTTTTTTTTGGGCGAGTCAAGTGTACCTATAATATTATGTAAAAATAGAATGTAGAAAATTAGTTCTGAATCTGCGAGGAACCGACTGAAGGATATGAATATAATTATAAAGATACCGCGAGGCTAGTGTATTTTAGTTAATTTCATAGTAATATGACATACGATATTTTACTATGGGGACGGGCTGCAGACATCTAGTCTATTTTTATTCTGCAGAAAAGAGCCATCACAGCCATATATAGGCTCCGCAGGCGCGACTCTTTAGGGGAACTGTTTAAAGATATTAACATCATGACGGTACAGACGCCAGCACGTCAAGCTACTACAATCTGTCAAATTTATTTAATAGATTTTCAACTTTATCCCTACAGCATAAGGTTTAAGGTTGATTGGGAAAATTTTACTGTTTCGGGTAGCTTGACTTGCTGGCGTCTGTACTTTATCAATATAACTATGAAAACATCATGTACCTATGTTAGGTAAAATCTATATCTTTTTAGTAAAAGAGGCGAAAGACACAATTATAGGACTAGAAATAGGAACCAATTAGTTCAACCAGGTTTCAGGCTGGCTAAATTAGAGTCATCTTTCATCGGGTACTGTTTAAAATGGTAACAATAAAATACCTCCGTACATACTTGAACTGAATGAATCGAAATTTAAATCTTGTTTAGAACGCACACTATGCAATCAGGCATATTATAAGTTGGGGTATTACGTCGCTGATAAAACTGCTTGGCTCAACGCTGGTTCTGCTCCACAAGGGCGCAAAAACTAATTGATTAGCATTTGGAAATACTGTTGGAGCTGCTGAAGATTTCAAAAACTATCTTTGCATTGTATAAATTCAATCTCTTAGTACCTATTATATAATTGCATAGCACATGTGTGAGTACTATGTACTTACTACGAGTATGAAGCTCCCTACTAAAGGGTGTCCGTGGAGTTTCTTGCCCGTTCTTCTCCATAGGTACCTACTAAGTTTGAGTTTGAATTGCTGAAATTTATTATAACTTTGTTATCGGTGTATTTTATGTTCGTTATGGTCTTTCTTATTTGTCCAGAATAGAATAGAATAAAACAATTTTTCTTTCCTTCTTCTTTCTTTGTTATTTTACAACCATGCAAAATAACAAATACCGAATCAATAGATTCAAACAATTTGATATACGTAATAACGTATCATGACGTATAAAACCAATGCAACAGAACCCATAACAAGAGATACATCAACCCTCTAATACGGCCCGGACATCTTACATAACCAGCGAAGCGTATTAACATAATAAGAACAACAAAAAAATCGTATTAATATTTGTACCGAGGGTTCGGATTCCTAAGGGATCAAAGGGCGAAGCGGGAACTCCTGAACAGGGCAGAATGGAACGGGCAGAGGGGGGTTGTATGTAAATTTTATCAAAGTAACATCTGGCTCGGGCCGATATCCGTAAAAATAACGGAGACGCTGATTGTCTTCTCAAATATACATATTTCATTATGTGCCTGTTTCTTTGGTGTTTGTTTGTGACTGACAAACTTCTTGATGGGACTTTTGTAGAGTTGCGTGATCTTTTATAGGGTTATGTTGTGAGTAGGTGAGTTAAATTGAAAGTATTGATGGGTGACCTTGGGCTTTTGGCTTGGCAAAGTTTATGACTTTGACAAGTGTTCCAACACGAATCTATTCAATTCAAACGGGTTTCGAGAAGATCATAAACTTTGCATCTATAATACCGCGAATACCAGGGTATATCTAGTTTTACTTGAATGGTGAATGCGTTGTGTTCAGCCCAGGATATTATTTTGTTAATTGCATTGAACAAACACTTCTAGTAATACACGTCAAGAGGAACCCATCATTATTCAACTATTAACACTATAATACTATCGGTGTACTATACAAGTAACTCCTAGAAGTTGTTGCAAGTTATTAGTAAAATAATACCTTACTTCAAACGGAGTTAGTTCACTCTAGAGTCTACTGTCAAGAATTTTCACTCAACATAATTTACTTGAGCTGAAAATAGTAGTATCCTTGAGACATTGGGGAAAATTGTCATAACAATATTGTGTGGGCGAGAACAAACTTCAGGCTATGTAACTACCTTCATTGCTTATATAAATTGTGGTCTTTCAGTACATATTAAGGCTCACGTCCTGAGGCTGAATTATTTGGTTGCGTCAAAGGCTCAAGTTCTTTTAGGTTAACAAAATACAAGAACTGTAAAGAATAATACAAGCATTGTTGGCAATATTGGTTTCAGCCACGAGAGTAGGTATTTCGTCACTTATAAGAAGTATCTGTAATAAAAAAAAACTGTCAGATAACAAAAATGGGCTTATTCCACAGATTTCCCCTAACAGTGCCCCCTAAGGAGGGAAACTGGAATCTAAAAAAAAGTCTGGTATTCCCCCCTGATAATCCCCCTTAGAGGGGAAAACTGGAATCTGAAAAAAAACAACGTCCAGAAATCCCCACTGAGGCCCTTAAAATTTAAGGAGTGCCTCTGCTACTGGAGCTGGGCGCTGATTTGTTCGCCGGTGCTGGTTGCAAAAATATTTACCGCGGGCGCCTGCAGATATTTTACTTAGATAACCTAGAATGCAGGAGTGAGCGCAGCGAGCTTAGGAATAATTTTAACCATTCAAACACTAATAGATAGGAGCACCGCCAAGCGGGCCTATGTCAACATAGTCAATAAAGCTAATATAAAAATGTATAAGTACTGAATTGTTTTATGTTATTCGAGTTTAAATACTTTAAATAGGCAGACAAGTTGTTGTTGTATTAGTAACTGTTATTTAAACCTTGAACTGTTAGTATTTTTGGTTGTTATTAGTGTTACTTACATAGTTTTTTTATTGTTGTACGTAGGTATAATAATGTATTTTTTTTGAAGTATTCGTAAACTGTCCAATTACTAGTCAACCGTGTTGTCGTCTACCAGTGATTGTTATTTTTGTATACTTATTATAAAGGGTGTTAAAGAAATTGCGTGCCATAGCTTAGGGGTAGGTTCAGTATCAATAAAGGAACCCAGGAAATAAAAATGCAATATCAACCTAATTTAGTACGTTGCTAACTTAAAATAGCAATCGTTTAGAATTAAAATTATTATATTTGTTTAAATGCTTTAATTACTTACCTACTATCGAACGCGTTGGTAAATAGGTAGTACTAAATTAGGTTGATCTTGCAATAATTTTTTTCTTTTTTTTCCCCCTGGGTTCCTTTATCGTTACTGAACCTGGGGTAGGTTCAGTAACGATAAAGGAAGCTATGTCACGCAATTTTAAAACCCTGTATTTTCTCTTTATCTTTGTAGTTTATTTTTACTTTCTGTAATTTGCCGAAAAATTTGATAATTGTTTTATATTTAAGTAAGTGATGCTATTAAGGGAAACTTTCAGGGGGATATGCTAAATAAATTAGTTTTTATTTTTACTTTTTTAAACTGTGTTAATTATTATTTTTACTAAAATCAACCAATTTCCCTCATCGCTGTTTGTTTGTGATTGTTTTTACTCTTCATCACATTTTATTATTAAAATATATTTTATACTTATGTATATTTTAATATTATATACATTTTATATTTACTACTACTAAAATGTTTGGCCTTTGCTAGCTTAAACTTTCTATTACTCTATTTAAATATATAAGAAAACATGCTAAAGTCAGTTTATAACCTACTTTTTAAAAAAGTCGGAGGTTCGCAATTCGTTAGTTTTTTTTAATAATGTTTATCGATATTTTCATTTTCATTTGGGAGGAAGACTGCGCGGTGGTCCCATATAAATTTTATTAACTTTGCTTTGGGTAGTTTTTGAGTTAGCTTCAATAATACATATTTTTGCACTTAGTGTAAGTTGATGATGTTAATATTTTCCTGCCACTGACTGTGTTCTTTACATAGCAAGGAGTGGTATACGAGATTCGTGTGGGGTAGGTACCACAATTAAAGAGTGACAAATTAAAGCTTTTTTACTAATAAGAGTTTTAGTGAATCAAAGTCAAAGTCAAATTATTTATTTCAAATAGGCACATAGATGGCACTTTTGAACGTCAAAATTTACAAATAAAATAGAATTGATTCTAGTCGCCCCTTCCAAAAGGTAGCTTCGTATGGAGAAGAATGGGCAAGAAACTCCACCGTTACTCTTTTAAAATGTTTTACAATATTTGGTATTGATACATCAATTATATAATTATATGTGAAGACGATGCACCTAGAATAAAATTACTATACCACAATAGGTAAAAAGAATTAATAATGAAGCAATGAGATAAATTAATTATGTGATAGATACATGGTGCTCACATATTTACAAACATTGTAAAAAAAAAAAAAGTTTTCCTAAAATAATCAGTGTGTGAGTTAAGGTAATCACAGAGTGTAAAATAAATGTCATAAAAATAATAAAATATACAATTAAAATAGCAATCAGTTAGATTTTATCTAGACTCTAGATTGTCCTATGGAGCTGGACCAGCATGTTTCCAAGCGTTCTTATCCTGTATATAATCCTCTAATTTGTAATAAGCTTGTTTACAAAGTGTACTTTTTATACGAGTTTTAAATTTTCTTTCATTTAATTGCAATATATCACAAGGTATTTTGTTGTAACATTTAACACAGTACCCCATAAAAGATGTATGTACTTTAGATAATCTGAAACATGGCTGATCTATTTTATATTTATTTCTAGTATTGAAATTATTTCTATCACTTATTTTTTTGAAAAGATGTAGGTTTTTTCTTACATACATAATATTTTCATAAATGAATTGGCAAGGTACCGTCATAATATTAATCCTTTTAAAGAGTTCCCTAAGAGATTCTCGGTGACGTATATTATAAATGGCTCTGACAGCTCTCTTTTGCAAAATAAAGATGGATTCAATGTCAGCAGCCCGACCCTACAATAAAATACCGTACGACATAATGCTGTGGAAGTAGCTAAAATAGACCAAACGCGCGGTTTCTACATCTGTTAACTGTCTTATCTTCCTAACAGCATAAGCGGCCGAGCTTAACCGCCCCGCAAGAGATGTTATATGTGGCCCCCATTGTAGTTTCTCGTCTAGAGTGATTCCTAGGAAAACCATTTGATTAATACATTCCAGTTTTTCTCCATTCAATATGATATCACATTCGCTACTTCTAACATTAGGTAGTTTAAATCTAATGCATTTGGTTTTTTTTTCATTTAGAACCAAATTATTTACCGTAAACCAATCTTGGACCTGAAGAATAGAATTATTCACGTCGTCAAGGTTTTGAGACCGTCGGTCTATTTTAAAGATCAATGACGTGTCATCTGCAAATAAAACCATCTTTGGTTGATTTTGAAGTAATTGGGGTAAATCGTTAATGTAAACTAAAAAGAGGAATAGACCCAATATCGAACCTTGAGGAACGCCCATTGCCATTTCAGACCCCAATGAGTTCACGCCGTTAACTTGAACTTTACCCTTTCTATCTTTCAGGTATGATCTAAGTAAATCAAGAGCTGTATTCCTAATCCCATAATGATCTAATTGTTGGGTTCTTTACTATCCCCGGATTTGAACAAAGGAACTACTTTACTGTGCTCCATGAGATCCGGAAAGACTCCTTGGTCCACACTGGTGTTAAATATGAAAGCTAAATAGGGCGCAATGGTTTCGATGATAGATCTACAAACTTTTACAGACATGCCCCAGAGATCTTCTGTTGATTTAATTTTAAGATCTTTAAAAGTTTTTATAACAGCCTGGGGGTTTGTATGCTGAAACCTAAACTCCAAAGGGCATACCTTTACATTCTTTCTAAGTAAGGCAGCAGAAAACACGGGTGAGGAACTTAAAGTTTCAGTAGTAAGGGGAATATTAGCAAAAAAGTTTTCAAATTCCTGAGCTATTTCTACCTCTGTGTGTTGTGATGAAGCAATCATCAAGTGATGGGCCCATGTGCAGTCTCTAAATTAAATTCAGTATTACGCTGTTTTTTCCTACCTGTTTCATTATTTATTATTTGCCAGGTAGTTTTAATTTTATCATCAGCTGATTTTATTTTATTGCTAATATAAAGAGCTTTAGCTATTTTGCACACACATTTAAAAGTTTTAGAATATTTTGCAACATATTGATGAAAGCCTGTATTATTCATATGTTGCTTTAGGCCATATAGTTCAAAAAGATTTTCCCTGCTTTTACGAATACCTGGAGTCGCCCAATCACTAAATACGAACTTTGAGTAAATACTTTTAGTCTTCAGTGGAAAAGTGTCATTAAATTGCGTGTTTAATAGTGAAAGGAACTCGGCGAAGAACTCATTTGGGTCACAAATATTATTAAAACTCTGAACACATAATTTACTGGCCAAAGAATTATTTAATTTCTCTAAATTTTTACTTGTAATTGGCCTAAACCTTATTTGAATTTTTTGTAAAGGCATATAGGAGCAAAATGTTATTGTTTGTCCACTGTGATCAGATGGCAACTTATTTACAATTTGTTTGTGTAAGTAATCACAGTTACAAAAAATATAATCTATACAAGTGGCAGAAGAAGCTGTCACTCGGGTTGGTTCAATAAAAATCTTAGTAAAAACAGCCAACTTCCAAAAAAAACACTACAATGTGAAAAATTACTTTAACGGTTGTTTTTACTAAGATTCAATAAAACTCTCAATAAATATAAAATTGTGACGGCACGCTGTATTTATTTCTAACTTCAGTTAAATATACAGTTTTTTTTTATTACTTAAGTTCTGAATCATAAGTAGGTAGTTAAACTGAATTAATCCTTAACTTAATTGGTCTAAAATTAGATAGGTAGGTATGTGCACCGAGTAGATCAGACCAAAGTCGTTCTCAAAAGCCTAATTCGTCTTCTTTCAACGTACACGACCTTACATGACGAGTTAACAATACAAAACTATTCAAAGTCTCGAAAACAAATGCCTATTATTTAGCCACAAAGCCACGTAAGCAATACTTGTCAAGACTTTACGAGTTTATTTGCTTTGCCTGAGGCGGTTAATAATTATTGGCGAACGAAGGTATGATCGGCAACACAACACGCCACCGTGTCTGTGAGTAGTCGAGACTGTGTTGAAAACATGGTCAAATGCTTTAATTATTCAGTGGGTTATGTGATCTTTTTGTTATTGATGAAAAATAACGGTGGGCTGATTTTGCAGTGGCTTAAGATTGAGTAATTAAAGGATTTTCGGTGAAGCATTGGTCAGCTTTGTCACACACAAAATTAAAACCTCTGGGTACAACTAACCGCACATCAGTGGTAACATTTTGCACTACAAAAACCTCTATAAAGGGGCTGTTAATGTTAAATTGTTACCACTGATGTGATGTGGTGTGCTTAGTTTTATTTATTTCTTAAGGCTCACTGTCATAGATATCCCAATAAATTAAAATGTTATTTTTGTGAAAAAAAATACTTTACACAGGAAACCCGAAAACCGTTGGTTTTTGTTTAGGAATTTATGTCAAAAATATCAAATAGGTGTTCCGACTATATTTCTTCTCTTCAATCATCTTCCAACCCGATATGAAGAATGTTCACTGGATGGCCGCTATCTAAGATAGCCTCAACGTTGTGTGACGTCATAAACCGTCGTGTCGACTTGTTGGTGAGTCCCTCGGGAGAATTCTTGTAGATCTATGTGCGCCTGATAGTCGCACGCATTGTTTCTAACATAAGGTGGATGTTGAGATAACTTAGAAGACATTCTTAAAACAAAAAGTATGGTTACTGTTTTGATCAGCTTACAGGTCTTGTGGTTCATTATACCATATACCATTATATGTGCTCCTTAAATTTTACATGTTTATGGAAGTATTTGCACATTTTCTATTTTTAATTGGCCCTTGGGTTATTATAATGAGTATAAAATAATGACCAATTAAAAGAATTTGTTCTTCGTGTCTGGTATAAAAAAAAAACTGATCACTGTAGCCGTACAAGAAAGCTGATTCAAAAGGATTAGTTTAACTTCAGAGATTAAAACTTCTAGTCACATATTGTGACGTTTCATCAAAAACGCACCTTTTTTTAAGAGCGCAACATGAGAGATGTCGTTATCAGTGCTGGTGTAAGAGCTTGCCATAAACCGGCCGCGACGACTTGTTGGCGACTCCGCCGGGAATAGGCTCTTAAATCTACGCTTCCCTGATATTTTCTCATCTACGCACTAAGAAGGAGAAACGCTACTGTTTCACGTCAAAAAAGCTTAATTACCTTGTGGTCCCAATTTAAATATGAGTTTATGGAAAAGCTAGCTTTGTAGATATTAATATCGCTTTATCAAAATTAGTTTTACTAAATTATCACTACACGTGTATTAAGCAATATTATTTTTCTAATAGCACTAATGGCTATTTTAGTCTTTAGAGGCTTAAACTAGGTACTAAAACGGACCAAAATTGTATCATAAATACTAAGGCTTTATTGAACTTAGGATCTATTGTCAATAAACTAAAGCCCAGTATTATGCCAATTAACGTGTCAAACTACATTGGTGCGCAAAAGTGTCTACTGTAGGGCCCGAATTATTTATAATTAATTACCAAGTGGTTGGAAAGACTTAACAACAGTGCAGTTTAAGAGTAGGCTACGTACATTTCTAATGGACAAGATGTACTACAGTGTGACTGAGTTTTAATCGGAGAAATTATTTTGCTGAATTGCTCTGTATTATTGGATTTGCCTTATGCCGTATTATTGGTTAGTCTTTAAGTGAATAATAATATAAACATTTGCCAAATGGGGAAATATGGCTGAGCTTTAGTGTATCTTATCACCTATTTTGTATTACCCATAATTGCCAAATAAATGTCAACTCTATTCTACTCTAAGAGGTACGAAATAAACTATAGTTATTTTGATAAATAGATAAATCTTTGTAAATAGAATACTTTTACTATGCACATAATATTTATAAACGATTTCACTTGCTTCTTTTTAAAATGAGACTGTAATGTTTTTTGAAAACGAAATTACTCCTTTATTCTACGTTACAAAAACTATGCATCGGTTTTGAATTATACAATGGTTTCAGAACTTCAGGTTTTATAAGTCTGTAACAATAATACATCCACAATACATCTCCTATTCTTCACACCTGTCCACTGACCCTGTCCGCGGTTATCACTGAAGGATTTATTAAGTACCCGCGACCCACAGGCGTCGGCTGTAATAGGGTAAATGAAACGGGCAGTTACGCCCGCTTCCGCCGTGTGGAATCAATTAGTGTAGGTAACATGAGCTCCACTTCCGGTTTTGACTAGTTTGGGATACAGAGGAAGCTCATTTAGGTAATATTTAGACATAATAAATCTTGGCTTTGTTTCACAATGTCTATTGCTTAAGCAAATTATATTTATCTCGATACTCTAAGGCCCGTATTTAAAGAGCATTACTCAGTGCTCAAGCATTACTTAAGAATAGTTTCAACCAATCAAATGGCTTGAATCTAGTCATAAGTAATGCTTGATTACTGAGTAACGCTCTATATATACGGCCCTAAATTTAAAGATTAGCGCAAACTTAGACGTGCATATTTTTGTTCTATAATACCTACATAGGTATTCATAGAGATTATAAATCTAGCAGTAAGGAAACAAATGAATGCTTTTAATTCCATAACAAGTTCATATTTCATTGGAAACTAGTGTATCCAAAACAAACATAAAAATTACGTATCTGTCTATCACTAACTTCTTTTTCTCGAAGCATTTCGTCGTATTTTAAAATTCTCATAGCTTCGGCCTAGATAATGTAAGAGAGTTTTTCTCAGGATTTCATTTGTCTAGCTTTTATACTTTGGATTTTATTAATACCTAAAATACGTTGATTTCGTCACTGACCCACTCGCTCACTCATCTCTAGGCCACTTCCCGAAGTCCTAGAAAGGTGATATTTGGTATGCAGGTTCGGATTTGCACACAAACAATAAAAAATAAGACATCTGTAACTGTCACCCTCCAACCTAAAGGGAGGTGCAAGTCTGTATTTCTTACGGATACGGATTGTAGGTATACCTACTTCCATTTGTTATGGAAGCTAGGTTAGTATGTACATAAACAACCAAGAAGAAACTCTTTTTCGTTGGCTATGAAGAAAGTAGGTGCTAGCGTGCAAGAAATACCTTTTTTACCCGACTAATCACCATTCCATTGAATAAATGACTTTTGATTTTGATTGAACCATTGTATGACACAACATTAAAGACCAGTGACTTTATTTCTTACCACAAGCCCATAGGAGTGCCTGTGTCTGTGCGACGGCCGCCAAACGGACAAGCCGTACATTTTGACCAAGATGTAAGGTTTGTAGAGTTAGGGGCTTGGCTCTACACTAGATCTGCTTACTTTTTAACAGTGAAAGCGTTATGTAAGACTTTATATGAAATGTTTTTGGTGGGATAAATAGGTCTTGATAATGTATACGTATTTAGTGCATATTTCAGTCAGTATTTTTTTTTATTTGTTTAATTCGCTTTCCAAAAAAGGTAACGGTTTGTCCACCAAGTAAGAACCCCCCTATAGTGCGTATCACACTAAATCTAACATTGTTCCGATTTACGGTAATAGAAATATGAATTATTAAGCGTGCGCCGGCGGCGGCAGCGGCAGAGGCCTTATCTCTATCATTGTACTTGCAATGATCTCCGATAACGCTTTTATTGCCAGCCTCCAGCCGGAACAAATGACTCCTTGCACCAATAACATCTGTTCCAATGTTTGAGGGCTTGAGTATGAAAATAAGCTGTTATAGAGCGCTTCTGTTTTTGTTTGTAAGTGCCAGATAATAAGATAAAGCAGCAAAATAACTTACGGTTATCGGTAGGCATAAGTAATATGTTAGCTTCTTGAAATTTATCTCACAAAAACTACATTTACAGGTACGCCTAATAAAAACCCTTCAATGCGAGCGTGACTCTCGTTTCGTTTATTACACGAGTGCCCAAAAAGGAGTGTATTTTTATTGGTTTTAATTGCATCTGTTACCATTCGAACAAGACGCGCTTTGTTTATCAACCTGTGCATTTTTTTGTTGCATTTTCATGTTGGGGTCGGCTTCCAGTATATCGTATCGTATATCTGACCTCCACAACCCAGTTACTGGGTTGCTTATTAATTGGAATTCCACCGCTCACTCACACTTTTGGAAATTTTACCTCAATCAAAGAGCTACTGCAACTGCTTCGTTTTTTTTTTATAAATTGACTAGAACCACTATCTTAGCCGTGTCGTAAGACAAACAGCTGTACAGCTTGTCTTATTAATACTCAAAAGTCTCCAGAGTACATCGAAATAAAGACGTTCTGGAGTGATGGAGAAGATTCCTGTTCGCTGGAAAAGATTATGATAATCGAATTGTTGATTTATTGTTGTACGCCCAGAAAAACGAGCCCCTGTATGAAATTGTAATCGTAGGGCGAAAGAAAGGACGTGAATGGGATAGATATTGAGTTTCTTGCGATTTGAGAAAGATTTTATTAGTTGAGACGTTGGTTTCGGTGTTTTAACAGAATTATGAATATTGCTGAGAAAACCGAAAATACCTTACGACCTTTTTTTGCAAAAAAAGGGGGCTTTTCCACGAGCTAAATATAATTTAGATTGAGAACTTGATTATTTACCAAAAAAAAATTATATCCAATTTTGTTTATTAATACCTAAATAATAGATCTTTTGTTCTATTACTCTAAAAGTTTTCTACATCTTTAAACAATTTTAAAAGTGAGATTCTCAAGAACTGCCTGCCTCAAGAAGTGCCCAGCACAGGCATTCGACGTGAAGAGTCGCTTTGAGTTAAGAGTCTGACAAAGAAAATACCGTAATTCTATCCTCGCCGAAATAAACACAAGTCCTTACAAAAAACGGCAGAACAAAACTTTTGAGATCCGCGGCTAACGTGGCTGGAGGAGTTCTTACCGCGACTTCTGTCTTTTGATGAATTTTCAACTTGTTAAGAAATGTCGCAAGGATGACAATTTTGGTTCTGTATGTCATGTCTAGCAGTGCAACAATTTTGGTTCTGTAT
Organism: Tiliacea citrago; assembly: GCA_963921375.1. Lineage (NCBI taxonomy): Eukaryota > Metazoa > Arthropoda > Insecta > Lepidoptera > Noctuidae > Tiliacea > Tiliacea citrago. The sequence goes on from OY992786.1 coordinate 27,613,861, forward strand.
GTCATGTCTAGCAGTGCAACGATGTTGGCTATTATATCATATAATTAATACCATTACGACAACTGCATGCTTTTAATAATGAAGAGTTGTGTAGAAAAATGTTTCTCTCTTCGTTAATATGTTGCAAGTCAGGCTTCATAATCATTGAAATATTTGATGTTAGCTCAATAGGTACGCAATTTTCGCTATTAAAAGATCATAGTCTAACTACATAACTTTTAAAGAATTAAATACAAAATTACACTTAGCCAGAACCTGGGATCAAAATCAAGAACCTGACAGCATGTTCAACTAAACCTACATAACATTTAAACACAAGTCTTTTTTTTAAAGTTCAACCTTTTCACAAAGTGATTGGTGCTCAGAAGTTCATATGGTTAATGAAAGGGATCAGGGGGCTTGCTTCTTAAGTTGCATGGTTTTCCTGGCTTATTATGGTCTTGTTCTTGCGGTAAAGTTTAAAAGTGTAATCGTTGTAGTTATTTTTTTGCGTTACCCGTATAAACACTAACTTTTTTGTTTATGCTTTATAATATTTTGTCTATAGATGCTGATTTTGTTATGTAGATGAATACTTTGAAGCGTATGTGTCACGTATAAAATAAATATTCAAAAAAAATCACTTAAAGCTTTCAAAACTCACTCCAGTTTTTCTCCCTGGCGACATTTACTCGAGAATCCTATGAACCGCCGGATCCCTAACTTCGAGTGGTGTTGATTAAAACAACATTCTGTGCGTCAAACTTGTGTCCTCAACTGAGCACAAAAGTCGCTTTCATACAATTATGCGTTTAAACGCGTCTGATGCGAACCATTTTTGTAACTTTTCTCTTTCGGATTCAGCCTCGAGTTTAAGGGATCTACTCGAGAGTATGTTTTTTCGTATGTTCCTTGAGTTTTTCTTTTGTAAATGTGTCCGTGTGAAGTTTCTTTAAGGTTTATTACTTGGCGCATCTTAGGGATGTTGGGTTTTAGGGTTCCGTACCGAAAGGGTAAAACGGGAACCCTATTACTAAGGCTCCGCCGTCTGTCTGTCTGTCTGTCTGTCTGTCCGTCTGTCACCAGGCTGTATCTCATGAACCGTGGGAGTTAGACAGTTGAAATTTTCACAGATGATGTATTTATGTTGCCGCTATAACAAAAAATACTAAAAAACAGAATAAAATAAATATATAAGGGGGCTCCCATACAACAAATGTGATTTTTTGCTCGTTTTTGCTTGATGTTGATAACGGCAACAGGTAGACGCTTAAAATATTCACAGAATATTAAGTTATATATTCACTTAAAAAATAAATAATTAAATTAAAATAAAACAAATATTTAAGGGGGCTCCCATACAACAAACGTGATTTTTTTGCCGTTTTTATAGATAATGGTACGGAACCCTGCGCGCGCGAGTCCGACTCGCACTTGGCCGGTTTTATTTGGTTTGCTGGATAAACGGAGGTGGAAAAGTGTCAAGTCAAGCTTGCTTATTTCGAGCTCGAGTGATTGGAGAGTGTGCACCTCTGTGGGTACTATGAGTATGTACCAATGTGGGTACTATGAGTTATTATTTTATGCAACAATGATTTTTGTTGTGATTTTGAATGTTTTTATTACATATTATATTATACATGTCATAGTACTCACACTTTAAGTTTACACTCAAGAGGTCCGCACTCTCCAATCACTCGAGCTCAACTGACTATTAGCTTTTTTTTTTGTATGGCATCTCGTAGTTGGCCTTGAGAGGCCATGACTACTTAACCGGACTTTCCTGTGGCTGCCCTAAGGTGTGAGCTTAAAGCCTCCAGCTAGGAGCGTAAATATATTTATTAAAACTAAATGACTGCGCACTAAGGGCACCCCCTGTGGGGTACGAACTTCGGCTTAGGGCATCGTTGGGGAATAACAGCAAGTTAGGGATAGGCTGGATCAAAGTTAAGTTCCATGATTATTAACGGGGATTACTATTAAATGCTACGGCGCACTCAGCCTCGGGGCTGGCGGTTCGACGTGCAAGAGACGGGGGGAACAATTAAGTCTTGAACTTCGCGTGGTACCTCGGCGGCGAGGACGGAATGACGGTTTGTGTGATTTGTGCACTGTACTTGTGGCCCTATCGCTTTCCTGAAGGAGAGTAATGGGGTCATCTGGGTCTAAGAGAGTATGCCTAGGTCGGCGAGTCTGACTAATCTGAGAAGGCCTATAGCTAGCGGCCTGCACAACCAAGGGGTTGCGATGTCTATCTGCGGACTCGAAGAACCGCTTTGTCGCGCGTTTCATAAACTGCTTAATCGTGGGGATTTTAAAATCTAGATGGAGGGTTTCGTTCCGAACGAACTAAGGAGCGTCCGTAATTTTACGGAGAAATCGGTTTTGAAGTGCCTGCAATCTATGAATGAGTTGGGGCTTAGCGTGTCCGAAAACGGCACAGGCGTAAGTCATGATCGGGCAGATGCACGCTGTGTAAATACGCAATTTGCCCTTAAGGGACAACTTGCTGCGTGAGTTGAGAACGCAATGAAGCCTACCGAGAGCGAAAGCGGCGCGCGAACGCACCTGTTTTGTGTGGTCTGCGTACGAAATGTGATGATCTAGGATCACACCGAGATATTTGGCTCGCTTCTCCCAAGGATGGCGATCTGTCGAGGCAGGGCGGGTGTACGCCGGGGTCTAGAAAAGAGGACCGCTTGGCTCTTAACAGGATTGACCTCGATACTCCACTTCCTAAACCAGGCACCGAGTCTGTCGACTTCAGTTTGTAGGTAGCGGGAGATCTGGTCTTCACTGCAGCCGGTGTAGTAAATAGTCGTGTCATCTGCGAACAGAGCTAACTGCGCCTTTCTACATTTCGGGATGTCACTGGTGAATACCGTGAATATGAGCGGAGCCAGCACAGACCCCTGAGGGACACCTGCGCGGATCGGATGGGGGGAAAATAGCGCACCCTCGATACGATAGCGGTAGGTACTATTAGCTTGTGCAACAACCGTTTTTATACACTACTAAGTGGTGGGGTTATGAATCACACAACACGTGCGTTTGAAGTTGCAGACGCACTTCCACAACGCAAGCAAGCAAGCAACAGCAAGTGTGAGTCGATAGTTACATTTGTTAATTTTAGTATTTCATATATCTATATTGTTTACCCTATTATTAAATTATACATTCTGACACTATGGGTTCATTCATAAAAACCAACAAAAAAAAACCATTTCATATTTTCTCACTTTAAGTATTTGACCAATGGCGTTTTGATACCCTGTTCCAATGAAATTCACGCTTATGAATCCTACGACATAACCCAACAAAAACAGCATTTTTGAGTCGATTGCCGAGCGGTCAAGAACTAAATCCACAGCAACTTTTAATAAACCTAATAATAGATAATAAATTAATATTACATAATCAATAACAACCTGCATAACCACAAAACTCTGAAAAGTTAGCAACATGTTTCCTCACAAAGACAAAGCTTGATCTCCCAATCAGGCTTTAGCAAAAAAAAAATAAACAAATGCAAGCCGTCACAAACGATCAACGATATTCGTCGGAAAACAGTGGCGTTCAGTTTCCGCCACCTATTCGTGTCCAAAAATACCATCGCGCTGCCGAAATAGGTCACCAGCAGAAAGGCATTGTGAATAGCAAATACGATGTAATTTGGCGAAGTGGGACGATAATGGGAGACGGGCGTTGCGAGCCGGCCCTACATGACCTTTGTAATAATTCGGATCATTTTTATTATACCTGCCCTTTCTACCTAAATAAATGTTAGTGTAGGCCGCAATAAACGTTTGCTTTTGCATTTACGTGATTTACAACGCGTTGAGCGTGGAATGATGGTCTAATGGTCGGGATCTTGACTGTGTTTGTTTGGATGTGAACAGAATTTTAAAATGGCAACTGTAAACTTATTACGTAGTATGTACCTTTGGCTGTAATAGCCTGCAGGGATTAGATTGTGTAAATTTATTTAGACGCAATACAAAGAAGGAGTTGGATTTCTTAACTAAGAATGCAACTGACCCTAAGATGTCTGTTTTGTTTACTTTAAGGTATCCTTAAACTAAAACACAATAGGTAGTTTGTAATATTCGCCAATTTCTTTAAATCTATCGTGGTTAGGATGGATGAGGCGTTGAAGTTTAGGATATAAAATATTGCAAAACTTTTTTTCAATCAAAAATGGTCCTGCGATCCACAAAAAAAAAAAACAAAACAAATCGTCTACATACATTACACGGTCCTCGAACATTCTAGGTAATTTTATTTCTAAGTTAGGGATCAGCATTAATTCTGGTGTGGAAGATTGATCGGCGCTGTACTGGCGACGGACGGAGTTTTTTACTTCACCCATTGACTTACCGCTCGGCGGGAAGATGAATAGACTTAATCTTCTTGGTTTTACTGGATGTGCTAGCTTACTATGAAGTAGATTATTAACTAGGTTATGAAGTAGTGTCTGTACTAAAAATAAACTTTGAATTTCTGTCAGTTAAAGTTTTCTCCACATAAGAATAAATTCATATAAACAAAGTCTCCTAAAACAATTCAGAATTAAGATTTACCACCGCTCTGTTTGCCTGACTTGACACTGTGTCATGAGATTCCTTCATAATACAATACAACACCTCTACGCTTATAATACATATCACAAAACATTAAAAGATAGAAATGCTTAAATTTTTAAAAACAAATTGACATTCACAATTTTCCACCCCAATAACAACCTCGTTGGTCCAGTGATTGCAACCGCGATTTCTAAGCATGGGCTTTCTAAGTTCGATTTCCAGGTCTGACAAAGTGTTATTGGTATTTCTCAGTAACAACACGGAGTCTGGATTTGTACTCGGTAAATAGCTAGCTCCTCAAATGTGAACAGGACTTACGTTCTTATCTTATGTTTTGTTACATCTACATAAGTAGGTATTACTTACTAACAGTATTGACATGATAGTATTTAATATTATGGAATGTCGAACCACAAACATTAGTCAGGGTGTTGTGACTTTCAAGGCGTATGATACATATTCCTAATCATATTCAGTAAAGCGCCTTTTTAACATAAAATAAAAATTTAAATTTTTTTGATGGTCTGTGTTTCGTGTTCTTTCAAAAGCTGTACTATTTATATTTGGTAATAATAGTTGCTGGAATTGAATATCTTGTAATATTGTCACTTACCAACATTGACCTTAAACGTTGACCGATTTTGTGTACAAACAGAAAATATAACAAGGAGGAAGAAAATAAAAGTGAAGCTCAAAAGGTGTCTACTGTTTAATTGTAAAGAAATCTTTTCTGTACGCCTTATGCGACTGTTTTACCTAATTATACCTACCAGTTACCTCACTTATTGTTGTCTTAAAGTGTGGAGGTGTTATTCTGTACTCCCACAGGCCCACAGGTCACCAGTCGGTCTTCTGCGGTGGATAGCGAGGGTATTGTTTTCACACAGGCTTTTTGTAATATGAGATTATATATACCGCTATTTGTAGCAAATACCTCTCAATGGTTTAATGTATAATCTTTGTGAGACACCCTGAATGGCTTTACTACATAAACATCACGCCTTGTTTCCCCGAAGCGTTGGGCAGCGGTGTACCTATAGTACACCCACATTTCGCCAGTTATGTTTAAGTCCCATGTAATAGGGGGGCGATGCTTTTGCCATCAACCGGGCACAAATCCAGACTCCGGGCTGCTATGCCCGACCTGGGAATTGAACCCAAGACCTCCTGCTCAGCAGTAGTGCTTGCAACCACTAGACCAACGAGGCAGTTACCAAGAGCTCTCACGACGAGGTCCCGTAAAATCAAACTGAGTATTTACTACAAAGTATGTAGGATTCTTTATGGTATTGTTATGACGGCTCTTCCATAATAATTATAGCATCGACTTTACATCCATATATTCACATAGAACCCTTTCCCTAGTTTCAACCAAGCGTAAACTTACATACATTGTAGTTTTTTTTTCATCATTTTTCATATACATTGGAAAATGTTGTATAAAAGCAGAAGTAAGTTTTCCTTACAGGTGTGGAAAATAAAAAGAGGACTGCTTGTAATAATATTAGTACTTATTTCCTAGAGCAAAATGTTTATGCTTATAAGCATTGGTCTAGTAATTTTTCTTGTGTTCACACGTTTTCCTTTTTACGCGGGTTGAGCAGGATTCCAATCAAGTAGATGAGTTGGCAAGAATGTGCGCTCAGCAGAAATGTTGGCTTGAGTTTATATTTCATTTTCACACCTAATCTCTAGAATGTCTAGTTGTGGCCCAACCTTCTCATAATATGATGAATAGTTCTAAATAATATCAGGCTGGATCTGTCCGACTACTTACAGTCAACAGAAAGAGAGATCACCGAGCTTTCTCACTACTTATTGGCGATTTCAGACCCGTCTTTATATTCCTTTACCGCTAGTCAGAGTACCATAATATGGAGGCATAATTTGCTTATTCCAGATTTTGACCTACAATCTACAGTGTGTTCTAGTAGGGTTTTTAACTCTGTTTGAAATAATAAACGTCGTTTGCATAGAGACGTCCCATATTCAGATATTTACGCCTATTTAAACGACATGGCATCATATTTTCTCTAGTCCAAACAAAAAGGCTCAACCTATTATTATAATAATACTTTAAAAAATCATTCCATTTCAAACATACAGAGACTATTTGTGCGTCTAGTTCTGTGCCAAGGCTGCCAGACTATTCCGACGTTTGTATAAAGGGACGAGGGCTAACTAATGCCCTAAATTTGTACGAGTCCCGAATATATGGCGACCCTTCACGGACCTATTGTTTAGAATACTACGCGAGTTATTCGTACGACTTGTAAATGTTCTGCTGTGGAACACTTTTTGCGGATTTTACCTTCAAATGGCTTGTTTGCTACTGAACATTTGTCTTGCACATGAAATTTTCTGACGAACGGTCTTGCTGTGTATGGTGATTAGTTTCACTTAATTACCATGTCTAACACTGTTATAGGCGGTTTTTTACATTATATGATGACATGGCCTTGTCAGCCCGCGAAACTGACTCCCTATTATTTTCTACTATTCTTAACGAAATAATGTGTGTCCTATTTATATTTGTTATAAAATGATGACACACATTAGTTGCTCCACTCACGGAGGTTGCAAGCACTAAGTAGGCTTTAGATAATCTCTACAGTACTATACATATATATTACACACGATATTGATTTTACATTCTATGATTACCTATACTCACACACTGACTTATTATTTTAAAATTTTTAGGAAAACATATACCTACTTTTACGATGTTTGTAAATATGTGAGCACCATGTATCTATCTCATAATAAAGTTATTTTTCATTGCTTAGTTTTTAATTATTTTTACCTATTATGGTATAGTAATTGTATTCTAGGTGCATCGTCTTCATATAAATAATGTACTCAAACAAAATATTGTAAACATTTTTAAAAGAGTAATGGTGCAGTTTCGTGCCCATTCTTCTCCATACGAAACTACCTTTTGGAAGGGGCAACTAGAATCAATTCTATTTTTGGTAAATTTTGACGTTCAAAAGTGCCTTTTATGATTTGGAATAAATAGTTTCACGTTGACTTTGACTTACACCCACATTACACTCTACCTACTCTTAGGAAGTCAGGTGATGTTTCTTTTATGATCACGCGTCACAGTTAAAATAATAACTAAAAAGACTTGACCTAATTTAAAGAAAACAAAGTATTACTTAATCAGAAAACACCCTCAGAATCAAAACCTTTGTTACTCAAGCATAATCTTATACAAGGTGGAGACGACAATACAACAATAAATTAAACTTCGTATACCTAATGCTGTTCCCAGTCTGCATACAAAAATTCAATCAAATATATCCAATAGTTTAGTCACAGGACATTATTTTACATTTTTAAGATTTTCTACATGATGTATCTAACAATAAGCCAGCGCCGACAGGTTAACGACTTCGGCAATAATCTGCAACGGTAGTATCGGTGTAAACAAAACATGTTGCCAGCTCGCTACTTCAATAACCTTCGCCAAAATTGTTCTTAAATTTTACTTCCCGATGAGAATTAATGCATATAATACCTTATCTCTGAGCCATAAGAGTCATAAAGCGTGTGAAGAAAATTAGATATGAAAATAATGCATGCGGAAGTTATTACTACTTGTTACGCACTCATGTCAATCGTAAATTAAGTATGTGCGAAAGGGATAGATTAGATAGTTTGTTTATTTCTACTTCGCTTTCTTGCCGAAACCTGCAAAAATTGGTGTAGGTCAGTGTGTCGCCGTGATCCTATGACGTCGTACGCGTCATTGTTTCGTATCGCAAGCGCAGGTGTTCCGGTTTCGCTGCCTTTGAAGCGCCCGCCCGCCCGCCGCTCGTTTGTTTATGAAATTGTGATTATCTTAAGACGACTTAGTGTGAATTGTGCGAAATTAGACGCTTTATTTAGTGACAGGACACATACAACGTAGCAATAGGTACCTAGGTAGTTAAATTATTAAGTGAATTGTGCGAAATTAGACGCTTGTCATTGTGTGTTATCTAATCGTTTGTTTTTTTGTAATAACAATGCCTCGTTTTGGTTACACAGCCATGGAGTACACCGACATGATTTTAATTTATGGGGAATGTCACGAAAACGCCGCTTTAGCAATAAGAACATACCGAGAGAGGTATGGGAACACCCGTGTATGTCCTACGGACGGCCGCATTATCGTTCAAGCTGTCCAGAGGATACGGGAAAATGTACCCTTAATCCCGCATTTGGATAGTGCTACTCCAATAGTAACAGTGACCCGAGACGAACGAGTTTTAAATTATTTTGAACGCAATCCTACGTCTAGTCTACGTAGGGCTGCTCGAAATTTTGGTGTAAATCATAAAACCATACACAAAGTTTTAAAACGCGACAAACGGAAGCCTTTTAAATACAAAAAAGTACAGGCGTTGCTACAAAGGGACAAGCCAGTAAGAGAAACCTTCTGTCGTTGGATAGAAATAAAACATTTAGATAACCACGACTTCCTGTACAATGTGATGTGGACTGATGAAAGTACATTTACAAGGAACGGCTTATGGAACCGACAGAATCTTCGGTACTGGAGCTGCGAGAATCCGCATCTAGTACGGGAGACTTCGCACCAGTATAGATTTGCTATCAATGTGTGGGCTGGCATACACAGGAATACCATAATTGGTCCGGTTTTTATTGAGGGCAATTTAAATGGTGCAAAGTTTTTAGAACTTCTCAACGGACCCGTTTCAGATTACACGGATGATCTTCCGCTAAACGTGCACAGCCAGATGTGGTACCAGTTAGACGGAGCACCAGCTCATTCAGTGACGTCTGCCAGAGAGCGTTTGTCTCAAATGTTTGGACAACAGTGGATTGGCCGTTATGGACCAACACGGTGGCCAGCGAGGTCACCGGACCTCACGCCATTAGATTTCTTCTTGTGGGGTCATGTCAAAAATGAAGTTTATTCAACAGACGTTGATACCGTTGATGATTTAAGGAGCCGAATTATAATATCTTTTAATAAATTAAAACAAATGGCCGCTAATAGCGACCTCTTATCAAGAGTAAGAAATAATCTTTTAAGACGATGTAATTTGTGTGTTCGGGTTCATGGCGGACATATTGAAAATTTAAAAATTTAATGGATACTAAGTCTGAATACGATAAGTGATTAACTGATTAAACAGTGATTGTAATTAATAATTACTCGTGGGTGACTGTGACTATTCAGTTAATAATTTGTGATTCTGTGTAATTGTTTTTGCATTCATAAAAATAAATATGGCACAAAAAATCACGTCGTCGTCGCGGGTCCCACGACCCGACGCACCACCTATACATTACCCCGCGCTGTTGCCGCTCTTCTCACAGGTTAGTGAACCAATATTTAAAAATGGTGTTCTGTTTTGTTTACATTTTTATGCTATTTAGTTTGTTTGAAAATATTTTTTTTTTTATTTCGGTTCTAGGATTTATTTGATAGTTTCAAAATATTCCTATGAACTAGTATTACTAGTGTTTTCATTTATTGTTGTATCGTCATCTCCACATTGTATGTTTCTTGAGCTCATATCTTGGTATGAACATAAATTATTGGAACTACTCTGTCGGAGGCGATAGCAACTCAATGGGCAAAGTTGTGCTTGTGTTCGATTCTAATCCGCACAACTATTGTGGATCCAGTCTCCAGTGGATTACGTAAATACGAATGTTGGTACTGTATGTTTAATGTCACGCTATAATCCTTACGGAGTTAGCAAAGGTGGTAATAGAGGGCATGTTTGGTGTTACGTTGGCAAGTTAAAATCAGGGAAACTTTTTGCAAATAATATTCATAATTATTTATTTAACAAATTTACAAAATTACGTTACTTCAAACCCGGAAGAAAGCTCGAATGAACAAACATAACCAACTATTAGACACGACGCCATTTTCGCATTACTGACAAACACCGTACAGAGGAGAATTTACCACATTTTTCCAACGAATAAGCACTAAACTTTGTTCAAAAATACCAGGACGCCAGATCTTCAAAGAGGTAGCACAGTCCGAAGCTAACACCAATGAGGCGATAGATAAATATTAAAATATTCATAGCGTGTGGACAATAGAGGGCGACCGTCGAACGAACGAGTAAAATAGAGTAAATTCAGACACACAGCTATTCGTGGTAAAAGATTGCGTTTCAAACGCTAATACGATTTTTATATCAAATATCCGGCGCTTCGGAGTAACCGTGACGACGCACTACTGCGCTAGTGAGGGTAAAATACCTAATGGATGTCGATATTTAAAATAAATGTATTTTTTGGGTTCGGTGCCCACAGGGTGCCAGCCTTAGCATAGGGTCCCGCCCTATGCTAAGGCTCCGCTATTCATCCAACCGTCTGTTACAGGCCTGTGTCTTTTAGACCGTAATAGGTAGAGACTTGAAATGTTCACAGAGTATATACTATAATGTCCGCTAATAACACAAAATAATACAAATAAAATTATGTCAAAAATGTAGGGTCCCCATACAAAAAAAAAGTAAAATGTATTTTTTCTAATATCGAGTATTAAATATTATGCGGTGGCCCGTAAACCTTCGTGTGCGAGTTTGACTCGCACTGGGTGTGTTTTGTTTCATCCTTTTCAATTTTGTTAGATTGCCCCTCAGTTGTTATTATACTCTACAATGTTTATACAATATACTCCAAATAAAGACTTGGATAATCTACATGTACAAACCCTTATTGAAACTATAACGACCTCATGAGGTCCCTAACTTTAGATAAAATAATATTAAACGGGTTCAGGACTGTGCAATGCTATTTCTTTGAAAAATAAGCAAGTCAAATAAAAACATTTTATCTGAAAAATACCATGTGATTTAGTTATTTAAGTGTCCTCCAAACTTTGGTAAATTGGTATCAAATATTGGGTTTCTCTCAAATTATGGTTTAACCGTTTTAGAAATGTACAGCTTACCCACGGTTTTTACACGAATTCAACCCTGTTTCTGAAGGCCTTAAACATTTGTGTTAGCTGTTTTTGACGTTAATCTGAACACCTACCAACAACAAACATATTAATTAGTTAATATAATATGACATTTGACTACAAATTCAATATGAATTTAGTTACACTTTTAAAAACCGAGATTACCTTCTCTTTTTTTAGTAAAAATACTGTAAAAATATTTCGAATTCAATAACGCTACACTTATTACGAGAACGTATTTTGTTAAGTCGATATTTTGCCCGAAAAACGAGCGTCGGATTCCAATCAACGATAAATTTTGAGAACATTTAATTAAAAAAAATACACTCCAAAGTGGAAAATAGCTATAATTTTGGAAGTTGGTGGCAAAAACGGAAATACAAAACCAAAGACACCGACTTCCTAGATTATAGTTATTTTCCACTTTGGAGTGTATTTTTTTAAATTAAATGTTCTCAAAATTTATCTCTAATCATTATTTTTTTTTTGGAAGCCGATTATTTTATTTTATTGTAAAAAAATATTTTATTTTTCACTTTTTATTTGTGGTATATATACCCCACACGAATGCATATACCACTAATAGCTATGTAAACAACAGTGAAATGGACTAATAAGAAAATAACTCAAAAACCACTCATCAGAACTTGACTTTTATTATTATTGTTATTTATAAATCAGATAACATGATCCATTATGGTTAGTAACACCAGGAGCTTATAAACTATGTTAGTAAGTAAAGAATTTAAATATAAATAACAACTGAAACAGTCTACTTTACCGTCCCAACCACGCTGCTTACCCAGAGCGGGCCACCTCAGGAGTATACTCTTTCCTCCTCCTTTTTTTGAAGTCAGTTAATAAAAAAAAAAAAAAAAAAAACACCAACTTCCAAAAAAACACTACAAAGTAAAAAAGAACTTTAGTTTCGGAACTTGGTGTCTTAGGATCTGTATTTTATTTTTTTGCCACCGATTTCCGAAATTAAAGTTATTTTTTACTTTGTAGTGTTTTTTTGGAAGTCGGTGTTTTGTTTTTGAAAAAAGTTTTTTATTTTTCACTTTTCAAGAAAGAAAGAAAGAAAGAAATCATTTATTTGCTGATAATGTAGGTATACATATAAGTTGGAATAATTATTAAACAAGTGTCCCGATACATTTTACCTTACGGCATGCAAAATATTACGTTTGAATTAGGTAGTAGGTAATACAGATAGGTACAGCTATTACGATTATTATTAGCCATAATCAAATTTAATACGTAGTTACAGATCAGCCTAAAAAAAAAGAAAGAATCAACATAATTATTAAATTAAATACAAATCACTCGCAAATCATACAATGAAGAATTTAATTATATCGTAATGTGTAAAGTCAAAATATTCCAAAACATTAACAACAATCACAATTAATACTAGGTATAGAATTTAGATAATCTGGTAATGTGAAAATCTGTTACTTATGTCAAATTAGAATATAACAACAATCATAAAAAAAAAAAAATTCTCATGCAACACACACGTAAATTTATCAATAACATTTTCCTATATAGTTTTGTCATTTAAAAAATCTTTAATTGTGTAATAACATTTCTCCAGCAACAGTTTTGTTAATTGTTTTTTAAACATGTATATGGGTAGGTCTTTTAAATTTTCAGGTAATTTATTATATATAAGCGGTCCCATGGAAAGGATGCTATTTTTTAATAAGGCTGTTTTATGACCACCTGTGCACAATTGGTTTTTATACTGGGACCTAATTGGTGCTGTGCGTTGTCTTATGTCAATCATTGAGGTAAATTATGTGGTGTGGTGTGCTGTTTATTTAATTTAGTGGGTCAGTTTGTAATTTATCTAATTTACAATAGCCTAATGTCAAATGCTCGATGCAGGGGCGTGAATTGTTGAGGAGTTCTCCTGGTAAGAACCAGGAGAACTGATGGTGACTTCACCTTATGCATTTTGACGAGCATAAATTGCTTAGCAACCATATTAAAGTGCCTAATCGAATCCCAACGGTGAAATACTTATTATTAAGTAGTTCCGGTGGCCATCTGTAGTCTTCATCATCAGTTCCACTTCACCAAATGGTGCTTTTCGAGTGCAAATGCACGAGTTACTATAAAAAATACTCAAATCGCTATAGGATTAGGATAGAGGCCTATAAAATTTGAGGATTTCCCTCGATTTCCATGGGATCTCCTCATCAGATTCTGATAAAAAATAAAACAAACAAACATACAGCCGAACATATAACCTCCTCCTTTTTAGAAGTCGGTTAAAAAGACGTAATAATCCTGCAATGTAGAAGAAACTCTTCCGAACAGTCATTATCTACTCAGAAAACACAATCTTCACACAATCAAAATTCGAAATCACAATTCGTTTATTGTAAACATACCTACCAACGTATTAGTTTTATTACCTACTTACGCTCAACACACAAGACGTATTTCTTAAGTATGTTCTTGGAATTTTTTTTTTCGCAAAATGTAATGTGGAAAAAATTAAATGGGGTTTTGCAGTTATTTAATTATTTTCAATACAATATTGTGGTCGTAATAAAGACACTGCTGCTTAAGATAGTTTAGTAGATTTAACAACTATTCTAGTTTATGAGCTCTCGCTAGCCCATCAGTGTCTTATTCTGAGTAAATAACACAAGCATCACGCCTGTAATACCCAAAGGGTTAGGCAGAGGAGTACCTATAGTTCAGTACTGAATAAATACACCTTAGTATCAAGTTTAGTTGGCTGCCAAGCGTGGCGATTATGGCAAACCGCCCCTTTGGGGAAGTCCTATGTCCAGCAGTGGACGTCTTTCGGCTGAAATGATGATGATGCGGACCAAGTTATCGACAATTCAAGTGAACTGACCTTGTCCCATCCCTAGCGGGCGCTGGCGCACATTTCCGTCTACGTGATGAATAGTCGCGGCGATTCGTCCGCTCGTCATGTAGCGAGCATCTATTATGTGTGAACTGGCCGCTGAACAGCGTTACGTGTGTGTCAACTGGGTAGTGAACACAAAAATACCAATGTTTTGTGTAGGAGTTATGTCTGTTGCTATTAAATTAATACCTATGCCGTTTGTTAGTGGTAGTCAGATAAATAAGATGTTGAGCAGACGAATTCTTCAAACATGTATGAAGCGAGTAGCAATTTTCTTTTAAATATTTAATTGCGATTGAAAGTTTGTTACGCAGTCTAGGTGTGTACCCAGCTGATTGTGATAGTAATCATCCTCTTGTTACATGGGACTTGAACATAACTGGCGAAACACGATTGTACCTAATATTCACTTCTACCTACCTATTTGGGTAATACAGGCATGATGTTATGTTCTGTTATGCTATTACAGTACCTTAGCCTATTGCAGCACACATTAGTCGAAACTGCGAAGCGATATCTTTATTCTTAGTGGTAGTATCTACAAACCAAGGTCTAAGTATAGTCCCCACTACCTAACTAGTTAACAACTATTAATAAATACAAAAGCGCAGGTAACACGCTTTCAGAAATCTATTTATATTTTACATTATTTAGAGCATCAAGTGCCAGGTTCACGGTTGCGTTAATACCACATTTCGTATTAAAACTTTTCATTAAATCCGTAAAGCAATTTCAGTATTCCTATATTATAGAGTCGGGAGGTTTATTCTGTAACACCTCCTTACAAAAAACTTATAGATTGGAGTAAATAAATCAGTTCCTGTAATAACCCGGAGCTATTCATATTTGACTCTCGGCAATACAAGTGCATACATAACGTCATTATTCCCGGGTCTGCGTAATTCCGCAGTTCCGCGTAAGGTGGCCATGACTACAAACAGTAAGTTTTATTTATCAAAGAAAGGAAGGAAAGGAAATAGATAGATAAACCATTTATTTAGTGCACACAAAATAAATAGAATAACACACAAAAGCACAATTAAATGTTAACAAATAACACGAAATGTGGGTGTACTATAGTATTGTATTTTTTTTGTATTGTATACTTCTGCCCGGCCGAATACTGGCGTGACGACATGTGTAATTTACATGTATATAAAGACATTTGAAAGTGACGATGTGCGCATACTTTAAAAAAAAAAACGCAGTTTTGCAATCATCAGTGATGCTGTGCTAGATGTTAGGACCATTCAATTTTATTTATCACGGTTTTGTCCGTCAGAGCTGTGCGCAGGGCCAGATCCTAACTAATATTGTAATTGCCAAAGTGAGTTTGTTTGTTAGGCCTACACGTTAAGTCGGCTGAACGGCTTGGGATGAAATTTGTCACCCGGGTAGACATGACCTGGAGTAGGACAAAGGAAACTTTTTATCGCGCTAGTCGTTCCCGTGGGATAATTTCCGCCCTCCATGCAGGCGAAGCCGCGGGAAAAAGCTAGTTGTGTAGAAATGACTTACTTATTCATTATTTAAAGTTATGTCTACAATTATTTTCCGAATGATGTACTTTTAATCTCAATTTTACGTTATTGTTTAATTATTTAAAAAAAGGTCCCGATTAAAATATCCCCGTAAAGTGCGATCGCGTAGGCACCGTACAGGGCGGGGCAGTGTACTGCTAGGGCGGGCGGCCGCGGAATCTGACCGTAGCATTTTTCACGGACCAAATCCTTCCGGGAATATTAACGCGATCTCGGGATACTTTGTTTATACTTTATGTCTTTCTATACGCTTGATAGTGTATGCTCTTAAACTTTCTGAAGTTTAGAAAATAGAGGGAAGTTCTTTATGTAGATAGCAGATTTGGAAAATATATTGTTTTTACAGTCTTTTGTCAGAAAACCTAGTTATTTATACGTAAAACAGTGTCAAGCCACAGTATTAACAAAAAAAACATGCATTCAAAAAATGCAACCTGAGTTGTTGTTTAGCTACCCTAAACCTTTTAAGGTTATTGTAGTCATCAATATGAACAAAAAATACGTTGTAGGTAAGCATGAAGTATTGTAGAAAAATGCTGCTTTTGAAATGCCTCTTACATAAAATATTATATCCATTGGTCATCTTTCAATATGTGTGAAATCAGCCAGAATCAATAATCATGACCATTTTAAGAAATGTTTTTTTTTTGTTTCTGGGTTTAGAAAACCTAAAAAAAAACATTTTTAATTCTATACACCATGAAAATCGACAAAAAACCTCTGCAACAGAAGCACGAAGGTAAGTCTGACCACATTTCTACGATTCTTTTAGCTCCCATTAAAATTTAATTCGGTCCTCTGAAATGAAAATGTAGCTTTTCCACAATAAAAGAAGCGTTTTTTGTGTTACCGGGTTTTTGGAGATTTAATCGCTAATCCTGGATATGCAAAATTGAAAAAAAGCTAACAAAATTTATATTTCGTGGCACATTTTAATGTATGATGATTGTTTGTGAAATGGGTCATCTTTTCAACTCTGGTTTTTGGTTTTTGGAGTTCAGTGCACCAAGGGCTGTTTCTGATGGGATTATTTTTTTAGTCACTAGATATCTAGCGGTCAAATGAGATCATTTGATTGAATACTAACACATACAATATCTTACTTTATTTATATTATTTTTTATCGTTTGATTACCTGTGTAGCAAATACAAATTCCGGACCGACCACTATAATAATATTTACGATCTACCATACGAAATCAAGGTCAAAGACATATATATTTTGTATAAGCGTTTTAATATCTAACAAACCGAGGGACCCTAAAAAGCGTCAGATTTAATAAAATTAATAATTGAGGATTGTCAAAGTGCTAGCTAGTAATTAGAAGAGACGTGTTACTTAATTAATATTCGCAAAGAAATGCTCGCTGTAACTAACTTAGCGCTACTGATGGAATTAATTGTAATCGTATTAAATTATTTATGTTACTTTAATTATAAATTTCTTGTTTTTTGATGTAACAAACTATACGTTATAATGATGAGAACTAAAAGCATAGTTAGCAGAAAATTGTAAAGCCAAGAATGAGAAAATTCCTGATAATTTAGTAGCGCCTCGTATCAAGCCATTATGAATCTAACAAATAACCAACACACCTAATGGTGAAATTGTTAAATCTCTCGGTTAAAAATACGCCTGAAAATTATCATTTTCATCATCATCATTTCAGCCGAAAAACGTCCACTGCTGGACATAGGCCTCCTCCAAGGGGGGTGTTTGCCATAATCGCCACGATTGGCAGGCGAGTTGGCGATCGCAGTATGGTGTTAAAATGCATAGAGAACGCTGCTGCCCATTCTCTAGTAAGTTCCTTAGTCGCCTTTTACGACACCCACGAGAAGAAATAGGATGGTGCTATTCTTTACGTCCGGCACCACACGGCACAACGTCATCATTTTCATATCAAAACTTAATTTATTCCCAGAGAAGTAGGCAGAGTAATTCCTGGTGGGTAAAATTGAAAACCTTTGCCACGGATCTTACTTAAGCTTCAGTTTTCTTGTAAAGCGGTCCCAATATTACAACGACCGTCATGAAAATATGTAATTTTCACAAGTATTTGACATAAAAGTGTAAAAAAACGCTCTGCATATGGACAGCCATTATTGTTGTTGTATGACGGCACCGCTTTCTTAGGGACCCAAGATTTACCCAAAACCATTAACGTTCAGAATTCTCGCTTACAACTAATATACCAACGAGACAATCTGAAATCATACAAGGCATAATAATATACTAATATCGATGTACCAGGGAATTAGGAAGCCTTAGGAGTTCCTACGCACGTTACACGCCATTTTAACAAGCCACTTAGTACAGTCAATCAGGATCAACAGATTAACAAAGTGATTGTAGGCAGTATCGGGTTTTGTTTCTCTATATTCAGTTGTAAACGTTTATAGGCTGAAATAAGTAAGAGATTATTTGCTATATTATTTCAATATTTTTAAAAACGCAAAAAATGTGCACGCTGATTATCATCAGACTATAAGTGATGTACGAAAGTAAAACCATGTACAGTGCCGAATTAAATGAAATAGGAATAGAAACGGACAATGATAAAGTTAGTTTAAACATGTACATACCTGTTTCCTTGTCTATTAGCGCATAGCTGATAATATTATTATTTTTAGGGTTCCGTACCTCAAAAGGAAAAAAACGGAACCCTTATAGGATCACTTCGTTGTCCGTTTGTCTGTCTGTCTGTCTGTCAGTGTCTCAATACTATTTTTCTGAGGAACGCGTAGAGGTATCAAGTTAAAATTAATATCAAATACGTAAGTCTATGGTCCCTTGAAGCGCTAAACAAATCAAGCTTCCAAGTCAACGCAATAAAAAATACGGCGATATAAGCGACATTATTGCGACATATTTCGATACTCGCAAATAAATCAAAACCTATAGGGTACTTCCCGTTGGCCTAGAATCATGAAATTTGGCAAGTAGCAAGGTATTACAGCACAAATATAGGAAATAGTCCTAAAATTGTAAATTTGTATTTTAATCACATAAAAAAATTGCGAATATCTCGCACATAAATCAAAACCTATAGGGAACTTCCCGTTGACCTAGAATCATGAAATTTGGCAAAAAGCAAGGTATTATAGCACAAGTAAAGGAAAAAGTCCGAAAATTGTAAATTTGTAGTTTAATCACATAAAAAACATTGCGAATATCTCGCACATATATCAAAACCTATAGGGTACTTCCCGTTGACCTAGAATCATGAAATTTGGGCAGAAGCAAGGTGTCACAGCACAAGTAAGGGAAGAAGTCTGAAAATTGTTAATTTGCAGTTTTATCACATAAAAAAAAACATTTTTTGCGATTAAAAACTTAAATTTTCAGTTGGAAAATTGACCGTGGCATGTATCGATGTTTGGGAGAACATGTTTTTCAACTACAATGTTAAGTTTGTTTTAGGGATAAATTCATCCAACTACGGAACCCTTCATTGTGCGTGGTCCAACACGCACTTGTTTTATTAGTAAAGCAGTAACAGATTGGTAAAGCCAAAAATCAATCAATCTACTTCAATCACCAAAAACATCTCATGTCTGTAAACCGAATATTCCACAATGTTAGACGTAATTTCGAACGATTATGAATTTGATATCCATCAGCATGTCTAAAGCTTATTTATACGGCGTAAAAAAAAATATTGTATACAACACGACATGATACATGTTACAGGATATAAAAAAAAGAATTGTTGTCATGAAACATGGCTGAAAATGCGCCAGTAAATGTTGTAGCGAAAAATGCTTCACCGCCCAGTACAAACTAGATTCGGTGATTAAAAACGTATTTTCATGTCCCATTTTTTGGGTAAGGATTTATAATTTTATTTTCGTTTATTTTCGCGATTATAAGGTATAGGTATTATATATATCGACGATAGCAGCGTTCTAAGGCATCATGTTGACGAAAACGAAAGACGATGAGAAATAAGCCAAATTGTCGAACTTAAAAAAAAAAACGTTCAAATTCATGTTGCGAACTTATCTCAGCATGTTAAACTCTTGTCAAAAATGTAGGAAAATTATAGGTTCTTTCTTCTTTTTTCGTTTGAGACTGAAATTAGAATGCGAATGTTCTAAAAAATATGAGAATCACAACATAGCACCTGAGAATTTATTAATTTTGAATGTTTGTTGTAGTTATTAATAATTTAAGTAAACATTATAATTAGAATATTTGTGCGCCATCGACGGCACCACATAGCGTTCATTTTATTATTATTTACTTCTGTACTTTTTTGTTTTCCTATCTTCTAAAAATAAACAAATTTGTATTTGAATTTGAGGATCAGCATTAGATATAATGCTAGTAACAATAATTATGAACTAAAAAAAATCAAGATGGTACCTATGCAACAAACTTTTTTGTATATTCACTCACTGCCATAAGAATTAGCGTATAGATAGATAGGTAAAATACTCTTTATTATGCACCCCATGAGTATAGGTACCTTCCTTGCACCTAAAGGAAAACTTATCAAAATAACCAATTTGAACTAAAATACTTTACATTCAAACTCGCAAGCAGCCCCTAACTAACCCTAGCTCGCTTATTACTATAATATAATAAAGACAATATTTCCGAACTAACTCCAAATAATATTGGGACTTAATCAATTTGCTGTCGCACGCAAGTACACATGCGGTACGAGCGGCTCCGGGTGCTTTCCATATATTATTCAGCGCAGTATCGGGCAATGCTGCTCTGCTGATATTAGGCAACTGCCGAAATAAGGAGCGACATACTTACTGGCTCCGGAACGGGAATAGAACCTGTTTGTTTGCAGTGTTATGGTATGGAATTTACGAGGACAT
The DNA here is from genome assembly GCA_963921375.1 of Tiliacea citrago. NCBI lineage: Eukaryota > Metazoa > Arthropoda > Insecta > Lepidoptera > Noctuidae > Tiliacea > Tiliacea citrago. The sequence continues at coordinate 27,634,639 of OY992786.1, forward strand.
TTCTCTCTAGATTGGAAGATGCAAACACATTTTTTTTGTTATTTCAGAATATTGTAATAAGTGTGAATGGAAAAGTGTCAGCTTAAAATACAGATAAATGGATGGATGATGAATTTCATGAATAATGTGGCCGAAACCGTCGCCCACTTCACTGTTTTAATAAAAATATGCATTCGATGAAAGAATTATGAAAGCTTTATTTTTTAATAAAATTTATATTGTGTATTCACGGGATTTAACTTTTATTATAACTAGCTGATCCGACAGACGTCGTCCTGTCGAAATTTCAATAATTTATACAAATATCAAAATCAAATCAAATCAAATCAAAAATGTTTATTTTCTAGAAAATACATACAAATTCAAGGATAGATCTTATGTCCTAAAAGTCTTTGTATTCTGCCTGCAAGCAAGCGTGCAAATTATTTACTTACGTCTATTTATGTAATTATTATCATGCAATTAATATTATTACAATTATTCATTTTCATTCAATAGTACATACCTAACATTAATTTTTAAATTCCATAAATTCCTTAATGCTATAGAAACAACTCTCTTGTAGCCAAACGGTCAATTTTTTTTTAAATAGATTACCCTGCAACAATTTTAAATCATTTGGAATGTCATTATAAATCAGTATACACATATTAAACACATTTTTTTTATAAATATCTTTATGACTTGGTGGTTGATACAATAAGTTGTGAAACTTAGCCCGTTTTTGTCTTGGTAGAACCTCACTACGTTGCTTAAAGTAATGCGAGTGATTCTTGGTAAAAACGCAGATATCTCTTATATACATACAGGGTAGTGGAAGAATGTTACATTTTTTAAAGAGAGGTTTACAACTATCTAAGAACCATGCTTTGTTTATAACCCGGATGTACATTATAAGTCCATAGCTTAGGACAGATGACACATAACCGTGATAAGCCGAAAGAGCAGCTTTTACAGATACATTTTGTCTTAACTTTTTCAACGCAAACACAAACCTATCCAGTTTCTGACAAATATGTTCCACATGGCATTTCCAATTTAGATGTTTATCTACAATAAGTCCTAAAAATTTTAATTCATTCACTTGATGTACTTTTTCATCTTTGCAATTAATGTCCAAAGGTAAATGTTTGGTATTATAGGAGTTACATTGTATTGATTTCGTCTTACTAATGTTTATATTCAAATTATTACTCTCCATCCAGCTTATTACATCTGATAGGGTCTTTTCGGTGACTGATTTGTAATCTTTTTTTGTCGTGACATTTTATAATAACTGTAGTATCATCTGCAAAAAGGATACATTTCTGCAAAATGGCCTCCGGAAGATCATTTATATATAGCAAAAAAAGTAAAGGACCGAGAATGCTACCCTGAGGCACACCACACTTATTTATTATTGCTATTGAAGTAAAAATCTCTTTGGTATAAATTTTGTAATTTTTCTTTACTACTTTGTATATCTCGGTACACTGTTTCCTGTTTCTTAGATAGCTAGCTAACCATTCATGAGCTTTTCCTCTTATGCCGTAGAAGTCCAATTTGTTTAAGAGCTTCGAATGATTCACAAAATCAAAGACCTTGCTCATATCTAAGAAGAGACACACCGGTGGATTGCCATTGTTTATGCTTTCTGTTACAAGTTTAATTAAGTTAAAGATTGCAAGAGCAGTTGAACTACCCTTACGGAAACCAAATTGCTCTTTGCATAATATTTTATGTGTATAGAGAAAATTATTTAACCTGATAAGCATTGCTTTTTCAAAAAATTTAGACATAATAGGTACTATGGTGATAGGACGATAGTTATTAGGGTCTGACTTGTTACCCGTTTTAAAAAGTGGTTTCACGATAGACATTTTTAACTGCTCAGGAAATACACCTTCCGAGAACGATAAATTTATTATATGCGCTATTGGATGACATATCCAAGTAGCACACGCTTTCAAAACTTGCGTGGCAATGCCGTCATATCCACTAGTCTTGCTATTATTTAGGGACATAATGATTTTATATACTTCTATCGCGTCTACAGGGTTCAAGAAAATAGTATTTAAATCTTTGTTATTTTGATTTAGCTTAACATTATTAGAATTAATTGGCTGATTGGATGTCAAATTAATAAAATAGTAATTAAATATATTACAGATGTCTAATGGATTGTTATATGTCACATTATTTAAATTTAATTCGTCAATGTCATTTTTAAATAGGTCATTAGTACTTATAGTTGAGGAAATAGCATTCCAAGTAGCTTTACATTTATTTTTGTGCTTTTGTATTCGCCCTGTCATCACAATTTTATGTGCTTTCTGTGCACATCGTTTAAACACACGAGTATAAAGTTTATAGTTTTTCTCATTGTGTTTTTTATTAGTTTTACTACTTATGAATTTTTGATATAGCCGACGCTTCGTTTGACTAGACTTTTTAATGCCTTTCGTTATCCAGTTTTGTGTGACTGGTTTATTATTAACTTTAACCTTAATTACCGGAAAGCACAGATCGTAAAATAAAGTTAATGTTCCATAAAATGAATTAAAAACTTCTGATACAGAGCCAGAGCTAAGTGTTTCCAAAAATGAAAGAGACGACATACATTCGCAAAATTTAACGAGATTATCCGAACAGTAGTCACGCTTCAATTCAGACCAATAAGATATTGTTTTGTGTTTTTTCGCTTTTATAGTAATCGTTTGTGCCGTTTCGTGATCTGACAGGCCGAGGTGATGAATTTCTGCCTGAACATTCTTAACGTTGCTGGCGATTTGATCAATGCAAGAGTTCGCCCGTGTTGGTGATTTTATGTGAGCTTCAAAATTATAGTTATGAAGTATACTTAAAAGTTCCTTCGCTGCACCGCTATGTTTTAAAATGTCGATATTCCAATCACCACAAATTATTATTTTCTTTCTTTTGTATTGGTATGTCAAGTAATTTAACAAAATGTCAAGTTTATGAAGAAAGATACTCATTTGTGCCTTTCTCTGATCAGGTATTCTATAAACATTAACAACTATCAGGCTCAAACCAATAATCTCTACGCCACAGCATTCAAAATAAAATTTCGTAGCTAGATTTGAAGGAATACTCAATGTTTTGGTGTTAAACATCTTATTAGTCAAAATACAAGTCCCCCCTCCCCCCATCCCATCGATTAAAGGACATTCCGGGGACAGCCCGGAAAACTTTAAAATGTTATCTTTCCATAAAAACCAAATTTTGACTTACGAACATTTTAAAATAAAACGCGCTTACTACCGAACAACATTTAATTTTATTATTTTTATGGATAGATAGATTTGAGCAAGAGACTCTGAACTCGACTGATCTCTACTAAAAATCGCTAGTAGAAGAGTACGCTACGCCAGCGCTACGACGTAGAACAGTGCGCTACGTCGGCGCTATGACGTAGAACAGTGCGCTACGACGTAAAACAGTGCGCTACGCCGGCGTTACAACGTAGAATAGTGCACTACGCATGCGCAACCACGTAGAACAGTGCGCTACGCATGCGCTACGACGTAGAACAGTGCACTACGCCGGCAGTACGACGTAGAACAGTGCGCTACGCCGGTGCGCGGCGTTCCGACGTAGAACAGTGCGCTATGCTGGCGCTACGATACGGTACCATAGTCCGTCTTCGTTTTGTTATGCATAAAAATGTCAGAGTTGTGTTAAGATCCTAACAAAAGTGCTTATAATATTAAGAGCATAGATCATATTCATAGGTCTGACAGATATACCTACCTATTGTAGTATAGTAATTTTGTTCTAGGTACATCGTCTTCACATAATTATAATTGTAATTAATTTATACAAAAGATTGTAAAACATTTTAAAAGAATAACTATGGTGTTTACTTTTGGAAGGGACGCCTAGAATTAATTCTATTTTCTTGTAAATTTTGACGTTTAAATTGCCTTAATGGCCTACTTGAACTGACTTGACTTTGACTTTACAGTTGTATCAATTTTTTTGGCTAGGACTTCATCATCATCAGTACCATTTCAGCCGAAAGACATCCACTGCTGGACATAGAAATAAGAATCATTTATTTGGAATAAATATAGGTGCTACCAGTTGTAAGAGTTGGTGGTTTAAGTACAGTCCATATTTTGCCTATTTAGGGCACGCAAATTAATTTTACCTAATAGGTACTTACTTATTTTACTAAGATATACGGAATATACAGGAAAATATCTATTAGGATTTACAAATTGCCACGGAACAAATAATTGTATGACCTACAAGTAGTTGTTCCGGGTCTGGCTGTTTGTATATGTGAGTTTAAATGTTTGTAAACGCACCCACGATACAGGAGAAATTCCTAGTGTGGAGCAACGTTTAAAAAAAAATTTATAAACATATTTTTTTGTATATATGTGTACATTTTAATTAAAAAAAACATACAAAACTTAAATTCTAAAATAATATTTTTCTTTAGGTTGCATAGGCATCCCGCAAGCGTCACCAAATCATATCACATCCAGCGGATTTCAGCGGCCTTCACAAGCTAGGACTCGCATAGATGTTATTGCCATATGCGTGGAATTTCCAAGAAAGTGTCTGCTATTACAACCTTTAAATCCGCTACGGAAAATTTAGCCGTAATCGTCACGTAATCACACACACATAACCTGCAAACTGCACATGTCCCCTCAAAGCTGCGGTCATTACTCCGCGGACCGTTTTTATTCGCCGCGCGTACAATAAAGTGCATTGTTTTTGCGGCCGCGGACGATCGCACGGCGCGGCGTCCCACGAGCGAGATACGCTGACATATTCGCACTGGTCGCAGGATCAAGCGAATAGCTTTACGTGGGGCGTTTTTAATGACATTTTAGTGGTTCTTCCAATATTATAATTTTTATTCAAAAATCTGATAGGCCATCCCCTACAACAAAAGTTACACTATCTTAATATGTGTCGTATGAAGTAAACAGCGTCTTCCTTTTAAAAATAATCACAGCTAGAATTCATCGGCTAAGCGTGGCAATTTTTAGAAGTCATTTGAATACGCATGTTTTGCAATGAACTTTTACAGGCACTTGAACTTATACCAGTTGGTTGAACAAGAGTATTAACTAAGTAAGACTTTTATTTATAACATATTGCCCCAAAAAAGGAATTTCCCTGTATTGTAGGTACATTTATAAACACAGCTCTTATATATTGGTACTTATGTACAAACAGATTCAAAACGATTGTTTGTCGGCCATTTAAACATTTCTTTAGAACGGCCATCGAACACACATCATGTCACGCATCAGCTATGCGGGCAGCCACGGCGCCAGCCATACCTTCTAAACTAAATCTTTGCCCTGAACTTAGACTATAGTGAGACTCGACTCACGTCGATAAATAAAATGTGGCAAATTTATTTATTTATTAAATACAGAACACCAACAGTTTATACATTCAACAGTGGTTTGCAATAGTAATTAGGAAAGGTATTACTGCTAACCCATACACAAATATAGGTGTACCTACATAAACAATAAACCTGCCAAGTGCGGGTCGGACCACGGTCAATGAAGGGATTCGTAGTTGGGATGAATTTATCGCAGGAACAAACTTAACATTGTAGTTGAAAAAAATGTTCTCCTTTATATCAATATCATCATCACCACCAGCAGTCCACTGCTGCCCACAGGCGTCTCCTCTCGCACGCCATTCAGCTCGATTCTCAGCAACTCTCATCCAGCTGCTAACAGCCACCCATATACGTCACGTTCAATTCTCCAACTGCAAATGTTAGTTTGAAATCGTAAAAAAAAAAACTAAAAATTTTACTTTTGCTGTAAGACCTTGCTTCATGCCCAATTTCATGATTCTAAGGCAACGAAAAGTACCTTAGAATTTTTTGTTTTTGCAAGAATAAGAATATGTCGATTAAAAATGGCCGTATCTTTTTATTGCGTTTACTTAGAAGCATAATATTTTAGATCTCCAAGGGACCGTAGTATTACGTATTTGATATTAATTTCAAATTGATACCTCCATGCGTTCCTGAGCAAAACGGTCTTGACAGACAGACAGATAGACGGAGGGACGGACAACGAATTGATCCTATAAGGGTTCTGTTTATCCTTTTGAGGTATAGAACTCTAAAAAGAACAGACCTTTGACAGAAGCCGCTCATAAACTAGAAAAAGTAAAATTAAACAAAGTAGGTAACCAAAACAGGAGCTAGGAATGATGAGTCATAATTACATACGACACACATTCACATTTTACATTAAATTTTAGAATATTCTCAAAAATAACAAACATGTTAGTGTATAGTGATATGCACAAACATCCTTACTGAGGACAAATATCCTGAGGGCTGCAAATCTTGCTCCTTGTGGGGGAATCGAAGCTTAGAAAAAAAAAGTGCTGATTCTCAGCCAAGTTTGAATAAATGACTTTTGACTTACATGCGAGAACAAAAACGGGGGCTTCGATACGCAGGGACAAGTAAATAAACATTTCCTTGTAAGGCATTTTCTGGGATTATTTCCATGGATAAGGTAATATAACACACTAACCAACATTTATTTTGACACAATGAAAAATACAGCCAGAATGGGCAGCAAAATTAATTGTTTATCAAATTGACACAGTCAACAATTTGACGTGTTAAGCCGTTTCATACAGCTATCTAAGAATGACTGCTGTTATTTAAATATAAGAAAAAAAATTGTTGGTAGTCAATTTGGAAAACAATTACTTTCACTGACTATTGCTTTATTGGTTATTACTACTAATTCTCATAATATTTCCCTAAGTAATCATAGTTTAGCGAGACGCTTAAATTTTTAAGAAACGCATGTATTAGACTAACATACGACACCTTACTAAAAGAAACGATTGGTAAATAAAACCTATCCATTAATGACATTGAAACTACTCATAAGTATTTCAAATCACTTCCGTGTCCAATAATATCAATTTGAAAACTAAATAAAACAGACATAGCCGGAATTTGGTTGGCCCCAGTACGGTCGGCTACGATTATACTGAGAGACTGACAGCTGACCTTATCACGACTTGACATAACTCCGGGCACGCGAATGTCACGCCAACTGTACTGCTCAACTATGTATTACTATAGTTCTAGATATTTCTCTGGGAATGCTAGTGTTGAATATTTTGGTTGTTTATGGAACATAATGACTGATAGTTATTTATCATTAACAGTGAAAATTTCCCACCTATCTACAAGCGACCACTCACTGAAAACATTAACCATGATGAAATCGAAAATTAGTAAGGTTCAAACATTTTGTCAGGATTGTGTTTACGAATTCTTCTAAGAAATATGAGTGAAGGCCAAAATACACCACAAAAGCAAAATGTATGCCTCTTTATAGCCCGTCAGATTTTCCATTAATTAAACAATTGCTTTTTCTGAATCGTGTTCCTTCATCTTCTGCTTCATCGACATTAAAGCAGCAATCTTCTTTTGTCCCAGTAATCGTAAGCACAGCTCAACTCGCTCTCAGTAGAAACACACTAATTTTTCATTCGCGCCGACAGGTAGCCCTATCTCTGTTTGCATCCTATTTACAGCTCCCTCGGACAGTTAAAAGGAGTCAAAGAAATGCCTATCTTTTCCGTTTACACGTTTGCTGTGCTAACTTCGCTGGGGCGATGTCTGTGCGTGTGTGTGTGTGGGTGTGCACACACGACACATGCTGCACCAGTGAACCAGGGCTGCCACTGGCCTACTTTTCTCCGCCACGTCCGGGAAATGGGATGTTTGTGAAGATCCCTGGCGCTAATTACAAGCTTCCTTTCACACGCTCGATGGAGCTTTTTCGAATGTTTATCACGTATTCAGTATGTCGCAGTTTCTTTGAAATTCGGGATTTGTTTAACGTTTTAATCAAGTTTGCAGCGGAAACCCTAGGCGTGTGCCTGTGTGCTAATGTGTGTGGATGAGAGGCGCTTTGTCGTAATGCACACAGCGTCATTAGCATGGAGCAAGTCGTGGGTGCAGTCATAAAAATTTCATTTGTCAATCTGCAGGCTCGGTCACTGCAGGCATTGAGCAACCTCGCGCGGGTGGAGGCACTTTATGCTATGAGGTTTTTCTTATTATCATTTTTAAACTAGTTTTTAGGTAAAGCCTGCAGGAATGTAAAAATAAAACTAAACCACATAAAAAATTAAGTATTAACCTGGTGTTGTATTAAATAATAAATCTTGGCTACTAAAATTTGTTTTCGCAAAGGTAATTAAATATAAATTTTTGTGTAAGAACAGCACGACTTCTGTGTCCTCCCACAACTCCGATGGGCATACAGTTTTATCAGAAAAGGCTGAATAAAGAAAGAAAGAAAGAAAAAGCATTTATTGGGACTCGCACAGATCACAAATTAAACTTAAACACATTCATAGAAACATAAAGAACAAAAATAAAACAAATAGAAATAGGAAAAAGATAGGGGTCGGCACAGCAGACAGAGCTCCGGCGGGATCTCATGGCGACATGGAGAGCCCCCAACCCAGCGTGGGCACGCCACGGTCGTGGCGATAAGTCCCCTCTTTGAGGAGTGGCTAGAGAGGCGCCACGGCGTCCTCACCTTCCGCCTGACGCAGGTCCTCAACGGACACGGTTGTTTCGGGAGGTTCCTGTTCAGGATAAAGCGGGAGGAAACGCCCAGTTGTCGCCACTGTATGGATCGCCTGAAGGACACGGTGGAGCATACGGTGGAGGTCCGCCGTATACTCCACCAAGCTGGGCGGAGCACCGCCGTGTCCTCACGGAGGCGATCGGCGGCGGCGATCTCTCGCGTCCGGCCCTGGTTCAGGCCATGGTTCGGAGCGAGAGTGCATGGGAGGCCGTCACCTCCTTCTGCGAAGCAGTAATGCTAGCGAAGGAGGAGGCGGAACGCGTGAGGGTGAGCCAAGGTTCGCGCCCTCGCGCCCTTAGTCACCGCAGGAGACGTCCCGGGCGTCGGGAGTCGCAAGCCGATTTCCAGCCACCGTAGGCGCGGGCCTGCGGACGGTGAGCGATGGGTAGCTCGCCGTCCGATAAGGACCAGGCCCGGGTCGATGGCGCATTGTGTTCCACGCGCGCCTCAAAGAGATGTCAGCACCAACTGACGGGGTCCGTGAGGACCAATGCCTGCCAGGGTTGCGAGTTTGTCCGTAAGGGATATCGTGGCCCTGGAACACAGGCAACGGAAGGAACACGGGTGGGTTTTAGTCAGTAAAAATCTGACACGCCCTTCCGCTCCGCCCAGAGCGGGAGAAGTTATTTGAGAATTTCTTACCCAAAAAAACAACATTAACATTGAGCGATATGGCGCATCCTGCTACGAGACGAAATTAATCAACTCCAGCTGCAGGGAAAATAATTATGTAATAGAGTTAAACCTAGGTAGTATGAAACATTTGTTTACGTATGAAAAAAGTTAAAATTATTTTACAATTTTGACCGATCATCAGTAATTTCATACAAGTTTATTAACTACGTTACGTACGATTGTTAAAAGACCATGACTAAAGCTGAAATAACGATACCTTAGTGTCTTTTCGCTACACGAAACTGAAGAATTTATGTCGTCGTTACGTAGCGCAAAAATGAACAGGTGAAAAATATTCAAAAATTCGCAAATGATTAGTGTGCGCTATCATCTAACAATTCCACCAATCCGAACGGTCGAAATACTCTTTGACGCGGGCCGCAGAGCTTGCGCGGCGCCAGTCAGTAGTCGCCGCGATTCCGTGCCGAGCGAACGTGTCGCGCGCTCCACACACCGCCTGCATCTCGCAGCGAGTGAATTGTGAAACGAAAAAAATAAAACAACACCGCAGTGAAAGTGCATGTGTCAGTGGATTTAGATATGCATTGTGTTTGATGTGTATAGAAAACGTGGATTGAAGGTATTGTGTTCGATAATTCAATAGTTTAGTGTGCCGGCATCCCGTATTCCAGGTAGGTACAGATTAAATCTTAAATGAAATGTATTATGAAATTGTGATTATGTTAAAGCGGTGTTAAAAACTGTTTTGAAATGTAAACTAATGTAAGTAATGTAAATTCGATTGCAAGCCTTTTCCTTTAAAATATCACGATGAGTATGCATGTTTTTTCATGCACGCTTGAAAGGAAACCAACTTAAATAGCGAGCATGGGTTAACTACGTGCGGTCCCGCACTGGGCGCCAATTTTCTTTGGTCCCACTGTGGGCGCCAATTACTTTCTGCGAAAAAGTACTGCACGAAACATTAGGGGAAGTTATTTTAGTTAAAAGACACACATATTTTCGGTGTATTTTACGACACAATTTAATTCCCTAAACAACGTAAAAGCCTTTTTAAAGCAAATTATTCTCGGAGTATGCATTATCTAATGGCTTGTTAAACAACAAAAGGCTACATAATCGAATAAATAAACCTTTTAGCCTTGTTTTAACATGTATTACGTGCGTAAAAAGGTAGAGAACGTCGTTAGAACTTAAACGTTTAAGCGAATCTTTAATGTATTCGCGAAAACATTTTATTTTCAATTTTATGTTATGTTTTTTTATCTTCAAATTGTTTTATTAACCTATTGATATTTAATATAATTCCTGATAAAAATAATATGGTAAAATCTTTACCATGCTTATATAATTTTTCATACTAAGTGGGACTAAACTTGAGAATTGGGTTTTCTGAGAATATAGGTCTTAGGCTTGACATTGATTAATTAAACAATTAATTAGAATAACAGATTCTTTGCTATTTGAAGTAGCTGTTGTAATAAATAAATAGAAATATGAAATTGGGCTTGGAAATATTTTGAAAAATGCCTTTTTAGATAACATTACTATGCTTTTTAAGGCTCAGAGGTAGGCACATGGTTTTGGATTGACCAATTCCACAAATAACAGTTTTTTTTTAATTATTCTCCATTTGTACGTTATTGATATTATTATCCTATACTTATTTATAAATTCAAAATATAAAATAAAATGATAGTAACCTTTTTTGCTTGAATGAGCTGTGATACTCTTATGGTCTATGTTTAATAGAGCATAATTCTGTCTATCTTAAGTTCTATTACTTCATGACACACTTGTTATTTTAGATTTGATGCAACAATGCCTTTGCATTTGATGAGCAGATTTCTAGGCACTTTTGCCTAGAAATCTGCTCATCAAATTCATAATCTTTAGAATCACAGTTTTTCTATTAAAATACCAGTTCCTAGTAATATGGTTAAACCACATAGTACTTCGTGCTGAATATTATTTATTTAAATGAATATGATTCTCCCAAGTAATTTTCAGTGAAGCTCTTGCAGCAAATTTATCGATGGCCTAGAAATATCGACATTGCACAATCCTGATTAATATTTCATAATATCTATTTGTGCTTCTGCTTTTAGTATTAGATAAAATCAATGACTGTTCGACAATTTCGTTTAATTTTGGTTCCCTTTTTTATCGTTTTTTTTAATAAATCGGTAATTCATAAATAAATTAAGTCCACTGGCTGTTTAATCCACAATAATCGGAAGCAACACCAGTAAATATTTTTGTTTTTATCTCAACTCCTGCAGTTTAAACTTGGATCGTTACTAAACTTTGGGAACGTGTTTTACAATATTTGATCAATGACTTTCTTCTTACTTTTTTCTTTGCTAAGAGCGTTGTTCCGAAGTTCTATTTTATGTTAAAACGTGCGACCGAGGCAGTGGTTAGGGATACTTTCATGACGTTATGTTTACCGAGGATGTTATTAATGTTGCTTTGAATTAAAATGTTTTTACTTGTGGGTGAGCTATTAGATCTGCGTTTAATTAAATTTCTATAGTATGTGAGAGTAATATTACTAAAGCGGCATCTAAATAAAAAAATAATAGTTGTTCCATATTTATTTTAAAAATACCGTTTGTTTAAAAAGATAAAACCTAATGAAAATTTCAGCTCTTTGCTGTTTCAAAAAAAGTAAATACCTAGATAAAAATAAGTTTTTATAGTATCGGTACGGTCAGGGAAATTAATTGTTGATCAATTTGGCAGACTACGTCAATTATTTGACTTGTTGTAGCCATTTCATACAACTGACAAAGAATGACAGTTGTGATTTGAATAAACGGACAATTTAAGTTGGTCGTCCGTTTGATAAACGATAATTACTTTCCGTGGTTTCACATTAGTAACCTACCACTTAAACTTCTTCAATGAATGAAATACACCTCTTCAAAATATATAACAAGTTGCTAAAAAGTGACCAATTCAAATTAGGTTTGCACGAATTCCTCGTTGCAAAATGTTACTATTCAATTAATGATTATTTTAATTTAAGATGACTGATTTTATCTGGAATGGCACCACAAATATAATGATGATTGAAATTTTGATTTGACTTGTGTACTTTTGAAAGTAAGTCAATTTAAAATGTATTCTATAAATTCAATGTGGCGATTTGTACCTAATATATTAATTTGCACACCTAATTAGGTTATAATGCTATGTACCTTTTATACCTGTAACACCTTTTCAAACATGTTTTATGCAAATAAATTATTTGATTTGAAGAACCTTAACCAAACTTATATAATATTGTCAAAATCCTATTCATGCATATAAATGTAGCGATTCTGTGATTTGAGTACATTACCCGTAGAGGGCGTTAGTGAAACTAGTTTGAAGTAGTAGTCCCAGGTTATGTGTTTAATAAATGATTAATTTGACGCCCCATCGCCCCGGGCGACCACACCCACTCACTTATGTATACAATGTGCCTGAAAAAGGACAGACTGTACTGATCTGGTCTTGTTCCGAGTTTTTGGACTGCAAATTATATTGAGGCAATAATAATAATACTTTGTGGGTCACATGTGAATGAAGTAACATAATATTTTATGATTTCATAAACAACGGAGCAGATTTTTTGCAAATTAGCTAAAGGTAAGAAGAAAAACCGTAAAATTCGTAAGAATTAATAAATTAAAAATCACCACACGTAGCACATTCTGTCTAAATCTCGCTAACTGACGTCTCAAAACCCTTATCTCGAGGTATTTGTTGGTCAAAGATAAAAAGCAGTACAATTGAGATTTGTATTGGTAAAACATCGTGTGGAAACGGCATGTCATAGAATCAATAATTCGATGAATCACTGGGCCCGTGTGGTGGATTATAGCCCACTCCCTCTTGAAGAGAGGAGGCCTGTGTCCCAGCAGTGGGAACATTGTAGGCTGATTATGCTTATTGGTGAACAAAATGATCGGTAGTAACGTGCCCGGCGCCCACTGACTGGCTTATATTTTACGAAAGCATGATTGAGTTATTCTCATCATAGTTCGTGTCGACATAAGAAAATAAGAAGTACCTGCCTTGTTTTTTAATATGATGTCACCAAAACATGGTTAATTTAGATGAAAACTTTTGTTTTCAGTGCACTGGTACCTCGGCCCCGCATCCGTGTCGATACGTGCATCGCGTATTTCGCGAGCTCCTATAAATAGGTCAGCCGTGCCATCGTCATATTGACTAGTGGAAGTCAGAACCTTACGTAGTACGTGCATTTATATAGGTTTATTGTAAATTTGTAATGTAGCTTCTTTAAATGTCGTAGAGGGATAGGTATTTCTTATTGAAAGAGTTGGATCAATAAAACATAATTATGGAAATTAAAATATATAACTCTGTCACTGAAGAGTAGTTTCAGGACTGAAGCGTATAGTGCGTATAAGCGTAGGTGCAAGGTGTACAAGCAGAGACACTTTAGCTTTATTTCTGGGATGGCGAAGCATAACTGCGATGCCTTTGCAGATGCGGGCAACTTACTTATGATCACTTGTAATCTGCCCTGCGTGTTTGCTAATCAGTAACATAAAAAGCTCTCGAAATTAAACATTTATGCAATTAGGTACTTACTAATTCCCTAATGTATCACAATTTGTTTAGAAAAGTTCAATACAATCCTACCAAATAATATTTGTACATAAACCGAATCGGGTTTTTCAATATTTCTTGCCATACGTAAAAGATATTTGAATATAAAGTTTGCGAGGGCCAACAGGATCCAATTCTGGCACCTCATCGATTACTTTCAAATTCAAGTTGAGCCGAACTTGTGGGATGTCGATAATTTCTCCATTGATATTAGAATCCCGAACTTCGCTCCCTCGATCCGAATATTTTTTTTACGAATCCAAATATGATTTTGAATACATTCTTGATGATTGTATCTAATATTTTTTGGGTAAGGATTTCATTTGGAATTAAATATGTTGAAATTAAATCTACTTTTTTAATTTGATGAGCTCTTTTTTTAATTTGAGAAAGGAGTGTGGTTGTTCAATTAGGTAGTTTGTTTTTAATTATTCAAATGTATTAGATTTTCAGGAGTTACCCTTGTTTCATCAAAAAGAAATTGACAAATTATCACTTACCAAACAATTTTCCGCATAATCTCATTTGCCAAGTTATTACTTAGCATTAAATTTTTTCACAATTAATAATTGTAACGCAAACCTAATGTTTGGCAAGTGTACGTTTAAACAATAACTTGTTTACCAACTAGTACTTTTACCAATTTTAATGTAGGTAGTCAAATATTTCAGTTGGTAAAACATAATACTACACTAAATAACACGATACTAAATGTTTGGCTTATTTTTTTTTGCGTAAAAAAACGTCAGTTTTCAACGTTTTGTTACTATTTCTATTCAGTCAATTGCAACCTACAATTTTTTTTTTTCTATTTAATCTAGTGTTTTTTTTTATTATTAACCTAATCTAACTAGTTTGGTTGCGGGTAGCCTACTAAAAATAATTAATACAATTATTTGACTAAATGTTTACTGTCTAAAAAATGTTTGCTGTAATAAATCATTTGATGAAAGACCAAATGCCTTAATGACATATCCTTGCTAATATTCTGCCGAGTAAAATTTGTCCAAATGAAAAATTGCGTACTAAAATCATTCCAAATATTGCAAAAATTTGTTTGGGTAGTGAAATTTTGTCAAAATCTTTTCGACAAAACCGCTGGATCCCGATTCACAGAAATCAAACTGAACTAAATAATTTCTGAGAGAGGTTTTATTTATACAACCGAGTATTTAAGATATGATCATTAATTTAATTTATTCTATTAGATGAAAAATTTAATCTTTTTGCTAAAGAGATTGCTTTAATATTGGAGTACATAGCGAGATTATTATCAAATCTGTAATAGATTAATAAATATAGGTAGATTTTGTAATCATTCGTATGTTCTTAACATCATCATTTGATCATCATCATAACAGTGGAAAGACGTCCACTGCTGGACTTAGGCCTCCCCCCACCGCCACTTCGGCCGGCTTCTGGAATAATTCTCTTCAAACAACATCTTTTAATTCAAGTCTAGTTCATACATTCTTCACTTGTTTCAACGGCAATCGCTAAGTTTCAAACGAACGCCCGACTCCTTTCACATTAACCCTGTTACATCATCAACAACTAAATCAAACAACATCGCGTTTGCAGTCCCGTTCTCATTACTAGCAGCTTATATTAGAATCACTAATTAAAGAGCAGGTTCAGTCAAAATAAATGTAATCCTACACCACATCGAGCGATTTAGCACGCTATAGCACGACACAAGTTAAAGGTTCCATCGGAAAAAATCTCAAAGATGATCCAGTTTTCAGCTACACTAACACAACTCATTTTACATTTCGTATGAAGCACTAACTTGTATGATAATAATGTAATTAAACTGACAGCTGTCAAATGGTATTTTTTAAGCTCCATTTAGGTACACGGCGCAAGTTTATTGCCTGTACCATGCCATACAATTTAAGCACAATTGTACAATTGTACGGCACCGTCTAAACAACACGTACAATTGTTGCACGATACGGGCAAGTTACGTATAGTTGGTATAGAACGGATCGGAGGTTGGGAGGTTGATGGGGTTGCCGCGCTACTGCAGAGGCGAGAATTTATGGTTTTCAAGCCATCATGCGCAACCATTGCGCTTCCACCATGCGCAGGGTACGCGGCAGCCCCAACAACATCCTGAAAACTATAGCTGATAGGTGGGACAGCCCCATACTGGGACATTGGATACGCCTACATGCCACTGTGGTGTAGTAATTTATAGTTTGTGTTGTTTTTCTGGTAGATTTAAGTACTAACACTAGTTTCTAAGTCGTGTGTATACTAATCAAATGGACTATTATCTGGGTTTGAAAAAAAGTTTTTTTTTTATAGGAGTAAACAGCACATACAGTAAAATCGCACGTACAATAAAATCGCATTCAATTTTGGCATGAAATTTTTCTATAATTCAAACACGAGCACGGTGAGTGACAGAGTGTTAATAAAAAAAAAATCTACCTACCTAAATACCTGAACCTATTGTACAAGGACGTCCAGCTCTGTGTTTAGACGAGGCAAAACATGCATGCAATAATTGCCCTGGTGTAAACAGAAGTCGCATGCAATTATTGAATGGCAAAACTTGCATTTAACTATTGTATGCCATTTTGGCGAAATCACACGCGTATTAACACTTGCATGCAATTCTTGAATGGCAATAATTGAACGTGCTTTATGCATGCGATTATTGCTCTTGAACTTATCATTCCATCCAAAGGTCTCTCTATGTAAAATTAAACATGTATATCTGTAATTGTTAGATATACATAATAAGAGTATGCTATTCTGTTCTATGATGATGAGCGTAGGACAGGTTATCCTGCCTAGTGCCCAACATCCTAGCTAAGTTTACCTCAGATCCCCGGTCTCACCAAACCAGCAATATTATTAGCAGCTGTATTATTATTCAAAAATGAAGATAAAGTACCCGATGTGTAGCAGCGGGTTCATTTAGATTAATATCAGCTTCTCTTGAGGGCGCCGAATAATCCACACAATTAATTGTCGGATAAGGGATTTCACATAAATTCAAGCTATAAAACTTTATCGTGAAAACAAAACAACCGAGTTTTTAATAAGTGTAGGAGAGACAAAGGGAAAGCGGATATTGTTTTGTCAGTCACAAGATTTTAAGCTACAGTAGATAGACAGCTTAACGTGGTGTACCTATTGCTATATTAAGCCACACGACATGTTTTGTTATTGAATACTCTAGTATATTATGGAGCCTCGATTAGAATACAGAAAGCCCTTCAATTAAATTCTATTTTAATTTAATTACATGTTTGTGTTTTTTTTTAAATATTTTTATTACGGACGCTTTTGACGTTTTGCTTCGTTCTCACATGAATCATTTCAACATGAATGATGTAACCAATAATGGTGTGTGAATATTTTGTAACCATAATAAAAGAGTGTCCATGCCCGTTCTTCTCCATAGGTACCTACTACGCTTTTGGAATGGGCAACTAGCTTCATCATTCTGACTGACCGATCTCTTGGCAATTCAAAAGTACCTGTAATTGGTTTATTTGAAATAAATGCTTTGTTTGAGTTAGCAATTAACAGTTTCCGGACTGAAGTTATAATAGTAATAGTACATTTATTTGTCAGAATATTGTTACAGAGTTGATACTAATTTTCGTCACAGGACGTGAGTAGAAAACTCGAGGTTTATCTACTACATTATTCTTCATTTTCGATTGTTTTCTAGCAAGAATATAATTGAAAGCAAGTTTTGCTCTACATCTAATTTAATTTGAAAACTTCAAAAACATTAATAGCGACTAGTCGCACAGAAACCACGCTCAACATTCACCCAATGAGGTGACTCTCGCGTATATAGAAAATCCCAAAACAACACATACGCAAATTGGTTCAGCTGTGTAGTTTGCCCAACTTTTATATTTCAAGCGTCATATTAGATTCCCAAAGTTTTCAACTAGTCGGTGACATTGCAGGCGCTGACTTGCAAATTTGGAAGCCTCGCTGAAACTAAATTTTGAGGGTATTTATAATATCAGACTGTGACTGTCGCTTCATGATAAAGAGAAGACTTTTGACCACCGGACTTATTCAAATTATTATGTTATGTATTATGTTTTATTCAAAATACCAAGTACAATATGATTCACGATGCGATGACGTTTCTAAGTATAACAAAGAAAAAAACATTACATATACTGAAAAAGTCATATCACCACTTAACCTTTGCACTCTCATTGAAAAGTTATTCTTGAACCACCCTACGGATTTTTGCAAAACTACATTGTACCTAAAAGAAAACAGAGTAAAAATGTAGCTCATCACACATATTCTAAAACAATAGCCTTTTTAACTACACGATCTAATTTATTGTGTTTTCATTCACTTGCAGGTCGGTAAGCAGGGAAACAAAATTAGGATGAATGACTTTTCTCCCAAATGGCAACAATAGCAACATTTCCTGCCCTCAGTGTCATCTTGAGTTTATTAAGACGCCACCTCGGTTGAATGAAGTACCCTCAATATTTCTATTTCGTGCCTGAGTAGCGTTACTCCTTAAATTGCCTCAGTACAGTACGATATAAGTTAAAGGTTCCAACGATCCCATTCAAACGAACAAAACTAGTAATAACAATCACTTATAAAGAGTATTCGTGCATAAAGTTAAATTCATTTTTTTTTGTTACCATTAAAAGGCACGTTTTTAATATCCTTTACAAAAAAAAAAAACCATGGATTGTTATGCAGAAGAATATGGACAAGAAACCCCATGGTTCCTCTTATAAGTTCGTTAACCAAGCGTTTCAAATCTAAGGCTCCATTTACACGGTGCAAGTTTCTGGAGCAAAGACCCATTACAACGTTGTTATGTCCGAAGACTGGGGTGGGAGTACAAAAACGCGGAGAATCGAAAGTCAGACCTCTCGGTTTGGGGCAAAGGAATCACTGGGGGCAAATGCTGGTCAACTTTTTAGAGTCGCAGGGGTATTTTTGATGAATTCGTTCTTCGACAAGAAACCCCAAAGGAAGTGGACCTGGCAGAACCCCGATAACGTGACAAGGAACGAGGTAGACTGCATTATGACGGAAAAGAGGCACATATTTAGAGATGTCTCCGTGATCAGCAGGTTAGATACCGGAAGCGATCACATGCTTGTTTGCAGGCTTGCTTTTCGAGTTGAGATAATCCGAATGAAGAGGCATACCATTCGATCTACGCAGCTCCAAACCGCTCTTGGATCCGAAAAGTTCCAACTGAAACTTCAAAATCGATTCGCCCTACTGGAAACCACAGGCACTGTCGACGAGGTGGTCAAAGCACTAGGCGATGTGTCCCACAGACTTATGAGGGAAAGACGAGAGTTGCTATCCACGCAGCCCCATCTTCATCAGATAAGAGGGCCTTAAACCTAAAAATTAGAAAACTGACGCGACGCGACATTGTGCTCCAACACCCGTGACATTAAGGTCGCAACTGAGCAGAACCGAGGGTCGAAAGTGTTCGCTCAGCAATTAGGGAGGTCCTATTTGATGAACTGCGGATGTTAGGATCGTGACTTCAAAGTCCGTGATACTCGAGAAAGTCGAGGATTTTTACGGGCAAGTTGTGCTCAACGTGGCCGGTGAAACCAGTGGGGTATAGTGAAGATGACCTGAATTATGAGCTGAATGAACGGGCCACTACACGGAGGACATCCCGGATGTCAACCACTTCGAGATTAGGGCGGCTCTCGAGCAGATAAAGAACAACATGCCACCTGGTGATGAATGAATAATGACAGAGCTCCTTAAAGCGGACGGGGCTACAGTCCTGAGAGCGCTAGCGAGTCTTTTCAAATCCGTTATCCTAGAGGGTACAACGCCCAAAGCTTCAAAAAAGGCGACAAAACATTGTTTCTCGCTGAGGAACTATAGACCCATCTCACTTCTGAGCCACGTATACAAGCTGTTCTCGAGGGTCGTCACAAACCGTCTCGCCAGGAAACTTGACGAGTTTCAGCCACCAGAGCAAGCCGGTTTTTTATAAGGCTTCAGTACTGTAGACCACATCCATACTGTTCGGCAGATTGTGCAAAAGACCGAAAAGTACAACCAGCCGCTGTGTATGGCATTTGTGGACTACGAGAAAATCTTCGACTCCATCGAAATATGGGCAGTTCTAGTCTCTCTGCAACGATATTGAATTGACTGGTACATCATCGAAGTGCTGAGGTGTTTATATGACGCTGCGATGATGACTATCCAGATCCAGGTTAAGGGACCAAGCCCCATCCAATTACTCAGGGGGGTGAGACAGGGGAATGTGATATCCCCGAAACTGTTCACCAATGCGTTGGAGGACGTCTTTAAGACGCTGGACTGGACAGGGTATCAACGTAAACGGCAAGTACATCTGACACTTTCGTTTTGGCGATGACATCGTCAAAATGGCAGAGACACTGGAACAGTTAGACCAGATGCTGCACAGCCTAAATGGAGCCTATCGGCGGGTTGGCTTCGGCATGAATTTGGACAAGACGAAAGTCAATAATTTCCACGTCATGCCGAGTTCAATCCACGTCGAAGGGTCGGTTCTCGAAGTTGTGAAGGAGTATGTTTACCTAGGGTAAGTTATCTAGCTCGGTAGGCACAACTTTCAGAAAGAAGCTGACAGATGGATTCAGTTAGGTTGGGTAGTGTTTGGAAAACTTCGTCAAGTCTTCTCGTCACCAATCCCGCAGTATTTGAAGAATAACGTCTTCCACCAGTGCGTCCTGCCCGATATGGCATACGGTGCCGAAACGTGACTATCGACAGTTGAGCTGGTACATAAATTCATCGTCGCTCAGCGCACTATAGCGCGGGCTATGCTCGGAGTTTCTTTGAAGGATAATATCAGAAATGAAGTCTCAAGAATGAAGAAAGAAACCAGAGTTACCAACATAGCTTGCAGAGTAAGCGAGCTGAAGTGGCAGTGGGTTGGCCATGTATGTCAAAGGATGGAGTAGACGAGTCCTGGAGTGGTGACCATGTATCGGCAAGCGTAGTGCGAGGCGCTCCCCAGCTAGATGGACCAGCTGTTTGGGTCACATAAATTCATATGTATACCAAAGTTAAAACCTAATCGGTCCAGTAGATTCAGAGCAAATCAGCTGTGACAGACACTGCCGGGGTTGCGAGTTTGTCCGAAAGGGATATCGTGGCCCTGGCACACAGGCAACGGAAGGAACACGGGTGGGTTTTAGTCAGTAAAAGTCTGACACGCCCTCCCGCTCCGCCCAGAGCGGGAGAAGTTATTTGATGATTTCCCACCCAAAAAAAAAAAAAATGCGAATATCTCGCACATGAATCAAAACCTATAGGGCACTTCCCGTTGACCTAGAATCGTAAAATTTGGGCAGAAGCAAGGTATCACAGCACAAGTAAAGGAAAAAGTCCGAAAATTGTTAATTTGCAGTTTTATCACATAAAAAAAATCATTTTTTGCGATTACAAACTTAAATTTTCAGTTGGAAAATTGACCGTGGCGTATATCGACGTATGGGAGAATATGTTTTCCAACTGAAATTTTAAGTTTGTTTTAGGGATAAATTCATCCTAACTACGGAACCCTTCATTGTGCGTGGTCCGCACTTGGCCGGTTTTATGGGTTATAGAGACATATTTTTAATAACTTTATTTTTAAAACCTAATTCTAAAGATGAATACCACTTAAATGTGAATTAATGAATATGAATATAATATATGCAAGATAATTAAAACTGCAATTATAATAAAACACGCATGAATAGATCTTTTAAAACTCAAGCAGAAATACTCACAAAAATACGTCACAATAGCAAATAGACGAAACAAAAACAAAACAAGAAAATTAAACTCCACTAATGAGTGTTAAAACCATCTTATTTCCTTGCGAAGGAACGTATTCATAGTGCAAGACTCCATATCCCAATTAATGACTCCCATAAACTTGTTCTTGCCCCGATACCTGTACATACTTTTTCCCAATTAAAACTTTTCCAAGCGAAGTTATAATAAGTAAATTAATACGTGAAACTGTACTGGACTGATAATTACGCTGATAAATTAATTACTTTGGTTTTAACAGAGGACAACTTAATTATTACGAGAGTATGTAGGTATTGTTATGAAATTAAATTTAGATTTAATTTAATTTAAACGTTTTCTCGGTGTGTTTAGTGAAGCCTTCATACAGATCTCAATCAACTGAAACCTATTTATTTTTTGACGTGACAACGTCTTATAATTCGATGGAGCCGGCTGCACGCAAGAAAAAACATGACTCATGTGGCGTTACCTCTCATGCGGCGTTACCTCGCTCTGAGGCGTTCCATTTAAGGCTTATGACGTTGTCACGTTCAACTATCGTCAGTAAACCGACTTTACAGACAACCGATTTTTTACCAAGAAAATATATTTCTTAATTATTAAAAACATGATACAAAAACGAAACTGATTCCACGAAGACTTAGATGAAAATATTTCTTTAGATTTTCTGTTTCTTTTGAATAACTCCACAGAGGATTTGTGTGCAGGAAAAACAAAGTATGAGTATATACAGGGTGGAATTTTGTAATGCCACCTGGAGGGAAAGTACTCTTAATACTGCAGATAGAAAATTTTACTCAAAGGAAACATTCCTTTATTTTTGAATAGAAAGCAAACTGCATTCAAAGATTTTCGATAATTCTCTTCTCCCACACCCGGGAATCGAACCGGCTAAAATCTGAAAAAATTATACCCTGTACTTTTATTGCATCGATCGTTAGGGTCAATTATAAGGATGAAATCTCTCTAACAAACATGATAAATTAAATGAAAGGAAAACCAGGAAATCTGAAGTTACAAATTCAATGAGTCAAGTTAAAGCTCTTTAACTAACATCCATCTTTTGTAATGCAGACTCCTTTGCGACATACTCGTAGCTGCGTGTATGAGGTAATTTAAATATGGAATGTTAGATTAAAATTTGAAAATTAGATTGTCATAGTTGTTATTCACATTTGATTGTTTTTACAACTCATTTCACATTTTGTCTCACGGTGAAAATGGCTTATCAAGAACAGTTTGCTTTAATGGAAGCTTATTTTTTAAATAACAAAAACGTGAATCTAGCTCTGCGGTGGTATGGAGAGAGATATCAAGACCGACAGGCACCAACTCGGTTCGTATTGAAAAGAATGGTAGAAAATTTAAAGAATATGGGTGGTTTCAAGAAGAGACGGCAAACTATTCAGCAAAACTATTTCGATTTTGAACTAGATGTTTTAACATACTTTGAATCATTTCCAAAGACAAAAGCAGAGATGCTGCCGATGAATTAGAAACAACCCACACTCGCGTACTTAAAGTGCTGAAAAAGTATAAGTATAAATGCTATCGTGAAGGTCGGTTGATGCAAAAATTGCGTATTGGGGATCGTGACAGACGATTACAATTTTGTGAAAACATGCTTGGAGAAATTGACCGAAACCCTAATTTTTTGAGTAACATTGTATAGTCTGACGAAACCAACTTCAGCAATAATGGCATGTACAATGGCCGCAATAACCATTATTGGTCTCGAGTGAATCCTGTTCGTGTTCATGAAACTAACAATCAAGTAAGATTTTCTTTCAACGTTTGGTGCGGAATTATGAGAAATAAAGTAGTGTTAGTCCACGTGTACGAAGGTCATTTAAACACTGTCAAGTATATTGAAATACTGGATCTCTTAAGAAACGAGTTAAATGGTTTCCCCGAGGAAGAGCGAAACCAAATAATTCTACAGCAAGATTGTGCTCCAGCACATAACAGCAGAATCACTACTGCCTACATTAATAACCATTTTAATACCTGGATTGGTACAAACGGCACAATCAGATGGCCTGCGAGATCGCCAGATCTCACCCCATTAGATTTTTTTTTGTGGGGATATGTAAAAAATCAAATTTACATGAAATCTTATGCGAATGAAAACGAGTTGAGAGTTGAAGTTCAGAATACGATTTATAATATTCACCACAACACTTTATTAAAGGTTACTAGAAATGAATTCATTAAAAGAATAAATTTGTGTATCCAAGAGAATGGAGCCCATTTCGAGCAACTAATTAGTTAGTTTACCATTGTTTGTAAATAATTATATTAATTTAAGATTTCCTGGTTTTCCTTTCATTTAATTTATCATGTTTGTTAGAGAGATTTCATCCTTATAATTGACCCTAACGATCGATGCAATAAAAGTACAGGGTATAATTTTTTCAGATTTTAGCCGGTTCGATTCCCGGGTTCTCGAGAAGAGAATTTTCGAAAATCTTTGAATGCAGTTTGCTTTCTATTCAAAAATAAAGGAATGTTTCCTTTGAGTAAAACTTTCTATCTGCAGCATTAAGAGTACTTTCCCTCCAGGTGGCATTACAAAATTCCACCCTGTATAGTGTATAACTTACGTATTATTAAGGTTCCGTACCTCAAAAGGGAAAACGGAAGCCATATAGGATCACTGTCTGTCTGTCTGTCACAGCTTTTTTTTATGTGATAAAACTGCAAATTAACAATTTTCGGACTTTTTCCTTTACTTGTGCTGTGATACCTTGCTTCTGCCCAAATTTTACGATTCTAGGTCAACGGGAAGTACCCTATAGGTTTTGATTCATGTGCGAGATATTCGCATTTTTTTTAATGTGATAAAACTACAAATTTACAACTTTAGGACTTTTTCTTATACTTGTGCTGTACGACCTTGCTACTTGCCAAATTTCATGATTCTAGGTCAACGGGAAGTACTCTATAGGTTTTGATTTATTTGCGAGTGTCGAAATATGTCGCAATAATGTCGCTTATATCACCGTATTTTTTTAATGCGTTGACTTGGAAGCTTGATTTTTTTAGAGCTTCAAGGGACCATAGACTTACGTATTTGATATTAATTTCAACTTGATACGTCCTCCACGCGTTCCTGAGAAAAATGGTCTAGACAGACACACAGACGGACAACGAAGTGATCTTATAAGGGTTCCGTTTTTCCTAGTGAGGAACGGAACCCTAAAAATGATAAAGTCAGATATATAGAGCATGCAACTAACCTCTATATCATCATTCTATATCATAATCAAATACAAACAGAAGAAAACAAGCAAAACTAACAGTAGTTCTCAATAAAACAAAGAAATAAGACAGCCTATACATACGAGTACATAAGCTTAACATCCGACCTAACTTTGATACTCGTGTCCATTTACCATAATATTCTATAACAACGAATAGATAAATCAAAGAAAACAAAATACATTATTCCGATACAAGTATAATATAAAGAGAATGTTAACAAGTAAATAGGTACGTGAGCGAAAAATTATTCTAATATCGGTATTCCCCGGGGTTTTTCGGCAAGATGGTATTTTTAATTTAACTGAACACGGCTCGTTCCGTTCCTAAGTAGTTCTGTTCCATCGGATACGGTTCTAGTCCCTTCTACAACCTCATCACGATCTGATGCTACCTTCTTTTTAATTTAATCTGGCTCTGGATGTACTGCTGTTAATTAATTCAGTTGTATTTACATGTGTTGCTTGCTAGGTATATTGTGGAGGGAAAACAAGGTAAAAAACATGGCGGCTGTTTCTGCATCCCTATTGCCGGTTTTATACGTGTCGGTGGGATTATTTTGTTTTCTACGTAATATTTTGCCGTAGCTAAATATCTATGTTTGGCACTTAGTGTTAAGAATGTTTCTAAGTTAAATAATTAATATTCAATTTAAATAATTGGTGTTTAAATAGTTGTAGGTCGTAGGTTGGAACCCAGACAGGCGCTTTACTTTGTGTAAACTATTTAATCACCACTGCTCTCAAAACGGTGAAGGAAAACATCGTGAGACAACCGGCATGTCCTAGGACCAAAAATTCGAAGACATGTGACATCTATCAACACGCACTGGGCCCGCGTGGTGGATTACAGCCCATTCCGTCTCACCAAGAGGAGGCCTGTGTCGTACCAGTTGGAAAATTTTATGGTGATTATGCTATTATTATAATTAAATAATTGCTTTTTTAAACATAATAAAATAAAAATTAAACAGAATATGAAAAATTACAAAAGACTTCCACAAAAAATTGAACAGATAATTTTGTTTACATTGACACCTTACTCCTTCCACACAATAACCAGCAAACATTCCCCACATTTACGGCTAACAACTTTGCACCATTCTATTTTAACGAGAACTAATTATATACCGTTCTCGCAGCTCCCACTTAAGGCCTACTCAGCGATACATCCAGGGTGAGCACTGCACGCCCGGCTCTTTGTTCACAACGTAAACTTGGAGGAAATTTGACAGTTATACGGTACATAAAGGCTGTAATGGATGAGCGGGTATTTAGCGATAATTAGCGAAGAACGAAGCGTGCATAAATCATGCGACCGGCTATTGTTGTAGGGACGCTGCGAGATCGTGGATGTCTTATAGCGCTATATTGAACTCGTCTGAAGAGGCTCCCTATTTTTATGTTAATTTGCATGAATATTCTATAACAGTCACACATACAAGCAAAATGAAACATTAGTATATGATGTATTGGATCTTTTTCGTTCCATGTTGAAGACAGTTACGTAATTGTAATATTTTCTCTCAATAATTTTTTATTTGAAAATCATGTCTTTTTCAAGGATAATTAAAAAAAAAAACAAACAAGATTGTTTAGCTTTTATGTCTAAAATAAATATTCACAGCAAGAAAATATAGTTTTTTATTCCGACACAAGTTATTTTTTCTCTAGATCAATTATTCCTTTAGTTATAAACGAAATAAGAACTGAGACTTACGCTATTTAGTTTCATGCTCGAACACGATTGAAAAGCGCACGTGATATTCAACTTTATTACTGATGTTTTATCGTTCAGCACATAACGGAGAGGCGGGGAACGAGGGGCGGAGCTTGCGTTCGAAATTTGATTTAGACTGCCTGCTCTTAAACTAAGTTCTTAGCTTTTATGACTGTATTATCTAATGCCGGGTATAGATTGGTAAAAACAAGTTCGCCTAGTTGTTGTGTTACTTTCCATGTTGCATTGCATAAATTAGAACGGCACATTTGTGTTACATTTCAATTATATTTCCCGGGATAAGTAGTTCACGATTTAACTTTTGTACGTTTGGCTGCAACAAAAACAAACTATCTAACAGTTTGACGTATTTTCTCCATGACCATTGCTACGATTGGAACCATTTCAATAAACTTTTGAGTAAAACCACCTCATCTGCCTCAGTGTACGTAGCACTATTCTCAACAACTTGCAATCTTTTTGAGCGCTTTCTATATCACTTTCCTGAAAGAAAATGCCCGCAAAACGATACAAATTCTCAAAGGCTCCTACAGACGGCCTTTTGCGTCAAAATATCAGTATTTTATGATCTATTCCCAAAGATTTTCTTTGTAATATATAATATGCTCAACGCTTAGAATTTAGTTTTAGAAAGAAAAAAGCACAGATAGGAATGAAACAAGTGGAATAACAAATTGAGAAGTTATTTGTGTAGTTTGTGTTTTCTTACTTATTAGCTTTTAATCAAAAATTCAAGTGCCTGTCATGTTCAGTTATGTAAAGGTCAACGAGAATTCCACTAATTGTATTATATGTAAACGTATCCATAGCACTAAATGATAAATGATTTTTATTTCTGTAAGTAGGTTTGTACAAACACTTTTACACGTCAGTCATATTTTTAAAACTAGATGAGGTCGGCGTTTCCTATCTGACTACTCTGAGAAGAAAGGCCGAAACAAACTCAGAGGTCACAGTCTCTTTTAAAGTCCAGACATAATCTTGGTCAGATCATGTGAAGGCCATGTAGATTGGTGTCTGAAATGGTCTTTTGAGGAAAGAACCACGCAGATTGAGTGGACCTGACCAGTCAGTGCACGCATTTGTCAGTAATCGTGCAGCTCTACTCAGAACTTAAGGAGCTCAACGATGCGACGATCAATACCAAAGAAAGGACATTTGGGTAGGCCGCTTAAATTACTCAAACTGCCAGACCATGATTAACACTAACTGAGAATAAAAGACAAAGTGAAAATAAAAATAAAAGAGCAATAACCCACATAGTTAACACTGATAATTTATTATATACATAATAAAATTATTATAAATCAAAGTCGCTTTTTTTGTCCGTGTGTGTTGACCATGTTGTTCTTCTAAATTACTCAACGCTGTTTTCACTCATCATTTAGAAAAAGAATGAAACCGGCCGTGCCGGACAATGAAGGATTCCGTAGTTGGGATGACTTTATCTCAAGAACAAACTTAACATTGTAGTTGAAAAACATGGTCCCCCATACATTCCAAATACAAATCTAAGTTTGTATGCATGAGTGATTTACAATGTTATTTTATGACCATAGACTTGTTATAGATTTTCCTGTAATCTATAAGTAAAGAACTCATCACCTGCCTAGCCTTTTCCCAACTATGTTAGAGTCAGCTTCCAGTCAAACCAGATGCAGCTGAATACCAGAATTTTACACCGACTTTTTTTTCGTCAGCCTATCTAACATCTACAACCCAGTTATTGGGTAACACGATATCCACTGGTAAGACTGGTAGTAAGACTTTTGGGCGTCTGACGACCCGTAACAACTGTCAAAGATCTACAAATGACAGCCGGGACCAACGGCTTAACGTGCTTTCCGAGGCACGGAGGAATCTTGGTATGAATAGATGGTCACCCATCCACGGACCAACGTGGCCAGTGTAGCTTAACCTGATCGATCGACCCGTGCGACAGTTATTACTTAGCCACAAGCTAGATGAGCTTGTGGCTATATATATATATATAAGTAAAGAACTATTTTCTGTATTTTTTTCAAAATATTATATTTTTTAACTTTAAAACTGTTTATTTTAAAATAAAAAAAATAAAAAATGAAGTCCTCATAATAAGCACTTTCATTAATATGTCAACCAGCACAGTTTGCAAAACTATTTTCTTTTTAATTTTCTTATTTGCCCCCCAAAATTGGGGATACTTATGAACGATTAGTAGTCATTGGATATATGAAGTGGCCTGCCGTTGTAAGACGATTAAAATGCCACGGTGTATAATAAAGACATCTCCATGTTTTGTCATGTCGTAAAAACCGAAGCAGAGCCCCGTGCTTCGCGCTTCGTCGCTAGAAAGTAAGACTATAAACGAAAAAAATATGATAAAATAAAGTCAGCCACGAGTGTGTTCTACATGTTGATGTATCACCACACATTTACAGACGGTCATGAAACACTTTCGAAATAACCCAGTTAAATGACCACCTAAAAATATAAACTCCAACATTTGCTTGTCAATTTCTGAAATGAAACTACACGTTCAGTTCCAAATAGTGCTAAAACAGGAATATTCTTAAATAAAACAGTTCCTAACCTAGCATTTTCAGGCAAAACGTAGCTTAAATCTTCATCGCCTTTTTTACGTTATCAGGTGAGACTGAATCCAAATAAGATACCGTCTTTCTTGCTTAATGGACGTTTTCGGGGCTTAAATTTTTAAAACAGTTTATGTACTCCTTTTAGAAAAGTAAATGGCTTTTATAATTTATGGGGCATTTTAAGCGATCTTTTGAGATATTTGTTGAATGTTTAGCTGTAGTGTTATAAAAAATAATAACAGTGCGTTAGCAACACAATTCAATCAACACTTAATAACAAAAATTAAGCATTATTTTATATAAAAAAAAATTGAATATAAGTTAGAACAGTTGGCAAATTCAGATAATGCAAACGCTTAGGTATTACTCGTACTATCGGCCAAAGTTCCGCATGCTCACCTTAAAGGCGATAATCGCATAGCACGACTCACGACTCGATCGCACAATGCACGAGTTTTGACCAATAGGATGCACAAAGCGTATTTTAGTGGTGTTCGTATTAGTATAATCATGTATAGAATGTGTGACACTCACACTAGGAGCGTACTATGCTCACTTGTTTCTGCTAAGAGACGAGTTTTTAATGGGCACGGCCAGCGCGGCGCGGCGGCGGCGTGAGCTCTTTGTTATTGAATTGAATTGTTATTTTATTATTGACAAGAATTAATTTTAGTACTCATATCTTCTGTTTGTTTGGTTTAGAAAATGTATTATTGATATTGCAGTATTTACAAAAATAATTTGTAATAACTAATAAACTACAATTTATATGTATTAATCCACTTTAATATTTTCCTCTCTCTATCGGGTCTATAGATATAGGTTATTTATGAACACTTTCACTGCCTCTCCAATTTTCACCATATCCTATGTGATGCCGCATGCCGCAGCAACCGCACCATATTCCCTTCACAATAAGATGAGACATTGAAACGAACCGTTTTATTACAGTCCGTTCCACCGATTTTGACTTCTATTCCGTAGGCTTATGGATGGCATTAAAGGCAAAAAAGTGGTTACAATACCAACTGTTTACTGCAGCTGCCATTTGTCATGCCACCAACACAATAGCATTCAAAATCGATTGAACGGACATTTATGGTTTGTTTACCTTTTATCTCACGGCTCCCTGAATACGTTAGGTATAGGTGCGTTGACCGGCACTGCATGAAGGTATCAAATGTTTATATTGAAATTTTTTGTGTTTAATCGACTTTATTAAAAGTAAATAACTATCTAAATTTCTATGTGTTTGTTTATACTTGGGCAATTTGGGAATACTTGAAAATTACAGTAATATTTGAACCAATACTCTGCGCAGTTCATACAATGTTATCAGAGCTTTTTGTTTGTAGCTAACGCAAGGCTGCAAGCCGCACAACTCTTGCAACTGAAATAAAAATAAGTTCATTATGTAAGACCCATTGTTGTTTAGTGGGAATGTCTGGAAATTCGGTTAAACAATAGAGAGACGGCTTAATACAAGGGCCATACGTTTTTTTATTACCTTAGGATTATCTCAAATGTTTTGCAGTTGTTCCTTGTATTTGGTTTAATACTTTTAACAGTAGGTAATTGTAATATTACCTTTTATTCATTAAAATAATACAGGGTGAAATTGAATTCATGGGCATCCTTTTAAGGGGTAATTGTACTCATCACTATGAACAACTTCAACTATGAGACCATACCTGAAATCGCGAAAAAAAAATCAGCTGTTCCCTACATTTATGTTTGCATAACTCGACAAAATGTAGGGAACAGCAATTTTTTTTTCTCGATTTCATATTTGTTCCCATAGTCAAAGTTGTTCATAATGACGAGTACAATGACCCCTTAAGAGGATACCCATGAATTAAATTTCAGCCTGTATAACGAACAAGGTATCGTTGCAATTAAAATGCCCAGGCATGCCGTGCAGGATGAGCACTTTAAGACTGGATTATAATCAAACCAACACTTTACTCTTTTATAATTCATGCTCTAGTCAAAGTTTGACAATTCATGATTTTAAGCGAAATCAACGCTACAGGCGCGTTACCGGCATTGCATGTCAAGTTTTTTTTTGACAAATCTAACAATGATTCAGTTCCTACGCCACTTTAAAATTCAGAAGCTTATCAAGTAATTAAACTAAACTATAATTTGTGCCTTGGCAGCAGTGAGAGTGAAAGGATTGAAATAAAATGTTGGGTACTAGTGAAATATATATTTTTAGTTTGTGTTCATTTAACATTATGCAGGATTAAAGATTTATTTAGGTTGATATTTAAATCTTATCTGTATAATAAAAGATGTATAGTAAGTGCTTTTTGTATGAAACTATCGGCTGTAATCTCAGTGTGAAAAAATAAACAGTTAGTTAAAATCTACTTGAGAACAATTTTAAGGATTTGCTGTTGTAGAAAAAAAAACAATATAAGTAACTTAATTTATTTTTAATAGACTTTTTCAAAACATTAAAGATTCATCCAGAAATTAACATATTATAACAAAAAATTACACAGAAATTATCATCAAAATGCAAAATATTATAAGTGAAAAGATTCTTACTCATAATATCATTTATAAACTGTATTTATCTACACTTATATCGTAAAATTCAAAATATGAAATCAACACAACAATGACAAACAGACAACACAACAACAACAGGCAAAAAGCCTGTCAGTAAATAAGATTAGGAGAATATTGCTCGTGCAGTTCTAATGAAATTGAAAAGTTTTAAGATTAGTACAATTTAAGAATCTTAATAATTTTTATAATTTGCAATAATTACATTACACTACAGACTAGGTTTATCAAGCAAATGAGATCAATTATTTATGAGGTGGACGGATATGATGACACTACTGAATATGTAAAATAACAAACTAACGAGATCGGGGCTTACGACAACATTGATTGTAAATAAAACAACAAATCCACCAATAAAGGCAACATGACACTAAATTGACATCAATAATTTTACAAGAAGACTTCAAAATCGTTGGCAATATTTTAAACTATGATTACGGTCTACAGTCTACCCTGTGACATTAATCAACGAAGTAATATAATACAAATTGGAATAATAAAAATAAACCTAATAAAAATAGCTATACAGGGTTATTTGCAAGCCGCCGGCGTCGCGGGTTGTTCGAAAGAGATACCATGGCCCTGGCACAGGCAACTGAAGGAACACGGGTGGGTTTTAGTCAGTAAAAGTTTGACACGACCTTCCGCTCCGCCCAGAGCGGGAGAAGTCATTTGATGATAAAACACTAATAAGCTCGTAGGACTATAATACTAACATCATAAATAACAACTTTTGTTTTATGACTTGGGAATAATTATAATTAATATTAATATCTTATAATTCATAAAAAAATAATTTCATAATACAATTAAAAATATTTATTTTGATCGCTCTAAATTTGAACAACTCTACGCGGTACCAAAATATGTAAGTAGTTAAATAAACAAACAGTGCGTTGCGAATGCAGGGTCGCAGCGGTACTTACTACAAAATACAGATCTAAAAAGTGTTATTACAAATATTACAACAAAAACTTGAAAGTTTACTTTTGGTATTCTAAAAAGTCATAGATCAAAAGTGGTTGTACTAATATAGTCCTACCAGGTGTTAGAAAAATAACCCTGTATAATGTAATTATACAGTATGTTAATTAACGAAAGGCGTTCCCGTTAACCCGCAATAGTATAGCGTCCACATGCTACCAAAATATGACCATTCGAAAATTCACGAAAAAAAATCTGCTGTTCATTACATTTATGTTCGCATACCTAGCTTAACAAAATTTAGGGAGCAGCTGTTTTTTTTTCGCGAATTTTTAAATGGTAATATTAATTGTAGCATGTTTGGACTATTGCGGGTTAACGGGAACGCCTTTCGTTAATTAACATAGTGCATGTTAAAAATTATATTAACTTAATATTTCGTCGCTGCTCCTCCCGCATCTATCACAGCATCGCAACGGCTACGCATGGACCTAGCCAGGACTTCGCACAAATTCGAACCTCTGAATGTGTCCCAAACTTGTTCGCAATGTGTGACAAGTGCTTCCTTCGTTCTTTCTGCTCTACTATCCCATCTCTGGACCATTAAACCCCACAAATTTTCAATGGGGTTTAAGTCTGGCGATCGGGAGGGCCATGGCACTGTTTTAATTTGTGGTTGCCCTCGCAACCACTCTTGAACAACCCGCGCACGGTGTATCGGGCAAATGTCCTGGAAAAAATAAAATTCTGGCACGTCCAGTTGTGGATACACCGTGCGCACTGTGGGTACCATGATGGTTTGTAGCACCTCTAAATACGTTTGGCCGTTTGCCCTCCCTGGTATAAAAGCGAGCTCGCCTGGTCCAGCAGCACTCATCCAGCCCCACATGTTCACTACAATTCTTCCCGATTCTGCATTTGGGTTCACATTTCGAGGTTCGTATCTTGTGTTATCTACACGCCATAAATTCCGACGACCTTGTTGGCTAGACCTAAAGCACTTTTCATCAGAAAATATGGCGTAAGAGAAATCGAAGTCCCTGTAGTCACGAGCGAACCGCACGCGAGCAGCTTTCTGCTCCTGCGTCAAAATATTTTTTTTTGCGGGACGTCTGTGATGGACTCCAGCTCGATGCAACTCGTTTCTAATAGTTTGCATCGAAACTTCGTATTCTTGTGCGAAACTGCGAGTGGGTGGAACGGGTTCTCTTCATACGTGGCTATCATATTATTTAACTCGTTTTCGTTTATAGCCCGGGGTCGAGGTGCACGAACGCGTTCTGTAATTTCTCCTTCTTCATATCTTCGCACCCAGCGGCGCACCGTTGTTCTCTAACGAAAAAAAAAAAAAAAAAAAACAATCAGCATCGATTTTTTACATAATATAGGAACTAAGTATAATAATACGAGTACACTACAAAAGTCTTATTCAAAGGGCACAACTAGTACACTATAAATAAAAATTATAAGTATTGAAACTTAAGGTGTGCATTTTGGTTGACTTCATGATAAATAAACTCTTAACTTTTCTATAACTAATTTAAGTAGTTATAACATTCATAACTATATTTTAAAATACAAGTTGTAAATGCAATAACTGAAAATCTCTTAAGGGGTCATTACTCATCATTATAAACAACTTTTACTATGAGAACCAAACCTGAAATCGCGATAAAAAAGCAGCTGGTCCATACATTTTGACGAGTTACGCGAACATAAATGTAGGGAACAGCTGTTTTTTTTTCGCGATTTCAGGTTTGGTCCCGTAGTAAAAGTTGTTCATAATGATTAGTACAATGACCCCTTAAGAGGTTTTCAGATATTGCAATTTACACCTCGTATACCTATGAGTAAGAAAAATGGCATAGCGTAAATTCCAACATTGTATGAAACTGTCCCAAGCAAATTTGTGCTTTATCTCTACTATTTAAAAATGTTTATCCCGTGCGGGCTGGCAACGTGGCATTTCTAAAGGTTTTTCGTGGTTAAATACCAACGATCTAGTGCTTGGCCGAAAAAATAGTAAGTACTTGCTATTTTATCGGCCAGCCAAGCACTAAATCGTTAGTATTTAAAACTATGTGTGCTATTTTTTTTAAGTTTTTTTGGTAAGTATTTACGAGCACTACTAACAAAAATTTATATTATTGTCAATTATTACTTTCCATCTGCAGTATTATGATAAAATAAATGTTAAAAATAATTATAAAAACAATTATCTTGTGCTTGGGCGAAAAAAAATTGTAGTTTGAAATATAATGATCAAGCCTCTAGAAATGCGACGAATGCGCTCTGGTTTTTCTAATTAAAATGCGGCAACGACGCTGTGAGATAAAGCACCATTGTTTAGGTTGTTTTGGTTTAGGATTTATTATCGGGTCATAAAAGGCTCCAACAACGTCTTTGAAAGCAAAAATAAATAAAAAGAACAATCTTATTTGAATGCATTACTATAAGTAGGTAATATCTTATGAGACTTTTAAAAAGAATCCATCTGAAAGTTATAATAATTTTATTATTTTTATATATAAATCTGCCTAGCCTTTTCCCAACTATGTTGGGGTCGGCTTCCAGTCTAACCGGATGCAGCTGAATACCAATATTTTTCATGGAATTTGTTTTTAAATTGCAATATAAGGAAAAATGCAAACTATGAAATAATAATATTACTATCACTTTATTTATTTGTATATCTCTCCCTCTATCTGAATACAAAAACATAACTTACTTGCATGTTCAACTCCACTGCTATTTGGGATATATTTAACCCTTGTCTATGCAAAACAATAATTTGATTCCTTTCTTCCTGAATCAGGTTTCGGGTCGTCATGGTTGCACCACGTTAGTCACAGCCCACACACAATACACACACAGTCCAGGATACAAGCTAGGGTCAAGAAGAGGCTTTCGATCACAGTCCGGTATACAAGCAGAGGTCACAGTTAGGCAGGCAATCAGTCCGATAGAAATAAACAGGTCGTAAAATGAAATGGCGATAGGAATTTAAGGGAAGCGTCAACAATTAGCGAGAGCAAATTGGCACTGCCGCGCTCTAGCTAATGTTTGTTATTTTATGTTACTCGCTCATTACTCACACAAATGCATATTGTCTCTAATTGGGGGAAACTAGGAAGGGGTGTGGTTTGTCACTAGCTGCGCTCTCGCAGGAATATTTTCTTAAGTGAGCATGCTTAACTTGGGCCGATAGTACATAAAATGCTGATAGGTGTATCGAAAAAATGTTGGGTCTATTTAGTTCACATGTAAAAGTAACAGTGTTAATCTACTTCTGTGGCTACATAACCAATGATGTAAGTTGTGAGAGATGATGTGAAATTTATAACGATACGTAGTTGAGACAGGCGAATCGCTTCGTCACCTCGTTAGGCAGGGAACGCCGGGTGACGGGTACTAGTCATTACAACTATTAACGATGTACACTTATTTGATAATTTATTAAGTGTGAGGCTTAGAAATTGTGTGTGTTTACTTGAGATGCTGTTTACGTTGAGTGGTTGTAGTTTTATGATGGTGCTAAGATTTTCATCTTATGACAGCAAGTCACCAATTTTCTTAAGATATTTTGTTGCATTTTATCTTGTGTCTTCATGAGAGATATCATTACAATTGTACATAAAATACTAACAAAACATTTTGAATTCTAAAAATAGCAAGCTTTACAATATTTTATGGCTTGCTAGCAAATGTGATTGAGTACTTAATCAAAATATTTTCACTTTAGGTATGTTTACAGTCTAGTTTCATATTTATATAATATATTCATTGACATTTCTGCCAGCTCCCTCAGGGCTCCCTCCGCGTCATAATACGCACATAATCCAAAACATTAATTACGGCAAGTGTTTACGGATAGTTCCTCTCGGGACCGCCTTGTAACGAGCAGACCCTCTCCGAACATTGTTGTTATTTACACACCTTTATATTACATAAAACAGGGTCAGATACAACATGTTAGTTTGAACTATCTGAAGGTTTTTTGTTGGAAGTTAGTCTTTACAGATAATTCATCAATCAACTGTGACTTCTATAGATATTCTTGCAGTCTATTTCATCACCTCCGAATAATTTCTGGCAACTTATCTAACAGATAATGAATTACAATTTTTTCCTTTAATAATTTAAAACCCCTTTTTTCCTTTAGTGCATACTGTCCTACTGCTGGGCAAAGGTCTCCCCAAGTCCTTAAGATGATGTTATTAACCAGAGCTTCAGATTCAAAAAGTCTTCATAAAGACCATAAATTAACCTTAATTCTTAGACATAACAATGACCTCCTTACAATTCCCCATTTCAAAGATAACAGCCAAAACTAACAACCGTTCTATTTGTATCAATCTACCCTCTTTCCTCATATCTTTATGAATGCAATATATCAGAGCCGTTCCATCTTACGAGCTCTGAAGTGATCAGATAGAGGAGGCGAGGGTCGCAATAAACACATAATAAAGCGCGGGCCGCACCTCCTCGCAAGACATGCGGCCGTACGTGGCGGCTCGCGGCTGACGTGCGTGGAATCGTGCTCGGACGCAATTGTTCACTGACAATAACGGACGGTGATTATTTGGAACCGGGTTTGATTTTCAGGATTGTGAACGTTGTAAATTGTAATGAATATTATTGTGACAAAGGCCCAGTAGATTTAGGATCTTAACTGATAGACACGACTGGTCATCTCTTGAATAGAATAACCTTAGAGATGTTTGTTTTTTTTGGGAAAACTTGAGTAGCATCGACTTTAATTTTGCAAACTCAACTCAGTGTAAACTTATGTTCCATTTCCTCAAAAAGCACTAGGGCTGTCTGGTAAATATCAGCAGAATACAAAACTTTATTACAAGACCTGTTTTTAGTGCCGACTGGCCAGCAACTTCGTAAATTGGGAGTGCAAAAAAAAAACAAGTATAGAAGGACTACTGTTTCCAAGGATAGACAGTATGTTGTCACGCAATAATATAGTGTACTTACACAGAAACTGTAACCAACACTCGCAAACTTTTGCCTAATTAAAGCGTAGACAATTTTCACAAAATGCACTCATGAAGAAATATAACATACCGTAAATTGGGGTGAAAAGGGACAAATCTAAACTTCATAAAGAAAGTTAAGGCGTTTTTTTTAAGAAAATTCGCTGTAAGGCGATCGTAATAATTGAGTCGTGATGGTATCTTTGTGAACTAATATAAATTATGCAATTCGCATTTCAGTTTATGCATAAAAAAGCTAAAATATAGCCTATCCCTATTCACCCAGAAATTGGGGTCAATCGGGACGAAAATAAGGTCAATAGAGAAATTCTCTAGGGCTGCCACTTGTGTAATAAATTATAATGTATCTTAACTATTTTTTTTTTGTATTATCTATTTCTATTTATTTAATTTATTCAACATTATTACTTACTTATTACCACTATGTAATTCTTACACACACACACACTGTAATACTAGTTTCTGATTACTATTTAGTCACTGAAATAAAATCCACTTTTACTTCCATATTTATTTTTAATCAACAAACATAATTATATGTAGGTATCAAGTTATTATAAAATAGCTTTTAGCAAGTAAAATATTAAAAGTCATTAATTAACAACTCACTCTTAATATACACGTCCATTTAAATAAAAACGTTATCTTATAAAACCACTGTAGACATAGGGTGAAGCCAAACGAGCGTAATTTTGTGACTCGTGAGACTCGTGAGTCGCAGAATTACGTATTCTGGTACGGTGCAGACCACTCATTTTGCGTCGCGAAAGACTTTTTCTATGAAAGACCGAAATTCTGCGACTCACGACTCACAAAATTACGCTCGTTTGGCCTCACCTATAGACTTAACAAATCAGTTTTACTTAACATAAAAAAGAATTCCAAATCCTACGGGTATACAGGTACCGCAAATGAGATCATACATGGTTTGGTATAAAAGAAAACATAAAACTCTCGAAAAAAAGAAAACAATTACTCATCATCTAAGTCCATCAGATCTCGAAGAATTTCCATGTCATCCTTATAGTAACTAGGTCTTCTGAGACCACTTGTACTAGGCTTAGGTTTTAAAGAAGGTTCCGAGTTATTCTCATAATAATTAGATTTTTTGAGGCGATTAGCACTAGGTTTAAGTTCAATAGGTTTCTTCATATTTCCTTTGTATATAACATCAGATAAAATGCGTATCTTTGGTTGTGTGTCTTTTTGGCGGTGGTCTTCTGTTACAATAAAATTATCTTCTGTTACGGTTAAATTGTCTTCTAGTGAAGCAGAATATTCTTCTGTTACAATACAATTATTTTCTGTTGCAGTAAAATTGTCGTCAAGTAATAAAACAGGCATATTGTCAATGTCAGTAAGGTCAATATCAAAATTTTGTTGTTGTTGTTCTTCTAAAATTTGTTTCTCTTGTAATACTTCAGTTTCTTTATTTAAATTATTGTTACATTTTTGTTGTTTAGATGCCTTGCCTATGCCTTTACCTTTTAGACTTGGTACTTCCGCTATTACATTTTCTTTTCCTGTAGGTATTGGATTTTTCTTTTTATTGTTTGTTTGACTTAGGCTTCTTTTTGGTTTTTTAGACGTACTCGCAACTTGTGAATCAACATCCGAGAGTGCATTTGAACTTGAAATATCGCTTTCTACATAATCACTGTCTTCTACACTTTTTCCAGGTATAACATTTATTTTCTTTGGTTTACGAATAGTTCTAGAATTTTCTGGCCCATATCGCATTTCCTTTAATAATGACAACACTGATTCATCAATTGCTTCTTTTTCTTCCAAACAAAATTCGTGTCTTAAGTTATTTCCAGGCAATCTATTGAGTACTTTGTCTTTATTCAGAGGGCTTATTCCTGCTTTCATAAATCCGGCTAAAATGTTTTGTTTTGTATTTGGTTCAATTTTATTTAGTAACTGCTTGAGTAATTTCGGAAAAACATTCTTTGGTATTGTGGGCATTACCCGGCCTTCAGATTTTTTCCACGTAAAAAGAATGTTACGCCACGCAATTTTCACAGGCCTAAAGACGGCTACATCAAGTGGCTGCGTCAGGTGCGTTGAATTCGGTGGCAGAAATACAAAATGTACTTCTTGTTCTTGACATTTTTTAATTAAATCTAAAGACAGGTGTGAAGACAGGTTGTCTCCTATCAATATTTTTTTCCCAGGTTTATTATTAAAGTATGGAAGGGCTATGGTTTCCACCCAA
This sequence comes from Tiliacea citrago, assembly GCA_963921375.1. NCBI lineage: Eukaryota > Metazoa > Arthropoda > Insecta > Lepidoptera > Noctuidae > Tiliacea > Tiliacea citrago. The sequence goes on from OY992786.1 coordinate 27,674,618, forward strand.
TCTTCAAACGTATTGCCGTCAAACCAGCCTGAGTTAGTGCGATTATATCTACAGTTAGGGGGGCCATTTGTAGTCCAGGTATTGTAAAGATTGCCAGCTTTATAAACTACATAGCAGGGCAATAGTGTTCCATCGGCGGATGCAGCCATCATCAGCGATGTCGATGACTTTGTGTGGTTCATAACCCTTTCAGGGTATTTGACGCCTCTTTTAGTCAAAACCTTCTTTTTTCCAGGGTCGTCAGCTAAATTGGATTCATCATAGTTCACGATGTTACATAAAGGTACATCCTTTAAGGAATTTTCAAGTTGCCTAAAATATTCTTCTATAATTTGTGGAGATACTGCAGCCCTAGATCTGTTGATGTTCTGGCTTATTCTTTCTAAAATTTCCTTCTTGTGACGCTTTAAGAAACATTCTATATAATCCACGCCAGCTAAGTTATTTTTAAATTTTTTTACTTCTATACCAACTCTATCTAAATATCCCTTTATTATTATCCGTAAGTCATAAGTATCAAGTGGATACCCCCACTCAGAACAAATATTTATGTATTTTATTATGTATTTTTCTGCTTCATCACTCAGTGCTCTTTGTCCACCTTGACTCTTCATTGTTCTCGTTACATGTCGATGCAAAACAGATTTAGCAATATTAAATTGTTTAGCTATTTCAACTAGAGATTTATTTCCTGTTTCATACGTTTCTATTGCAGTTTTTAATATTAAGGGATCATACCTCTTATAAGGTTTTGTACTTTTTGATATATACACGCGAGGCATATCTGAAAAAATAAATTTGCATTATTGTATATAAATGTTTCCACTCAATATATCAACACTAAAATAATAATTTCCCATCCCAAAAAAAAAACTGAGGCACGTATTAAATGTGACACCCACTGTTCGTCAGTAATGTTGTCAGTCCCAACAAATAGGGGGCGAGCCTATTAAACCGGACACAATTTTCGAACTCTGTACAATATTTCGAAATTCCAACAAAACTTGGCCCGACCCGGGAATCGCTAACTTATGAAATACCTAAAAAAATGTCTGGGTCAGGATGACTGGACCAAGAGAGATTTTTGAAGTTTGAGCAATACCAAGTTTTAGTACCTATTTGGTACTATTTGGTACAATTATTACGAGGAAAGTGGCCAGCCATTCTGACTTCAGAATGGCTGGCCACTTTCCTCGTAATAATTTTCCCTCTATAGAGAGGTACCAATTATTTGATGTCTGTACCAAATAGTACCAAATAGGTACTAAAACTTGGTATTGCTCAAACTTCAAAAATCTCTCTTGGTCCAGTCATCCTGACCCAGACAAAAAAATCGATATAAAATATAAAGAAATAAACCTAATTATTACCTAGATTACACAACTTAAAAATTGCTAGGTCTGCTTAGTGACAACCCTATAAAGCTGTACCTATTCATACATAAGTCGTTCCTATTCATCCCATCCTCATCCCGATTAACCCCGCTTTCGTTGTGATTAATACCTGAGACGTCCCTATTCACCCCAAAAAATACAGATTTCTCATGTCATTCTAAAAATCGAAATATTAGTAATATTAATTAATAACTGATGCTTACCTTTTATGTATATGACGGCCCAAACACTAAATAACGTTTAAAACAAACACTCGTATTCGCTTAATGCAAAATAACTTCTACACAGCAAAGTTTTAAACACTGTAAAAACCGGCGTCTTGTTGATACTATTTTCAACTGACATTTTTGACAGTTTGCAGCTAATTTCACATTTGTTCAATGTTGCCATAGAAAAGTTCCAATAATCTACTATTATCCTTCAAAGAATGGTAAAAGTTGGAACGATTTGCAAACTAATATTTAGCGTCAAAAATGTTTCCTGGTTTTTTCCCTATTCACCCCTGGATCCCTATTCCCCCCATTTTACGGTACTGATCACATGCAAATACGTGTAATACACTAGTATTTCATGAAGACTTTCACGTAAACGTACATGTTGTGACGTTCGTGCTTATTTCACGTAATTAATATGGACATAATTTTAGCGTCATCTACGCAGGTTGTTTGTGTTTCATTATTGTAATTAAACCTTAGTAGTTTATTACAACTTTGTCTGAAGTTAGCCTACTGTATCCACTCTCTATAATTTATAGGACCGTAGTCAGGTGGTCATGTTTTCGGCTATAACCGTCGTTTCTCGGTTTCCTCTGACACGAGGCCAGGGGTCACCGGTCAATCATAGAAAACCGGAGTTCTTGGTTCTCGTCAAAGCAGAAATGTTATGAAAAACTTTACCGTGTTTTCGGTCTTTGATATTTCGAACCACAACGGTTTACGGAAGAACTTTTCGCTTCTTAGAGTTTTAGCAAAAATATTTAAAAAAAAAACCATTATTTATTCTATTGGGATTTTCCATTAGGAATTTCTCAGTGGCAGCCCGGAATCTGGATTTGTGCCCGGTTGATGGCAATAGGCTCGCCCCCTATTTCATGGGACTTAAACATAACTGGCGAAATGTGGGTGTACTATAGGTACACCTCTGCCCAACCCTTCGGGGATTACAGTCGTAATGTTATGTATGCATTGAAAAAAAAAGTTTGTAGACAGTTGTGTGTCTCAACAACCTTAGATTTCTGACATTTGCGTTATCATGAGTATATTTTCCATTATCTGTCTCACTAATCATAGCACTAAAAAAACACCTCTACATTAAAACTAAGATCCAATCTGACAACCCAGTTTTCTTTGTAATTACAACTACCTAGTCTATCCTATAAGTAGCAAAAACAAAACAAAATGATCATACATTACTCGTGAGAACAAGGAGTTGTTAATTTTAAATGTACCGCAAATCGCCGCCTTTACATGATTTAATTGCTGAAAGACTCCAAAGCTAGGCTTTAATAATTGATATATGACCGTGTAATACCTGAATATTCGTTCGCGTTAATCTAATGTTTTTTCCTACCTTTTTGTTCGGTAACGGGTTGGTTTAATTTATAGTATGATGTGGGTAATTAATATTTGGCTTTCCTACGTAGTAATAGCATTCCAAAGTTTGGGTACTTGTTAAAATATATAATTTTCCCGATAAAGAGTTTTGTTAGTATACTTTCCCAGTATATTTTTTGTGATGTCTGCTTGCAAATAAGTAACGTATTAAAAACAAGAACTCAATAGTACTTAAAAAATCGCATAATCCAGAAATAGGTAATTATCTAATAAGCAACATTTGCGCAACAGCAACTGGCGGTGAAATGGTTAGACAGACGTTACAAGTTCTGCTGTTGATATTGATTCAATTCATAATGTTATGGGGATGTATATTTCAATCAAGCATATTCATTCTGTATCAATCAACTCTAGCTGAGTTCATCTCTGTCCTCTACTGGACATACTCCTTCTATGAGCTACAAAACCCAATTCTCAGCCATCAGTTTTCTGTCAAAATCCCTGCAGCCTCATAGATTGATTTAAATTAATATAAATATAAAATGGGGTTCATTTAGCGCGAGAGTGACGCGAGCATATCAGGAGAGGATGCGGTATTATATTCAACGTGGCGACGAGTGGAGGACGATACGCTTTTAAAATTGTTACACTTTTCATAATGTTACGCAGGTATTCAAAATATATGAGCAACATTTTGTAGCTGCTATCATAATTTTGTTTGCTTGATGTAAAGATTTTAAAATACTTTCGTTTTTTGAGCTCTGTGTAAGGTACCTAGTTAAATGGTAGCTTGATCTAGATTTCGTGTCAAAATAATGGGTTGATGAAGTCACCTATTGAGGAGAAGTCAGCAACCTGTAATTCTCGAAATAAATCGATTCAATTCTTGACCCAACAATATACAGCTAAATACTCAAACACACACTTTAAGGTGTAATGTAGCGACAAAAAGTTTTCCAAAACATTATAAAGTTAAGTGCCTTTAAAGAATTTGGCCGTTAGAGGCCGGCAAAGATCAACGACACCCATTACGCTCCCCTTAAACTCCACAAACTCATAAATATCTTAACAACAAATTCTTACTTACCTTCCCGTATTATTAACATAATTCACATGAAAATATAAGTCATTATTATTGGTGCGTAGTGGGTATATATCAGTTTATTTTGGCGGGCCGCGAGCGACCGGCCTTTTATTGCCTCGGTTATGGCTTATGGACATTTTCGGCTCCCAAGTTGCGTCACTACTTGCCAGATATTGAGCTCGATAGGGTTCCCAAGCTTATGGAAAGTGGGAGACATTTTTATTTTAAACTTTAATTTAAAGTAATTTTATTCATTTTGAATAAACCTTCTCAGCATCTTATGAAGGGTCAAATACAAGATGATTCCAAAGGTAAGAAAGTCCCACGGAAAAAACGGGCAACAAATTAGACACTCTTTCCAAGAAAAAAGGTTTACAATATTCTTTTGTTACATTTTAGGATGTATATTTTACTTTGTCAGGTATTTAATATGTATAATTAATATAATAGCGCCTCTTCTATAAGAACAAAAAAAACATTGTTTAAAAAAAAAAAACTAAATTTGGCAGAATATAAATGCCAGTTATGCCATTCAAATTAAATGCATAAACTATCTCCTTCCATACGTCATTAACGTTTACGTTCACGCTCTATTAACTTGACTAACTTCAGAACTCTAAATGCCTCCAATTAGGCGTAAAATTAACGTTCCAAGTTGCTAAGTTACTAGATTTAGAGCGATTCATAGTGAACTAACCCTCCGATACTGCTGTGGATAAGTTTCAGCTCGGGGACAGATTCGGGGAAACTGATTTGTATTGGTATCTGAGTAATTCAGTACTAGATTCATTATTAAGACTTGTAGTTCGAACATTGGAAATCTGTAAACTTAGATTAGCTGATAAGTTTCGGCGGTTTATCTGATCTGATAAGTAAATCGCCCAACTCCGAAATCTTTTAGGGAAATAGGCAACTTTAATATTGCATACTATTTGTACAATGTAATTTACATAAGTTGATGAAATAAACGTTTTTATTTATTTATTTGCCTTTTTTTTTTGGGTGGGAAATTATAAAATAACTTCTCCCGCTCTGGGCGGAGTGCGAGGGCGTGTCAGACTTTTACTGACTAAAACCCACCCGTGTTCCTTCCGTTGCCTGTGTGCCAGGGCCACGATATCCCTTTCGGACAAACTCGCAAGCCTGGCAGGCATTGGCCCTACCGGACCCCGTCAGTTGGTGCTGACATATCTTTGAGGCGCACGTGGAACACAACGCGCCGTCGACCCTTTGGCCATTTGGCCTTGTTAATGTGTTCAATGAAAGACTAATTAATATTCATGAATTTCAGTTAGTATGTATTTATGCGTAACAGTGTAGCACAAGTTTCATTATGATAACTTATTGTTCTTCTTTTTGCTTTATAGAAAACTTCTTAAGCAGATAGCATACTCAAAGTAATGCTCTATAATTATATTTAATTCGTCACTCACAACTTCACACTCATTAAAATAAATGAATATTATTAAATGCAACGGAATTTACGGAAGCAAGCTGGTCACCGTACTGACTTGTCGGGAGTAGGCCAGGGGGAATATATGAGAAAAAAATATACACTGTATTATACAGTATACAATAAACAGCGCTGTATAACTATATGCAGTATACGGCGGTTATGTTACACGGCTGATGAGATCGCACTTGTTATGTGCGATCTCAGTTGTTTGTATTCTTAGGTGTTGCTGACTGTACAATTTTCATTTATGTAAATTCAAAAAATTGTTACGTTTTTGTATAGTCTGTTCTTTAAACTGTACAAGAAGTCTTATATTTTTTGCTGACTTCCGTCGAAAAGACTGAAAAAAACGAACGTGGGTAACTTTAATCGTGAGTATCAACAATAACGTATGTTAGTTCACGCAATAAGGTCTTACTTGCGTAGCGAAACTACGCGCGTAACATCGGTCTTCATTATCGAAGTAATAGCGCTACCCCGTAACTAATCGCTACGTGCGTAGCTGCTACGTAGCTACGTATTGCTACGCCGCTACGACACTACGCGAACTCACTCAACTCTTCAATATCATTTAGTAACAGTTTTCGTAAAATTAATTCTAAACGACCTAATTTCAAAAAGTCTTCTGTTGTTGTTACATTACTACGCATTTTATTATCCGTTTCTAAGTACGACCCTACCTAGTCGAATAAATGAAAATATTTTATAGAAGAAAGGCCTCGAATATTCTCGTGTTTTTATTGGTCGTTTACCTACTCACGGTTTCCTGTTAGTCTAGACTTTGGTGGAGAACATTCGAGCGTGAAAATCTTAATTATTTTATGAAAAAGAGGCTTATTTTTGTCATAATATTTTTTGGCCAAAATTTTCAGTAGATCATAACTAAGGTGAAACCTAGATAACACATTACAGTACAAGCTTCTTCTGCCACTTTTATAAACTAAATGTCTTGTTAATTAGAAATACCAAGCAATCGGTATTAGAAATAAAAACCAACAAATTTATTTATAGCACCACTTACATTGCCCTTTGGTACATCATCATCATCATTTCGGCAGAAAGACGTCCACTGCTGGATTTAGGCCTCCACCAAGCACTGCCACTTCGACCAGTTCTGTGTTTCCCGCATTCAGCGGATTCCTGCGGCCTGCACATAGTGATCGGTCCACCATGCAGGACGCCTTTCAACGCTACGTCTTCCGGTACGCGGTCGCCACTCCAGACCCTTTCAACCCCATCGGCCATCTGTTTTCCAAGCAACGTGCCCTGCCCATTGCCACTTAAATTTGGCAATTCTTCAGGCTATGTCGGTTACCTTGCTTTTCCTGCGGATATTTTCCTTTCTGATTCGATCACGAAGGGAAATTCCGAGCATAGTCCACTTCATTATTGCCTTTCGGGTGACTTTTAGCCTTCTATTAAGGCCTATTGTGAGCAATCACGTTTCAGTGCCATAGGTCGTTAATGGCAACATACACTGGTCAAAGACTTTCATCTTGAGATACTGCGGTATGTGGGACGAGAATATATTGCGTAGCTTCCCGGACGCTGCCCAGCCGAGTCGGATTCGACGATTGACCTATTTCTCGAAATTTCTCGTCCAAAACTTCGAGTGTAGCGTATCCGATCTTCATGGAAAGTATTACATGGGTATTTGAAATGACATTTGTCTTATCCATGTTCATTTTAAGATCCACTCTTCCGGAAGCTCTACTGATGTCATTGAGCGTTGTATTGAGGTCCATCCTCCATAGTCTCAGCCATGACAACTATATCATCGGCAAACTGGAGGTGAGTGATGTACTCGCCATTGACGTTGATGCCTAGCCCTTTTGAGTCCAGAACTTTGAAAACATATTCCAGTGCAGCGGTGCACCAGTTTCGGAGAGATAACGTCTTGTCTCACACCTCGCTGCAGAAGCATAAGTTTCGAGGTCTGGCCCCAGTGGAGTCAGACTAACATCGTGGCGTGTTCGTATAAACACTTTAGCACCTCGATGAACCGATAGTCGATCTGGCACCGTTTTAAAGACTGCAGTACCGCCCATGTCTCGATCGAATCGATGGCTTTCTCGTAGTCCACAAACGCTAAGCAGAGAAGCAGGTTATACACTTCGGTCTTCTGTAAAACCCTTTTAGGGTTCTGTACCTCAAAAGGAAAAAAACGGAACCCTTATAGGATCACTTCGTTGTCTGTCTGTCTGTCCGTCTGTCGAGACCATTTTTCTCAGGAACACGTGAAAGTATCAAGTTGAAATTAACATCAAATACGTAAGTCTATGGTCCCTTGAAGCTCTATAAAAATTAAACTTCCAAGTCAACGCAATAAGAAAATACGGCGATATAAGCGACATTATTGCGACATATTTCGATACTTGTACATAAATCAAAACCTATGGCACTTTCCGTTGACCTAGAATCATGAAATTTGGCGAAAGCAAGGTCTTACAGCACGAATATAGGAAAAAGTCCTAAAATTGTAAATTTGTGGTTTTATCACATAAAAAAAAGACTTTTTTGCGATTACAAACTTACATTTTCAGTTGGAAAATTGACCGTAGCGTATATCGATGTATGGAGAACATGTTTTTCAACTACAATGTTAAGTTTGTTTTAGGGATAAATTCATCCCAACTACGGAACCCTTCATTGTGCGTGGTCGGACACGCACTTGGCCAGTTTTTTTTTGTTGCCGGGGTGGAATATCCTGATGGATGTTCTCCACCCTGGGGTGGGCGGAGGGGTCTGTCAGACTCTTACTGACTAAAAACCACCCCGGTGTTCTCCTCCCACACTTGCACCGGGGATCTTGGGATCTAGTTCTGTATAACCTACCGCAATGTATGTATGTAGTCTACGGGGATAAAGCCTTTACGGAATCCGGCTTGTTCGGGAGGTTAGAAGCCATCAAACCTGCTTGCGAGAGGGTTCGTGATGACTCTTGAAAACAGCTTGTAGTTATGGCTCAGAAGATGGGCATATAATTCTTAAGGAATTTTGAAATTGTCGATCTTCTTAAAGAAAAATATCACCACACCTCTGTTCCATTCCTGTGGCGTTTTGCCCTCAAGTATGACGGAATCAAACAGCTTCTGGAGGGCCTTAAGAACAAGCCTTCCGGCCTTTAGGAGTTCGGCCGTAATTCCGTCATCACTTTTTCCTTGTTGTTTTTCAGCTGCTTCAGAGCCATCCTAATTTCGAATAAGCCAACGTCTGAGATGTCTTCGGTGTAGTGTCATGTCAATCTAGCTCTTGGGTCGTTTGCCGGTCCATAGAACCTCTCGATCTCTCTCAACAGCTCAAGTTTAGCGGATACGATCCTGCCATCATCGCCCTTCAGTTTCATAAGCTAGCTTTGCCCAATAGACAGATCTCTTGCAAATACCTTGGAGCCTTTATTTCGCTCTATCGCGTCCTTAATGCGGTCTGCATTAAAGCAGCGAAGGTCACATTTCAAGGACTTTGAGATCCGTCAACTGAGCTGCGGTACTTGAGCGCATCGTCTGAAGACTGCAGGATCATCTCGCGCCTCTCCTCCATGAGCTGTGAAGTAACATCAGAGAGCTTCTTGTTTCTATTTGTACGATGAGTCTTGAAGATCATAAACCGGACCGTATCTACAGTTTTCACGAACCCATCGTTATAATTGTTTACGGAAATCCCTAGGCACTCGAAACTATTCTGAAGTTCGAGCTGAAAGCTCTCGGGGTTTTGGACTCGGTTCGGTGCTGGGCAGAGCGTAGACATCATTGAATACTTGCTTGTTCGTCGATATAATGTAGCCAATCGTATTTTTTGTTGCACCATCAGGGCTTTGCCAGGTCCACTTTCTGTACTCACGATTTTTAAAGAAGGAGTTCATCATAAAGAGACCTTCCTACTCCATAAAACTGGCCAGTAGGTGACCCCGGTGGTTCTGAACTCCAACTCCAAATGTCCACCTAAAGCTCATCATCGCTTCGTTTTCCCAGTTTCACATTGAAGTCCCCCATGACAACGGTGAACTGAGTTTTTGAGGCATGCATCCGATCGCAGTATGTTGTTAAAAATGCATAAAGAACGCTACTGCCCATTCTTTAGTAAGTCCTTTAGTCGCCTATTACGACACCCACGGGAATAAATAGGGTGGTGCTATTCTTTAGGTCCGGCACCCTTTGGTACAACTATCTAAATATTCAACATACATTTTCAGTCTCATTTTCATTTTAATAAATATAACGCAAATATAAACACTTATAAACACTTCAATTATATGTCGTGGATAACGATATCATTTTAATAAAAGTCACTCAATTGATTACTGTAGTAGTAGGGCAAACGCCGTAACGTCATTTGTTATTTTTTTGAATGACGGTACGTGGACAGAGTCGTGTTGGAAAGTGCGGAGCGAAAAGTTGGCAGTTCACTTTGAGACACGGGTCGAGGCACTTGTCTAATATGAAACTGTCGGTTTGCCTAGCGTAATTAAGTACCTAGTTATACTGTGTGTAGTGATAAAGTGCTATTTGAATTGTGTATTGCGTTTGTGATTAAAAAGTGAGGTTATAATTACACGTGGTGTTATTATTTTACAAACGCTTATGAAATGTACCCTATACCACCGAATCCTCATGATGACGGGTCTATCGCTCAGCCATCGCTGACGCCGTCATCAGAAGTGGGATCTGGACTCGATTCCCACTGGCGTGCTATGTTCGAGATGCAGCAGAAGAACATGATGCAGCTGATCGAAGCCATCAGGACACCAGCAGTGGCACCTCAGATCACGCTGCCAGAAGTTAATCCGGAGCTACCAGATACTGATCCACGTGCCTGGTGCGCAACGGTAGACATCTGCCTGGATGTACATCCACTGGAGGGAGCATCGCTCATCTTAGCTCTCAGCAAGGGCGGCGCGTCCTCTGCGGGCCATGCGGTCTATAGCAGCGGAATCGGCGCCGTAGCCGAGCGACGCGTCGATAGCTGCGAAATAGCAGGTGTTTGCGGGCAATTGCCATCCGGTGAGTCGTATTATTTTTATTTTGATTCCGGTGCCGAATGCTCTCTTGTCAAACAATCTATTAGCCGTTACTTCAAAGGTGAACCTATTTATTCGATAGTTCGTATAAAAGGTATTGGTTGTGCTAATGTAGATTGTACCGAACAAATTCTTTGCGACGTTTTTATTAACAGTCATTGTTTACCGATTTTATTTCATGTTCTACCCGATAATTATTTGAAATATAGTGTGATGATCGGACGCGAAATTTTAAAATTAGGTTTTACAATTAACATGACCAGCTCTTCCTTAATTATTTCTAAACAAAAAAAAAATGTAGCGGTTTGTAGTTATGAAAATAATCGGTTACTTTGTTTTAATGATGTCGATACCGATATGCAAAATAGTGTACCTTTGATATCGTTGTTGAATGAATATTCCCATGCTTTTATTAACGGGTTACCCCGTACACGTGTTACTTCTGGTGAACTGAAAATTAGGCTTCAAGACCCAAACCGTACTGTTTATCGTCGACCTTACCGACTCAGCCCAGACGAAAGGCAAGTAGTGCGATCTAAGGTTAAAGAATTATTAGACGCTAATATCATTCGGCCTAGTCAGTCCCCTTTTGCAAGTCCTATTCTTTTGGTTAAGAAACGTGACGGTTCTGATCGTATGGTAGTAGATTATCGGGAACTAAATTCTAATACTATCCCTGACCGGTTTCCATTGCCTCTTATAGCAGATCAAGTGGCTAGGTTATCAGGCGCGAAGTTTTAGAAGCACTGACTAAAGCCGGATTTTCTCTTAATATTTCGAAGTGTTCATTTTTGAAACGTCTTGTAGAGTTTTTAGGCTATGATATCACAGCTGGCGAGCTGAGGCCGAATCCCAGAAAGATTGAAGCCCTAACTAAACTACCTCCCCCTGACAATATTCATCAGCTCAGACAATTCATTGGCCTTGCCTCATACTTTCGTAAGTTTGTTAAAGGTTTCTCTCAAATTATGTCCCCTCTGTTTTTATTGACGACTAGTAAGAAACGAATTATTTCAATTTTAACTACTAAGCCTGTCTTAATTATTGTTAACCCTGAGCACCCAATAGAATTGCATACTGATGCAAGTGCTGATGGGTATGGCGCTATTCTTTTTCAAAAAGTAAATAATGAACTTTTAGTTGTCGAGTACTTTAGTAAACGCACCTCGAAAGCCGAGTCAAAATACCACTCATATGAGCTGGAGACTCTGGCCGTAGTAAACGCAATAAAACACTTTCGTCATTATTTACAATGGCGATATTTTGAAGTTATTACCGATTGTAATTCACTGAAGGCTTCGAGAAACAAAATTGATATTACACCACGTGTTCATCGTTGGTGGGGTTTCCTTCAAGCATTTGACTTTCAAATCTTTTATCGCGAAGGTCGTCGTATGGCACATGTCGATTTCCTTTCCCGAAATCCATTGAGTACTCCGTCTGAGCAAAAAGGTATGCAAAAAAATCGAGCAGAAGCGTGTTGACATCGCTACTTTATTACAAAATTGGTTATTAGCCGAACAATTGCGTGATCAAGAGATTCAATCGTTGGTTACCAAACTTAAAGAAAGTCAGTTTCCACCGGACGTTGCCAAGACTTACGAATTGCGTTCGGGTGTATTGCATCGCAAAGTACAACGTAACAATCGTACTCGCTGCCTCCCTATAGTCCCACGTGCTTTCAGATGGTCGGTTATTAACCATGTGCACGAGTCACTTATGCATCTAGGTTGGGAAAAGACATACGAACACTACTGGTTCGAACATATGGCTAAGTATGTTCGTAAATTTACCGATGGATGTATAACCTGCAAAGTGTCTAAGTCTCATTCCGGGCGTATACAGGCCGAACTTCATCCGATCCCCAAAATTAGTGTCCCGTGGCATACAGTTCACGTTGATATAACCGGCAAGTTTAGTGGTAAAAACGATTCTAAAGAGTACGTCATAGTTCTAATTGATGCATTCACTATGATGATTCACTATTGATGCGTTCTTTTATATCACACTCTTCGAATCGATTCAGCTAGCGCAATTAAAGCTCTAAAGTCTAGTGTATCGTTGTTTGGAGCGTCCACTCGCGTTATTGCTGAGCAAGGTCGATGCTTCGCCAGCAAAGATTTTAAAGACTTTTGCGAGTCTCACGGCATAAATTTGCACTTGATTGCGACGGGATCAAGCCGCGCTAACGGGCAAGTCGAAAGGATTATGAGTACACTCAAAGGCATGTTGACTTCGGTAGAGACATCTGATCGATCTTGGCAAGACGCACTAGAAGACGTCCAACTTGCATTAAATTGTTCTGTCCACCGTGTCATAAAAGCAAGCCCTCTCGAACTTTTGATAGGCCGCGTAGCTAGACCCCTAAATCTTTTAACGTTAGACGATACCGAAACGGAGATTAACCTTGACGAGACGAGAGAGCAAGCGGTAATAAATATTGACAAAAGTGCAAATTATGAAAAATCTAGATTTGATAAAGGTAAAGCTAAGTTGGTAAAATTTGATGTTGGTAATTTGGTTTTAATTCAAAATGAAGAACGGAATCAGACTAAATTAGACCCCAAATATAAGGGACCGTTTAAAGTTGTAGAAGTACTTGACGGTGATCGTTATCTTTGAAAACTTTGAATGGTAATAGAACCTACAAGTACGCTCACGATCGTATACGAAAGATGCCTCTAAGTAATGTTCCTAATGAGTTAAACGTAGAGGACGGTGATGAAAGTACCTCCACCGAGTAGTAGACACATACCATGGCTATTTGGTCGCACCGTACGCACTAGTCTGTAGTCGTAACTGCAGCTCACTTGTGAGCTGTTCAGGGGGCGATGGGCAGCTGGTGGTACGGCGGGGACCTGGGACTCAATGGAGACTATTGTTGTTTTGGTCTTGTACTGACCTGGGAGTCGCAGACTCTATGTGATGTGTGTGGTCATATCACATGAGGTGATGACGATATGGGTGGCATAAGTGTCACTAGCTGCTGCGGCAGCTGGGCCATGAGCGTTGTATGTGATCGAAGTTGATTTAGTTGCTGAGTAAATATGATGGAGACTTAGAGGAACCTTTTGTTTGACAACTGTTATTTTCAAGTTATGCTTTTCCTTAAAGATGTGGTCAGGTTAGCCGAGCTACCTTAGTTATTAGGTATTGGCAGGTTAGCCGAGCTACCTTAGTTATTACGTATTGGCAGGATAGCCGAGCTAGTTTACTCTGTGAGCATATTTTGTCCACAGGTACTACACCCGAGGATGGGTGCTAGTCAGAGATGGCCGTGTCGTGGATAGATGGCACCACAGTACAGCGAACAGCGCCATCTATTATTTAGTTTTGTAGTTTACAATAATATCGTTACCGGAAACGCAAGCGAAGGATTCCTCTAAGTGATGTACCAGTTGAGTCAGATTTGCCTGATGTAGAAGATGGTGAGGAGGGTGCCTCCACCAGCAAATAGAACACATACGATAGCTAGGTCGCACTGCACGCACTAGTCTGTAGTCGTAACTGTGACTATTGGTAGTTATTCAGGGAGCGATGGGCAGCTAGTGGTGTGGCGAGGACCCGGGTCTCGGAAGAGACTATTGTGTGGTCATGTATTGACCTGGGAGTCTGGGACTCTAGATGAAGTGTTGGTCGTATCACATGAGGTGATGACGATATGGGTGACAATAGTGAATTGTCACTAGCTGCTGGGGCAGCCGGGCTATTGATGTATGTGATCTATTGCGTTGATGATGTGATGAATTGAGATTCGATAATTATGAGACTTAGAGGAACCTTTTGTGTTTAGCTTAGACTATTTAGAAGTTTATTTGGTTATAAAAACGTACTTGTAGTTGATGTAATGTAACGGCACGGTCAGGTTGGCCGAGTGTGCGCGGACGCTTTTAAGTTGGTTATTTTGTTACAGATACTGTAATACACGAGGACGTGTAACATGTCAGGCTGGCCGTGTCGTGGATAACGATATCATTTTAATAAAAGTCACTCAATTGATTACTGTAGTAGTAGGGCAAACGCCGTAACGTCATTTGTTATTTTTTTGAATGACGGTACGTGGACAGAGTCGTGTTGGAAAGTGCGGAGCGAAAAGTTGGCAGTTCACTTTGAGACACGGGTCGAGGCACTTGTCTAATATGAAACTGTCGGTTTGCCTAGCGTAATTAAGTACCTAGTTATACTGTGTGTAGTGATAAAGTGCTATTTGAATTGTGTATTGCGTTTGTGATTAAAAAGTGAGGTTATAATTACACGTGGTGTTATTATTTTACAAACGCTTATGAAATGTACCCTATACCACCGAATCCTCATGATGACGGGTCTATCGCTCAGCCATCGCTGACGCCGTCATATATAAATCTGCGGAGCCGTACGGTATTAGTCGTGTTACGGTTTTGTATTTCCGAATATAACCGAATATTACCGAAAATAACCGAATTGAACTAATCAGTCCACAGAGGGCCTGTGGTGTAAACCAGGTCAGCTCTGATTTAGAACACGTTACTACCAAATAATGATGCTTCGGTTTGTGCTCGTAGGTGGTGGGGAAACCACAAAGGATAGGTTTACTCGTTTATTCCTATTGATAACCGGACTTGTAAAACTCCCAATTGGGGGGACAAAGTCTCTCGTCTTTTCATATGAGAAGGAAAAGTCATCAATCATCACGCTTGTTTAGTGCTACTTTGCGATTTTTTCGATAAGGCTAGATTCACTTGCGATGCTCGGTGACTTTTTGTTAATTAGTAACTTAGTTAATTAGAAAGCTCGAATTAGATTGTTGATTGCAGAAATGGTTACATAAATACCAAAAACTTATTTTAACATTGAGTTTATCTGTTTACCAGGTACTGAAAAATGACGATGATCGTCAACTCACGTATTCAATACTGCTCTAAAAATAATAAACGCCTTACCCAAAACTCTCTTTGTCTCCTAATTCCGTCATTGTTCGAACTTTGCTCAAGCACGCTAGAAATAGATTCCGTATTCCTCCATCTGGAGTGTAACGTAAGATAGGCTCCCGTATTGAACTTTGTAAGCCTCCAAATTTATTCGCAGACGCGAACTCGCATGATTATAATGGGATGAAGATAAGCTTTAGTTTAATGGTACAAAGCCAATATAAAACGGGGTTTAGTTGCGTACTTAGGCGATGCAGCGAAAGTCCCTGTAGGCGCCATATGCTTCGGGCGCGTTCGGCGCGACGAGCATACTAACGCGTGTCTCCCCGCGGCCGTCGCCCCTCGCCCCGCTGGTAGGGTTACCGAGCATTTTATTATATCGTTTGTGTCGAGGAATTTAGGCGGATGTTGTTTTGCGAATATTTGCGACTGGCTGCTGGTTGTGTTTGTCGTTGGGTTGAGAAAATTAAATAGGCACTTACATAAGTGTGTTAATTTTGGGTTTATGGGATTAAAAAAAAATCTTTGCATCTGCAAAGATTTTTTTTAATCAGTCATTATAGTATTTTATGTTCTGGCTTTATTAACTTTATTAACTATTTATTTATCTTGAATGTCTTTGAGCTCCCAATTTGTAAGTTTTACCAACACTGAGCCTATGCGTCATAAAAACGAACTCCATTTCAAGTTCTACCTACTGTGTGTTAGTTCATAATAATTCATACTCACAATAGATCCGAAAATACCATTTGCTATTATATGAACAATGAGTATAATAGGCAGCCCTACAGTCTCGGCTCCCACACAGAACATTACGAGAATTTCTAAATTTCAATGATGCATTAACAAGATACAAATGTGCGGCAAAATTTATTAAATATCTCATGCGGCTTCCTTATTGCCGTTATCATTCGTATCTCCAAGTTTCTACTGAGTTTTGATAGCGAGATCTTAACTGCACGTGCCGCCATCTGCGTGGGATCTGATGATTTAATATACATGTGCGTT
The DNA here is from genome assembly GCA_963921375.1 of Tiliacea citrago. Lineage (NCBI taxonomy): Eukaryota > Metazoa > Arthropoda > Insecta > Lepidoptera > Noctuidae > Tiliacea > Tiliacea citrago. The sequence continues at coordinate 27,691,037 of OY992786.1, forward strand.
TTGTTGATCATTGTGTCCTGGATTATCTTTACTTTAAAGAGTATGGTTGCGGTGGTAACTCAACAGCAATAACTGTAATGTTCTTCTTCTTTTATAATTTCCTTATTGGTTTCTTCTAAACTTTACTTTTTCCTTATGTCACTATCTACTGAAAATCAATTGTGTCTGGGTCATAAGTGAACTTTTCCTAGAAAATATTCATTTCCATTTCAACTCGACCTGATATTGAGTTTACTAAAATATGACCAAAATATCGAACCTTTTACATTTACAATAACCTGATTTACAGCTTCCATTACCTTACCTTCATTATTCTATAAATCAGGGACATCCTTTTTTTATGGAATTACAATATATTACGTCCTTGTCGTCACTCGTTAATGGGTTGGCGAATTTTAATGTGGCGTCGGGGTAACGAGTGGGTGCCCATCTGAATAAATTCATACGAGGCGCTTTTTAGACACTCTATTACTCTCGCTTGTTGACTACCAAATCCTCTGCTAAATCAAGTAGACAACAATAAAAAAAACTGGCCAAGTGCATGTCGGACCACGCACAATGAAGGGTTCCGTATTTATCCCAAAACCAAACTTAACATTGTAGTTGAAAAACATGCTCTCCCATACATCGATATACGTTACGGTCAATTCTCCAACTGCAAAGGAGAGGTCAAAATTGGTATAATATTCCGACGAGTTTTAAACGCTAATGTGATGTACCTTATTAGAAAGCTTATTTATTATGCTACTCGATTATAGTTAAATCTAATTTTTTCAGGCGCCCGTTTTTGTGAAAAAGTGAAAAATGTTTCAATACAAACAAAACGCACATAGTCTTTATTTATTCATTTCTATGCAATATAATTATTTTATGTGGCTAATGTTTCCGTTTCTATTTAATACTTTGAGATTTTATTATAATTTTAGCTGCAGCGCCATGAAATTAAGACAAAAAATATTGATTATCATGACAATGCAATAACAAAACGTATCGAAAAAAGTCAAAGCTGTAAACTCGGACTAAATATCCGCTGTAAATGTCAAGCCGAGTCCTGCTGACTGACGTTGTCATTGTCACGTCATTTGCCACAGGGCTGCCATCCCTAAAATATAAATAATGCTTGTAGAACATTTTATTTTTCAACACTTGTTTTAAAAAAAAAACGGGCGGCTGTTAAAAAAAATTAAATGCCCAAAGACATCAAAATAATTACCCTCTTTCAGCCTATATAGGTCAGAAGGCTGTTTAAATTTTCAATTATTTTAGTACCAAGCCCCATACATTTCGTGAACGTCTCCTTTAAGTTGTTCGAATATTACTCGTTAACTTGTAAAGCCTACTTAGCTGTGATAGTTTTCCTTTTCGTTATATATACTACTGCTGTGAATTTTTTCACTTATTCAAAACCAACCATTTTGCTAGCAGCTTGACCCTAACAAAAAATAGCACTTTAAAGCTTAATTTTACGCAAACGGATCCCTGAATTGAAAAATGGTTTTCACACACCCACAATATTTATTTAAACGGCCTATCCAAAGATACCCCATACTATGGGATAGACGAGAAAAAAAAATATCATCCCCACTTTATGTGCAAGGTACTAGAAAAAAAAAAAAGTTTATTTCTTACGACTTTGTCGGCGCGATTAATATCTATACCCATGCCAAATTACAGCTTTCTAGTACTAAGAGTCTCTGAGCTAAGCCGAGGGCAGACGGACGGACGGACGGACAGACAGACAGACATACGGACATGGCGAAACTATAAGGGTTCCTTGTTGACTATGGAACCCTAAAAAAGATTTCGATATTTATAAGGTTATTGGGAAAGTTAATATAGCTACAGATAACTGATTTAATTATTGTTTGCCAGGGTTCATTGTTTTGTGGAGAGAAACTTTCTCATGATGTTAGTTCGGAAGTTTAATTGACGCCTCAAATAAAATGGTTAAATTATTCTGATAAAACAAAAGACCTAAACGCCTCCGTCTGTCTCAAGTTCTCATCGCGTAAAAGCATCTTAGAATTTCCTCTTCAATTTTATCTTTCGTCGTCTTTATTTTGATCGAAAGTCGAGCAAAAATATTTCCACAAACTCCCCAGCGTCGTCTGTATCAACCGCACGGATGTTTTATTTAATAACGTCAGATATGATGAATTCAAAACGCTGACAATTACAGGTGCGGGTGACTTGTGACGTCACACCGCATATCAATTCGCTGAGCGGGAAATATTGCGGCGTGTCGCGCCCGCCCCAAATAAACTCGCTTTTTATTCCATCCGTCAATTTATCGAATTTAGTCACAATTTATTGTTGTGTCTCATCGATAAAAATATTTATTGGTCGTTTGTCAGTTTTTGTAAAAATTTTAGCTTCATATTGATATTATGGGTATGCGACTATGTTATTTGATAGCCAATCTGTTTTGGCTAACGTTTTGTTTTTAGAGGCTTAACTTTTTAAAATTGATGTTGCAATGTTGGATGACGTAAGTAATATAAGTCGGAGTAGGTGCTTATTACGTAATAGGTTTGAGGAGGCTGCCTGTACTTTGTTGTACTTCATCTTCTTACGTAACAAACTAGATAATGTACTGGCTGTAGATATTTCCGACGCTCCAGGCCTTATAGAATCTATTTTAAAAGAAAACTTCCTCTTATAGGACGTAGGCTTATGGGATTAAAAACTGAATGGTGCTTCTTCGCGAAGAAGGAAGCTTTAGAGGTATCTGTGTAGACATGTTGATAATAGCGTTAGCTTTGACGATGGTTTTGTAATATTATTAAGACTAGGGAAGCACTAAAGTCTCATGAGTTTTTTTGCAAGCCACTGTATTGTGTGTCAGTATTTGTGTTACTTGTACAGTGAAAAAGTTATGATGTTTTATTGCCAAGGTTACCTATATCTGTTGATATTTTATAATTGACTAAGTATTTTATTTTATGAATACAATAATAAAATCTGTATTATTTTTTAACAGCTTAGTCTAGACGTAGTAACTATTACGAGCTATTACCGCTATGTACTGATCGTTAAGCTAGATATTTGACTTTTGAGAATAGCTGGCATTTTATGAATCACCATAAACTCTAGATATATTGGTTTTTGAAATTTTTACTCAATGTCCAGTGTAATTGGACCCCTAGATTTATGTGGAAGAAGACGCTTCTTCGCCAAGTTATTTTAGTGCTAGAATTATATTATTTAAAAGCCATTATAATATTATCTACTCTATTTTCTTTTCTTTTTATTTTCTGTTATTTTATTTTCTTTTTTTGTTCTTCAGAAAGGTCAGGTGCGTAGTACTCGCAATCGGCGTGCGTGTATGACCAGATGTATGAACGTAGGCGAAGCAAAAGGAGTATGTAAGGAGCGTAGCAGGTGGCGTTCTGTAGTTTCTGCCTACCCCCATGGGAAGAAGGCGTGGGTTTATGTATGTGCATGTGTGTGTATAATATTTACATAATTATGACTGAGTTAGCTATTGCAGCTGAAATTTTTTGGAGATAAGATGGCAAAATATTATAGTAAAGATATGGAATTTATAGGTAATATGCATTAGACGATATTGAATTCAACATTTTAATCTGATGTCGTATTATTTAATCTGATGTAGTATTATTTAATCTGATGTAGTATTATTTAATCTGATGTAGTATTATTTAATCACGGTCAGGAATTACCTACTGCGTCATAATATTATGGACAAAATATCTCTTTTATTATTACCTGGTCGGTGTCCTCCATTTATAGGAATTAACAGTGCCTTCAGAATTTTACTTTATTATTCAAACTTCAAATACCTATGCAAATTATCAAAATAAGAAAAATAACTCATTACCACATTAAGTCCAAGACGGCGTTTCATTCAAATCTTTAGGCAATAAGTTAAAAAGCAATTTGTTCTATCCACCTGGGCGGCGCGGCGGCGCGGCGTGTCCTGCCACTTTTTACTTCAATCCTCTTAATTAAACCGTTTGAGGGGTTTCAGGAATTAAGGCCCCTCCTGCTTCGCAACTTCCCTTTTCATAACTTCTTTAATTTTGCCGCGGATTTGCGGAATAGCAATGCCCGTTGAATATTCCATCGCCATTTTATGCAGGTACGAATAAAAGTTTTATCGTTTTAAGAGTTCCGCTGGTCGTGGTCATCTTTTTATGTTTTTGTGCAAGTTCCAGTGTTCAACCGGGTTCAGGACGCGTTCTAATGAATCGACGGCTCGTTCGGGTTTGAAGGTGAGATTTTTTCAAATACAACTGTGTATTTTTAGTGGTGCAGTGGATTGGGTGTTTTTAGACAAAAAAAACTTAGGGAGGTTTTGCTGGTGTGCATGTTTCAGTTTGGATGGGTTATGAGCAGTAAACAGTTTATACTTTCAGTGCTTAGTGTGACATTGCTAAAAGGATTTACTGATTCTACTCTTTGAAAATTTATATACCTATGTTTATTTTGAGTTTCGTATTCATCCGTCAGCAGTTCCGTTTTCAGCAACGGAAAAAGCGTAAGCTATACATACGATTAAAAGCTGAATATTGTATGAGATGAATAAACTACCACGTAGTTAGAGAGATAGGTTATCTGGGAATGTATTAAAAGCCTGAGTTTCGTGATAAATAGGCTCGAGCTCGGCCTTATTAAGATTCTGTACTGTACGGGACCCATCTTGAGCGAGGTCACAGTCAGCCTTTCAAGAATGTTCTAAATAGGTAGGTGGCATCTGTCGGAATGTTGGGCGGAGTGTTTGTAGCGGGTTGTAACTAAGAGCTTTGGAATTAATTCTATGGTGGCTTTTAGTTTTATGTGACGAGTGTCAAAATTGAAGGGTTTATAGTTAGACTTTGAACACGAGGATCTTAGAAAATTAAAACACGGTACACTTGACAACAAGTCAGTTATAAACATAGAGCTTAAACTTACTCTCGATTTTCAACTCTCACCTAAGCCGTTTGACTATAGCTTCTTGTTGAATCATATATCCAAAACAAAGGCTTCTCATCTGATGTCAAAAACCCCTCCCGACCGTCATCCTCCACATTAACGTGACAAACAATTGGAGCAAAAAAATTAACAAACGACTAAACAATATAAGGTTCTATCTCCAAACTCCGGCCGGTCTATAAAAATCGTTACTTAAAACGATCTAAAATTATCTTTATACTGTGACTTTATTCTGTGATAGAAAAGTGCTACAAATAGGTTGTAGCACTTTTCTATCACAGAATAGATCGGTACAGAAGGATTGCTCCATACAACGAGCGAAAACGCACGCACACATAGACACGTGTATACGTACAGCGACTGCGCTCTCACATCTGGTAATCGTTTAAGGGTCGATTCCGGCAAGTTTTCGATCAAACTAACATAGAACCAGAACACGAGGTTCACTTCACTCGATTTTCTTGATATTTTAGTATGGATAAAACAACGAAAGAGTGCTATTCCTCTGTTTACACTCAGATAATTTGATAGTTGTGGGTGTACTAAAGATACACCTCTGCCAAACCCTTCGGGGATTACAGCCGTGATGTTATGTTATGTAATTTGATAGAATGGGTAAAGAATGAGCATTCTAAAGCATTCTAAATTAAGATCTTTATTCTGTATACAGCGCAATGTACTTGAAATTTGTGGTAATAAACAATTTATTTATTTTATTTTATTTATTCTCTTGTATGGCTCAATCTTATCCTTTACATAATTTGAGATTGCCCTATGTATGTACGCGTCTATGTGTGCTTGCGTTTCTGCTCGTTGTAAGGAGCCAACCTTACGTAATAGGTAATACGGGCTGGTATCCGCAACTCCACGTCAAAGCGCGTACTTTACGTACGAGTGGAAAAATCGATTATTCGATCCACCCCAGCTCCTCAATGAAGCAACGCCTTGGTATTACTGACAAACTCACAGAAGGTACCTGGGTACCCATCTATTTGCCAACCAACCAAATTTGCAGCCAACCTTCTGTGCCCAACTATTTGCCGTGGGGTTACTACCCCACGGCAAATAGTTGGGCACTGAGTCAAAAGTTTCGCTACAGCAGAGCGTACAAATGGCGCTATCGGAGCGATTGGAGCGAGCGAAGCAAACCGAGTGATCAGTGACGTAACAAATTAGCGGATTAATTTCGTTGTTTATTGTGTGAGCTTTTGTTTCCGGAGCTACGGTGAAAGGTTGATTTAATTGTATTTTCGCCGTGCGGTTTGGGAACGGTGGTGGAGATAGGTTATGTGAGTTAGAAATGCAGCAGGGATTACGACTTGTAGATATAAACATAGTTTCTGCAGCTTACGTGTATTATAATTTTCGTTCTTATTGAATTTATATTGTTTTCCAGACACTGAGCAGTAAAAATCTACATATATTAATCTATAATTTTTAACTTCTGTGGTGTTACTTATTGTATTTAATTCAATAAGCTGTTGTATGCACAGGAAGATTTAGAATAAACTGTCTATAATAAGATTAAGTAAAAGTATCTTGTTATTAAATACTGATATCCGTAAACATAAATATCTCATTAACGGTTACGAGTATATACACCCACAAACAGCGGGGTCTAATGACGTCACCATGTTCGTACCAGTAAACCCCCACGTAATCCTTCGGGAAATTATGTCACATTACGTTATTAAGAGCGTATCGTTTTGTTACTATTGCTGCAACTTAGATACGTTCAGGGGAATTATTAACCATTTCGTACAAATGTCACAGAGCGATAGTAGTGATACGATCATTACGGATCATTTCGGTTGGTAGTAAATTTTCTTAACAATCAATTTCCCTTTCTTTTTTTTTTGTGTGAGGAATTGTCAAATAACTTCTCCCGCTCTGGGCGGAGCGGGAGGGAGTGTCAGACTTTTACTGACTAAAACCCACCCGTGTTCCTTCAGATGCCTGTGTGCCAGGGCCACGATATCCCTTTCGGACAAACTCGCAACCGAATTTCCCTGACTTTACTTTTCTGAGATAATCAGTCATTTTCTTATGAATGATAAGAAAATGACTAATTATCTCGGAAAAGTGCTGCCTAGTATGTTTTGTTACTGTAAAATTTACTTTTTAAATTTGGGTAAATTTCAACAACCTTTTGCTGCCATGATGACCGAAAGGCTAAACCTAAATTGCAGTAAGATAGTCGTCTGTACAGGGGAATTCTCAAGTATTTTAACAGGATTTATGTATTAAGAGGCCTAAAACAGCTAAACCGCGGTCACTGTCAGACTGCATATAAAAGAAAGAGAAGCGCGATGACACAACGCTTGTAATTTATTGCAAAATATGAAGCAATTAACTATTTACTCAAAAATGAGTAGAGTAATCGAAAATAAAAAACAACCAAGTTCTGCATACAAAATCAAAATCAAAATCAAAAAATTTTATTTCACATAAACCTACATAGGCACTTATGAAACGTCAGAAGCTAGGTGCACGGTTCCAATTGGTCGTGTCCTATGGAGAAGAGCCGGCAAGAAACTCCACGGTTACTCTTTTAAAAAAAGTGGGCTTTTACAATGTTTCCAAGTTACAGTGATAATAGGTATGGGAGGACATACAAATAAGACGTCCTTGTTATTAATTAAATACCAACCGTACGTTGACATTTAATACAGATATTTTCGATTGGAACTCAAAGTCTTGGTTAGTTTACCGTTAATTTGTATCGAGATTTTTTTTTCTAAACGTGTTTTGGTAACAACCGTGTTCTGACAAATATGTTCAAGAATAACATCGTCAGTGGAAAGGTGAAAATGCTAAAGCGCCATTTGGGCCAAAATGGGTTATATTATATATCGTTGATTTCGTTTTTTTTCTGCGTCGATCTAAGTTTCAAGACAATCTGAGCTAATTTTAGGCGCTATAGCATTTGTAAAAATGTAGGTATTTCACAGATTCTAAGACCTAAAGCGACGGTTTTCCGATGTTTTTTGAACAAATGTCGCTTTAGCAACACATTTATTAGGACAGAGGCCCTTTAGAACGTTTTTCCTTTCAACATTCTCTTCACAACAGGCATAAGCATTTTATCTTTTTAGTAATTTGGATGACATTGTTACATTACGGTTAACAGTCTGTTAGCTATTATTCATTACTGTTGTTTTTAACTGTTTGGCGCTTTAGCAAAACGTTTTCATAGCCTGTGTAAGTTTTACACGGTCTGAGTTACTTAAGCATTTTTTTTTTCCAAGAGAAGTGGTTTTTACCATTGATAATCATTTTAGAATAATTCGAATCATACATTTGAGGTATATTAGCAATTTTTTTCCAAACTAACATTTTTTATTATTCAAAATACTTTTGCTATAGCGACTACTATTTCGCGAAATAAAAAAAATTGCAAATATCATAAATACTTTTTAAATGTAGACTACAGATTTTTTTATAATTTTATATTTTTAGATTAATAAAATCGGGATAAAAAAAAAGATATGAATTAAAAAAAAACTTTAAACCTTATTTCCCAAAAGTACCATTTTGGCGCTTAGTATTTTCACCTTTCCACTGACGATATATTTTTCCGCTACCACAAACTATATAGATTTGGCAATTTTTGTGTTTAAGACAAGCCTACTTTTATCATTTGCCTCTTGCCAGCGCCTTAAGCCGGCACCAAGCTGCACTGTCATGAACTTATTTACTAAACTTTTCCCCTGCCTCGGGAAATCTAACTCTAACAACAATCAATTAATAGAATTACAAAAATACAGTGGCCACTTTGTAAGTTAATGTGTCATTATTTTATTTATTTTAATTGTGTTACTTACGTACTTATCTCTGTTCTCATTCCACGCGCTCTTGACACTACTTGTACCCTGCAACTATTTGAAATTCTCTCCGTTATTGCGTCCTGTGTAAAAAGTTTTCTCTAGACGAGGGTCAAACACTTCTAAAGGAATAACTTTTTACCTTACTTTACTTTTAAAGGCAAGAAAGCGCACGTCAGGTTTTATAGTTAGATATTTTCACACCTTTTTGTAGTTGTTTCAGTGAATTAAAATTCTGTTGACCTCAACGAAACAGTATATAGGTACTTACAGTTAAATAACTCATTTAATAGGTATGCATAATAATATCTGATTCTTTTCATGCCAATTAGCAACATTTCCAACAATAATGTGTTTTTAATAGTAATTTCTACAGATCCATTTTCCGGTTGTGTAAAAATCTCGCCTTTCGTATCTATGCAGGTGTATAAAAGGTCAACAAGGGGTCATAATTATGTTGAAACACAGGAGAAAAAATCCTACAATTATATTTAAATACCAAAAGACTAGCGTTTTAAACTACATTTCCTTTAAAAATTTAAGTACTATTGCGAAAAGTCTGAAACTCACATCTAACTCTAAAGAAAACTTTACACCCATTAGCAACTTCAGACCTGAAAGAAAACGCCTCCCCTTTAAATCAACACAACTGTACCTAAAACAAACTCCTTTCAAAAGAACTCTCAAGTCAAATGTTTTTCTTTCAAGGCCGGCCCTAATGCTACGTCATTACACACACTTCACTTTAAGTAAACGTCAAACGCATTGGGCTGGTGTAATCGATCACAATCACCATGCCCCACCACGGTGTACGCACATTTGGGATGTAAATGGGCCATCCTTATCCCGTTTTTTGCGAAATATCCAAACAAATTTATTCAGTGAAAAAAATCAGGGAGCTCGAGATAGTGGCGCGCGATGTATTGTTCTTTAGAGGTAAAAAATCATTGCGCTTATGTCTTATTGGAAGGAGGCAGGATGGTTAATCGAGCGTGTCGTGGCAAATGTTCATTTCTTCGTTTGGTAGTTTTTTCTGTGGACTTGGATGTTGTCATTTGTTTAGATGGGGTTCGATTGGATGGGTTAATCTTTCGTGATCGGCTTAGAAGCTGATGGTGTTAGATAGAAAAATGAAAGTGTGCAAATGGGTAGTCAAAACTGTGTGTCAGCGCTTTTTATAGTGTAACGATTTAAAGCTTTTAGTGTCAATAGACTAAGTGTTAGGCTGCCTGATTGGCTAGCGAGAAGACACCAGTTGCATTAAGGACGTTAACACGCTAAATTTAAAATTAAGCTCACATTTAGGGTTCAACAGAAATACTAATCTAATGGGCTCCCACAAATTAATGTTCGTCATGTTTAATAATTGAATCAATTTTAAAATATACATAATTATTTTAACAACTGATACATCGATTATATTCTACAATAAATAAAAAGACAAGTCCTGACTGACTGACTGACTGACTGACTAATTGACTGACTCATCAACGCCCAGCCTAAACCCTTGGACATAGGAAGCTGAAATTTTGTAAAGAGGTTCTCTTTATAATGTAGACAAGGAATAAGAAAGGATTTTTGGGAATTCCACACCTAAAGGGATAAAATAGGGGATGGAAGTTTCTATGAAAGTCCGTCAGTTTTGAAGTTGGGATCTTCAAATATTGTGTTTAGGCTGACGATTGAAAATTATTATATACGTGTTTCAGTGTTTTTGATAATTCCACCCCCGAAGGGTTAAAAAGGGGATGAAGTTATGTATGGAGAGTCCTTCATTTTAGAATGTAAAAATCACTAAATTTATTATCTATGCTTATAGTCAGAAGCTAACGCAACGGTGTAGTTATAATTTTAAACCTTAAGGGATGAAATTTTGTTTTTAATTAAAGCACTTTATTTTTTAAGTTAAATTCACTAATAGTTCGGCTTATGGTTGGCTGATACAACGTAAATCGTTGTTTTTTTTTAATTTCAACCCACAAGGGGGTGAAAAGGGGGATAAAGTTTTGTATTGAATATGTCCATTCGCAAAATTTTGTATTCAAGTAAAAATAATAAAGTTGATAAACTTGAAACTTGGCACGAATACTTACCTAAGTAAATTATAAAGTTAATAATTTTTTGTTTTTTTAAAAGCGGATTGGGGGATGGTAAAGTTTGTATGGAAGAATTTTAACGCGCGGTCTGATTTACTTGAAACTCGGTATTTTATATATGCCTAATGCTCACAGAATATAAAGCGTTACATGTTTTTGGGTCTATTCAAATGTAACCCTTACGGGGCAAAAGGGGGTTTTTAAGTTTTAGCGAAGGACTTTACTGTGCGTCTTGATAAACTCCAAAGTAATTGAATAACACATGATTGAATATTTTTGGCTGAAAAGGAGGACACAGTTTATATCAAAATTATGTTTCGTTTGATCAATAAACTTAAAAATTGACCAGTATTTTTTCTTAATAAATAAACGACCATAAACATACATTTTCGGAAACAACCTTTTAAAGGGGGTGTTGAATTTTGTGGGCGAAAATAATTGTATGGAAAGATATATCGCGCAGTTCGATTAACTTGAAACTCGGTATTTATTTTTAAGATTGGAAATAAAGGAAAAGGTGTATCAGTGTTGTCAAAAAATCTACCCCTAACGGGGTGGAAAGGGGTAGTCAATTTTAAAGGGGATGGTTTTATGTTTCGGATTGGCGCAAAAATGGCTGAACGGATTTAGATGAAATTTGGTAACATAGTTTATAATCTGCATTAACACAGTGTACTTTAATTCCGGTAGTACGTTCTCGTGACATTTTTTCCGACATCCACGCGGGCGAAGTCGCGGGCAAAAGCTAGTATTCTACAATTTCAATTTAAGTTAAGTCTCTCGGATACGTTGTAAATAAAACAAGCAATAAAAACAAATGAACGTAAGTATCAAATTAAATAAACACTTTCAAGGACACTAGCGGCCCATAGATAGGCGGCATTACAATAGAACATCTAGTGTGTCTCGTTCAGTGTCCATCAACTTGTTAAACGCTCTGAATATAATTTTTCTCATTTACTCTCACTATTTATACAGTTAAACCAATTTTTGGAACCACAATTTTCAGGCTGGGAGTATTAAATATCGGGCGTTTAACTCTGGCAGTTATAACTGTAACTATAGTTAAATAGGTCACGCAATTAAACGGCCTCCGCTTGTGTATGGAGTTATTTACTTCTGTATGGGTAATAATATGTTATGAAATGCATTTGTTTATGTTTACGTAATTATTTTCTGCTTCTTCAGTCAATATAACAGTTTGCAATTGGCCTATTTTTAAGTGGTTAAATGCCACTTTTCATGCAGAGAAGGGAAGAGAATTCATGATCCGATAACTTACAGGCTGTTGACGATTCAAGATCAGAGAGACATCAGAGAGGGTGCATTCTGAAAGTTGGCAACGTGGTGGTGCTATTTTGATTAGGTACGAGTACAATTACAACTCCTAATTTAGTGTTATTAATGCAAACATGCTTACATAAGATTTATTATAAAACAAAGTCGTCCGCCGCGTCTGTCTGTGTCTGAACGCGATAAAATCAAAAAAACTACGGAATGGATTTTTAAACGGTTTTCACCATTGGACGGAATGATTCATGAGGAAGGTTTAATTGTATAATTCATTAAGATGCTGACCACAGCTAAAGCGTGGTCACTTTCAGACTGCATACAAAAGAAAGAGCAGCACGTTGACACAACGCTTGTAATTTATTACAAAATATGAAGGAATTATCTATTTACTCAAAATGAGTTGAGTAATCGGAAATAAAAAACAACCAAGTTCCGCATTCAAATAAGACGTTCTTGTTATTAATTAAATACCAACCGTACGTTAATATTTAATACAGATATATTGGATTGGAGCTCAAAGTAAAAAGTTAATTTACCGTTCATTTGTATCGAGATTTTTTTCTAAACGTGTTTTGGTAACAATCAAGTTCTGAGAAATACGTTCAAGAATAATATATTTTTTTCCGCTACCACAAACTACTAGTATATTATAGATTTGGCAATATTTTTGTTTAAGAAAAGCACACTTAGATCATTTGCCTCTTGTCAGTGCCTTAAGGTTTCGTATAAATTGGCTGACATATGACGATTATTGTTGAAGATGTCGGAAAAAATCATGCCGACTGGGAGCTTTACTGGCGTGCGGCGCGTAAAGCATAAGAGATACATAAAGTGTTCTATTGAATTGTACAACTTAAAAGGGTTCATCAAAAAAACCCGCGATAGCATGTCTATCTTCAAAGGATGACCCAAAAAACCATTTTTATCTTTCAGAATTTAATAAAAATGTCATTGTTATTTCCGTTTTAGTCCTTATCCAATAAAATATGTTATTTAAATTTGGATTTTTTTTTTAAATATGCGTTCACATCATATCATTTGATTGAATACTTTAAAAATAACACAGATTCAAAATTACGCGTAACAAAATAATTTATTATGGTTGACGGCGACGGGGGCGCAAGGAGTCAATGGCTTCGTTTCCTTTTAACCGCGGTAGTACGTTCCCGTGGGATATTTTCCCACATCCACGCGGGCGAAGTCACGGGCAAAAGCTAGTTCATAAATATTTTCGTGCACAACAGTATTTCACAATCAAAATATTTGACACCTTTTTCCTAAGTTCCTACATTCAAAATGCACCTTCTTAAATTATGATGTATAAATGACTAGCTTTTGCCCGCGGCTTCGCCTCGTAAAGGTCGGAAATTATCTCACAGGACAGGACCATACAACCGAGATTCAATGTAAAAAAAAGGAAAAGAAAAGAAAAAAAAAATGCGTTACAACATGAAAAGGTGACAGACAGACAGGCAAATAATACATTCAAATAATCTTTCAGAGGGTTCCGTACTTTAGAATGAAAAAATGGAACTCTTATAGGATGACTTCTTGTCTGTAAATACTCTTTTTCTCAGAACTGCGTGGAGGAGGAGGTATCAAGTTGAAATAGATATCGAAAACTTAGATCTACGGCCCCTTGGAGCTGGAGCTTGGAGCTAAAGAAAATCAAACTGACAAGTCAACGCCATAAAAAATATGGCTATTTATGGCGCACATTTGACACTAACTAATGCCTTTAAGGTACTTTCTGTTGACCTAGCAGCATGGAATTTGGTGAGAAGCAAGCAAGCCTTACATTTTAAGTAAAGAGAACAATCCAAACAATTGGTAATTTATAGTATACATAATTATATCAACTGCAAAGTTAAGTTTTTTCTTTGATCTGGGATCGGATATTCATAGGCCGTGTCTTGAAGTAACATTTAATCTGTATTTCATATAAATCAGTCCACTCCACTCTATATAAAGTTCTTTTTCAACTGAAAAATTAAGTTTGTTTTTCAATCTGAATTGATAATTCGGCCAGCCGAGCGAGCACAGCTGTTACGGAATCTTCAGGGTGCGACCCCAACTCACACTAGTCCAATAAAAAAAACAGGTTCCTAATGTCTTACCTAAAATAATAATTATTAATTTTAATAATAAATTATCACCAATAACTTGTAATATCTACTCTAGAGCCGCCGTTGACCACATGTAAGAATGGTTATTTTATGACTTTAAATTGTAATAACTTTTCATCGAGTAGGCCGATTTTATTGAAGTAAAGAAGTTTTACCTAAATGTTACTTCAGCATAATGGACTGTGACTATATTTCTAATTCCTTAAATCTCTTGAAGTACCTACACAAAAAAATCAGTATTACATGTGAAATTTAAAATCATTCCCTATTTAACCCCTTTGGGGGATGATTTTACAAAAACGCTGAAACACATAATTCTTACCAAAAGCATAAATTTGAATTTTCATATAGGGATATGAAAATTCAAATCAACAAAAATTCAACTTCAGAAATGCATTTCATCCCCTATATCACCCCCTTTAGGAGTATTTTTAAGACAAAAAGTAGCCTATATTCTTTCCCAGGATATCATCTATCTCCTTGCCAAATTTTATCGAAATCTGTTCAGTGGCTTAAGCGTGAAAAGGTAACATACATACAGATAGACAGACTTACTAAGACTAAGACTTCATAAACTCCGGACTGTCATTTATTCAATCATGCAATTCAGTCACTATGACGGTCAAGACTTGAGTAACCTTATCTCTATCAATCATGTAACACATCTCATTATCACCCAATCTTACACGTACATTTCATGTAAGTATGTTAGGAGCCACCGCAGGCCTCCTGCCTAGTAGTGAGTATCGCTTACCCTTCCTACCGGCCTAGCAACCGCCTCCGCCTACCCGCAGTAGGTGCGACGCGACGTAATGAGATGAACCGGGGTTACGGTATCAATGCCGGATGGATGGATGAATGCAAATCAGTACGAATATGTTCAGAGTCCCAGTATGTTCCGAAGTTAGGGGTATTATATAGGTAAATCTATGGGCTTAAATTTAGGCAGTTAAGTAGTGGATGGGGTTGGAAAATAATAAATACAGGACTATGATTTTGTAACCGGCATTTCTTGAGAGGGCGATTCTTCCCATCATTCTTAACAGTTTTCCCTTTAACACGCTTATCTAATTGTTATAAAAATGGTTCTCATTTTTAAACTGAATGTTTGTTATGTTTTATACAAAATTGCTGTAAACTAAACCTCCAGATAATTACGGTACCTATGAATTTTAATAATTAATGTACCTACAATTAGAATTTAATTTTACTTAACACACAGTGAAACATTGAAATAATATAACATAATATCACGCCTTGTTTCCCCGAAGAGTTGGGCAGAAGTACACCCTGATTTCGCCAGTTACTTTTAAGTCCCGTGTAATCCCGGTGGGCGAGCCTGTTGCCGTCAACCGGGCACAAATCCAGACTCCGGGCTGCTACTGAGAATTTTCACATAGAAAAACCCAATAACACTTTGCCCGACCGAGGAATCGGAAACCCAGGCCCTCTTGCTCTTGTAGGTTAAAAACAAAACAAATAATCCTAGTGCACGCCTACTTAATTATTTTTATAAATAGTTCAAAGAATACCCTCACATTTAAAAACCCCTCTTATTAATATTATTACCAAACGACGGAAAGATTTGATTTGTACTGTTCCACAAACTCAATTCAAATTCACTAAGAGATTTTTCTACTATCTTGGCCCTTGTTTGTACAATAAAATTAACGCGTCCATTATCATCTATAACTTACCACACACGAAATGCAAACGCCCTCCGTGCATTCCTACTGAATAAAACCTACGACGAGACTGAAAACTAGTTAGTGACACTTAAATGAAAGTAACCCTAGTTCATTCTATAAATTATACACACACACGCTCACACATTCATACACAAACACACGCAAGAACTCGACTCACCACACCAGCACTCATTCAATTTTAAAATTTTTATTTGTTTAATTTTTTTATTTTAGTTTTTTTTTTCAGTTTGAATTTTAAGATGTTTTGTTTAATATCATACATGATTATTGTGATACTCAAATAGGGAGTTGAAACTGTCTCTCTTTAATACAGATTACTCAGTAATCGCTAGGAGAGCAGCGATTCACCCAACGATTCGATGTACCTACACCATCTTATAATATTGCATATTTTTAAGTCCCTCAGATACTACAAAATCTTTATGTACCTACCTCAATAAAATTATTTAATTATTATTTATTATTTAATTTTCCGCATACTTAAATAAGCGTAAGCTCATTTGAATAAATAATTACAAAAATGTATCCCGCGTTTTAACGGCCGCGGTCGCACGTAGACCGATCTGCCACCGCGCACCGCCGCGGCGCCGCATTAACGCGGACGTAATGAGTAGCTACTCCAAATGTCCACATCATTAAAATATCCAATCACATAATAAACAACAAGTGCTCATAACTGCGTGAATTTATTTATTTTAACAACTTCAATGAAAACGCTTCATAAAATGGCGAAGTGATTTCGCGAAGTTGTGAAAAGGAAAATCAATTTTTTCACTTTTATAACTTTATAGGGTTTTTGTTTTAGGTGGGTACTTCCTTTTCTTTTTTTATATGGCAATCAATATTGAGAATAGCTCTTATTTATTTAATAAAATTCCTCTTTTTAAAAGGACTTTAGAGTAAAATATAAAATGTATAAAAGTTTACTTCTTTCTAACCCTCAATCATTGCAACTCAGCCTAGCACAGTCCACCAGTCTGCTGGACATATACCTCTCCTAGACTGCGCCAAAACACTCTGTCCTCCACTTTCAGCATTCAGTCTGTCCCCGCCAACTTTTTAAGGTCGTCGGTACATCTAGCTGGGGGGCGTCCCACACTACGCTTGCGGATCTCCACTCCAAGACTCGTCTGCTTCACCGGTCATCGGTCCTTCGACACCCATGGCCAGCTACTGCCGCTTCAGCTTGCTTCCTCAGCAAGCTATGTCGGTAACTTCGGTTCTTTTGCTTTCCACCTCAGCTTACTGTTCAAGTTAATTAAAATATACTTTCCTATACGCTCTGAATAAACCTAATACATATTTTTTTATTCTACTTTTATTATTCGGTGCTGCACAGCAGGGCTTCGATATCGTGGGAAAGTGGCTTCAGAGTAAAATACTTACATTGAATGTGGACAAAACCAAGTACATCTGCTTTAGCATAAAAAATGTAACTGGTGATGGGTTCGTGCGAAATATAATATCGCACGAGTGTCACTCCGGGAAAAACTGCAAGTGTCTTTCAGTGCAAACAATGAAATCTAGGAGTTAACATAGATAGTAATCTCAATTTTAAAGAACATGTTAGGCTGCTATGCTGTGGAATACGAAAGCTCATATATATTTTTAAAAACCTGAGGCATATTGCTGACTTTAAGTTGCTGAAGCAGATATACTATGTTCTCTGTCAATCGCTTCTAACATATTGTCTATCATCTCGTCGACATCAAAAACAACTTTGAAGTATATCGAGGTCGCCCAGCGTGCAGTACTGAAAGTTGCGACGTTCGAGCCTATCGAGGTCGCCCAGCGTGCAGTACTGAAAGTTGCGACGTTCGAGCCTATCGAGGTCGCCCAGCGTGCAGTACTGAAAGTTGCGACGTTCGAGCCTATCGAGGTCGCCCAGCGTGCAGTACTGAAAGTTGCGACGTTCGAGCCTATCGAGGTCGCCCAGCGTGCAGTACTGAAAGTTGCGACGTTCGAGCCTATCGAGGTCGCCCAGCGTGCAGTACTGAAAGTTGCGACGTTCGAGCCTATCCGTTTCTCTACAATAATACCAACAATTTCTCATAACATCACACAAACGCGCGTGCGCTCACTCAGTTCACAAAACATAGCAGATTACAAGACAACACCACACATTCTCTTACACATCAGACACGTACATTCCCATATCACACAAATAAGAGGACCTGCATGCAAACACTACACAAACTTATTTATTTTTCTTTTTATAATTTTTTTCTGTTTCTAATACCGAAGTAAAGTATATACATCATACATTGTTAAAACGATTATGTATAAGATATCTACTAAAGAAATATTAATGGCTATTATGTAATGTGTAATACTCGAGGGGTTTGGCGCTGATAGCCGAAATACAGGCTCAGCCTAGTTCGGCTACAGATGAGCATACCACTTATACTGACCTAAATTAGCCTGTTGAAATATTTTGTAATTATATGTCTAAGTTTTCTTTTAATAAACATTAACATTATTATTATGAGACTTATGAGAGTGGTCATGGTTAGGACTTACTTAACTTTTTTTTTTTTTGGGTGGGAAATCATCAAATAACTTCTCCCTCCCGCTCTGGGCGGAGTGGGAGGGCGTGTCAGACTTTTACTGACTAAAACCCACCCGTGTTCCTTCCGTTGCCTGTGTGCCAGGGCCACGATATTGCCGTGCTGTTAGTATCATTGTTTTTCTAAGTCGTAATATTATCCGTTCATACATTCATACATAATCTTACGGATTCTTCCCATGGGGGATAGGCAGAAACTACAGAACGCTAATATCCTTTTCTTCATTGTTAATGCAGTCAATGTCAGCCCATATGCCCCAATCTCTAGAATCTGAGTGCATACTTGTGACTTTCATTGTCTTTCCAGTCAGTCTCCAAAGCTCTAATATAATTTTAAAAAGAAATATTAAATTCCCAGTCCTTAGCAGTCCGTTCACCTTGTCTCGCGAGGAGTATCTCGGAGTGCGAAACTTTCAAACAGACATAATTTGACGTCGGATCGCAGCCCAGACGCCTCGTTTTTATCATTATTCTAAACCTTCCCTCTTCAAGTACACGAAATAAAGAGCGTCTCCGTGATTAGAATAATATATTTCTTCAAAAAAATAGGACGAGAATAATTCTAGAAACATTGTGCTCGTATTTCGTTAGCTTTCAGACTTGTTAAAGGGTTAGTATGGCTACCTACCAAATTATAATATGCTGTAGGATTTGAATATAATTGAGTTTGAAAAGGTAAATCTTATTTCTGGAGGATAAAACGCCATCCTATCTTCGGGAAGGTTTTTCCTACGGCCGTCCTTCTGATGTGCCTTGCAGGTCGCATCTTAGAAACCTTCTTAAGTCCCCTCCCCACTCCACCGACTTCTACTCCTACTCCTTCACTGTACACGCGGTGCGATTGTGGAATTCACTTCCGCCTGACATTAGGGACTGCCAAACAGTTGCAGTATTTAAAAGAAGAGTGAAAGAACACTATCTTTCCACTTCGTCATAGTTGCGTATGTATTTATTATTTTAATTGAATTATTCATATTCTAGTGATATTTATTTTAGATGTAGGTATGTATGTTTGTATACTCTCATATTATTTGTTTTATTTTATTAGGTGAAGTGTTTTTGATTTTATATATTTTGTTTTCTCCCCTACTCTTACACACGTTGTCTACATCTCCTTGTTTACCTTGTTTTCCTGCGACAGGAACGTAAACAAGAAGAGGAAAGAAGGAAGAGATTTCTTTAGAAATAAGCACCACCTTTGTACGTATTTTTCTATTAATTTCTTCTTGTATCAATCAATCTGCCAGCCTTTTCCCAACTATATTAGAGGTCGGCTTCCAGTATAACCGGATGCAGCTGAATACCAGTATGTAATATAACACAACAATCTGACCTCCACAATCCAGTTACTGAGTAATACGATACCCCTTGGTAAGACTGGTTGTCAGACTTTCGGATTTCTGACGACCCGTAATGACTGTCAAAGATCCACGTTGACGTGCTTTCCGAGGCACGGAGGAGTCTCGGTATGTATACATCGTGATAATTATGTAAAGATGGTACCATCCACAGACCAACCCCGGCAAGCGTAGCTTAACCTGATGGATCAACCCGTGCGGCTGTTATTACTTAGCCACGATCTCCTCCTTTCTTATTGTATGTTTATATATATGTGTGTACATAAATGGTTAAATAAATATATAAATTGATAAAGTATGAACGTATTGAAAATTTTGTTTAAGTGGTGGGTCATACCAACACTTCCCAGGCGATCATTTATTATTCCACCATCGTACACAAAAATATTTACCCATACTATCTCTGATGCATGTAAGCAAACAATAGTGTGTAGTCTGAACATCATTAACTATATTATAGACTCCTAGAAAACCACAATACCAAGAACAGTACACTTCCTTACCACATTTCAAGGCTCAAATCATACCACATTAATGTTACAAGAGGAGCATTTCTGAACACGCTCGAAACTCTAAACTAATCCGATGTATCACGATCGGTAATAACACGAGTTTGAGAACACACCCTGTATAGCATATAGTGCGCGCGGAGAGAGTTGGCGAACGAAGTGTAGTGTGCATGGTGAGACCTGGCCTACATATAGTAGGTACAGTTAGGCCTGGCCTACATAAAGACAGTATTACAGCGCAAGGGCTCCGAAGATCATCGATACCGTGTTATTTCAAGTTTCGGCGGAGCAAATTGGAGAGGCGCGAGTTGAGAGAACAGGCGATTATATAATAGATTGAATATTGATTAGTAATTTTAGTTCGATGATCGCATTGTCTATGATTGTGTTAGCGTTTAGTTCCTCGTGGGTCTTTGATATTTTAGTTAACTGATACGAGTATTCGGACCCCTGAGATGTTATGTTTGTGTTTAAGTGTGTATTAGATAATATAGCGTGATATAGATACACCATGACTTAAGAATTATTAAGAATTTTTTCATGGGTCTTGCCAAACAAGTAGCGAAACATCACTAAATTAATATAATAGGAAAAAGGATTGTTTCAAAAGTTAGTAACTATCCTTTCAATAAAATTTTAAAAACCCCCGACACAAACAAAACCCAATAGCAATATTTTGCAATATTGCATAAGCGTCCTCGAAACGGCGGACGGCTAATGAAAATAGTAAGTAATAGAATACCAAATTTCGACTCAATCAGACCTGTACAAGATGCTTTCATCCGTTCATCAACTAGAAAAGAGCTGATAATCTTCAAACGGCCTAACAGATTTTCTTGAATCATAGCTAAGAACACTCTCGATCAAGCCACCTTTCAAACAAAATCGGTTCAGCCGTTTGGGAGCTACGATGCCGCAGACAGACACACAGATACACACGTTCAACTTATAACACCCCGTTAAAAATACATTGACCAAACCAGCTAGATTTTATATCTATTTGTCATAATTTATCAACCGCATTCGCTCATACCTTGTGTACAAAAACCAAGCACCGCAGTTCCTGCCTAGCGCGGTTGGGCCGCCCGGCTCCGGCGCGCGACCGGTCGTCTGCCGGTACCGACCTCTTGATCCAATATTATTCTATGATAAATTACTTACCCTCTGCCAAAGCTTTGTCCCTCCCACTCCTTCTCAATGGAATTCAGCGCCATTTATCTTTCCCTCTACTTATCTGTGCTAGTACGAGTAGATTTTAGACAAAGTCTAGGTTATCTATCGTGGGTGATACTTCAGTTAGATTGACAGTTACCCGAGATTCTTTGTGCTTTAGATGGTTTCATGTTTGCAAACTAAGTAAATTTTCTCTGTAATAGATTAGATCAGTGAAAGAGAAATGGTGTGTTCTTTAGAGATCTGTTAGTGTTTTTATTTTTACCGTCTATGAGTGCGTATTGTAATGAAAAACTTATTACAAAAAAAAAAACAACCGACTTTAAAAAAAAAACACTACAAAGTGAAAAATAACTTTAATTTCGAAAGTCGGTGTCTTTGGATCTGTATTTTAGTTTTTTGCCACCGACTTCCGAAATTAAAGTTATTTTTCACTTTGTAGTGTTTTTTTTGGAAGTCGGTTGTTTTTTTTTTGTAAAAAGTTTTTTATTTTTCACTTTTTAGTGGGTCAGTTTGTAATTTATCTAATTTACAATAGCCTAATGTCAAATGCTCATCACGTTTTACAAAATATTTCTTTTCCCGATGCAGGGGCGTTAAATGTTGAGGAGTTCTCCTGGTAAGAACCAGGAGAACTGATGGTGACTTCACTATATGCATTTTGACGAGCATAAATTGCTTAGCAACCATATTACAGTGCCTAATCGAATCGCAACGGTGAAATACCTACGAGTATTATTAAGAAGTTCCGGTGGCCATCTGTGGTCTTCATTATCAGTTCCACTTCACCGAATGGTGTTTTTCGAGTGCAAATGCATGAGTTACTATAAAAAATACTCAAATCGCTATAGGTATGCCTATAAAATTTGAGGATTTCCCTCGATTTCCATGGGATCCCCTCATCAGATTCTGATTTGGTGGTAATGGGACTACCTCGGGAGCATACCCTTTCATACAAAAAAAGAATTTTCAAAATCCGTCAACAATTGACGGAGTAATCGGTGAACATACATAAAAAAAAAAAAAAACATACAGCCGAACATATAACCTCCTCCTTTTTGGAAGTCGGTTAAAAATAGCCTTGCTGACTGAGTTATCGTATAAATTGTGCCAATAAGGACTGAAAAAGAAGTAAAGATGATTCACGCGGTGATCAGGGAGCTGACCGAAGGTGCTGACGATGCCTATAACGTGTGTTTGTTATATTATCAATTTGATGACAACCGGCTGGTTCAACAACCGCCGTTGTAGGGCTGATATACATAATCGGCCTATAATGTTCCCACTGCTGGGACACAGGCCTCCTCTCTGTGAGAGGGAATGGGCCGTAATCCACCACACGGGCCTGGTGCGGGTTGGTAGATGTCACATGTCTTCGATTTTTTCCTTCTAGGACATGCCAGTTTCCTCTCGATGTTCCTTCACCGTTATAAGAGCAGTGGTGATGAAATAATTTACACAAAGTAAAGAGCCTGTCTGGGTTCAAACCTACGACCTACAACTCGTTGTTAGCGTATGTTGCGACCGTTACCACTGGGCTACCACTTTTCAGGGCTTCTCTTCTGTAAGGCTGATATGCTGATGATTAAAATACATTATATTTTGAATGACAGACCCTCCAGAAATAACTTCCACAGATTAAATTTCCGTTATGCTTCCATATGATTCTCCTCCGTAAATTAAGCCACTGCTAATATTTGCATTAAATACTGAGACTCCATTCTCTCAAGAACAGGAAAAATGCTTCCTAGATGGATTTCGGCTGAAGCGGATAACGAACTCACAATCAAATAGAAACAATTAGCAAGTTATGAAGGAGTGATTCCGCGTCACATCTCGGGTCCCTGAAGACGCCATACATTAGTATCGACAGATGTGATTGTATATTCAAGCACATCCTTAGTTAAGGACGTGGGTCCGAAACACTTATGTGGACAACCCTCCGCAGGCCCGCAAATCGAATCAGGCCTACCAACCCTCAGGGCACTCGATGGACGGCATAATTCCCTATTTGCTTGCCCACAAGATTTCATCCGCATCTCAGAAATGACGTTTGTCTTCCAAATTAAATTCACTACGACTTATAAGAATACGCAGAATTTGTACGGATGAATAACATTGTTGTTTCCGATGGTTCGTTTAATGACGTCGACGTTTCGAGATGTTGTATCAAATAGGAACGAGGGTCACGATTCAACGATGTTCGGAATCACCTGAAATTATTTTACATAAGTGCCCTTTTCGGATGATATATATAACTGACAGGTTTCCATCAAAAGGTATCTGTAATTTGTATACATTCCATCGTTTCTAATAATGTGAAATTATCATGAAAATCTGTCATGCTTGAGACTCATTCAAGTTCAAGCACTAACATAATCTAAAACTATATCAAAAGTGGTTTAAATAAAAACTCTAAGAGTCCAACTAAACATCCAAACTTTGAATCTAACGTTATTCGTCGTCAGAATTAAAGCGCTGCGAGCTGCACGGTGAGAGCGACGGGAGCGGGGCGAGCGAACCCAACTGCGATATTAAAAGTCACGTCTTATCCTGAACAAGTGGTAAAAAGAAAGGGTAAAAGTTCCCGCTGCCGGTAAAATATTCACCTGAACATATAACGCGCGGGCCGTGATCTTCACTCTGAAATTAAACAAGTTATGAATGGGAAACTTCCAAGAACGGGATTTAATAGTCGTGGATAAGTAATAACTGAGTTTCATTAGTATTCGAAACATTTTATGAATAAAGTTGTGGTTATTAATGGCACTATTCGCTGTCTCATATCCGCGCTCGGATTTAGGTTTATAATTTAATTTGTGAACAATATTCCGGCGGGAAGCTTAAATCAATGTAGCTTGTTACGCATGTGGTTGGTTAAGCGATGCGACCACTGTTTAGTGATACTAATAATTCCTATGAATATAAATTCTAGTTTCTCTCCGTTATTTTTATCTATTTTAAATAAAACTGGTGAACTTTGCTCATATATTTCTGCAGCAGAAAATAAAATAAAATTAACATCTATTTCTGCGTAAAACGTCGCGGTGAAGGCAATGACAGCCTTTTTGAAAAATATTGTTGCCTGCTCTCTGGAGCAGGACACTACAAAGAACTATGTTGCGTTTTTACTTGAATGAATGAATATTATTTGAAAGGCGTAGTAATGAAACCTGTAAATTTATATTTAAAAGCGGTGAAAAGAGCACTTTTATCGTTTTAGTTTAGAATTATACGGTTACATAAAGCACGTATGGAGTTTATAAAATTAAATAAACACTTCACCTACTTTCTTTGCTTATCGATCAGTAACCCAGTGTTTTTCTTTTGTTACTTTCTAAACCAAAACTTACTCAAAATGTTTATCTAAAGACTTCAGCCTTACTATCGGACTATAAATATCTTTTTAACTCCCAACTTTTACAAACCGAACTTTATTCGTAAAGGCATTAGCAACAACTGTCAATTGGAAAAACAAACAATAGAAAGGATGCTTCGGAAATCAGAAGGCTTCTTTATTGAACTCGAGATTGGAAGGAAAGTCAACAGCACGAGGATTTAGATTTGTTTTATCGGTGGCATACGGAAGGACGGCAATCGGTGCTTGCTCCCTAATGAATTGACCTGGGCCCAATGGTTCGTGTAATGTTTGACTGATTGCTCGGCAACCTTGTACCATGTGATTTACTTTGCTTTTTATTGATTGGTCTAAAACGTTAATGCATTGTTTGTTTTGTAGGTTTGTTTATTTTTAATTTAGGATAATGTATGTAAGGTGTAGGAAGATTTCTGTGGTTCATTTGTTTGTTTTCTTCCAAAGGACACTGATCAGACTTAGTATCGTTATAACCAAATTACGATGTTTTTTTTTACACACTTCCTTGACATAATCTTTTTTTTTATTTGACATTATATATACCTACAATTTTAATTTAAACAAGGTTTTAACTTTTATAATTTTAATAATATTTTATATCGTTCTTTTTTTAATGTTTTGTTAATGTGAGAACGTTGTAAGCTATAGACTGTAGAATTGTAGACCATTTTCTTTTTTGTTAAGTACCTGGTACTTTTGACGGGCCTACACTGTCCTCTCCTACTTATTAACGCTGTGGTTTGAAAACATTGTAAAAGGAAACAACCAATTGGAACCGTGCACCTAGCTTCTGACGTTTCATAAGTGCCCATGTAGGCTTATGTGAAATAAAATATTTTGATTTTGATTTTGGTTATTGGTTTTATGGTGACTTAAATTTATGATGTGGATAATTATCCATTTTTTTTTTATTATAATGATTTTATCTAGTAATACGAAACCTTATATTCTCCGAATAGAACAAAAACATTTTTACTACTCAGTATTTTAAGTATTTTTTTTAACACAATATAATTATTGTGTTAAAAAAGTCACCCAGAGATTCGATTCTCTACCAATATTTTGAGGCCTAGTTACCGTGTAATTCGGAGAATGTAAATTACATATAAGAAGCCCTAAAATCATCCATTACTTTACACCATGAAACTTTGAGTCACCACAGGTTTCATACCGATACATAGTGCTTTAGTCACTTGGTCGATCTCGTTTGAAGTTACTGACATCCAATTTTTTTTTTGTGATTGTCACAATATTATTTGATGTATAGATATTTATGTGGAACTGTTGCGGTTGCAGGCTGCCCCAAACCACCCCACTGTTTTACTTATTATTTATTTATTTATTATTTATTTTATTATTTATGTACACACAGTAAAAAACAGAGAGATACGACATAATTATAATACTAGTACAAAGGTACTGCTTATTTCTTAAGAAATTTCTTCCAGCAGACCTGCGAAAGGAGAAATGAAAAAGAAATGTAGACAATAGTGTGTGAGAACAAGAAGAGAAAAATATGAATATGCGAAGTCTTAAACTAAAATGATAAATATACCTATACTATACCATATACATATAAAATTTACACACGAATACGTACACGTACACACGTGCAAAAAACTACATATACCTAAATAAATACATAAAGCATATATATACAAACATATATATAAAAATATTCACATTTGAGAGGAAAGGTAGTGCTTACTTATATTACAAATTCACACTTAAAAAGGTAAAATCACCTTCTGGTATCTTCAAAATCAACCTAAAAATGTACATTTAAGTTGCACATGACAACAATATAAGTGTAACAAACTTTCCGTCCAGTCGGGAGAGTGTCCAGATTGTCCGATGTGTTCGGGGGGTGTCCGGGGTGTCCGGAGCGGACATAATTTAATACATTGACGACATCTTTGTGCTGGCGGATCCACGTTGCGTGACCCACGTACCTAACCGTTGACCTGATAAAAAGGTGATCGGAATCCTGGATTTATGGGATAGGAGGGGGCGGAAGCGATTTGAAAAAAGGGTTTGTGTTTAGTAAGGCTTCATGTACACGACGCCGGAGCAGCACCGGCACCGCGTGTACACGGGATGCCAAGATAAATAGTTAAGAAACGATCATAGTTCAGTAAAGGATTGCCAACGAAACTGTAAAGACTTTTTTCTTATTAAAATTTCAGCGCAGCGCTAGAACTACTGCCATTTTGTGTATATTACACGATACTCAGTATCACGTTTGCGCTGGTGTTCATGTGTCAATCAATCTGCCAGCCTTTTCCCAACTAATTTGGGGTCGGCTTCCAGTCTAACCGGATGCAGCTGAATAATTTTACACGAAGCGACTGCCTATCTGACCTCCACAACCCAGTAACTGGGCAATACGATACCCCTTGGTAAGACTGGTTGTCCGAATTTCGGGCTTCTGACGACCCGTAACGACTGTCGGCCCATCCACGGACCAACCCCGGCAAGCGTAGCTTATCCTGATGGATCGACCCGTGCGGCTGTTATTACTTAGTCCCATGCTCATTTCGACATTTAAAAAAAAATTAAAACGTAAAAAAACCCTGAAGCACTTAATCACAGTATCAGGCTTGTTTGATTAGGTATGCGCTTTTACTAACGTACATTCAAAAGTTTTTTTATTTATTTATTAAATTTAAAATCTAAAGTCTCTTGTAGTTCTTGGGTAAGGCCATAAAATATCAGGACCATAATCAGCCATTTTAAATTATCTTTAAAATCTGTCCTCTCTTTAACTTTTTCGCCTGGTAGATAAGCGGCTGCTAGGCGGATATGCCATATTTTTATTAAAACTATTTTGACATACCCGATTCGATGTGTCATAGAAATATAAGTGACGGTATCTGTGTGCTTGCTGGTATTTAGCAGGTTACTGGAAACAAGACATATATATAATTTATCTTTAACCTATCAACGAAATCACTTGCACGTATTCTTTCAAATTGACCAATAATCGCCACATTCTTGTTTCTTACACCACCACCTAAGGTCTGCAGATACAGCAATCGAAGCGATTCCGCCCGGCTCCGAATAGATTGTCCACTCGCTATCTTTTGTGCCACTTATCAAGGGCGGCGTTTTGTGAACAAATTCTTTACTTTTTCTGCGCTGTTCACTCGAATTTATTAAAATAAGGTCTGATCCAATACATTGTGCGTAGTAAATTACGTCACGATTGTTGATCGCAGATTTTTGGGAGTCCCTCTCGAAGGTAGGATGGACGGAAAGAAGTACATATTGTGTTGGAGTAGGAAGGACCACAATTTGGTCACGTCTATTTTGGTCCGGTGCAATATTTTGGTGTCTTGACCTTTGCAACCATGAATTTACAATATTGTAAATGGTATTAGTATCACTCTCTTGCTCTTATTTATTGGTAAAGCAGTTTAAATTTGCAATCGAGCGTCAGGACCTGGATACGATTACCAGTTCCGGCAAAATGCCATGCAGGTTTTTTGTTAGTTAAACCCTACTGAAGATTTGCATCCAATCGGAAGCTATGATTAGATAAGATTTTTGGTCGACATAGGATGTAGCTCCGTCTTCTATTATATTGGAATATTGGTAGGTGCGATGTCGACTAACTGTATTCATATACCAATTTACTGAGGTTAAAAAGTAAAGTGGTTAATAAGCAAGCACATTACTCCAATGCGTATTTTGGGATTTCCCAAAAAGCTTCGTGCTCATACAGAACCTTGTAACTATCCTTGCAAGGTCAAAGGCCGTAAGTCGTACTCTATCAAAACCATTAATTTTCATAATCATGTTACAGTCAGAAAAATCTACTGATAGCAAATACCGATACATGCATTAGTCTGGATTGAGTTCACGACCTTTAAAATTACAGTTTTAGAACCATGATTACTTTCGTCATGCACTTTGAAACTAAGAGAAAAATAGAAAAATGTTGGTGATGGGCCTTTTAGGGTTTAACAGGGTTTAAGTATTCCATACTCGTGTTACTAATGGACGTTTCTGAGAAAAACTTTGCTTTTTATTTCTTTAAAACGTATTTTTCACCTGCATTTTTTGTCAGCTTGATAAATGATACTGGGAATTTTACGGCAATAATCTTTACTTTTTTTTTTTAATTTATACCAATTTATGTGGATAATTTAAAGTCAACAATGCATTAGTGTTGCTGCTGTCTGCGCTTGACCTTCAGTTCTGTGATTTATAGACTTTTGTTAACTCTCAATAAAAGTATTCACTTGCATGGCCATGAATTTGTTGAATGTCAGTCATGGCTTATAACTCCAATGTTATGCTGTTGTTTCTGCACCTCTGGCCTTCTACTAGATTATGTTTATTCTTCTATGCGAGTTCTTTGACATACCTCTGTCAGTGTCTGTGTTGATACCTCTTCACTGCTGATCTTAGTGCAAACTAAATTACAAAAATACATCTAAAATACATCTATGGGTACAACCAAAACTTGGCCGTGTAAATTCAATACAAATTATCCTCCCATCTCATTTTCTTTGTAAACCAACAAGAATGTAACACAGCTGTCGATTGGCAACTGACTATCTAGTAAAGCGACCAAATTTCCTGGCTTCCACTAGATATACATATTTCGCAGCATTCACACTTCGCCACATTTCCAGCGGTATCTCACTCAATTTATCTACCTCCGCGATAAAGTAAAATACATGTCAAAATTGAGTTTGCGTCTAAAAACCAATTTGGATTATCTGATTTGCGAGTTTATATATAAAAATGGATTGTGCTGCGGATACGTGGCGTGTTTATTTATTTTTCTGAGCAGCTCACAGGATGGGACTAGGCTTCAGTCATGTAACCGTAACTGAGCCAGTGATATTATGTAATTTATTTTCGTACATTACATTCGATACATTTATATCATCAAAGAGAACATTTCGCGAAAGTTGCCTTTCCAAACTGTTCAAATATCAAATTGCTTAACATCCTCAAGGTCGATGACCACGTAGTGTTACTATCGAAGCTTATTAAAACAATGGTGGTTTGGAATCAACTAGTTTTATTGCACAGATAACATATTGTTCTTACAATGTACTTCCCACAGATTATTTATGTTACTTATAATATCTTAACATCCTGACCTAACGTAAATAATCTAAATACTAAAGGGACAAAAAAAAAAAAAATTCAATTACAAATATCAATCCCAAATAAAATTCAGACAAGCCAAGTTAAATTTTAGACAAACCAAGCAATTTTAAGAACTTATAATGTTTCTTTGCACACAAACTTTTTGTGAAAATGTCTGCTGGAATTTCTAGGGTGGACACAAATTTTAATTCCACTTTCTTAACTGAAATGCATTCTCTCACAAAGTGATGCCTAATGTCAATGTGTTTGGTGCGCTTATTGTAAAACAATGGATTAATTGCTAATTTAATTGAACTTTGATTATCACTATACAAACACAGTGGCAAACTTTCATTTAAGACAATCAATTCACCTAATAAATTCCTTAGATATATTGACTCCTTACAGGATTCAGATAGGGCCATATACTCAGCTTCTGTACTGGAAAGT
Source organism: Tiliacea citrago (assembly GCA_963921375.1). Taxonomy (NCBI): domain Eukaryota; kingdom Metazoa; phylum Arthropoda; class Insecta; order Lepidoptera; family Noctuidae; genus Tiliacea; species Tiliacea citrago. The sequence goes on from OY992786.1 coordinate 27,721,561, forward strand.
GCTACAGTTTTTTGCTTTTTAGATTCATAAGAAACAACTGATCCTGACATTATGAAACAAAACCCAGTATATGATCGTCTATCTAATGTACAAGATGCCCAATCAGCATCAACAAAACCATACAGATTACATCCAGTTTTCCTATATACTAAACCATAACTAATTGTTTTCTTTAGGTATTTTAACAAGCGTTTTAAATGTTTCCAATGAGTTTCATTAAAGTTATTATTATATTGACTCAGAAAACTTACACTATAGGTAATATCTGGCCTAGTGAGTACCGACAAGTACATCAAGCTGCCAATTAATTGTTGATATGGATATTTTTTAACCAAGTTATTGTTTACATCTTTTTCTAATCTCAAATTAATTTCCATTGGTGTATCTGAATGTGAACAATCTAACATATTAAATCTCATAAGAATAGTCTCTATAAAATATTTTTGGTCAACAGTAATACTATCTTTATAAACATTTACATGCATTCCCAGACACTCTGACCCAAGTCTTTTATTTTAAATTTAGCTACTAACTCACTTAACAATTCTTTATAGGTATACTGACAATTATAGAAAACAAAAAAATCGTCTACAAATAATGCTACATAAATCTTCAAATCATGGTTATTCTTCATAAAGAGACATGGTTCATAGTTTGACTTTTTAAACTCTAACTTTAACAAACAATCTTCTACACGAGTGTACCAGGCTCTAGCTGACTGCTTAAGACCATAGACAGCTTTCTTTAATTTAAGAACTTTGTTGATACAATTTTCAAAATCTGAACATTCTGGTATTTCCATATACAATGTTTCATGAAGAAAACCATTAAGGAATGCTGTGGGTATATCAAGGTGGTTCATGTTCAGACCTAATTCAACACTTAAAGCTAACAATAATCTAAAAGTAGAATATCTCAAAACAGGTGAAAAAGCCTCATTAAAGTCTATGCCTTTTTTCTGGGTAAAGCCCTTTGCAACAAGTCTGGCTCTAAAACGCACTTCACCTTCACTGTTATATTTCCTTTTAAACACCCACTTATTTTTCACAACCGTACCTTCATTTGGCCGATCCACTAGATCCCATAAATCACTATCATGAAAAGATTTCAATTCCTCTTTCATTGCACTCTGCCATTGATGTTTTTCGGATCGACTTATTACATCACTAAGAGAAATCTGTTCACCTGACATTTCCACACACATGTTTGCCTGGTAGAAATCTGGTTTGCGTCTAACACGTTTTTCTGGTAGATTTATATCACACTGCCTAGAGATGAGATTCTGTGCTTCTGGCGACAAAGACAAAGTGTCAAGAAAACTGTCTTCTGTGTCACTCAATGAATTATCAGGGACATATGTCATATCATTTTGTTTTTCTTCATCTGAATTACTCACAGGAACCACATCGGCTGACCCATCAGGTTGCTTGTTCTCTTCTATCACAACAGATGTTGTTAAACTGTCATCTGTATTTTCCATGACAACAACATCTCTGGCTACAATAACATCTCGCAAAATAGGATCATATAAGCGATAGCCCTTGACATTCTCAGAATATCCAACTAGGTACATTTTCTTCGCTTTCTTATCCCATTTTCTGCGTTTTTCTTTCGGAATATGGACCATTGCTGGGCTGCCAAAGATGCGTAGGTGACTCACTTTCGGCTTTCTGCCTGTCCATATTTCGTACGGAGTAGTATTTTGGTCTAAGCCTGCTGCTGGTGATCGGTTCTTAATGTACACAGCTGTGTTTACAGCTTCTGCCCAAAGAAATTTCTCAAACTGGGCATCATAAAGGAGACAACGTGCCTTCTCAACTATGGATCTATTGTTCCTCTCACATAGTCCATTTTGCTCTGGTGTATAACTGTTTGTTTTCTGATGATGTATGCCGCATTTCCTCAGATAGTTTGTCATTTCCACAGAACAAAACTCTCCTCCGTTGTCTGATCTTAATATCTTTATTTTCTTTGACATCTGATTTTCAACAAACTCTTTGTATTGTTTGAAGTACATAAATGTTTCATTTTTAGATCGCAGAAAATATACAGTGCACATTCTGCTGAAGTCATCCACAAATAATAGGTAGTATTTGGCTTTGCCGAGGGATAGATTCTCCATGGGCCCACACAAATCCGTGTGGACCAGTTCTAGGACCTCCTGACTTCTGCTGGTGCTTTGAGGAAACGGTAGTCTTGTTTGTTTGCCTTCACAGCAAACTATGCAGCTGGCCTTACGATTTTCACATTTATCATCGAAACTAACACCTTCAACTGCTCCATTTTTCAGTTTATTTAGATCATTTGCATTGATGTGGCCGAACCGCCTATGCCAAGTAGTGCTTGAAGTTTTTACTGCTGCTGCTAAGAGTTGTACTGACTTCACAACATTTAACCTGTATACACCGTTTACTAAGTGTGCCTCGCCTATACAATCGTTCTGTGAGTTATGAATTAAACATCCATGCTGATTAAATATCACTCTGTTGCCGCTCGCAATTATTCTACTCACTGATAGTAAGTTAGTGGTGAGGTTTGGTACACACAAAACATTGTTTACATCTATTGTAAACTCTTTATCGCCGACACATGTCGTGAGCTGAAGGTCTCCGGAGCATAAAACTTCCACGACGGTTTGGTTTGCGACTATTATCTCCTTAGTCTTGGGTTGATTACAAACGTTTGACAATAAGTTCGCGTTCGAAACTATGTGTGTGCTTGCGCCGGAATCTAAGTGCCAATCTGATTGACTGAATTCCTTTGTAAGAAAAACTGCACTAAATGCATTTGTTTTCGTTTTGTCTGCAACCGGACACTGATTTTTAAAATGTCCTATCTGTTTGCATTTATAACAACGAATTATTTTCTTCCGCGCCATGTTGTTTCCACTAGCATTGACAGGTGGGCGCGTTCCGTCTGTTCCGCCACTGCTATTGCTATGTTGTTGAGCTTGATTTTTTGCGGTAGCAGGGCTACCAACATTACGCCTGTGGAAATTCTTGGCGGCAAATGCACCCTCCGACTTAACCTCAAAGTCTGCACTCATGTCTAATAACTTTGTTTTTATAGCGTCCGCACTGATACTTATGCCCGAATGCTCAATTGCCATAATCATTGGACCAAACTTCTCCGGTAATCCGGCTAACATAAGCGACCCAATCCACTGGTCATTTATCTCGAAGCCGGTACCGACAAATTTTTGAGCAGTTTCGATGATCTGGCTGACATAGCTGGTCATAGACTCGCAGTTTTCTAGGCGTGTACTAATAAGATTTCGCAGCAAACTGATTTTACGTGAATATCCTGAATCGTCGAACATATTTTTTAACGTTTTCCACAAGTCGTATGTTGTTTTCGCTTGTTTGATATGCACATAAAGAGAAGCGTCGATTGTCAATATTAGCTTCGCTTTCGTCTTCAGATCATCTGCTTTCTGAGCCGGGGTAGCTGATGACGTTATAGGTGCCTTGATGGCGTCCGCCATTCCCTCCAACACGAGCAAATTTTCAGCTTCTAATTATATTTTTTGCGGGACTGGGCCCATAACCTATTAAAACAATGGTGGTTTGGAATCAACTAGTTTTATTGCACAGATAACATATTGTTCTTACAATGTTCTTCCCACAGATTATTTATGTTACTTATAATATCTTAACAAAGCTCTCTATAGTTTTTGATCTTGTATAAACACGCACATTTATTTGTTTCTTCATTTGAACCACCTTTGTTTGTTAATCAGAACATAAATCTGCCATCATAATTTAGATAAATAGACCACAAAACAAATACTAATTCAGTACGACCAGTGACAGCTGATTTTAGTTAGTTTGTATAACGCAGTCATGCTACACTTCGTAGCGTGTTAATATTGCACTTTTAAACCAAGCGTGCAGCCCAAATCAGACGGTTCCGATCAAGTGCCGTTTAGGGCGTGAACCTACAAATTCAAAATCGAAACTTCGCCTATCGCAATCGATCCTCGCGATCGTTCGTCAGTATCGAATCGAGTCGGTATACCGACCCTGGTCACGTAGGTAGCGTATCTTTATTCCGCGACCTATTTGCCGTATCGCCTCCCAATCGTTTAGTTCTCGATTGACTTTATTAGTTTTGTATCGATTCAGCTTTGTTACCGTCATTAACGCCGAGCGTTGAATCTTTTTGTGTTTCGTACTCGTGTGTGATTCGGTTCGTGAGCGAAGTACTTAACAGCACGAGTATCATATAACAGTGGTGTTGTCTTCGCTGTAATGTATACTGCTATAACGTCTGATGTGTATGCTGTATGAGAATATACGAGTATTTCATTATTCTGTTTTATTATCTATATATATATATGAGTCTCGTTCTTTGTGAAATGGCATCTGTTTGCAGATATTTTAATTATTTTTCAAGTTAGCATGAACTTTATTATTTCTTTGTTTACGTTTTTCTATGATGTTGCTTTCTAGTTTTAGTTATAAAATCATGTTGATTAGAGTTTTGTTATTCGGAACGTGTTCACAGCATGTTGACACTTTTAGACTATGTTTTTCTCCTTTTTGTTTACTTATAGTGTTCGGTTTTACCAATGACAGTATTATTTACTGTAATTTTATCAAACGCGCACAGCATACTATCTCTTTCACGCAGTCTTATATTCTTCTTCTGAGTGAAATGGCGTTCAATAAAACTAGGAGTTCTGCGTATAGTAGACCTAGCAGGCACAAACTTTTTGCAACAATTAAATTTACCATGTTTTTTGTTTTTAAAAACATGGTAAAGAAAAATTATGAGTAAAAATTTGTAGGCCAGCTAGAAAAAATAACTAATAGGTTTTAATTTGCACAGGTAACGCTGCAGCCAAGTTTTGTGACGACAAGTTGGTCCCAGGTGCTCCATCAATCCCTACCTAGTAGTTAAAGGGCCGATTCCACTGGTAGAAATGTGAGCAATTTACTGCATTCTAAGGAGCTATTCTGTTCATTACGCCGAAGATCCTCTTCAGATGTTCATTCAATTTCTATGAGACCACTTTTAAATTTACTAGGTACCTTTCAAATAAAAAAAGAACCATCAAAATCGAATTTCATAAGGTGGGAATATCCTGTAACCCCTTTTGCGCCCCTTTTTGGGGTGGAGATTGGAGGGCTAATCAAAAATCGCCAACGATACAAAATTCTATAAACCTTTATACCAAGTTTCGTCTAGATCGGTTGTAAAATACGACCTGTAGAGGAGTAGCAACAAACTGACAGAGGAAAGCATTTTTTTTGACTTGAAGCAGGATACGCTTCGCTCAATTCGGTCGCTCGCTCAAATACTGTTGATGTTGATGTTACAAGACCTAAAGGTGCCTTCTGTCGTTCTCGATATACACAATAAAAATTGTGTATATCAGAATACCCCGTATCAGTACTTTTCTACTATCCAAAAGAATAAGTATAGTGTAGGTATTACAATAAAAATCAACTTGGTACATTTGAGCCCAAAATAGTAGCAAAAACCAATAACTTAGAAAGAAAAAACAGCTAAATCCCAAAAAATAACGTACCCTGTACAACCCGATCACTCGTCACCAACATTCACAGCTCGGTTCAATAGTGCTCACTTTGTGTGGGAGCGAACTCAAATACACTGGCTCCTCTCTGTACAATCGTACTCGCACCGTGCCGCTGTGCCGATGTACCTCAAACTGCGGCGTAGCACGCACTTAGATGACGAATGGATCTAGTCGTTGTAAATCTGGGAAAATTTGATTGGTCTACGGCTTAAAAACGAACATGGAATGAAAATTGCCTCTACCTTCACTACCTATAGGTGTTTTGCAACAATAAACTCAAAAGTAACTACTCAGAACACCGAACCCGTTTTTGAACTGATTTTCGTATTCTCCAGTTCTACGTCGCTCGTTCCACGTATTGAAACAAGTTCGAACGAGTCCAGAGTCCATCTGGATGCTGTTTATTTTAATGCTTACGATTCCCCGACGTCCGTATCAATTAGGTCGCTGATCCCTGCCATGTTGAACGAAAATTGTGAATGCCCGAACAACAAAGTTAACAAAAAGTTGGACGCGGGTTGTATTGACACATTTCGACACACCTATTCCTGCGTGGACTACAACTACAACATTTATTTTATATTTGATTTGAATGAACATAGACGCGCTTTTCAGTTTGAATATACATTGAATTTTATTTGAAAAATACGTATATAGTGACGTGTTTCTATGGAAATAAAATATAATTCAAATGGTTGTGGTGCGGCTGGAATAACATGTCGAATTGTAAAGTACGTCTGATAGGTAGGTTTGATCTTATATTTTTAAGCCAAACACGCCCTTTGGGACCAACAAAGGGCACCTCTGGCTCTCATTTGTTGTACTCAACCTTTACTTTCACTTCTAAAACTGCGATTTCAAGTCCCGAAATCTGTACGTAACAAAACAGCATCTATTAACAAACATAATCCCGGGTGCGGTCAGTATCCTCGCATATCCCATTAAAGAGGACAAACAATAAATTCGGGATAAAAGTGGGCAAATCCTTCGGGCGGACGGAGTCGACCCGTCGACCCTGAAAGACTGTCCAGCCTAGAGATAAACATCAATAAGGGTCCGACTATCAGGCGGCATGTTCATCTGCGTACTTTACGAAGGTACCTCCTATTTATGCAAAGGTGGGAACTTTCCACTTTTTATGGCAGTAAGTTGGACTGAAATATCGTTCGTTTGATGTAGGTACGCGTCGACGTGAGCAGTCGAAGGTGTGTTGAGATTCTTGCTCCAACTTTCGAGAAAGGGACTGTATTTTTTCGTGCTTGCTCTTTTATGGAGTGCGAGCAGAGAAGTGAACATCACATTTACGAGCTATCTTTTCATTTCATTTAAGAACTTTCGTTACTGTTTCAGACAAATTCGCGCCAAATCTGATTTGCAATAAAACACTTATAGCCTAAAAATAAACTCCTATGAAAAAGTCCTTCACAAAAAGCACTTCCGCATCAAGGCATCGCGAGCTAATAATCCTTAAAGTGACAGGTTGCTAACCTTTCCTCTGTATAAGTACCTGAGTGAGAACCCATTTCACTTAGTTGACTCTGAATACGTGCGCGGCGAGCTAAGTACTAAGCGTTGAAAAATCTAGACCCGCCGAGAATTGATCATGATATTGCAAATATGTATCGTTACGATACCCAATTCTTGTAACTAGGTCTCAGGAAACGGCTATTTCACTATACCTTGTTATACTTTCTATCAGTATGTACCTCATCCATTTTAGTTCACAATAAGGTATCAGATTTGCAAAACTGAAAATAGATATTTTGGTATGTTACAAAAAGCTCATTGTGTATTCATATTTTTTTATACATAATAAGGTCTAGAGATTTATGCTTAGTTAGATCATACATACTATTACTAAGATTTTAAACATCAAAAGAACGACGTGCTTTATGATAGGTATAGGTCCAATATAAACCGGCCAAGTGCGTGCCACGCACAATGAAGGGTTGCGTAGTTGGGATGAATTTATCCCTAGAACAAACTTTTCATTGTAGTGGAAAAACATGTTCCAAACTTACATTTTGCAGTTAGAATGTATGGGTACATTCTAACTGCAAACGTAAGTTTGTCCGCACAATATTGCGTGATTTACCATGTTATTTTAAGACCAGAGACTTCTTATAGGTTTTCTTGTAATCTACAAGTTTAGAACTATTCTCCGTATTTTTTACGAAATTTTAGGTTTATTTTCGGCCAGGCCATCCATCGTAAAAAAGTAGTGTGGAGTCTCATTTTTTACGAAATGTATGGGATTTTTTTTTTTGCGATTTCTGCCTTTTCTGGTACTCAAACCTCAGTTGGTCCACTAGAGTTTTTTGATCCTTATAAGAAACAGGATCGATTGGCATTAAAAAAGTTTTGGTGCAAACTGCCCATTTTCTTGCTGATTGTAATTTTTTTTCAAAATCTGTAAATGCAGATCAAAATTTCTCAAAAAGTTACAGACCGTCTCCTAAGACGACTCCGTTTGCTTGTAGCGATATCGAGTAAGGTACCGGTCCTCACTGCCCCATCTCAAAAATCCATCCTGAATATACAAAGTTTAAAACAAAGTCGCTTTGGTGTCTGTCTGTGTGACTGTTTAGTTCTTTAAAACTACACGGATTTTGATGAGGTTTTCTCCATCGCTTAGAGTATTTATTCCGAAAGATTAATGTGTTTTGTTATACATTACATATTTTTAACTAAAATGTAGCGTAGATGTATTGACATGACGCCATATTAATGTAGTAGATTTGCACCCATGCGAAGCAAGAGCAGGTCGCTAGTAAATTAGAAATGGGGATATTTCATAGTTAAGGAGCTCACAATAAACCGAAACAGATTTTATTTTTCTTTTATAGATTCTTAGCCGTTAGAAATGAAACTTTCAAATAATACCAAATTCTGTTTACATAGTGTTGTGTGCGTTGTGTTGTATACCACCATCGACGGCGGGGATCTGAACTGTATACATTATGTTTACAACAACACCTTTTATTTCGATCTTGCTTTTGTTTTTCTTAATTCATTGTAAGTTTGTTAGTGAGTGGATAAGCTGCGTTGCGATGAAATGGAGATAAGTGACCTTTGTCGTGGGAGTTCATGTATATCTATACATATTATAAATTTAAGTGGCTTTTGGTGTTTGTCTTTGTGTGACCGCGTTGATCTTCATAACTACGCTACGGATTTTGATGCTGCTTTTAATTTAGAGAATGTATTCCGGAAGGTGTATGTGTATAATAAATTAATATTAAACATTAAAACGCTAGTTTTATTATAATTTCGTTATGAAATCTGGGTTTTGTAGCTTTATTACCTTTGTAGCATACTTTTTTGAGTTAAATAGTGGTTTGTCTTTAGACATGCAAAGAACATGATATCCTATCTCTACAACACTCAAAAAGTGGCATATTGTCTTAGAAGGTTGACTTAATACAAAATATTTTATACACAAGAAACACAGTAATCATGTAATTAATAAGCTTCTAAAGTCTAATGAAGAAGTCACTCGCTACGGTGAAATTGCTAAATAAATCAATTTTATCTCGCTCTGAAAGTACAACAACAACTTACTCTATGAAGTACAACTAATTCAGATGCAATTAAACTAATTAAGCTTACTATGTTACTAACTTATGTTTCGACGCAACTATTCTATTTGTATCAACATTAATTTTAAGCCTAAGAATAAACCATTCTATCGACTACCGTTACTCTCTTTTGAAACAAGCCAATTTTATAGAATTATTATCACAAAATTTACGACTACGTCTACATTTTCGGAATTTGAATTCTTTATCTTACTAAGCACTTCGGTCAAAGTCATTTTTTGCGTCGACCCTCTCAAATTGGACTCTTTATTTTGTTGACCTCCTCAACACTCGTGACTATTACGGAGTTACACCCTCTGAAAACTGTTAATAAAATATCGATTGTTACCCTCTTGCCCTAGAGTACTATCGCAAGTTCCCTCCGAGAGCATCCCATGATTTATGAAAATTATTTTCTTTGTCTGTCGTCGCATATTTTACTAAAAGAATGGAGAGTGTTGAAATCTTGTTGAATTGCTTTTGGCTACTGTCATTACCTTAGCTTGAACGTTTTCATTTTTATGGAAAAATTCTTTACATTCTGCCTGTACTTCATGTTTGTGATGTCCTGTTTTACTGAAAGATTAGTAACGATTTTTGTTAATATTACATAACATAACATCACGCCTGTATTCCCCGAAGGGTTATGCAGAGTTGTACGTATAGTACACCCACAGTTCACCAGTTATGTTTAAGTCCCATGTAATAGGGGCGAGCCTATTGCCACCAATCGGGCACAAATTCAGACTCTGGGCTGCTACAGATAAATTCCAGATGGAAAACCTCAATAACACTTTGCCCGACCCAGGGATCGAACCCAGGACCTCATGCTTAGCAGTAGCTCTTGCGAGCACTGGACCAACGACGCTGTTTAAATCTTTCTGTCATATCTGTTGCCTCTCTCAGCAGTCACCTGCACCAGGTTCTAGACGTGTCGCAAGTTTTATTAACTATTTCAGTATGCGCATTTCGTAGACCATTGCGTCATTGTTTGGGACAAGTTCCACAATTTATTTGCCACTCAGTCTAAATGTCTATCTGTTAGATATGCGGGTTCGATACTTTACTTCTGCGACTTGTATTTTAATATTGAAATTCTTGGTGCATTGAAAATGGTCGAACCAACCTGTACTATTTTTAAAGTTTTTATTGGTTTGGAAACAAATACTGTTTACGTTGGAAAGAATAGGCGTAAATAATAACTGTCCGGTGATTTTTCCCGGTTGGTGAAAAATCAATTATTGCCTACCAATGAATCACACTAACATTATAAAGGCGAAAGTTTGTGAGTGTGTGTGTGAGTGTGTGTGTGTATGTGTATGTTTGTTACTTCTTCACGCTCAAGTGGCTGAACCAATTTTGATAAAGTTTTGTATGGAGGTAGTTGACACCCTGGATTAAGACATAGGCTACTTTTTATCTCGATATTACCACGGGATCGAGATGTACGCGTGTGAAACCGCAGGGCGCAGCTAGTATTTCATAAACAGTTAAGAAAAGCATCACCCAGATTAGAACAGAAACCCTCGGGGCACCCAGATCCTTTACAGGAGGGCTGGTTGGAATAACCACCGACGGCTGCTATAAGCCTGAAACCTGAAGGACTAAGTGCAAAACCAAACCCTCTACATACATAACATAACAGTTACGAAAAAAAGTTATAATTCTGAATCTGGATCTTTCCTTTGATTCGCGAACGTTATACGAATTCTTGGCTATATTTCCTAGTTACCAAAAATTATATCTATTGTTACTACACAAGTATATTCCAACTCATAATTTCTAAGGCAAATTTCAAACTGAAGCTGTAGAAATAACTTCCATTGTGAAAAAAAACATAAAATGGCTTTACTAAACATAGCTTCTCCTCCGACTATACATAGCTATTTTTTTGCGATTATTTTCCTCGCATGCGCTGTCGAACGCCATCTTTATTAAAAGTAGCATGAGGGACTCACAATGGGGTGTTGCCACGTTTTGTCTTTATTTTTATTAGCTCTTTCTATCTTGGCTGACAGTTTTACTTCGGTAATTTCCCGCTTATTTTTGGATTTTATTACATTTTGTTTTAGAGGAGTATATCCGATGCCTTATCATCTTACCTATGTATTACTGAAATGGATAGAACATTAAAACTAATAATTGTAATAGGTTATTACATTGTTATAAATCGTTTACTAGTTTGTTTGTAGAAAACTCTAGGCTATTGCTGTGTCATGATCATGATATATCTTGCATTGTTTTGTAGCCATGGACTCGGCTTCGTTACAATTGAACGTACAGAAACAGATTGCTATTATCCATAATTTTACAATATTAATAGAATTTATAATATTTTTATAACTAGAGTCAATGTCCCGTGTAGTATAAGCAGGTTCGATTTCTATTGCCAACTTATTCTTTAGTAAAGCAATAGTTTCGAGGCTAAAGTTAACAACGGCTTTCGACCAAACTTCGGTCACTTGTTTGCCAACAAACTGCGTACTTTTACAGATTTATTTCAATGAAACATTCTTACTATTATTAAAACTCCCATTTTTCTATTTCATTCTGAACTATGAGTGGTATTAAAGTAGGGAGAACTTGTAAAGTGAAAGTATCTAAACATCGCCGAGAGCCAAAGATAAAATGGAAAAATTAAAATGGTTTTATGATGTTACGAAAGTACGAGCTCGTGCTTTTTATAGCTCGAGTGATTCATCTAAAATCAATTTCGTTCAGATCTGCAGCGAACCTATATTTTTTCAATCTTCTCTCACCCTTAAACATCCACGAACACCCTTAAACGCCGTAAAGTTATTTAACCGCCGTAAAATGTCATTAACTTATTTAGAAGTCCGCAGTCAGTCTCGGTGCGACAAAAATGAAATAACGTCGTGAATGAGGAGAGCGCTTCAATTCGCCGCCTCGCGACAAGTGTATAATTAAGAAAATTACAGATGCCAACTAAAACAAAACGGCGCCGTAATGGCGGACTGTGAAAAGGCCCTTTTATACTTATCCATTTGGAACGATCCTCGTTTGAATGGATTTTAGGTCTTCGGACGTGAATCCGTTATGTTTAATATATTCAAAATTTCAAAGAACTGTTAATTCTGCAGGTTCTTCGAAAAAAATGTTTTGGATTGCCGCTGAATTACAAGTAGGTTTTTAAATTTTAAATGAATTTATGTGGATCATGTTTGCAACAGCACGTGTGTATAATTTTTTTACATTTTGATGAATTTTTAACTTGGTTGTGCCATGACTACGTTTCGAATTGAATTTATTTGTGTCATTGTCGAACAAAATATGAAATGGTGAGATCTTTGTAGCAGTTGCAAATTGTGTTAACCACAGTTTTGATTTACAGTTTCCAAGTTTAACCAGCGGAGGCTCCTGTTGTCTTTAGTCAGAAGTTTGTTGATGTGGTGGCCTACATAATTCTCAACTAAAATATATTGTATATAACTACATCATCAATTAAGTTTGCTCCTTTGTGTGTTAAATCTTGAGTTGTAAGAGTAGGTAGCCCAAAAGATACATTCTATACGGAATTACGATACAGGAGAAATTCCTAGTGTGGGGCAACGTTTAAAAAAAAATATATGTTCGTACCTAATATTATATAAGCCTACCTGCATAACTGGAAAGAGTTGTTTCTCTTGAAGATCGAAATTACATATTACTGTAATTATACAAACCTCCTTGTGTAGGTAATTAAACTGTGTTATTGGGTTTTGTGTGTGTGTGTGCCCGTTCAATTCCCTGCAGGGCATAGATTTACAATTTGTCCTGATGCATAGGTTCCCAACCCAATACAACCCCAACAACGGACCATTTGATTCAGGTCATTTCCGATAAAATCTAATAACTAAACGTTTTCTAAATGAAAATATTGAATGGATCGCGACTGGACTCCGTGTAAATAAACGCTAACGAAATCAATGAGAATTTTTTAAATGTAAATCATTTCTCTTCAGTAATACTTTTAAGCCTTTTACAAAGGTATCGCAGATTGTAACGTTGTTCCAATTTTATAGAATTACATCTACCTTTTCTCTTCATTTCGTGTCGCAATTAAATGAAACTGGATGCCTTCAAAAGCATTTGTATCGAAATGTCCAACTTGAAAATTCGCTTCAATGAGAATTATGACATTTCTAAACATGATTTTAATAATATCGCCGCCTGTTTGATGTTTATTGGTTTATATTTTGATTCTGTTTGTTTCGAGTTATGATTGGAATTAAAAAGATATTGCTAACGATGCCTTTGTGTCTAATAGACCGACCTGACGAAGGTTAAAGTTGATTTGTGTGTCTGAGCTTTATTTGTAGAGTTATATTTATAAATTAGTTGAAGGGTAGTCGGAATGATCGTTATTAGCAGTAATAACACTGTTACTAATACCTATTGAATTTAAATATATTTAAATGCAATATACAATCCAACAGTACAATATTTATATTAGGTACACCGTACAAGTACATGAAGGAAAAAGTAATTGAATTTGAATAAATAATACTAGCCTATTCTAGATTATATTTACGAAACTCTCAAACTGTACCTACTTAGTTTAAAAGTTTCTCCAATTCTTCTCTACACCTGCTGTTAAAGTCCCACTAACTTATCGAATAAGGTTAGGTCGCATAACCTTGGCATGTAGCACTTACCCGACTCTACAGAAAGGTGCAGTGACCTTGCGTGCGGCGGCTATCGGATCAGCAGGTCACACGACCTGCGACAAGCTCACATGAAAAAACAATCCTATGTTAAACAATTATACGTAATTTAGATGGAGGTGGACTAATAGCCTGCTGTTTCTTTAAAATGTTAGGTACGTTTTGACAAACCCTTGCGAAAACATTTTATTTGCTCTACTAACACAATCAACATTGTTATGCTTTTGTTCCTATTTATTTGCAAGCATTTCTTGTTATTTTTTGAATCTTTGTTTGCCCTTATTCCAGTACTTAGCCTCCTTCTTTCTACCCATATCCTCTGCCTTCTGACTTTTTGACAATGATCAAGAAAACAAATCGCAAAAAGAGCTCCAAGTATTTTTTTTTAATTGAACATTCAAACTTTAGGATGGCAGCTACACAGCTACACAGCTACACCTCGCGTCAGTGCGTAACCACCCTTACAAAGTTGTATACCACTCGTAAATCAAAGTAAAATTGTAGCAAAACGTCGGCCGCCCACGGCGCCATAGTTCGCAGTAGGACCGGTCGTCTCGCGGCGGCGCGGTGGTCCGGTCGCCGGTCAAGCACCGCCGCAAACGATTACCATAACGAACATCTGCCTAACAAACAAATATTGAAATCCCAAGTTTAAATGGAATTTTGATTTGATTTCTTCGCGGCGAATTATAATTTCAAATTAGTCGTGAGATGAAAAATCTGGATCGGACCATCAAAGTTTCGGACTCGCCCGGATGAGGGGAGGGATGAAGAGCGCGGGGGCGGGGGGGGGGGGGGGGCGAGAGACGCGAGCTTCGCAAATACTTCGTGTTTGGATCGCTTTATGTCTAAACTGACTTTTAATGTAGGTAATGTTAAAAGTTTTAATGTAATACCTATTCGTAAGTTGAACGCGATTTTTCAAGTTATTTTGTGAGTGTACCGAGCTGCTAATGAGATGTTATACAAGCACTAATGAACTAGTCTTTGTAATGTCTTGCGCTTTGTTAAAGTACGAATGCAATTACGAGTTGGTTGAACTTGTCAGACGTAAACTCGGTAATTGCTAATCAGACACGTCGCGAGTACTACATATTATTGTTGAAACTGGTTATAACAGGATTGAATAGAATTTAATTTAACAGGGGGCCGATCGCGCTAATTTTGAACGTTAATACCAAAACTAAACCACAACCAAAAATGCTACGTTAGACACATTTCGTATCGCGCTAATCATTTCAACGGAAACGATTTAGCTTTACTTTGGAAGTTACGTTGGAGGAACGATCGATCAAACAATACTCTCACAAAAAATAGCGCGATACCGTTTCTTACATCAGCTAAACCAAAACCAAAAACGTTCCGTTCGAACGGTAATTACGTTGAGAAATAGCGCGATCGGCCCCCAGTTCTACGTAAGGGTTTGTAATAATCTCTTAGTACCTACAACCTTTTATTTTAGTACTTACTGTAATCAAAGGGCCTTAGCAATGTAATTATACGTGTACATCTCAAACGACGAGCATTAAAACCATCAGGAAACAAAATACAAATTGGAAAGAAACGCAAAATAAAATAGCGGAATGGGGTAAAACGTACAATGAAATGAGGAAACGGGGAAAACATGCCATGGAATGGATCCCAATAAAACGTAACGACGATCTGCTTAACATTCAGTGACCGGTAACTTTAACAGTATTCGATGGAGGTTGACAGCTATACGATATTCATCGGAAACATGAAACAGATATTAAAATTAAAACAGAAATAAGAAATCAGTCTTATGAAAATTGTAAAATGATCAATGTAAGCATTAAGATGTACAACCTAAAAAGTAGATTAAAACAATAAGACTGTAACGAAACAATACTTTCTTCTTTCACTTTCTTTAATTAAGTTGGTGTCTTTTCTTCGAATCCATTTAATTTTCCATCTTACCACTGCCTTGCGGAACCCACGTAGGGTTTTAAACTAATTCTGAAAGCACAGTAATAAGTTATGAACTCAACGCGATATTTCAAAACAGGTTATCGTTCATTCATGCTCTGAACGATGCGATCTTATCCTTCTGCTGAGCCCGAATTCATTACTCCAGCTGAATTTTTGATAGACGCTCACTATATTTAATTGAATGTGTGATGAAAAATCTTTTACTATCTGGAGTATGTATAATCTTGGTTAATTATCTGGACTATAACGTGTTCAACGTCTGGGACACATGGAGTTCAACGCCACTGCCACATAAATCCGGTCATGAAAAGTTTGAAGCGAACCACGTATTGAAATAACATAACTTATCATCACGCCTTGTTTCCCTGAAGGGTTGGGCAGAGGTGTACCTGTAGTACACCCACATTCTGCCAGTCATGTTTAAGTCCCATATAATAGTTGGCAAGCCCATTGCCATCAACCAGGCACATATCCAGACTCCGGGCTACTACTGAGAAATTCCACATAGAAAACCCCAATATCACCTTCCCGTCCCGGGAATCGAACCCAGGACCTTATGATCAGCAATACCACTTGCGACCACTAGACCAACGAGGCAGGCGTGTTGAAATAAACGTATTTATTTATGAGGGGCTCGTGGCTAAGTAATAAACGTATTTATTTATGAGGGGCTCGTGGCTAAGTAATAAACGTATTTATTTATGAGGGGCTCGTGGCTAAGTAATAAACGTATTTATTTATGAGGGGCTCGTGGCTAAGTGATAACAGCCGCAGGTCGATCGATCAGGTTAAGTACGCTTGCCGCGGTTGCTCCGTGGTCCATCTTTATATACCAAGACCCCTTCCGTGCCTCGGAAAGCACGTTACGCCGTTGGTCTCGGCTGTCATTTGTGGATATTTACGGTCGTTACGGGTCGTCAGAAGCCCGAAAGTCTGACAACCAGTCTTACCAAGGGGTATCGTATTACCTAGTAACTGGGCTGTGGAGATCAGTTAGGCAGTCGCTCCATGTTAAATACTGGTATTCAGCAGCATCCGGTTAGACTAGAAGCCGACTCAAACATATTTGGGAAAAGGCTAGGCAAATGATGTTTATACAATATTAGTTTTAGTTTATACAATATTAGTTTTAGTATATGCGAAACCCGAAACACATGTCTAGTATTTTTATGTAAAGAATCTATGTACAAAATATCAAAACTGTATCATGAAAAATCACAAAGTTATAAGGTTGTTATGTTACCGGGTTGTCCGTACAAAAACAGCAGCACCGGGCCCCCGCGCCTCGAGGGTCGTCTTGCGCTCATTGATAATAATTTGGCAGTAGGTACCTAACCGTACGGCGATTGTATTGTAAGTAATTAAATGGTGATAACATTTTCTATCACACTTAAATATTTTTGGGACAAAATATAACATGGTGTAAAAATTATTGAAATCAATTCAGTTCCTTATTCAGAACAAACTATATTCAGGTTTCTCATATACTAAAAATAAGGTTGTATATATTATTCATGATTTTGAGTAAGTTTCTATAGCTATATCTTTGTTCCTGTTACTACGAGTATTCCGTCAAATAGATTCGCCGCTTATCGCTCAGAGGTCCTGTTACAATTTCCTTCGCTTCAAAGCAATAGTCGGAATAGTAACTGGAACAAAATCCTAATCCAATATTAAGAAAAACAATGTTCAGCAAAATGGTTCTTTCAATATTTAATGTGCGCTTACGCGATTGGAATCATGACTCGAGTATCTCCATCAAATCAACTTGAACGACTTAAATGAAACAATTAAGATTGAACTGAGTCGACTTGTGAACTTTACCGAGTGGGTCGGATTCCCCCCAAGCCGAGCCCATTACATTCTTTATAAAACAATTTATGAAATCTTCTCAACTGCGGCTAATCAATTAACATCGATCCCCGTTGATTGCTTGAAGCTCGTCTTACCTTAGTTTCAGTTTTGGTCTGAAGTTTCTTCGTAATTATACGTTCGAGGCTACAAGCGCTCTTTGTACATGAAGTTCACATTTTCCTAGTAATTATGTGAATTACTTTTGTGACAGGAACCTCATTCCTATATATACCATATTCCCTTTTGAGCTACACACGGCCAATAAACAGCAATTTTTCATACGTCGCAAGAGGAAAATACGATTACCTATCATCTTTCTTGACCTAATAATGCTGCAAACAAAGAGAATATTGAGATATGAGAGATTATCTATAGAACAAATACAAAAAAAATCTTTGTATTATTTCACTACACGTATAGCAACGAGTAAGTAACGCAACTTTTTCGTCTTTGACATTCAATTTCACTTTGCTTAGGTATCAAGAGCAGCCAAAAATCTTTAATGTCTCCCGAGGTATTTGCTCTTGGTACTTACTATACACAGCAGCTCACATAGTAGGTATCCATTTAGTCCGCAGTCTCGTAGTGACACGCTGATGGATGGATATTTTACTCCAGTTTTGCGGTCCGCCCAACAGCCACGTACCTAATACACCACACTGATATGTAGGACCCCAGATAATGTAACACTCGGTGACTAGGAATTTCTCTCATAGCAATTTGCTCATGATTGCTTAATAATGTAATATTCAGCTCAGCAATTTATATGTATTATTAGACTATAATGTTACTATTCTGTAATACGTTTACGTGTGTAGAAGCTTTAATAAGCAAAATGGAGTAATTTCCATGTAAGACGACAAAGAGCATCGAGGGAAAATATTGAACACGATATCATGTTTCTTAGAACCTAGCCTCGCTATGGATTCCTTTAGAATGTCGGAAACAGCAAACCTTTATTAACTGATGCGAATCATCAAAAGGGCTAAACCCTTCCAAGAAGTTTTTGTCTCATTCAGATTTCTCCAGTGAGATTTCCTGATTAAACTAATTTCTGAAAAAAAAATAGTCTCTCCGCGTTCCGCACTTAGAGTACTTCCATGTTTTATCTTTAGTGGGAACCCTTTTAAATCTTCAGAGTTTTATCATTACTTTAATTATTTTAAAAGATACAGTCCCATTGATTATAAGAAGCGTAGCTTTTATCTGCGTCGTGAGATGTCAGGGCCGGTCGCGGTTGGCTGCCTTCCATCTGCAAATTGCCAAGCGATTAAAGTGCTTACTCAAGTTTAATTCTTTGATTATAGAGCAGTCGAAAGTTTGCTTCTAAACAGCAGTTGAATAAACCAACTGACATGTTCGTGGGAGATCGGGATTTTAATCAACATAATTAGAATATAAGAAGTTTGGAACTTTCGCTATTTAATTGTCACATTAGAGTCTCGGGTTGATGACGTCGAATTAAATTACTTTGGTACTGACTAATTTATTTTCAAGTGAAATTAAGTTCTTGGAGCGAGTTTCTGAGATAAACATTTTGTGATAGTCAGGGACAGAGTTACGCAATAGAGCCGTGTTATAAATGGGAAGAAAAAGCGTCGAGATACTTCAATATCAGCAGTACGTTCATATTGTCACGTGAGTCGTCTGCGTGGCTTGTACTTCCTACGTCATTTGTTTTTTTATTCAAATGGCAGCTATAAATATAGTATAAATGTTTCAGCCATACATTACGTTACTCTCCTTCAGCCAGAACTTCAGCTGAACGTAGTCTGAAACGGTTCATTAATCAAAGCCCTAACAAATTGCAAGAAACACCACTATTACCATAAATAAGTCTCACTAGTTCGGAAGCTCTCCAACATGCTCCAAGTATCCACTTTCAAAGTCAAAGTATCCATATTACCGCTCCTCCCCATGCCCGCCTTACCCCGCTGACCTCACCCCCTGAGTCGCCCAGCCGTTGGCTATAATTTGGCGGCGGTCACGAAGAAGCACGCACGCAGCACCTCGCAAGCCACCGACGGAAGTTGTTCGAAACTTTTCGTTCATACACGCCCTGTGTGTTTATTGGTAAATAATGTGGAAGAATGTTGATGAGGAGGTGAAAGAAGGTTGCTGTTGTGTATGTTTATTTGAGGTAAATGTAAATATTTTAATGGTAAACACTACGAGGGAGACAGCGTTAGAGTTGGAATTGCAACTGATACACAAATGAAGCATCGCGTTATTACCCTCTAATGAGCTTGTCTACTAATTAGCAGACATGGCGACATGCAACTTAGTTACTGAAACATGTCAAGGAGAAGCGCTTCGAAACTCTCGAATGCACGACAGCAATTTCCTCCAATCATCTCTTCCTAATTATCAATTCCTCCAATCACGTCGAAGCCCACAAGGGTGGATCATAATAATCCAATAGCTCTTCGATATTACTCCCGCAGATGAGTACAAGACGTCCGTACGTTGATTAAAATTGATGAATAAAGTTACCACCAGTATATTGATTGCGGGTAGTCGGACAATGTTCAGATAATCATATTTAAACTACCACTTGTGATTGGAGATTATGATAGGTAACGTTTAGGATCAGTAATGGTGAGTTATTGATGAAGAACACTTATTAGAAATTGAAAGAGCGTGGATATTGGCACAAGCAATGAGAGGTTGATGCCGATAATGTAGTGGGTGAAGTTCGACTTACGAAGGAAAATGATGATGATGACATATTGATGAATGATAAATAAATGATTGTTGGCAGGACACACTTATTCTACTAGATTAAATAATTGTCTCGACCATTTTATGATAAAACTTAATAACGAAAAATTGTCTGCTCAAATTGTTGTCTTAAATACATCTGTTACTGACCATTCTCATTCATTCATTCCTAAACCTACCTAAAATAAAGCTAAGAAATAAAATTCAGAAGACAAAAATAAGTACCGACTTCAATATGGCACTTAAATTTTTATTAGGCAAAAATATTGGCGAACTGATGTTTTCTAATGACCCTGAGCTTGAGGTAGAAGTTTTGATTGAAAAAATTTCGGAATCTTTACAAGAAAATACTATTACAACTACTGTGCCTAAAACTAAGCGTACTATAAAAACCTGGATAACCCTAAAATGTATCAGAAATATAAATAATATGCAAAATAAATTAAAGAATGACCCACACAATGATATATTAAAAATTAGTTATAAAAGATATCGCAATTATTGTAATCAATTTGACTCTGGTCAAATATTAAAGATATAACGCATATGAAGAAAACTAACGCAGATAACACTAAACTTTTTGAGGTAAAGTCGTCGCCAATTGAAGCAGTCAATCATGTTAATGATTATTTTGTAGGAATTGGCAAACAGAGAAAATCTTGCTAAATACTGGACCGGATGCTGGGACTGACTTAGGGGCAGATAATACTCAATTAACATCACTTGTTCTCTGGGATACAGATATAGACGAAGTGCACTATTTACTAATGAATTTAAAATCAAGTAGTGCCCCTGGCTGGGACAACATCCCAACTGCTATTCTCAAATTAGCTAAGCACGAAGTTCTTCCAATTATTGTTCACCTAGCGAACCTAAAAAAAAAAAGTAAAGGCAAAGGTATTTTCCCTAAACTCTTAAAAATCTACTATTACGCCAGTGAACAAGAATGGGCCGAGAGATAATGTTAGTAACTTCAGGCCTTTATCAGTATTACCTGTTTTATCAAAGATATTGGAGAAACTTTTGAACAAACGATTGATAGATAGATTTCTTAATAAATATGGAATATTATCTAATGCATAGTCTGATTTAGACAGGACAAATCGACTGAAGATGCAGTAACAGCTATAAAATCTCTCATTACTGAAAACCTTGATCGTGGAAAGAAATGCTTCTCAGTTTTTCTCGATTTATAAAAGGGCTTCAGACACAGTATCTGTTTCCATTCTTATACGTAAGTTAGAACACATAGGAATAAGAGGCACACCTCTAGAATTATTCAAAAGTTATCTTTCATACAGAACGCAAAAGCTTAAGATTGGACAATATACAAGCAAAGACTCAAATATCACATTTGGTGTACCACAGGGGAGCGTCCTTGGGCCCACGTCGTTTCTAATTTACATCAATGACCTATGTGACTTGGAGGCAGGTGATGCTCGGGTGTTCTCGTATGCCGACGACACTGCGCTGGTTTTTATTGGGGATAATTGGGATTCTGTGCGGAGAGATACTGAAGTGGGATTATCTAGAGATGCTTCCTGGCTAAGAATTAACCTACTTACGCTGAATAGCCAGAAGACTAACTTAATTTTTTTCTCCCTTAGTCATAGAACCCAGCCTGATACTAATTTCAGTATAAAGATTCACCAATGTCACAATATCCAGGACACTAATTGCGCTTTTCCGACTATAGAAAAGGTTGAAAAATGAAATACCTGGGTATTATACTTGATCAGCGACTCTCTTGGCATTATCACGTTGCATTGGTTAGTGAACGTCTCAGAAAACTGATTTGGATTATCAAATTACTAAGGCATGTTACAGCTGTCGCAATGGACGATTGGTAGAAACGTATTTCTAGATATAGGATGAGCTAAATAAAATCATACGTAATGTGATTAAAAAAAAAATGATTTATTTCTGTAAGTAGGTTTTTACAAACACTTTTACATGTCAATCATATTTAAAAAAAAAACTAGATGAGGTTTTAAAGTTCAGACATAATCTTGGTCGAAGAAGACCATGTAGATTGGTGCCTGAAATTATCTTTTGATGAAAGAACCACACAGATTGAGGGGACCTATCCAGTCAGTGCATGCATTGGTCAGTAGTCGTGCAGCTCAACTAAGAACTTAAGGAGCTCAACGATTCAACAAACAATACCAAAGAAAGGACATTTGGGTAGGCCGCATAAATTACTCAAACTGCCAGACCATGATAAAAACTAACTGAGAAAAATAGAAAAAATAAACAATAATCCACATAGTCTTCACATTTACAATACTTAATTAAAACAATACAGTAATACTTAACAAAGTAAATATTCATGTCATTGTATATAAATTCATCAATGTCAATGTGTATAAAAAATACGGATATAATCTTGGTCAGATCATTTGAGGACCATGAAGATTGGTGTCTGACATGGTCTTTTGACAAAAGAATCACACAGATTCGAGTGGATCTGTCCAGTCAGTGCAGGCATTTGTCAGTTATCGTGCAGCTCAACTCAAAACTTAAGGAGCTTAGCGATTCGACGAACAATACCAAAGAAAGGACATTTGGTTAGGCTGCATAAAGTACTCAAACTGCCAGACTAGCATTAAAACTAAGAGAATAAAATAAAAAAAACAATGCACATAGTCCTCACATTCATAATAATTCAAATAATATAATACTTTACACAGTAAATATTGCAGTTCAAAGTCGAAGTGACGATTTTAGAGGCATAATGAAATGGGTGTGTGACAGATCTGAGTTATGGTAATTATGTAACTCGAAACAAGATAACATAGCTTTTATTGAAATCTCTGAAGCAGGTAACAAAAGCTTTTTAACAGTCATTGAAACTCTCGCGACCCAAACCAATCAGTCTACTAGCACCACAACATCGGTCCACATTACGTATTCACATCGTAAACTGCGCAATTTCTTTAAATACCCATCAACAATTAAATACGGAAAACGGTTGTTAGAGTCAATTACATGTCACTAACTGACGATTCCGCGATTTAAACGGCTGTCGCGGTCGTAGCGTGATAATTGTTAAATTATTGACATCGGACTTTTTATTGCTCATGGGAGATATAATTAGTTGGGGAAGGGACCGCGTGGATTTCCCTCTCTAACTATTAATTGAACAGTCCATGTAGCAAGGGTAGAGGCATTGCAAGTTTAGGGACTGGCCCCATTGAACGTTTGGTGAATGCAATTTGAGAAAGAACAATGCGAGCAAATTACTCAGGGCGTGCTTGCTAATTCTGCAATTAAGTGCAGCTAGAACAGTGGATCAATATTGTGTGCAACTCTGTTATATTTCATTCATAAAGTGACTCTTAGTTATAAAGGGCATGAAACTGGATTATTTTGCATAATTTATAAGCCTATGATATTCCTTGTTAAGGTACCAAATAGCGCTGCGTTCCTGAATTTAGTGCATTGAATTGGTATGGCTTCCACATATATATATGATTCTATACGAGGCATAACCGGGGCTTGTTTTGTCATGAGTCTATTGTTTGTCTAGTCAAAGGTCTCAAAGGTACATACGAGTCGCCCCGACTTCGGATATATCCGAGTCTCTTTGTAGATAGCATGCCGATTCATAACCTCTAGTGTACAGTGGCATTTCTGTAGATATGTTATTGGTAGGATGCCTTGGGAAGCAGTAATATATTGGGTCCATTAGAAGCAGTAATGTATTGGGTTCTCTAGGGGCAAGCTTTTTTATTGATGATGAAATCATTTTCATATCAGCTGTATAAATAGGTAGGATGCTCTTTACTGAACACTGCGAACTACGCATCACACTGACGTCACGCAAACTCCTGCATCGCGCAAACAGAGTTTACCGCGCGACTATATACAACGTCCCGACATCAATCTACGGACAGTTGTCCGCCAGACACAACATCCGTTTGGTCCGACGATCTTTCCTTTTCTATGGAGGATGAGTGAAATTTACACCCTGTTCCTTATGCCTCTATAGCAGGAAAAACAAAGATTCTTAATAAAATCGGAATTGTGCCAAACTGTCTTAGGATCAACTAAATTGGCTATAATAACATTGAATAATTTAAGGCTCATGGCTTAAAGGCAACCGTTTAATTCATAGATCGATATCTAAACCACTTCTTATTTCCGCTTATCATATCAAGCTGTCAAACAAAAATGTTAAGGATGGTCTGTCAACAGGAGTCGGCAAACTGGAAAATTGTGACCACTTATTTTATATAAAATATCGGTCCGTCTCTGAAAGGCCAGAATATTATTAAATTCTGATATTTAATAGTGTATGTCTGTTTCAAATTACCTACAAACTTCAATAAACGTAGGTGGGAGGACGTTATGGTAACAAAAGACTTCTTGTATCTAGTAAAGTTAAGATTTCAAGCATCCTATACGATGATTTCAAGCAAATTGATTTCCCAAAGAAATAAAATAATGTAAAGGTAGGAACCGTTGTGCCTACAATGTGACAACAAAGTTTCTGAGACAGCAACCACGGTAAAGTTTATCAAAGGAGTTAACAAGCGAAAAGTCCCAAAGCGCGGACTGCAATATTTCGTTCTCTAATAACTCACGAAGGGAAAAGTAAAATAATACTCTTCTTAATGATCCTCTTAATCTAACCCAAACTGTAAGCACGCTAGCATTATGTACTACCTAAAGGCACTTAGATTTCATTAGCCACACGCACTAACGAAACACAATCACCGCGGCACACATTCATCAATCCAAAAGCTCATTGATTTCTTACCTATCCACACGTCCTGACTAGTCGGTCAAGGCCTTCCTCTCCCCTCATCCCTGACACTGAATAACAGCTAATAAACGCCCGCGATGGGCCACTGTATCAATCCGATTTATTTCGTTATTAGTCCGCTGTTCGTGCTAAGAATTACTTAAAGTATTCCATGGCAATTTATATTGCCTGCTACGCGTTGTTACGCCGTATATTTTTTTTATAAAAGGTAATAGGCAAACTTCAGCCAAGTTTTTGAATGAAACGATTTTGTTACAGTTTGTTAATGAATCTGATCGGGAAAAGTTGTGGGATAATGTCTAGAGATTGGAGATTTTGAATGGGTATCCTTGTGTGGCAGTTTTTTTTTATGAAACATGTAATGAAAAATTAAAGTGTTGACAAGTGAAAGCGATGAAATGGAAAATTGGTATTTTGACTTTGGGTTCTAATTGAAATTGAACTTTTTCGTGAAAGTTGTTTAAGATTTTAGCCTAAGTAAGACTAAGATTTTAGCACTCTTTTAAGTTCATAGCCATATGTATTATAGCTGCATGCACTCTATACTCACCCATGCTAAAAGGTAACGTCTTCTTCTTCCGTTTATTGTTATAAATGCATCAGTATGAAAAGTAGACTTGCAAATTAGTTAAATACAGTAATATACCCATATTTGCGTTCAAACCGAACCCAACTAATTATTCAAGTCACAGCTAATAACTGCTAATCAGATGAACCCAGCCGTCACAATCAATGCAGTGCAATATGAAACGTATTCCAATATTCAAAGTGTTATTTTACTGAGCCATGGACTCTAATTTGTTTCGCTCGACCGACGCGACGGTGTATTCGAGCTGGCGAACGCTTTGAAGGTAACACGTCACTTCAAATAATTTGGTTGGCTCTCTAACGATATGGAAAACGGTCACAGTCAATAATTTTCAGTTTTGTTTTAGAATCATCTCAGTATTGACATTAATAATATCATTGTAGGATTCAGGTCTTGAGATCTCCTAATGTTGAATCTTTGGTTCCAATTTTTTCAGGTGGTAAAAATATTTTCTTCAAAATGTATAGGACTGGCAAGGTTTATTTTATTTTTATTTTGTTTGAAAGGTACACCAACGACCCTAGAACATTAACATAACAAAAAATAATATGTGCATTGAGTTATGGTGAATAAGTCACTTACAGGCATACACAGCACTTACATAAAAAATAGATTCTTAAATATACGGTTTAACAAAGTTTTTTTCTCGTAGTGAGGATAGAAAAACTAATTAGAATCAAAGAACAAAACATTAAGTAAAAAAAAAATCATAATCTAAATTAGAATCAAAGATTAAAATCAAAATTATTATTAGAATCAAAATTGAAACTTTAGGATTAAATTAAAAAATAAACAGTAAAATTCAAAATTTTGGCAAAAAATGAAATAGTAAAAAATAAAAAAAGGTTTCTACCTTAGTATGATAATCCTTACTAGCTTTATCCTCATTCAAACTATGTGTGTGTATTGTATGTTTTCTTTATAATACAGCTGCATCTAGAAAAATATTCGTATTTTATTCTACTTTGGAATCGTACGCCATTCAGGTGTAACAATCCCGCACTTCACAATATTAATAAACTTTCAAAACGATTGCCTTACAAAACATCTCTGTGCAACTTCGAACCAATCCACAGATTTTGCACAAAACAAAGAAGAACGAATTTCAAACAAAAACATGTTTTGTTCTGCGCATACTTCAATTTGCCGCATTCACCGCTCGAGGGCACTACAAACGATTGTTCCGATTATTTCTAGAACAATTTCATTGGCTCTCGATCTGCCAGCACCGATGTTACAACCGGCTTAGTGGGAAATAGTTTTAAGTCTATGTTGCTCAACCCAGCTATTGTATTCAGAGTCGTGTTTTGAGAAATTCCGGATTCTGCTTGGCAGTATTGAAACAAAAGCATCCGTTTGTTTGTGGTTCTTTATACGCTATGTGTTGTTTTGTTGTTGTTACCATGAGGCCCAATAGATTTTTGTTAATAGCCATAATCCTTGCTCCAACTTCACACAAAATAACTTCCACAATCACAAATTCCATTATTTCAGACCCCACTTCATAATCATCAACGTCAAATGATCCTCACAAAACACATCTATCAAGCTACAAACACAATAAACACAAACATCTGGCTTCGGTTTAATCAAAATTTCAATCGCATTTGCATTGAGACTAACAGCAGACGAGTTTATTAGAGTTTCAGCCGGTGATTTATAATGATTGGCCGCTGTCGAAGCAAATATCGGGAGTGTCTCGCCCATAAATGTCACAATCCATTACGCCGGGCGAATGTCCACATGAGTACATTCGGCCGGAGACTCGACATGGTTGGTTTATGGACGAAAAAACGCTGACGAAACCGTTTGTTGGGCGGTGATGAGATATACGTGGAGGCGGTAGTTTTGTACGACTATTTGTTGCGTTTCGATACTGTGATGAATATCTGCGGTTTTCGGTATTTGGTTTTATCAAAAGGATTTTTTAACGTTGGGCCATTTTATGGAGGTCTTAACGTAGCTGCATTCTTGTATAAGATCAATTTCACATTATACTGTAATTTTAGTACGGCAGCTAGTAGTTGAAATTATGGATATCTTTCAGGATAAATACAACCAATTCCAAGCTAAACACAGTAATCTAAAATCACAGAATTCCCAAACAAATGACCTCATGCATATAGAACGGGAGCCACTTCCTAAACGTATCGGCTTTCAATTATAAATCAGCTTTGCTACCGAAATGCTCTCTGGTGGTGTCCATGCCGCGGCTTCGGTTTAATTAAACCATGTGACGCAGCACTCGGGCGACACATTACGGCTACTATCTCAGCTGGTCAATGACGCGGAGGCGACGCCTAGCTCAGCTCGGCGCAACTAGAGCAACAGTTGCTTCATATCGATGGTATAATCAGGTTACGTAGCGTTAGGTTAAGTGGGGTGGTTTTAAATGTTTCTGTAGATCGTCTGAATAGTACTAAACAGGTAAATCGGGATCACTTTAGAATTGTATATGGATTTAACGTACAGTATATTTGTCAAACTCAAACACAAAGCATTTATTTCAAATAAACCAATTACAGGCCCTTTTGAATTGTAAAGGGGTCGGTCAGTCAGAAAGATGAAGCTAGTTGCCCATTCCATAGCGTAGTAATTCCCTATGGAGAAGAACGGGCAAGAAACTCCACGGACAGTCTTCTACATAAAATTAAAAATTGTGGATTATCAATGAGTGGTTTATTGCATAAGACAGAAAGCGAGCCTATTGAGAGTTTTTGAGGTATTTTAAATATAACATTCTAGTGATAACCAAGAACAACGGCACAACTATTAAAAGTACAATAAACTAAAAGTCAAGTAATTTTAAAACTCCGAAAACAACCTAACACAAGATTGGTATCTCTAATAGACAAAACCAAAGCTATAAAAATCACTCACGCTATCGACAGAACATCGATATAGTTGCCGACCGCAGCACTAGAAGGCGCATCGCCATCACTCACCTCGGCCGCACTAAATGCGCGCCTCCGAAACATAAACTGAATGTTAGTGTGCCTATGTCCACATTTGTTCACTTCCAGTTATTTTATTGTTACAGTCCGACTTCGTTCTAGTTGTCTTTACCAGATACTCTTGATATAAACTGCTGTTTTTTTTTCTCTTATTTTGTCATATTACTTAAAATGTAAGCGCATCTTGATTGAGTTACTTACGATTAGTTACCAAATTACATACATATTAATTTATGATAACCTCCAGAGCAATGTAAAGCTTAATATAAAATTATCTAGCAGCATGTAGCAGTAAAGTATTTAGAATGTATTATACTCAAGAGGCATAATTATTACAATGCCAGAAAACTAAGCCACACCGATGTTTGGAAAAATGGACAACAACATACAGCTTACATAGATGTAGTTATCTGAAAACTTTGCTAATTGGGGCACCAAAGCCCGTGAACCAGTAAAAGGTATTTCTGACAAAAAGGTAGTAAAGGTTCCAATAATATCGATGAATAAGTTGTGAGCCCGCACGTAGAGCTCGGCAAACCGCCTGTTTTTGTTTTGTTTATTTGTCATCAGGGTTAAAACACGGACTCTGCTCAGATTTTCTGGGTCATATTAATAGGTAAGAGTCCAACACATACCAACGGGTTATGCGCACTTCGGCCTATTTGCACTTAGTCCCGCGTTCGCAGTTGGACACATTAGCACTTCGTCCCATTCGCACTTGGTCTCATTCGTTGTTGGTCCCATTTGCAGTCAGTCCCATTCGAAGTTTGTCCCATGCATAATTGCATGGGACAAACTTTTCCCCTACAAACTACTGTTTGTAGGGGAAAAGGTAGATTTATAGACCAAAGTGCCCAAGTGATCCACTTTCTTATAAGAAATCAACAAATATAGTCACAACATATATAAAACATCCAAATTCGATGAGTTTAGCAATGTAATAAGTAAAATAATAAACACACTTCTCAATCAACTATTATCAGTAAGTATACAATCAGTGAATATTGTCAATCAAACGTGGATACAGTACAATGAGTATGACATAATCACATCACATCACACTAATATTATAAAGGCGAAAGTTTGTGAGTGTGTGTGTGTGTGTGTGTGTTTGTTACTTCTTCACGCTCTAACGGCTAGAAAATTTTTGATAAAATTTTGTATGGAGGTAGCTGACACCCTGGATTGAGACATAGGCTACTTTTGCGATATTCCAACGGGATCGAGACTTACGTGGGTGAAACCGCGGGGCACAGCTAGTTCTCAATAGAATCTACAATTCACACGTACACGTTACTTAACTAACTTTAAAAATATTCCTTTCTTCATGAAGTCACCCAAAGATAAATAACCCTGCTGTAGTTTCTGCAAGAGTTTATTATATTTTCGATCAAAATTAATAAATAAAATAGCTAACTTATGGTATTTGGATATTTTATTTGTTGATTTTTTATAAATCCATCCGTCTTTGTTCCATAAACCTACCTCTTCCCTTACAAACTACTTACATGGGACGAACTGCGAATAGGACTAACTGCAAATGATACCAACCGCGAATGAAACGAAGTGCTAATGTGACCAACTGCGTACGCGGGATGACGTGCGAATGGGACGAAGCGCGCATAACCCATACCAACAGGAATTTCAATATGTAAAGAATTCTGCTTGTCTTGTGGAGTTAGTTTTTTAACAGACTTCCAAAAAGAGAGGAGGTTAAATGTTTGTCTGTATGTTTGTATCATCATATGTTCACCGACCTCTCGTTAATTATTGTGGACCGAATAAAAAAAAACATTTTTTGTTTGAAAGGGTATGCTCCCGAGATGGTCCCATTGTCACCAAGTCAGAATCTGATGAGCGAATCCCATGGCAATCGAGGGAAATCTTGAGGCACATCTATAGCGATTTGGGTATTTTTTATAGTAACTCGTGCATTTTCTCTCAGAAAGCACTATTTAGTGAAGTGGAACTGATGATGAAAGACCACAGATGGTCACCGGAACTATTTAATAATAAGTATTTATCGGGTTGCAATTCGATTAGGTACTTTAATATGGTTGCTAAGCAACGATCGTCACAATGCGTGTGGTGAGTGGCAGTTCTCCTGGTTCTTACCAAGAGGACTCCTCAACAATGAACGTCCCTGCATCGGGAAAAGCAATATTTTGTAAAAAGGTGTTGAGCTGTTGACATTATTATTACATTATACTGTAACTTAGATAAATTACAAACTGACAGTGGGTCAGTTTGTAATTTATCTAAGTTACAGTATAATGAAATAATAAAAAACAAAAAAGTGAAGAATAAAAAACTTTTTACAAAACAAAACAACGGACTTCCAAAAAAATACTGCATAGAGAAAAATAACTATAATTTCGGAAGTCGGTGGCAAAAAACTAAAATACAGATTCAAAGACACCGACTTTGTAGTGTTTTTATTGAAGTCTTATGTTTTTTTTGTAAAAAGTTTTTGAGTTTACAATCCTTAGTTAATTATTTTTACATTTTGATTCATCTGGTGCACTAATAAACTAAAGTGGTTCTGTAGTTTCTGCCTACCTCCATGGGAAGAAGGTGTGAGTTTATGTTTGTATGTATGTAGTATCACTAAATTAAAGCTCATTTGTTAAAACATTCTTAGTCTTCTAGTTTAGATTTTTAGTATAAAACCAATTTTAATAAAAAAATATACATAGTTAATATTGACTGTCTATCTGTATGAGTAGCTACGCCGTAAAAAGTATGCTTTAAAAGAAAATTCCGTATGAAAACTTAGTAATCACTTTTTCTCTTTTCTATCAAATAGTATGGTATAAAATTAAATTAAAATAGTCTTCGTTTCGTCTAACATGTTTTGCTTCACTTATTTTTACGTTCATTATTTAAGAATATTTTATCTGAGTACTTTAAGAAAATACTTTAAAATAGTATGACGTTATTATATTAGCACTTAGTTATAAGCGTGGGTATCAAGAACTCGTTATCAGCCAGGACTGCGTTATATATAGTTAGATTCAACTACCAAAATTATCCTAAAGATACACGACTACTGAGTTAGTAACCATCAAATCCAAAAGAAACTTCCACTGTAGCTTTGCTAACAATACTACATTCTTATTAATTATTCATCCTAATTAAAACTAAATAAAATAGCAAAATCTCGTCGAATTTTCGCAGAAATAAAAATAGTTTCTTAAGATTAACAAAATGACTGGCTATCGCTAGTACTCTAATGAAGCAATTATTATTTTACAACGATATTTTAAATAAGTCTTACAAAAACTGTAGAAATAAACCTTCCAGCAACTGGACCACAGGCTGCGCTGCCCTTTGAACACAATAAAACCCTTTTTTAATGATCAAAGATAAGGCCAGTCACAAAGTTTTTAATAACCATAAAATTTGGTCCTTCGCACCAAGGTTCGGTACGTAAGGACCAGGAAATGTCAGATGACGTCATAAAATGTGTAACACGAACGAGGTGATTTAAAGTTGCAAATACACTGGCGGCGTTAGTTGGATAGATTTAAAGTGTGCACTTTTTAATGCAACGTACCTATGACTTCGGGACTATGAGAGTTGAATTTAAGCTAGAGAATGTTGAAATGGAAAAACTAGGATTCAAACTGCTCCGCCGGAGGAGGAGGTTCTTCCGGTGACAGCGTCGGAGCTCTACGCGGGGACTCTGCGCCTCCGCGCGAAGAACACGGCCCCAGGGCCGGACGGCGTTCCCGCACGGGTGGTGGCCATAGCCGCCTCCTCCGCCGTCCTCCGAAAGGAGGGCCGCCCGGCGGACTCCCCCTCGGCTTACCGGCCCATCGTTTTGCTCGATGAGGTCGGTAAGATGTTCGAGGGGATAATCGCCGACCGGCTAAATAGCCTGCTGGGGACGGTAGGGCCGGACCTGTCGGACGCCCAATTCGGTTTCCGACGGGGTCGGTCGACGGTGGACGCGCTGGCCCTACTCAAGGGCCAAGTGAAGGAGGCCGTGGAGGCGGGGGACGGAGTGCTGGCGGTGTTATTCGACATTGCCAACGCCTTCAACTCTGTCCCCCACTCGACAATCTTGGAGGCGCTCCGATATCACGGAGTGCCTCAATACCTGCGCACACTCTTGGCCAACTACTTGGAGGACCGGGTGGTCCTCCTCGCGGACAAGACGGCCACAGTGAGGCAGTATGGTGCAGAGTCGGGTGTTCCACAGGGGTCGGTCCTAGGACCACCGCTGTGGAATATTGGATTCGACTGGCTCCTGCGGGGGACCCTCCTCCAGGGCACGAGCATCATCTGCTACGCAGATGATACCCTTCTCATTGCCCGGGGGAGGAACTTCAGGGAGGCTGCCATTCTGGCCTCTGCTGGCAGATCCTTAGTGGCTGGTAGGATCCGCCGCCTAGGGCTGAAGGTGGCGCTGCACAAGACCGAGGCCGTGTATTTCCACGGGCCTCAGCAGCGCATCCCACCCGACGGACACATTGTCGTGGAGGCGTCAGGATCGGGGTCAAGGCCCAGATGAAGTACTTGGGCCTTGTACTCGACAGCAGGTGGCGCTTCGGCCCACACTTCAGCGGGCTGTCGACGCGCCTACTGAAGGCTGCGAATGCTCTTTCCTGGCTCCTCCTGAACCTGGGGGGTCCGAAGGCGCGAAGCCGGCTTCTGTATGCCGGCATCCTTAGAAGCATGGCCCTTTACGGGGCCCCGATTTGGGCGGACTCCCTCAACAGGAGGGAGAACGCCACTGCCATTCGCAGGCCCCAAAGGGCCATTGCACTGCGGGTGGCGAGGGCCTACCGATCGGTGGGCTTCTCGGCGGCGTGCGCTCTGGCCGGCACCCCTCCTTGGGAGCTCGAGGCATGGGTGCTGACCAGAGTGTACGAATGGACGGCGCGGCGTAAGGCGCTCGGGGAGCCCCCCGCCGCAGAAGAGCGGGAGGCCGCGCGGCAAGAGGCGAGGGACGCAATCGTCCATCACTGGACGGAGGACCTCGCCACTGCCGTTTTCGGCCGCCGAACCCTGGATGCGCTCGGGCCAGTTCTGAAGGATTGGCTCGAGCGGTCCCACGGTTTCCTCTCTTTCCGTCTGGTGCAGGTGTTGTCCGGACATGGGTGTTTCGGAACGCACCTGCACCGGATCCAAAGGGAGGAGACCCCGTCGTGCGACTGTGGCGCAGCGGAGGACACGGCACAGCACACCCTCGAGGTGTGCCCGGCCTGGTCCGAGCTGCGCCGCGGTCTGAGCGCAGCGGTCGGGCAGGACCTTTCAGGCCTGGACAGCGGTCGCCTCCTTCTGCGAGGACGTAATGTCACAGAAGGAGGACGCGGAGCGCGCGCGGGAGGATGACCCTCACGCAGCGCCGCTCCGCAGGCGAAGACGGGGCATGAGAAGGCGATTGTACGATCGTCGTCTTATGCCCCCTGGTGGTGAACAGCGGGAGACGGGTGCGGGGGCGCCTTCTCCTGCATTGCACAGTTCACCATCCACGTCGGGCGGGAATGACAGAGCGCTCGCGGTCATTCCTGGGCCCCTCCCCGACGGGGGGGCGTGTCGGGCCCGCCTGCAAGGCGGGCGGTCGTCAGCGGGGGACTGGATGTTATGGCTCTGCCGGATTCCCAGTCCTCCTCCTTGCAGACGAGGTAGGAGCGCCGCTGGGTCGTTTAGTGGGTATACCGGATCTTCCGGGGAGTCCCACATACCCCTCCCATCCCCCGATGGGTGGGTGTGCGTAATGCATTTTTCCCAGCGTCAAAAAAAAATAGGTAGGTACAGCAGCTGGCAGCTGTATCGGTTGAAACTAATTTAATTTAAAGACAGAATAAAATAAAGAGTTAAGCTCATATCGTTGAGTGCTTCTCGCAGTCGACTTAAATAAAAGTGGCACCGACATTAATAATGCATTAGTAAGCGATGACGGTCTTGTAAAAGTGTCGCAGATTTTTTTTATAGAATGAATCTCTTGAAACATGATAAATACAAATGCATTTTTTAATATTTTGTATCTTAAAGATCTCACTGTGTGTTTGTAAGAATAACGTTTTTTTTTTTAATCATTAGAAATTATGATACTTCTAAAACAAATTCCATTGGTTGTATGTGCAGCTACATCCTTCGTTCAATAAAAAGCGGGTCACGGAAGTGATTGATGGCGTGTCGGACTATTAGTAACACAAACCGCAGTCCAAGTGCCTTCCTTCCCCGATGTGCTAACGCCTTTAAAATCAGC
The DNA here is from genome assembly GCA_963921375.1 of Tiliacea citrago. NCBI lineage: Eukaryota > Metazoa > Arthropoda > Insecta > Lepidoptera > Noctuidae > Tiliacea > Tiliacea citrago. The sequence goes on from OY992786.1 coordinate 27,756,401, forward strand.
CCAAAACACCCGAAATAATCCGCTACCACAGAACCAATCAGCCGTTGACGATATAATTTAACACAACATCCATCGCTGCGCGAGTACGCCACATGTTTATACCATCGCGCACTAAAGCAGCGCAGTAAATCGGTATGAGGGTTTAAAGTGTCGTTATAATTTACGAGGTGCGACGCGGTGGTCCCAACGGTGGAATTTATTCATGGCGGTAATAAAATCTGTCGTTGTGTCCAGGGAGAGAGTCCAGGTTAATTCCTTTTTGAAATTCTGCTGCGAATGGAACTTGGAAGTTTTATCTGGCCTTGGAGCGGAGTATGTTAGTGGAGCTCATTTGAAATTTAGACACTTTACGATTCTGTACGGCTGTATGTATTGCGAGTTCGCTTTTTCGTTTGCAGTATGTTTGTTTTCTTTTTGCAGCTTGCATTTGGGTTGAGTTACTAAAAATCTATGAAAGAAAATGTCTATTTGGTGCCATTTTATGCACGCGTGCCAATACGGAACGTGATTGGGTATATGAAAATCTCGGCGAGTAAAATATGACACGAAAATTTAGGCATATTTTGCGTTGGAAAGTTTAAAGTCGACTCACTAACTTAATAACAGCTCATTAATTCTGCTTAATTTTAACAGGATACTGTCGTCAGTTACCGAAACTTAGCTCTACCCCTAAAGGTCAGGTTGGAATAAACTTGGCATCAAACTTAATTTTACTTTTAAGTTACTCACTTAAAACTCCAAGTTAAGCTTAAATTAATAAAAGCTAGTATCATCCGAAACTCGCAAACTCTCAAAGTCTATTTACTGTTCCAATTAATTAAAATGTCCATTTTTTATTAGCTCTAAAATGCTAAATTAAATATAAATGTTTATCTTGTGATAAACTTTATAAGGTTTTTTTTCATATTTCGAGTAATATTCATTCGTAGTATGCATATTTACAACAATATTTAATTTAATCCTGTCTGCCTATCAGATGTCGGGTTTAATTTCAAAGTGAAATTGAATCTAGCTTCAAATAGGTTTCTGGCTCGGCTATAGTAGGTAAATGATTTGATTGCTTTCGTGGCATAAAAATATTTTTTTTGGTTGATGCGATGAAAATTTCCATGATTTACTGTACGTTTTTACATAACTTTCCATTATTGGTTAAGATACTAGGACAGAGTTTTCTTATAGTCCCTTGTAACTATGTATAACAAAAATTATGATTTTTGATTATTTTCGTCAGATTATACCTATGCCTAATAGATTTATAGGTGCTCTGATTGACCGATGATATCGTCTTCTTTTGTTACAGTAACGGCGAGGCATGTACCGTCTCTGGCGCAGAGGCGCGGCGCCCCCCCGCTCCTTGCACACGTGACCGCGCCCCACCGCCGCCATGGCACCACACGTCGCACTCTTCCTCATTCTCTGCCTCGTCCACTGCGACACCAAAACCGTGCTGCAGGATAAACTTGGTGAGTCTTCTATAAAAAAAAAGTTTATTGAAGTTTTCTGGTCGATTTAAGAGCATTATTAAGCAACCTTCTGTGATCAATGATAAAGGTACGCTCGACGTAGTTAAATATAGAACCACGTTGGTTTGGGAAATCATAAAATCTTACAAGAATCAAAACGCACTCCATTAATCATTTGTTAAACAACTTCATGTAAGATTCATAAGGATTCCAACTGAAACTTGTTTGTTATTACATGAATAAAATGCCAGGAAGAATAATAACACACACATAAAACTTCGCTAAACATTCGTATGGTCTGCTGCAGAATGCGCAAATCCCGACTTGATAGTAGCACATTAAGTTCACGTAATGTACCCAGCACCGAGACTACGTTACTGAATGGAGCGAGTCGCTCTCAAATCTCATTAGGAACAACAAATTTATACCAGCTTGGAACGTAATGGAGATGTTTCGTCCCAATGCGCCGGATGAACGCAGAGTGACTGGTTTAAAAAGTTAGTAGTTAATAGTGTTACGGCTTGAACGTGGGGATATAAAGTTGATGCAGGTTTTGGTGTTGTCACGATCTCCTACGAGGCGTCTTATGTACTGGCCGGTTCGGCCCTGGGACCTCGAGGACCTAAGGCGAAAGTACTCGCGTCACTGTATCGGTGGCGTGAGGAAGCGAGTGCACGGGGCGAGTGGCTGATGTAGCGACATGTGGAGTTGCATCGGTCGCAGCTTTGCGCAGCCCTGGTGGCGAAATGGTGAGACAGGCTTTCACGCCGTACCGGCCTTGTCATCATCGAGGCGGTCCGGCCAGTACTCGAGCTCTGGTTCGGGATGAGGCACGGCTCCCTGTCGGTTCGGGTGACGCAGGTGCTCTCGGGGCATGGTTGTTTCGGGAAGTACCTGTGTCGCATAAACAGGGAGCCGGACGCCCGGTGTCACCACTGCGTCAACTGCTGGGAGGACACGGTGTGGCATACGCTGGCAGAGTGTGCCGCATAGGAGGAGCCACGCCGTGCCCTCATGTCAGGAGTAGGCAGCGACCTGTCGCTGCCGGCCGTGGTCGAGTCAATGGTCGGCTGCGAGGAGTCCTCGGACGCGGTGGTATCCTTCTACGAAACAGTCGTGTCGCAGAAAGAGGCGGCGGAAAGGGGGCGGGAAATGTCTTCCGTTGGCCCGGCCCGCAGCAGGTGCACCTGACATCAGCATAGGGCAGAAACCCTCTTTCGGCCCCTCTAAATGGGCCCAGGGACGGCGGACTTTGGGACGTCCGCCACCCTCTATCATAATGGACCCAAAGTGGCGGCGCGTATTGTTTCACGCCTGCCCTTTTAGAGGTCGAGGGGGGACTTTAGGTGGCCCGCAGAGGCGGGCTGGCACTAGCCGGGGATCGCGGAATTTGATCCCATGATCCCCGGTGCAGGTGTTAGAAGAGAACACTGGGGTGGTTTTTAGTCAGTATGAGCCTGAATGATCCTTTCGATCGCCGCAGGGCGGAGGACAGCCATAAGGATTTTCCACACTGGAAAAAAAAAGTTTTTGGTGCTGTCCAAGTGAGTTTTTCGTGTGAACTTGAAAGTTAAAGTCTTTAGAAACGGGTAGTTAAGATAAAAGCCTCTTATAAAAGTAAAGAATAAAAAAAAAACGGGTTTTTCATTATGAACGGTTATTTTCAAGTGCTAGATTTGATATCTTACGATTTTTTTTTTTCAATTAAATTATTACCACTGTACGGTCTCATCAACCGTACATTTACTTTGCGAACGCAGCAACCTACTTGGATGTCGTGCGTCACAAATATTATGCTATAATTATAGCGTTTTAAGCAACACATATCGAGTCAACCAATAACTGTGGAACTAACCACTGGTCCAGAGAAAGAATCGCTACCACTTCAAACTTGTTAACCTTCTACGTCTTATAATATAACTTAAAACTCAAGTTGTGGTTCTTTCTGTGTACTCCATAACTAAACCAACATCAACAAAGTGATAGTGTACGGTGCCTACAACCATTGGCTACTACATTAAATGGTCCTTCGAACCGGATATTTATTGTGTGTAGTGTCTTTATTTACGATAGCGAATCGGTTCAGCTGGTCTCCCACAAGCGGGTCGCCCCAGTTGGATTGAGAAGGCGCATAATATCGTACATAGAGTGCGAACGCAATAAATTTAAACAAACGACAATTTCAAGACGCTAAGGATTACGCAACTCCACCACAACTACGAGAACGGATCCGTGGAGACTTGAAAGAAGAAGCCTACAAACTGTGGTCTTCGTGTCGTGAACTAACGTCAAGCTATACGTCTATCACCGTCAACTACGTGCTGGACTACTGAGCTATGTAGCTCAGTAGTACATCAAACTAAACTTACCTCTTTTCGACAACTAGAGAAGAGAACCTACGATGGAGATGCTACAACTCCAACAATCTTGCTTTGAAAACATCAAAGCTCTGTGCTCTAACTATAAAAAGGATAGCCCCTCAAGGAAAACTGAAGAGTACTTAATCAAACGTCTAGAATCTCTCGAAGCACAGTGGAATGACTTCGAGCAACGACATACGATTCTGGAGCAAACCTTAGAATTAAAAAATATCACCTACTTCGTGGATAACGTGTACAGCAGAACTCAAGCTCAATACGAATCTACAAAAGTAGACATGCTTAACTTACTGGAACAACTACAGGGAAAAAAAGTTGTGAAGTTCGACTTAACTGGGATGCTGGATCGAGATACTGACGATACACCAAAACATTGCTGAGTAAGCAAGAGTGCAGAGAGCCCTCGACCGCGCCATGTCGAAAATTGACATAAAAACCGCCACGGAGAAATGGGAGCTAGAAGACCATCTCTCCATTTTAAGGTCGAAGTAGAATGTCATCGACAAACAACACTGGGACCTGGAGGCGTTACTCAAAGGCTCCAACGGTAATTATTACAATATGTTCGTCGATATGGAAGACAAGTACGACGAGCTAAGAAAAAACTTGAACAGTAAGATTTGGTGGACAATGCACTACGAAAAGTCGGCGCCAAAAATTGAGGTTACTGAATTTTCGGGTAGCTATACTCAGTGGATTTCCTTCAAGGATCTCTTCATGGAAACCATCCATAACAACCCGATGGTTAACAAAGCGCAAAAGATGCAGTATCTGAAAACGAGGTTGAGAGGCGAAGCTGAAAGATTGGTGCAACATCTCAGTATTAGCGCAGAAAACTACACATCCTGTTGGGAAATACTGACTCAGCGTTTCGACAATCGAAGGCTGCAATTTACGTCGTTCCTAAACACCATGCTCAACCTGCCTGTCATTCAACAACCCGACAGTTTCAACCTCAAAAAGATGCATGACGTCATAACTGAATGTACGAACGGACTATCAAACATTGGTTTAGACATCGCAACTTGGGACCCAATTACCGTACACTTGATGTCGCAGAAACTTGACACGACTACCTACAGCGAGTACATAAAGGAACTACGAGATCCTAGAGATGTACCAAACCTGAACGAGCTATTATACTTCCTGGAAAATAAGTTCATGGCGTATGAAATCATGAAGAATACGAAAAAAGAAGTATCTAACCAGCATAAGCAAGTCTCGTCCAAGTCGTTTAACAAGCATCATTCTGCAAACCTGCATGACTACGAGCGTCTAAAATCTTTCAAGAAAACTTATCATACAGCATATGGACACTGCCCACACTGTGACGGAAATCATGTATTGATGAAATGTCCAAAGTTCATCAATATGGACTCATTTCAACGGAATAACACAGTCGCAAAATTACACGTGTGTAAAAACTGCTTATACAGTCATGGCAAGACAGATTGTCCGTCAGCAAAAACTTGCAAAGAATGCTATATGAAGCATCACACTTTACTGCATAACGCAGACATGAAACATACTGTCAACTCAACGAATAAGGAAAGAAACAACAACAATTTAGGTCAACGACCAACCACATCCACACACAAACAAAGCTCCAACCATATATCTACTAACGAGATGGAGGTTTTATTAACTACTGTGCAGCTTAAGATAAAGTCTGCAAATGGGGATTATATCACACTTCGAGCACTACTAGACCAAGGTTCGCAAGTAAACTTGATCACCGAGAATGCCGCACAGATGCTACGACTACCAAGGAAACGGTTGAATGCAACCATAACGGGAGTGGGAGCTGCTCCAGGAAACTGCAAAGGACGGCTTCAGCTTACCTGTAAATCGATTCACTCAGACTACGCATTCGAAACTCAGGCACTCATCTTAAGCAAACTAACAAACAACTTACCCAACTCATCCTTCGAAAAGGCTAACTGGCCACACCTGGAAAACTTGAAACTAGTAGATCCGGAATTTAACGTATCAAGCCCTATAGACTTATTACTTGGACCAGACGTATATTCCGACATCGTCCTTGACGGTGTCTTGAAAGGCAGTCAACAGTCTCCTGTAGCGCAACAGACGCACTTAGGATGGATCTTATGTGGCAAACTGAAAACTTTTAACTGTCACATAACACTGGTCAACCTAAGCGAATTAACTAAGTTCTAGGAGAACGAAGACATAACTATCAGCAACCATGACATGCCCAAGGATAATCAGTGTGAAGAATACTACACCAAGACAGTACAACGAGACGCAGATAACAAATACATCGTTAAGATGCCTATGAGCTCTGAGTTGCAAAACAAATTAGGCAAATCAAAGTCAACGGCTATCTCACAATTTCTCCAACTAGAAAAACTCCTGGGAAAGAACAACAAAATTGCAACAATGTACCGGGACTTCATCAGAGAATATACGCAACTGCAGCATATGAAACCGGCGTCTCCAATATTAACCTCTATGGCTGAATGCTACCTTCCGCACTATGGTGTTTTGCGAGAACAATCCACGACTACCAAACTAAGAGTGGTTTTTAAGGCCTCGCAAAGGACAACAACTGGGTACAGCTTGAATAGCTTAATGGAAAAGGGCACATAGACATCCATCTACTTACACCTGTCAACTTGATCGAGCAACTAACTGAAATAGCGGGCAAACTCCCGAGGACCTCGTCGTTGCCTGTCCGAAACATCAGAAACGATGTAAAAGACCTCTACAAACTGCTATACGTGAGAGCGCGAGTTACCACTAACTACTTCTTGTTCGAGATACACGTCCCATTGATCTCAGATGAAGACATCACTCTATACCAAGCTACTCCGTTGCCCATGAAAACAAGCACAGGAACAGTCATCGTTCAACTAGCTTCGCAGTACATAGCAGTAAACTTCGGGAAGAGCACTTATGTCTCTTTAACTGAAGATGACATGAAGCGGTGTAGTCACATTCAACCAGGCAATTTGATATGCAACAAGAATCTGCCGATATTCAAGTTGCATAAAACAGCAATGCTCCTTGTGAAGCAAAATTACTGGGTCATCGAACGACCTCACCTTGTGACGTAAAAAATGTGCTATGTAAGCAGGAGTGGATCGCGTTACACACAGCGAATACTTGGCTGGCGATTTGTTGCGGAACTTGCAAAATACGAATCGTGTGTGAACATGATATCACTACGCACTCCATGACTTCCGGAATACTGACCTTGCCACAGGGTTGCTTGTTGCAATCAAAGGAACTAACAATTCACTCGCATAACCAATACAATAGCAACATGAAGATGGATCTTTCCATGAACATACCGTCGCTCAACTCGTTGGTAAATAACATTGTGAACATAACACATAATAATATGTCTCAGTTGATGTTACCAGAAACTGCAGAATTGGAGGAAATCGAGAAGTGATTAGCTATTATGAAAACACAAGAAAACCACCTCCCATCAACTATTTCCACTCACGACATACACCAATACGCCGTATCATATACCATTGTGGGACTTATCATCACTGTCTCTGTGGGGTGGTTTGTAAACAGATACGGACCATCTTGTCGCTGTAAACAAACTAAGAGCCGTTCAGCTACGAACAATCAACTTGAAGAAATTGAACTGCAACCGACACCACACAGAAAGCAAGACAAAAACATTCACACGGCGAGCCAAGCAGAACTGCAAGCGGTACGTCCTCGTCATGCAGACAACATCGCGTTCAACTTCGAATAATTTAATTTATTATTTGTTTCTTTGTAATAGGGTTTCTTCTCTTGACAATCTTTCATTAACTTCCTTTACATCTTTGTGGGGTTGCCAACATGTACGGTCTCATCAACCGTACATTTACTTTGCGAACGCAGCAACCTACTTGGATGTCGTGCGTCACAAATATTATGCTATAATTATAGCGTTTTAAGCAACACATATCGAGTCAACCAATAACTGTGGAACTAACCACTGGTCAAGAGAAAGAATCGCTACCACTTCAAACTTGTTAACCTTCTTCATTTTATAATATAACTTTAAACTCAACTTGTGATTCTTTCTGTGTACTCCATAACTAAACCAACATCAACAAAGTGATAGTGTACGGTGCCTACAACCACAACCAGCTTTTCTAAAATATTCAAAACAAAACTTACAGCTACTTAATCGCCGAAAAAACCTTTTTACCAGTTTCAAACATTCCATAAACAGGATTGGATTCTGATCATTCGACTTTCATTGTTAATAATAAAAAAGTTGGTTGATTCTGACTAAAAGCGTTTAAAGGCATAAAAAGGCTGGTCGTCGCAGACGCTTCCGTACGAGCGATCAAAGCGGCGCGGCACCCGTCACTGCGAGTGCTACGCTATATACATACGTACACAGCTATTGTACTGTAGCACATGCTCACATGTTGTAGTCACAGTGCGAATAGAAAACCGTGGCGGTGAGTTAGGGTTTAAGAAAATTCAAAAACATTGTTTCATACAAATTGGTTTCGAGGTTTTATGGCAAAAGCAACACTCTCGATGAGTATTTCCTATTCCGCAGATAAAGTATATACCTAGAACAGTGGCGGCCCAATGGTAACGGCCCCGACTTATGAGTTGTAGGTCGTGGGTGCGAACCCAGGCAGGCGCTTTAGTTTGTGTAAATTCTTTCATCACCACTGTTCTCAAAACGGTGAAGGAAAACATCGTGAGGAAATCGGCATGTCCTTGAACCAAAAAAATCGAAGACATGTGACATCTACCAACCCGCACTGGGCGTAGTGGACCCGCGTGGTGGATTATAGCCAACTCACTCTCACAGAGAGGAGGCGTATGTCCCAGCAGTGGGAACATTGTATGCTGATTATGATGAGGTATTATAGTATATATTCCTTGATTTATTTTGTAGTTGCCAGAACGTTTTCAAACTGCGGACCCCCATCCAAAGACTTTCTATTTGATCGGAAATGTTGACCGGATTTCACAAATGACAATAAAATAGTCACAGCAAATAGCCCACCCTATCACGAATATCTGCGCCGAAAGCAAACACCAAAAAAGTTTGTCCGAATGTATTCGAATGCGTAGCGTTTGACGTTCTGGGCACGTTCCTCTACTCTTATGGGGATAACGCGTGATCATGGCGAATATCATACGAGGATGCAATTTGCTAGGTTTTTTGCCCTTTTAGATATTTTGGTATGGCGCCGACTTTGCGATTCCCCTGCGACGTAACGAATAGTTGTTTAGATGCGGGATATGTTGAGGTCACAGCAGTTCGCTCCAGCTGCTTGCTCCTGCCGCTTGCCTACCGCACTCCTGTGATAGATTACTTACGTCCATTAAGATGTTACGCACATAATGCATATAGTTACAATCTCTCTTTTTTGCTAACGGTTTTGCGAATAGAATTCTCTGGAATCACATTAAGCTTCATGGGATTACAAAGGCGACTCGTATTAAACTCGGCTTGATGTATTAACATTGATTTTTTCGACTTCGGTGGGCGTAAGTTATTTGCAACCGTCGATGGGCGAAAAAGGTTTATCTTTGCGTTTGTTTAATAGGCTCTGCCAATTCACAAAAAAACGCCAACGCTTTTTTTCTTTAAGCTAACTTAGAATATATATGTAGGTACTTGGTACATTTTTACACGATAATTTTGAAATAATTCGCCTAAATATGTATTTAAACAAAGGATTTAATACGAAAGTTTTCTAAGTGTTCCAATTACAATTCATTGTTTTCTTTCAACCCTGACAGTCTCTAATTGGAACAACTAAAATAGACATTTTGTTTAAACACAGAATTTGATAAATATCTCAGCGCTGTCCGGAGCTATGTTCAAGTAATAGCTCCGTCATTTTTCTCAAGTGAAACAGGCCAACAAAATCTAGTCTGTTAAATTAATTGTTGAAAGAACACCGGGAGGGCAATTCTGAGAGGGTATTATGGCCCCTGGCGGGCCTCTAAACCGGGAACATGGCAGATGGCGACTTCGTGCCGTAAAGAACACACAGTGGGAGAAAAAAATTTGAAAACTTGAAATACGATTTCCGAATGTTCGTTTTATTGCATTGAAATGCGTTTGCGGCTATAATCTGATCGTTTTACGAGCACGGCTATGTTCTAAAATTTGCAATTGTATTCTGTACCACCGCTCATTTTGCTATAAAAACTGAATTTATTACTTTACAAGCGTCGAGGCAGTAACGTCTGATATTATTACGGGCTCTAGGTTATTTCCCGTTGAATAAATCAACGAATTTTTAACTCGGCCCTCGTGAAAAATTGACGAAGTTTGTTTTTTCATTACATTGCGTATTCTTCCCTTCGGGATGAGCAGAACAGTAAAAGGCGATGGGCCGGCAACCCTTTAATAATTAATTATGTACGGCTGTAATCTTTCAAGCCAATGGGCTGCTGCTGTGGGTAGCCTTAAATCGCATGCACTCAAACAATTGAGTTAGTCTTTATGAAGAATTTCTTTAACCCATTTTGATTATTCTTGTAACCAAAACCTGAACAGATGACATAACATCATACCTAACCTACATCAGTATATTTACATAACATCATACCTAACCTACATCAGTATATTTACATAACATCATACCTAACTTACATCAGTATATTTACATAACATCATACCTAACTTACATCAGTATATTTACATAACATCATACCTAACCTACATCAGTATATTTACATAACATCATACCTAACTTACATCAGTATATTTACATAACATCATACCTAACTTACATCAGTATATTTACATAACATCATACCTAACCTACATCAGTATATTTACATAACATCATACCTAACTTACATCAGTATATTTACATAACATCATACCTAACCTACATCAGTATATTTACATAACATCATACCTAACTTACATCAGTATATTTACATAACATCATACCTAACTTACATCAGTATATTTACATAACATCATACCTAACCTACATCAGTATATTTACATAACATCATACCTAACCTACATCAGTATATTTACATAACATCATACCTAACTTACATCAGTATATTTACATAACATCATACCTAACTTACATCAGTATATTTACATAACATCATACCTAACTTACATCAGTATATTTACATAACATCATACCTAACCTACATCAGTATATTTACATAACATCATACCTAACTTACATCAGTATATTTACATAACATCATACCTAACCTACATCAGTATATTTACATAACATCATACCTAACCTACATCAGTATATTTACATAATATCATACCTAACTTACATCAGTATATTTACATAACATCATACCTAACCTACATCAGTATATTTACATAACATCATACCTAACCTACATCAGTATATTTACATAACATCATACCTAACCTACATCAGTATATTTACATAACATCATACCTAACCTACATAAGTATATTTACATAACATCATACCTAACGTACATCAGTATATTTACATAACATCATACCTAACCTACATCAGTATATTTACATAACATCATACCTAACTTACATCAGTATATTTACATAACATCATACCTAACCTACATCAGTATATTTACATAACATCATACCTAACCTACATCAGTATATTTACATAACATCATACCTAACTTACATCAGTATATTTACATAAAATCATACCTAACCTACATCAGTATATTTACATAACATCATACCTAACCTACATCAGTATATTTACATAACATCATACCTAACCTACATCAGTATATTTACATAACATCATACCTAACCTACATAAGTATATTTACATAACATCATACCTAACTTACATCAGTATATTTACATAACATCATACCTAACGTACATCAGTATATTTACATAACATCATACCTAACCTACATCAGTATATTTACATAACATCATACCTAACCTACATCAGTATATTTACATAACATCATACCTAACCTACATCAGTATATTTACATAACATCATACCTAACTTACATCAGTATATTTACATAACATCATACCTAACTTACATCAGTATATTTACATAACATCATACCTAACCTACATCAGTATATTTACATAACATCATACCTAACTTACATCAGTTTATTATTTACATAACATCATACCTAACCTACATCAGTATATTTACATAACATCATACCTAACCTACATCAGTATATTTACATAACATCATACCTAACCTACATCAGTATATTTACATAACATCATACCTAACTTACATCAGTATATTTACATAACATCATACCTAACTTACATCAGTATATTTACATAACATCATACCTAACCTACATCAGTATATTTACATAACATCATACCTAACCTACATCAGTATATTTACATAACATCATACCTAACTTACATCAGTATATTTACATAACATCATACCTAACTTACATCAGTATATTTACATAACATCATACCTAACCTACATCAGTATATTTACATAACATCATACCTAACTTACATCAGTACATTTACATAACATCATACCTAACCTACATCAGTATATTTATACAGAACAGCAATTGACATAGCTACCTTACACGTCGTTAAAAATAGAGCTAGTATAGAACAGGTAATTAAGCAATCCCTCGGAGCATTGTAATTAAACGATGTCATTTATTAATTAGGTACCGTGCTCGCCACGAATTACTTACTTTGGAGCCATCGTCCTTTACAACATTTATTTCTTTAATATTGTGTACTGAATTCAATTTATCTTCGATAATATCTGCCAACAACTGACATTGGGACGGACCGATGAGAAAATACAAAAATAAAATCCGTGTTGGTTTTATATAAACGTAATTCCACCGGTAGGTATAGCCGGTTATTTTTAAAATCAATGTATTTTTTTTTATAACCGATAGCTTTTAACGTTGTCTTTACCTGTAGTTAAAGACAACCTGCACCGGCAAGGTAACGAGCCGGTCGCGTGACGAGAATTCATTTTAATTTCAATCGTTTCACTTAGTCTGTATGTTTAGCTTATAATGTTTATAGTTCTACAGAATTCATTTGATAAAGATCTTCTCATTGGTCCTTCATAGCACAACAAGCCAATTCATACTGGTTTCCACTACATGAAACCAGATTAACCGGCTGAATACTGCTTCTTTTGCACCGCACTTGTGTTTATCCCTAGGTGATGTATTTAAAGATTTTATTTAAACTGAGTTTGAATTGACTACAATTTGCAAATTTATGATCGCACTTACCATTCGGGGCTTAAGGCCTACTTAACATCGGTGTGTAAGTACTTCTTACCATCGGGGTGTAAGTACTTCTTACCATCGGGGTGTAAGTACTTCTTACCATCGGGGTGTAAGTACTTACTTATCTACCATCTGTCAACGACCAGTATGAGGCTTTTATTATAAATTTAAAATGAGCAAATGATGAATCCAATGATAGGAACATAACTCCACGAAAACACACGTACAAAAGAGTAAAAAAATAATTAACGATAATGAATATTTATAAGGTTTTTAATGTTTCCGCTTGATTGTAAGCAGTCACGCACGCTCGCGACTTTGCGGCGAAATGATTGGCGAACTTATGTGTGCCGGGGATTAGCAGCCCTAGGATCACGCTAGTTCGTGTAAACTTTTGTGTGTTGCTTCATGAAGTGCCATTGTTTGTGGGTTATAAACAATATTGGAGAAAAAAAAAAGATTTTGTAAAAAGTTAATAAAGTTTGATGGCCTTGAAGGGTCCGAGACTCTTCAAGGCCATCATTGTAAGCATCGTTAAATAGCCAGCCGCTAAAATATTCTCTTAGCTCACACGTACACACAGCTCCATTAAGTGCTTACCTACCCAAACTACATGTGGGTTCAAATCCGAGATAGCCCCAAGTTGGTTTTGTATTTTGCAAAAACATTTTATTATAATTAATGTATTGTTTTAGTGAATAAATAAGTTTAAGTTAGTATTTTTTTTGAGTTTGTTTTTAATATTGTTTTTTTTTTCAATAAAACGCTTAAAACACCGGTTGGGTAAACTTTTATTATTGCGTACAACAACTAGCAATAAGACGGTTAACATTTACGAAAATATATTCAGCTTCCAAATACACTGGAGGTTTTAAGACCGCTTGCCGTGCATAAGATTGGAGGTTCAAAACTCAAGCACAAAATGTGCTTTTTGTCATGCATTATATTTTATTAATATAAAGTATTTTTCTTTTTTTTTATTAAGTTATTATAGGGAATTTAAAAATAAAATATTTTAATAATATTTATTATTGCTATTATTTAACAAAACTTTGATCATAATTTACTACAAAGATTTATATTTTACAATTCGATTTGTTAATAGCATAATATTATGTACCTACATATATTTTGCCAACTGATACAAACGGGTCCCTAGACATGTGACATCCTTTTAACGCAAATGATAAATAAAATAGGTTTTAAGTGAACATTAAACGTTGTAGTTATAACATGAGGGTATGGATTAATCTTTTAAAGAAACGTAAAATGGATACCCTCAAATTATAACATCTTTCGATTAGACAGAGACCTAAATATAAAGTGACTCGGACGATACTAGATAACAATTTCATCACAATTCATATGGGCTCGCTGGCTAGTTCGTAAAACCGGAATGAGTTTGACGACGTTCGGTGGTACGATGAAATGGTTCAAAGCTAAGTCGACACAATGAACTCTTTTTTAAGTATTCTTTAGATTATTCGTAACGAATTCCATATTGTAACAGTGTAATATTTTAAAACTTGAGGGGTTAGCACATATTGACGCAGACTGTACCAACCTAAGATATAATTTTGGATGTCAAAAAAAAAGAGTAAAATATCAAATAAAAAGAAACAAACAGAAACTCATACTACAAGCTGTAATCCACAAAGCAGCAGCAATACTGTTATGGCTTCTGAACAAAACAAGCTGCACAACAACAAACCGATAGAAAGAACCAGAAGAAACAGAACAGAAACAGGTACAACAAGAACAAAAACAGATTACATTTGTCGATTTAAAAGTAAAATTGTGCATATTTCACGAACTTCCCGCAACTAGGTGTGATAGCGAGTCCCAATTTTTTTTTTATGAAAGAATAGATGCTATGCAAGTTTCCCGTCTGATAAAAACTGCATACAATGCCAAGTTTTTAAAGTTTTTACTTTTTCTGCTGGAAACTGTATTGCATTTTGTAGTATTCGTGGCGTACTTTGAAAAGTGTGTAGGAGTTCCGGGTATTAACGTATTAAAACGATGATAAATGTGGGTAGTGTAGTTATTTGCTGCGGGAAAAGAGGGAATGTTTTTTGTCATTCTATAACGCTTTATGTTAGAAGTGTTTGAGACAAGTAAGTACCGTACCTCAGTGTTTATAAGTACTGTTTTCAAAATATAGAGACAAAAACCAATCAAAAACTTCGCCCTTTTATACCAGGAGGGCAAAATATTTTTCATTATGTGTACAGGAATATAGGAAAATCACATCTCATAACAACATACCATTGTACACGTAGATTCTACTTGCAACCAGTAAACCCAATACCATTTTCTGAACCCTCAAAACGAACCCGCAGGCTAAACCAAGTCTTAACAAAACCGCTGACATAATTGGAGTCACAAAATTTGTCGCCACAAGCGTCTAGCGGGCGGAATGACCCGCCTTCGATGATCGCAGACTCCGAACATAGAATACACGGCTACAGAAGGTCGGCTCCATTCATGCAAGGAGCGAAAACATAAGCACACATAGACACACGTCTACGTACAGCGAGTGCAAGCGCTCTCGCGAGGCGATTGGCATTTGTTTGACATAGTTTGAGGTCGCCGTACGTACGCGTCCGTTTGCGTGGGTCTGGTGTCACTCGCTGTATGGAGCCGGCCTTCTGTATCTATCTATTCTATGGTCCGGCTCTCGGCTGATATACCCGATATTCTGCTTACGTCCGCGGGAGCAGTCGATATGCAGTAAAATTGAATTGATAGTCGTCTACAAGACGCGCAGTTTAGGGTTCGCGGCAATAGAACGGAAGGATTTGCTTTATGTGGAGTTGTGACTTTGTTGGATTTCGGTTTAAAGTCAGTTTGTTGTTGATAGGATAGACGATAGACGTATTTAAAATAAAAAAATCTAAATGACATGATTTTTGGTTAAACTTAGTTTCAGATTGCCTTTTTTTTTTTGGATTCTGTTTCTTGGTTTAAACACCTAATTGAAACGTTTTTCTAATTTACAGTTATTGAGAAGTTTTATTCGCAACGAAGATGTAATTACCCCTAAATACGTCTGTCACAAATAAAATTCTTGGGACATAACTCAGAGTACGTCGGGGGTCATTAACACCATGTGCTCTGGCGCCCATTAAGATAAGATAAGATAAGATAAGATAAGATAATTTTACTTCACATTGTGCATTAAATGCGCTTTATTTAAATAAATATGCCGTTAAAGCAATTAAATTGAATCACGCGAACGACGGCCTTACATTAGATGGGCCATTTATAGTTTTTTTAACATTTATTTATGGATTTTTGTACAGTGGCTGATGTTTACCAAATTCTGCATGACACTCGGTTAAAGTCTCCAGGAATAAAGGTCTATAAGCCCATTAAATGTCCGGATCCCTAAAAATTTAATAACTATTAAACTCAATCTTAGTCCACTTTTAAAATTCTGGTAAAAAAAAAACACTTCTTCTCTCCTTAATCCTCATCATAACATAATACAGTTCCTTGTATATATATATTATTATTTATATAAATAAGTATATTATGCTTTATGTATAATATGTAGGTATGTATTTAATGGATAATGTAAATGGTACACCACTAACTACCTGCAGTATTGTCTCTCCTTCTCCCTTTAATCCATTCAAAGGTTGTCTGTAAAATATCGCTTTTACAGATAAGACTGCCCATTGTTCTAATTGACCCTTTGTAAAATTTCAACATTTATATTTAATTTTTATGTTGTACATAATAAAGAGTAATCTATTCTATTCTATATCTTATTTTTAGGTTTTTAAGTTAACCCTAATAATATCCTCAAGGTCACATGGCACAGACTTTGATAGCAAATTAGCATTGCCCTATCCGTGTCTACTAAATCCCTACGAATGTTCTGTGAGACACGAGTCAATGCTACCTTCCCCCATGACGTCATGACTCACACTTCTACCTAAAGACCGTCATTATATACGTACATATCAAAGGACCAAGTTTCCCGATGTTTTCCTTCTCCGATTAAACGTGTGAAGCAATTTATCAAAATAAATTGCTCACACGAAGGAGAAATGTGTTAATGTTCGAAGTAAATGTTGTATTACAATTATATGAGGAATTACTACATAATTGTACATAAACTGTTTGGCTGATAGGCGGGAAGTATCGATTTGTGCTAAGTTGAAGGTTCTTTTGATGTTTTTCTGTGGTAAAGATAAACTTATCATTGTGTAAAAGCTTACTAGTTATTGTGATTCTGTGCTACTATGATATACTTGGGTAGTCATAAAGGTAGTACGAAGAATTGTTTAGCTGATGCAGAACGTCAGTCCATCAACTTTGTAAAGTAATCGAATATAATCCAATTAAGTACTTGGACAATAATCTACGCTAATTTCAGCTGTAATAAAAACACTAGCTTAGAATTTTTTTATACAAATATTTACGTTACTTTCTAGTTAAAAATCTTTATTTGTGATTAAAAAAAAAATTGCTTTGTTCCAATTACACTTAATAACATAGTACCTCTACCTAACCTACAACCAAGTCTTTCCAGTGGCCATTCTTACAAACGTCACAACGCCACGTGTTACAATCCTTAACCGTGGAATTAGCTTAGCTGAACTTGCCTTGTCCACACATTTTGGCATCAATATATTGGAATAATGTATCACTTACCATAGTTTAAACAATTCTTAAGTGCTCTCAACCAAAAGTGTCCGTGCTCTCTAGGTTACATGACATGCTATAATTAATATCAAACCTCCACGCGCCCTGTAGTTAATGGCTAATGATTCAATAAATTGACCTTTTAACCCCAGGAATCTGTGCACAATCTCAAAGACACCTAATAACTAGCTCCACTACGAATATCTCCAATAACAATACACTTGATGCAAACTTTACATATACATTACATAATTACACGCACACGAACTCGCACAACATCGGTAATCTCACTTTAAATAAGCACAAACACTGTAATATTAATTACTCAACTGAAATTACACTTGCTAAAGTGGTTTTGTTAAAGTTTGCAATTGTTGATTACCGCCGAGGAGTCGATTACAGCCTGTAATTACAGCGAGTGCCAACTTGTACTGATTGTTATCCTGGTAATCTGTTCGCCTTTTCGTGTTACAAGTCAACTTTACTGCAGCTGGAGTGGTTGATTTTTTTTTGGATGTGGGTTGACCGTGCAGTTTTTTGGTAGAATGTGAAATAGACATATTATAAACAACTGTTATATGAAACTTTAACAAATAGGTAAATAACTTTATACAGTTTAAGTTCTATAATTTTTTTTTTGCCCGTGGCTTTTCTCGCGTTAATTTAGAATTTGACAATCATTTCGGGTTGTACTCTGCTTTTTGAAATTTAAAGTGCTATTAAATACATCCCATAACATAATTCAATCATGATTCGATAGACACGTAGCGTCATCTATTATCATAAGAACGTTATTGTTGTTTTCCTCGGGAACAATTTTTTTTTTCGGGATGAAAGGTACCTTATGTCCGTTTCTGTACACCTGACAACGTAGATGCACAATTTCAGGATGATAGGTTCAGTGGTTTAGGCGTGAAAAGGTAACAAACAAACTTATTTTCGCATTTAGCTAGCTGCGCCCGCGGTTTCACCCGCGCAAGTCTCGATCCCGTGGGAATATCGGAATAAAAAGTAGCCTATGTCTTAATCCGTGGGTTTTAGTCAGTAAAAGTCTGACACACCCTCCCACTCCGCCCAGAGCGGGAGAAGTTATTTTATAATTTCCTACCCAAAAAAAAAGGTGTCAGCTACCTCCATACAAAATTTTATCAAAATGGGTCCAGCTGTTTGAGCGTGAAGAAGTAACAAACATACACACAGACTCACAAACTTTCGCCTTTATAATATTAGTGTGACTAGCTGTTGCCCGTGACTACATCTGTGATCCAGGATGACAAGTATATGTCCTTCTCCAGGTCATGGTCTACCCAAGAGCCAAATTTCATCAGAATCCGTTCAGCCGTTTTAGCGTGAAAGCGTAAACTACTATAAAATTAAGAAATCCAATCCATCCAATGAAGTCTTTCTTTTTCACTTTATTTTAAGGGGATTAATACACTTAATTCACGTGTTCTTTATAATAGTCATCACTTGCACTGCAGTTTAGGTTCACTCACGCTGCTCTAAACTAATTCAAAAGGTTTTATCGTTTTTAGTCTTAGCCTTAATTCAGTGATGTCAAGGAGTTGGATCGCCTCGACATTCACATGAAGATGAGGTCTGTGTTCGTCAAATCCTGCATATTTTTTAGGAGTCCGTACCCAAAGGGTAAAACGGGAACCCTATCACTAAGGCTCCGCCGTCTGTCTGTCTGTCTGTCCGTCTTTCACCAGGCTGTATCTCATGAACCGTGATAGTTAGACAGTTGAAATTTTCACAGATGATGTATTTCTGTTTCCGCTATAACAACAAACTAAATAACAGAATACATTAATATTTAAGGGGGCTCCCATACAACAAACGTGATTTTTTTGCCGTTTTTATAGATGGTACGGAAACCTTCGTGCGCGAGTCCGACTCGCACTTGGCCGGTTTTTTATAACTATGTTTACGTTACGTTTGAGGTCCCAGTGAAGGTAGCTGTTTCTAATGGCGCGTTGATTATAACTCTTAGTACTTTGTTTTAAAAACGTTGTATGATTTGACGATTGCTTTGGCTGGTGCAGCCTCCGCTGGATACCGTAGGCCCATACACGCTTTAAAACTTGTTTATAAAACAACTAGGTACTTATTAGATATTGACACTGGCGACTGTATACAAAGTAGCCAATACATTTTTAGGATTCCGTACCTCAAAAGGAAAAAACGGAACAGGATCACTCATGCCGACTTGCTCATAATCTACAAGACCGATTAAGTTGAAATTCGGTACACTTATGAATTTCTGTGACCCAAAAACGGACGTGTTATATAAAAATAAAATAATGGAATATAAATAATAATAATAATTTAATATAAATAAAATAATATAATATAAATAACAGTGAATAAAAGAGATGAGGACAAGTAGGTTATAAAATTAAACAATTTCGTCCATAGAGATTTCGTATAAAAATAAAATTACGAAATGTTTTAATTGTACTTCAAGCTAATTAACAGTGGTTTTTCATACCAAATTTTTACTGTTAAATATTTTGCCTCAATTTTTATTCACAAAAACGCGTTTTTTTTTTACCTTGATGCGGTCCTGAAAAATGTACCTATAACTTTTTAATATTATTTGATTCAAGAAAAAAATCGCTGTTAAGATTTAATGCAGGGTTCAAACCTAATATGGCCCGGCCTATAAGATTTTTGGGAGTGAAAGCTTGTGGTGAGTTTTCAACATCAGATATCAAGTCCACGTGTAACTAATTTGGTCCCTTTTGACCTTCCAAATTCAGTTTAAGTCGATTTTAACCAGGAATCCAAAGTAACTGTTCACTAACCGGTGATGACCTTCCAACTCACCTCAGATCCTCGCCCACAAAACACAGGTGCCCAAAACGCAACGTCAACTTCCTGCAAAGGGGCGTTTTTTTGCAAATCATCTGGCACGCCTGTCACTGTCAATCTTAATTACTAAAGGCGCTTTCTCTTACGGAAAGGGCGTGAGTTCTGTCAATCTTCTGAATTAAGACCCGAAGATTAAAGTTACTGTTAAGGTCAGCTGATGAATCAATAACAACTAAAAACAGACGCAAATGTTTGCGATACTAAAAGAGTTGTACATTATTTTCCCTGTTGTCTGACATTTAGGTACCTAAATATTACACTCGTAAATTGGAATGGTCAGTCACGGTTAGTCAACCTGCGGCTATGAGTGCTTTAAATGCTTGAAACGTCAGCCATTGTTAAAAGTTATGTTGACCTCGATACCGCCCGCAAAAAGTAATTCCATTCTATTTGCTCCTGTTATTTCCAGCCGTTTCAATAACGGAAAATATCAGCGATACCAACAAAGCTCAACAAATATTAGCGATACCAACAAAGCTCAACAAATATCAGCGATACCAACAAAGCTCAACAAATATCAGCGATACCAACAAAGCTCAACAAATAACTTTCTGTTAAAAAAGCAATTGCAATTACCATATTTAATATTATTAATGCGATGCCCTTCATTCAATATAAAAATAGCGACATTAATAAATTGAAAACAAAAACGACTCGGGAACGTTTCCACACAGATTACAATCACTGAAAAAGGCAACAAAAGAGGCAAGAGTACGAAATTGTCCCGGACAATGCATATTGTGGGCCCGGGGACAGGGCTACCGGCCTTGAGTAATGGATTGCACTTTTTGGAACAATTTATTCGAGAACCTTCCCATTTTTTTATTAAAACAAACCCTACATATTCGCGTCATCGAGACTTCCTTTTCATGTAATCAACTCATGCAGGCAGAACCGGGACTTACGGGCTGCATCCACCGTCTGGCACATTTTTTGAACAAGATTGCCTATTACGATTTCTTCGAGCAAATTGGGCAGCCCTGGAGGATGTTGGGGCGCAGTGTCGGCCGCTAGGAATCCCGACCTCGCCTGCCTAACGAAATTGCATTTTGATTGTGTTCACCTCACACGTGGTTGGGCGCAATTATTTGACATTATTACTTTTTATTACAGCTGAAACGTCATTTCGTTCGGATTCAAGCTCCGCTTGTAATTTGAATTTCGTCTCGGTGCGCTCTCATTTCCAAAAGTGGGACTGAGATATTTCTGCATTGCAGAGATGTTTGGTTCCGAGCTATGTTCTGCTTTATTGTAAGTAACATACTTCGCGTTTTCCACATTTTATGGGTTGTGGTTCTGTGCTATGCGAGATCGTATCTCAGATTTTGACTCTTATTTATTCGAATATATGATGCGGTTCGGTATCAGTCCTGAAAAAATATTCTAATAAGGTTTTGTATTTTTGCGTACATATTGAAACTTCAATTTTCTTTCGATGAACAAATAGAGAATATTTACGTTATTCAAAACACTTGCCTTGTTAAACTTTGTCCAATTTTAAAGAAATTGCATTCAAAATATTTAATATTGAACGCGTGGCTCGAATGTTATTGCATTTATAAGTGCTTAATTTGTCGGTCTTTGGCCGCTTATTCCAAATTCTTTTGTACAGTTTTAAAAACGAAACAATAATTGCAGAAATTGTGTCGCGCGCAATTACCTCGGCTAAGGAGGTGCGAGCGTCCAATAGACTCTTATTAAATATTAAACTGAACTGAATAACACGTGCAAGGCAAGGAAGCCTTTGCTTTTTAATAAGAATTAAAATACCATTTTCCATAATGCCAAGTAGACTCAAAAGGCGTGTTACGAAGCGAGTAATAATTAGTAGTATTAGTATTAATTTGTATTTAGGACACAGTATTGAAGACTCGTGATAACTTTCTGTTATTAGCCTTGTGAATATGTTGTTGGTGTGCTTTGCTTAACAAATAAAATAAAATAATTACCTAATCCCTACCAATATTTATAAGGTAGCTAACTACTAGCCAGGCCCTAACACTGACTCCATTACAATTTGAGAATTTACTTGGAGTCGAGTGCTACGGGAAGTGTCAAAGTTTGAAACAGACTGATGTTCATTTTAAGTTTTATTAATAGATACCTACTCGGCTCTTAGTACCATCGGTTGTGCTTTATAGATACGCTTTAGAGACGTTACGAGTAATAGGTGGAGCTTGCTGAATTATAAGATGAAATAGAGATTCGTTTATATAAGTAAATAGTGATAAGTTCGATGAAGAGACTTAAAGATAAAAAAAATATGAAATATGACGAGATTTTATGGTACCTAAGTAAATTGAAAAATACTGCGATTATTAGGCGGTAATGTGCTCAAGCGTCAACGTGAATGTTTGAGAAAAACTACGTTATTTAAAAATTAAAATATAACAGTTTCTAGAATAAAAAACATTCGAAGGCACGAGTTTTGTATTAAAAACGGTGTAGATGTGTTGTAAAGTCTGCAAAATTATTTTTCTATCAAATCGACACACTACGTCAATTTGCCGCGTTAAGGCTCCTGTAGACAGGCGCGACGCGACAGAACAACGCGACAGAGCAACGCGACAGCGCGAGTGTGTAGTAGCACAATTCTTATGAAACTTAACTCACTCACACTCATTCACACACACACACTCCCACTTTAATTTCTGTTTTGTTATGTTGACATTATTTTGTTTGTATTAATATTTTAATTTAAATATAATATGTAATAATTTGCACGCCGTAAGGTAGACTGTAGCCGATCTCATTAATGTATGTACAACATCTCATACCTGTACCTACGTACACATTCATAGCAAATAAAGTTCTGATTCACATTCTGAAAACTTCATGGCAACTGTAGCATTGCACGTCGCGCTGCCTCGTGAGGTTGTAGCCAGTTCATAGAACTGTCAAAGAATTACAGTACGTAATGATATGAATATTAAAATTAAAAAAAAAAAACGGAAAATTTAAATTAATTTGTAGTCAATTTGATGAATAATAAATTTCTCTGACTTTATTATAATCTACACAATATTTTTTTTTTATGGAACTCGTTATTACCCGTTTTCTGAAGCATATTCGAATCTAATAGAGATTCTGCAATTATAATATTAACTAATCAGGCTTTAGATTTACTGACCTGAAAGTATTGATTAGATTTCTAGAAACCGGTGTTGAGACCACTCGACCTTAATTTACCGTTATTATAAATGTATAACCGTCATTACTAGCTTCTTTCTCTCTATTCGCAATAACTTAAAAACAGCCAAAAGACGAGCCTACTTTAGATCTGTTATTCAGTCTCCGTATAAAAGGACCAAAAAAAATACTCTTTTAAAACAACCCGAGGAATTCTTGGACATCTCTTCAGAATATCTCGCAATTTGCGACCGGGATGAGACATTGATTTTCAATCCCCAAGTTTTTCACTCCACTTACTTAAGTAGTCGTGAAGATAAACGGATGAGACGGAAACGGTCCGACGGTCCCCTTTCGGAGCTATTTGGGCTATTTACCGCCCCGGGCTGTTCGGGCTATATCTGTGTTGGCTTGATTCTTCGGTAATTTGCTGATGTAGATCAATAGGCGAGGAATGTGGCTGAGTTAAATACTATGATCTTTTGACGCGGTAGTAATTTTTTCTCTTAAGGTTAAATATACACGTCAAGATAAAACAAACGTAAATAAAGCTGTAAATAATACGCTTGCATGGATTTACGAGATTCTTTGTTTAAATCAAATAACCTCATCATAAGTTAATTCTCAGTTCTTCGGCGAGCAGTGGTGGCCCAGTCGTAACGGCCGCGACTTACGAGTTGAAATCCGTAGATTCGAACCCAGACAAGCGCTTTACTTTGTGTAAATTATTGCATCACCACTGCTCTCAAACCGGTGAAAGAAAACATCGTGAGCAAAACCAGCATGTCATAGAACCAAAAATTCGAAGACGTGACATCTACCAACACACTGGGCCCGCGTGGCGGATTACGTCCCTCTCCCTCTCACCGAGAGGAGGCCTGTGTCCCAGCAGTGGGAAAATTATAGGCTGATATGTAAGTTAATTCTGCAATATAGTTATTTGCTCCACACTACTTCTATTATGGATTATTGAACCTAATTTCCTTTCAGTGCCCAAACATTCCTATTATTGGCGCACCAATTTCTTAGTTACACCATTTTCCTAACAAAACGAGGTGTTCGCTTTAAAAATGTACGCAACTAACTTGATAAGAAGACCTCCCGTTTATATTTAGCGAAGTGGAATATAAATTATGTACGTTACAATTTGTACAGCGACTCCTTTGTTAGGCTATAGAACAACACGAGGCGCAAAAGGACGCGACCCGCCAATAAATTATTTACCTGAAAACCTAACACCATAAACCGGTCGGAACAAAAGCGGCCACATTTGTTAGCTACAGTGCAAATGTCCGCAAATAAATAATAAATCGTATTTGGACGAAAAAGATCCGATGGCATCCATGAATAAGCATAAACAGATGGTATTACAATATTGTGTGGGTTTAATACGCGGGATACAATACGTGGCGTGGCATGCCCGGGCTCGCGGGTACTCGGGTCCGGGTGCTCGGGTAGGTACTCGGGTCTCGGGTGCGCGGCGGAGCCTTCCGTTCCACTCCGCTGCCAAGATCCTGGCCGACAGCAGAATTTCTAGTTTCGTACACTTGAGATTTTATTTTCAATGTTTACAACGTTATATTTTTAGAATTGAATTTTATATTTGTGAGGCACATCTCTGTACTTCGTTACAGTTTGCTATGTTAAAATTTTTGTTGGTAGTGGCGTCGTTATTTTTTTTTGGAATGGGATATTATGGGATTCTCTGCTAAATATAAGTTTGTATTTTTTTCTAGTGACACAATACTAGGTATCACATTTGAGTGCTCTCGTTCTAGTGACACAATACTAGGTATCACATTTGAGTGCTCTCGTTCTAGTGACACAATACTAGGTATCACATTTGAGTGCTCTCGTTCTAGTGACACAATACTAGGTATCACATTTGAGTGCTCTCGTTCTAGTGACACAATACTAGGTATCACATTTGAGTGCTCTCGTTCTAGTGACACAATACTAGGTATCACATTTGAGTGCTCTCGTTCTAGTGACACAATACTAGGTATCACATTTGAGTGCTCTCGTTCTAGTGACACAATACTAGGTATCACATTTGAGTGCTCTCGTTCTAGTGACACAATACTAGGTATCACATTTGAGTGCTCTCGTTCTAGTGACACAATACTAGGTATCACATTTGAGTGCTCTCGTTCTAGTGATGCTATGTATCACATTTTGCAAAGTCAATTTATACTTCGCGGCGCACATACAAATGCTTTAAGGCTCGTGCGATATCGCGGGCGCGACAGGCACCGACAAAGAAGTTGTGCTACTAGTGTCGTGTTGCGCCCGCGATATCGCACTAGTCTGTAGGAGCCTTTATTCTAAATTAAATTAATTTGTAATTGAACACACACTAGCTAGGTAACTCTTTCAGTAAACAACTTCTGCTGAAACTGAAACGTTGAATGTTGCAAGTGTCCCTACCATAGATGCTACCGACTGGTCACTTCACAAAAGCTATCGGAATGGCTGGATAAGGGGCAAGGCTCGGATGTACCAAACGCCGTCAGGTTGACGAGCCGTCACGGGAGCCGGCGCGCGGCATGACGAGCGGGACTCGCGTTAGGTACACTCGATGCTGATGCTGCCACTACCGTGTTGTGACGTGCAACGTACGGACACGCGCTGTAACAAGAACAAACTTAACATTGTGTGAGTGTTTTACCATGTTATTTTAAGACCATAGACTTCTTATAGGTTTTACTGTAATTTATAAGTAAATAAGTTTTTTTTTTTTTTTACTCTGTAGTTTCGGAGATAAGGGTGGAGTGGTCAATTTTCATCGATTTTCTGAAATAACTATAAAAGTACTTACTTAAAAAAAAAAATTTGAGACCCTCACAGTAAGCCCTTTTATTTGATAAGTCACAGTACCAATAAAAAAAATCTAGTTTGCCCCCCAAAAATGATCCCCATAATCAAAACTAATTTATTTACGTTACACGTCCGTGTTTGGGTCACAGTAATTCATATGTGTATCTACCAAATTTCAACTTAATCGGTCCAGTAGATTCGGAGCAAATCGGCTGTGACTAACGGACAGACAGACAGACAGACACGAGAGATTTTATAAGGGTTCCATTTTTTTGGGTGTTTACGGAACCCTAAAAATTTGCCAAAGTGATGAATAAAGAACATGAAACTGAAATCAGGCCAGTGATTTTGATTGGAAAATATTGATATGCAGATTTATTTCGGGTTACAGTTGCTCTCTTCTCAGTATAATTATTATGAGGTTATGTTCAGTTTTCACAGAAACATTATCCGCGCGTTCATTAATTTGTTGGTATATATTTTGCATTCGTAATGTGTGCGTCTAGCCGGAAGTTTATTATTATAATCATATTCATTTACTATTTAAACACGAACCACGAATATAATATTGTTTACTGTAATAAAACCGGTATTCAAGCTAGGAGAATTTTTAATTAATTTCAGTTATTTAGAGGCTAGCTAGATCTTAACCCTCCTTTGGCTTTGGCGTAGTCCGGTAAAAATTAACCCGCAATCAAATCTACTGGTGTGTACAGTCAAGGAATCGGATTGTTAAGCAACTAAACTTTTTTAAATGACAACTGTAATATTTCATCAGTTGCATGAAATGGATGTACGTTGTGTGTCAATCTGCTAAACAATGCATTTCTCTGACTGTACCTACCTAACTAAAATCTCTTTATGGTATATTTTAAATATTAGTAACCGGGAAATAGATGGGTTCTCCTTAAGCAACAATAAAAGCACCAAAATAAACAGGTTATTATTTCAATTTTCCTTAATAAAAGTTATCGTTCACTTCAGAAATATTAACTTCGGAGTTCTGTAGCGACTAGATTCCAGGAAAAATATTATAAAATCTATCCTTGGGGAAGTTACTCAGGGAAGTAAATCTTCACAATTCTTTAATGACTTAATTTCAAAATTACCTCCTTCATTAATCTATTAAATGAGAGGAAACCGCTTTCTTTCTACTTGTGGGGAGCTGGGATTGCAATGTTATTGACGGCACGAACTTGGGTACCTACTATTTCTGGAGACTCCATTTACACGGTGCAAGTTTATTGCCTGTGGCATACCATCAAATTAACTGACACAAGGGCAACTAACTGACACCGTCTAAACATGACGTACTATATTGTTGCATGATACGAGCAAGTTAGTTGCCATTCAAAACTAGTATGGGTGTATACAGCACGTACAATAAAATTGCACGTGTAATAAAATCGCATTTAACTCTACAAATGCGAATGAATGAAACAAGTAAAACAAAATCTTGAGAAGACGTGCAATAATTTTTTTATTAAATATTTGGCAGTGCAAATACGGGCAATACTTGAATCAATTGTTTAAGGACGTGCAACTCTGTATTAGGACGAGGCAAAACTTGCAAGAAATAATCGCCTTGCAATAAAATTGCCTTGGTGTAAGTCGCATGCAATTTTATTGAACGGCAAAACCTGCATTTAATTATTGTATGCCTTTTTATGGAAATCGCACGCGTTTAAACACTTGTATGCAATTCTTGAAGCAAGGAGAAGTATTTTAGGCATAGGTCCGGTTATATACAATAAAATTCCTGATAGCATTAGGAATGAAAATTTGCACAACTTTAAAAGAAAATTAAAGAATTTGTTACTTAATAGAAAAATGCAATTATTCTATCACCGAATATTTGAATGACATGCCCTTATAAAATTTCTGACATTTGTTATGTAACAATTAGTGATATTCCCTATTGACATTTAATTTTAATGTATGACATAATTCACTTTCTTTAACATTCTTAATAAGTAAGTGCTGACAATTTTCATTTTATTACAATAACTGCGGACAATTTTATTGTTTCTCTGAAGATTTTTTTTTTTTAATCTAATTTGTTTACTTGTTATTTGTGGTTCATATACCTATTTTAATTTCTTGTTTTAATTATATTAACATAGCGCCCTCACTGTATTACCAACTAAGAACTTATAATATACCTATGTTTTACAATAAATAAATGAATCTGAATCTGAATTTGAATGGCAAACAAATGGAACGTGCTTTATGGCATGCGATTATTGCTCTTGACAGTTCCAGAAACTTGCACCGTGTAAATGGGGCTTAAGTGATTGTAACTTGTATAGTTGTGTTTATTTTATTTCTCTGGTATTTTTATAGGAAGGTCAGGTTTCAATATTTACTCTCGAATAAGTGAATGCCATGTTCCATTTTGATGATTAAAATTAAACATAAAGTTTGTGTATAACACTGCGTTATAAGACAGAACGAATGTCAACAAGAGAACAAGAGTGTACAGATGTTGCGATTAGAACGGATATAAAGCTTAAAGTCCACTTATATCCGAATAATCAATTCAAAACTTTACAATGTATAGTAATCACAATTACTATTACTATTAACACTCAAAGGTACCCACTTGTCTTAAATTGTTTCAATACTAATACCATGTAAACAACATCCAACATCCTAGTTGATGATCTACCCTCATCTATGATGTCGCAACATATCTCTAAAACACGCGAGGCACAAATGTTTGTGCCGTAATAAATTAGCAGCCGTCATACGCTGTCAGTCGGCTGTCCAATTGTGTGTGACGTCACGACGTGTATCGTTATTGTACGCGTCCTTCGCGTCAGATGCGCCCGTTTATGTGCTCCTGGTAGTTTGAGGTTTATTTTTACTATTTTAGGCAAAATTTTAGGTGCTATTTTGGGATTTTGGTTGTATGGCTTGCTTGCATTAATTTAAAGCAAGTGGGCACGTTGTTAGTTCCTTAACTATGCCATTTATTAAACAAAAAAATGGGCAGATTTAGTTGAACAAGCTATGTCTTCGAATTTGCTATCTTAGGAGGCAATTGCTCATGTCACCATGCATTCAGTTGTCCATAGGGGTAACAAAAGGATTGCCATATAGGATAATAATTCACTACATGCAAGAGCCCAACAAATAACTTACTTAGGTGTTGTGGTAAAAAATAACATAACTGGACCCTGGGCAGCAGATATGGGAATAACACTATCATGTAAAAGACGCCAACAAGATAATATTCCCCTCGCCACCACTTGTTGCAATAAACAATGTATCCAGGAAAATATCCCAAACATTCTTAAATAACTTCGTTAGGATGGCGCCTGGAGCTGTCCAAACAAAAGCGGGGATCACATTGAATGTAATGACCGCTAAATAGGTAATAACAATGCGAACGGTATCCTTCCGATGTTAATCACGTCGTATCAATAAATTGGCGACTGTAGCGACCAGCTGTGTCGGTAAAATGTTGGTATTTGTGTTTTAATATATGCGCGGTCACGCTACCTTTATTGTGCTTTAAGCATTTACATA
Organism: Tiliacea citrago; assembly: GCA_963921375.1. Lineage (NCBI taxonomy): Eukaryota > Metazoa > Arthropoda > Insecta > Lepidoptera > Noctuidae > Tiliacea > Tiliacea citrago. Next base: position 27,786,465 of record OY992786.1, read on the forward strand.
CATAACCCCAGCAGTTGTAACAAACGAAACTGGTCCTTATCTCCGCGGACTAAGATCGTTAGATGCGGCAGAACTAAGATGGTTTTACAGTAGCTGCATTGCCGTTGTGTAAACGACATTGGCTTTTCAATACGGAACAGCAATACAATAATTATCGAGAGCGTACAGCGGTATCATTTTAACGTAATGAAAATTGATATGACAGCGTTTTTTCCTTGCGCTGCTTTGAAAGGTAAATCAATGCGGCTCGTGCGAAATGGTAAAACGCTCTTTTGTGAATATATATTTTCACTTTGGACGAGTGACATGCTTAATTTTTACGGCATTTTAAGGCTTCTTTGCATTTTTCCTGTCACATATTACAGACAAGCTTTTGCCCGCAGCTTCGCCCGCGTGGATATCGGAATCACATGGGATCGTACTACCAGAATAGCAAGTATCCTACTAGTATGACCTAACCCAGGTCATGGTCACCATTTTTTTTTGGTTGGGAAATTATCAAATAACTTCTCCTGCTCTGGGCGGAGCGGGAGTCACACTTTTACTGACTAAAACCCACCCGTGTTCCTTCCGTTGCCTGTGTGCACCATAGGTATGCATTGTGACGAGCATAAATTGCTTAGCAACCATATTAAAGTGCATAACCATAGCAATCGCAACCCATGAAATATTTATTATTTAGTGGTTCCGGGGGGCCATCTGTGGTCTTCATCATCAGTTCCACATCACCAAATGGTGCTTTCCAAGTTCAAATGCATGAGTTACTATAAAAAATACCCAAATTATAGGTGTGCCTATAAAATTTGAGGATTTCCCTCGATATCCATTGCATCCTCTCATCAGGTTATGACTTGGTGATTTTTTTTTTCAAAATTTGAAATCGGTGAAAATACATTTAAAAAAATATACAGACGAACTTAATATATCAAGTGTAATATATACAACATAATATATAACAGCTCAAGCTGTCACTTCTGTAACCTATCAATCTTCAAGTCATGAAGCCCTGGTACTATGTGTGTGCCGAGCGCATGGTAGTGTGTGTAATGTTTTTTTTTATTAATCTAATTTATTTCTAATGCATATTATATAAAAATATTAGCTTTCAGCACTCCTCCTTCATATAATATAAAATTGTGCCATATTCCTTCGTACACGTAATTTTCGTAAAAAGGGGTACAAAGTTTTCGATTCACGTATTTATTATATTATGATAATTGATTGATTGATCTTGAATTCACGCATTCTTAATACTGTTTGTTAGGTCACAGCTCAGAAATTGTGCACAACTGTCGTGAACTGCAGAAGACCGTCTTGTATGCATGCAACGTACTACCGAGATAAAATGTAGCTCCTATTCTAGATTGTAAATTATCTGTTCGCCAAATTTCATCCAAATTAGTTGAGCCGTTTTTGCGTGATTGAGTAACAAACATCCAAACATTCACATTTATGTGATTAAGTAGGATTAGTAGTATATTCTAATCACTTCTCTATCAGCGAAACTGTACTATCATTTTATCAGGAGCTGAAGGACCTGATTGTCCAGTAATGGACATTATAGGTATACTCTCATATGACAAGTACCCACAATACTCCCCCATCGTAAACAGCTTTACCTTGAGAGTCGGTACAACAGCTAGTTTATTATCACAGCACCGTATGAAATATGTGCCGGTTATTTTTCCTCATGCGCGCTTATTCCGCCCTTATGTCATGGCGTCGGGAAAGGGTCACGGCAACTTTCCTCTTATAAGTCATTACAGTAAATTGCTCATCGTCTTGTGAATGTTTTTCCTTTATTTGTCTTCTCATATTTTTTGCGGAGTTGGTTATTAAGACTGGCGGGAGATTACAGTTTATGTAATAATTTTGTCAGAGTGTAATAAGTTATCTTACTGCAATGTTAAGGCTTGTTCTCAAGCTCACAGTTGCATAATTATTAAAACAGCACGCTTTCTTACTGCTTAGGCCCATTCTGACTTCATGGATGTACTCCTGATGTTTTCATAATCGTAATATACATTTTGAAGAAAAAAGCAATCACCTCAAGAAGCGGTCTAGTCCTTCGAGCCACCACTTTCTTATTATTTATAATGGTCAGAAAATAAAAAGTTGAGGTAAATACTTGAACGTCTCGCACTTGAACTGTCTACTTCTACGAATAGTCACTGGAGTGTCCTCCTAAAAAAGATCTTCCTAAGAAAAATATTGATTCTGACTCTGCCAGATTCAATACTTTTGTATACAATAAAAGAAAAAAGTAATGTTGGTATTATTCTCGTGCTAGTAGAAAAACTTGCTCGTTGTGCTATTTGTAATAAACTCAAAGCATTTATTTCAACTAAACCATTTAGGTACAGGCACTTTTGAATTGTCAAGGAGCCCGTCAGTTAGTAATTTGAAGCTAGTTGCCCATTCCAGAGTAGTAGTTTCTATGGAGAAGAACGGGCAAGAAACTCCACGGACGCTCTTTTAAATTAAAATATTGATACAAAGTATTAAATAAATAAATAAAATTGTATTGGCATAAAAACACGTTACAGAAAAATGTGAGACCCTGGCTCCAGAGCTAGGTTAGAGTACCTGTATTTCAGGAGCCAGTGACTTCTTCCGTTTAGGTTACAATTTAGCAAGTTTTATGCATAAAAAGTGACAAAATAGTAATATGTATCTAAAATTAAGTTCAATAGTTATTATTAAATATTTAATTACATAGGCACAAAAAATATAATTAGAAAATAAGATTAATTAAATCAGGATTAAAATTTATATTAATAATTGAATTTAAAACAATATTAATTTTAAAAATAAAGAATAGTAGTACAAAAATAAAAGTATGTAATAAAATTTGAATAAATCGCAATTCAGCTAGGATGAACAAAATAATATTAGAATTAAAGGTGCAGGTATGTCAATGTGCATGTGGGCGTGGGTGTGTGTACGTGTGTGTGTGTATTGGGGTGTGTGTGAATACCATTTTTTTGTGTTCTTATATATTTATGTTGATTGCAGTGAATTTTCAGTTGCGTTGTAGTCCTGTGTCAGTAACCAGATTTTTACATTCTTTTTTGTTTCACGAGGGGATTTATGTTTAGGATTTTGATTAATTTATTATAAACCATTCACACATCACACACACATGGTTGCATCACTCATGTTGAAATTATACATTGAGTGTTATATCAATTACAATGAAATAATAGTATCTGAACCTGTCAACCGGTCAATGAAGAATAGTAAGACCAACCAGGTCCCTAAACGCACTCGCCACGGGCCCATTACAGGTGTCACTATACGTGTTCTATCTTATGAGAAGCTGTCCTTTGGAACCCCATGGGAAACGTAGGGTGAATACATATCGTAGGTTATTTATTGTAACTTTATTTGACAGCATTCATGCCCCATTTGGTAGTCAGTATAAAAGTAAGTGATGATAGGTACGTCATAATAAAGGTATATTATAAAGAAGTGTTTTTTATGTCAATTTATTTACTATACTTTTACTTTTTATACGAGTGTTATTCAATGTAGATAAAATAACTCGATATATTAAAACAACTTCTGTTGTGACTTACAAAGCTTTGGCTAAACTAGAAAATACGCGTAAACAAAAGATTAGGTTCAAAGTCGAACAAACTAGAGACAAACAAAATAATAGCCTAGTATTTGTTACACCTGGTCCTTTCGCAATAGAATAAATGCTAGTAATACTTGCAAATACGCGCAGTTTTAGAGCTACTAACGAGGTCGTACTGGACTTAAAGCCACGTTCACTCAAGTGGAGTTGGCAGGAGAGTCGAACGGCTGAGTATTCATCTTAGGTGGGCTTGCTTTGACCACATCGACATGATGAAAACCGACGAGGTTTTTTTTCACTCTAATAAAATCTTCGAAAGAATACTATACTTATACCAGTAGGGGAACAGTACTTTATTAATTAGTAGCCAGTTGTTAAATATAAATATGTATTGCACTTCGCTCTCTCGTGCACACAACAGTGCAAATGCTCACTTTATTCTGGTTAAGTGGTATGCTGCACTACACACAGTAAGCACTCCGGCAATTACTACAATACAGCAAAGTGGAGGAGTCGAGTTGCAGACGAATATTAGTAAACTATCCTCTATTAACGTAACTAGCGTTGCGCGTACGGTTACCAAAGTATGGCAGTGTACCTACTCTGCTAATGTAAACTGGTCCTAACATAAAAGATCACTCCTTAGCAAGATTGTGAGTGAAAAGAACAAGCTCCTCAATACCGTTCATGTTTTAATGTCTACGGATTGTAAGCCATTAGTGCGGTGAAAGAGTTTATATAATACTCGTTGTGTCTGAACCGGTCCTTTGATAGTTGTTGGTCTTTTGTAGTTTTTAGAAAGGATTATTGAGAGGGATAATACTGACGTTTTATTTTTCAATCTTGTCTAATAAAGGATTGATAAAGCACGTTTGTTTGTTACTTGTTAAAATCAAAAGATGAGAAAGCAGAAAGTGTATTCAGAGCAAGAATGAACAATGTTTGTGTTATAGCTGCACAAAGATTTTTATACAAAGCAAGTAAATTCTTTTAAAATAATTAAACCACTCACATTTCGGCAATGTCCACTGCGACATGGTTTTCGTGAAATTTTCAAAGGCAGCAAAACAAATGTGTGTTTTGTTAACATTTTACTATACGTCGTCCCTTGTTCCATACAAACTGTTTTTTTTCCCCAGCTGTTTCGAAGAATTTAACTTTAGGAAAATTATTTGGATTGGCCTAGGAATTGGAAATAGGATTTCTTTTTCACCACGCTTGCAACAATGTTATGCTAGGGATGCTGAAGTGAGTGTTGGACCACGCACAATGAAGGGTTCCGTAGTTGGGATGAATTCTTCCCAAGAACAAACTTAACTTTTTAATTGACATTTTTTTCTCCCTTAAATCGATATACGTCACGGTCAATTATCCAACTGCAAATGTAAGTTGTTAATCGCAACAATATTTTCGGACTTTTGCCTTTACTTGTGCTGTGAGACCTTCCTTCTTGCCAAAGAAGAATGGCAGTTTTGGTGTCGCTTAATTTCAGAAGCGTTCACGAATTAAAGTATTTGCATTCTATAAAACAGTTGTAACTGTTTCATAGAATGCAAATACTTTTAGGCTTTACTTTGTATGCATTAGCTTTTTTTTATTAAGCTGCACAAAGAAAAACTAATATTGTATTGTATTGGCTGTCAAACCGCTTTATTCGTAATATCTAAACGCAGAACCTAGGACGGCAGCTACGGAGTTATCAAACTCACCAGAATATGGTATTTCTATTTCTATAATATGCTAATCAGCAGGATTTTAATACTAACTCATCGTTTAATTAGAGACCTTTACTATCTTGTTTTTTTTTAGAGTATTATAGGACAAGACATTCAATTATTGCCTTACATTAAATCTAAGCTATTTTGGAGAAGCAGACTCCTGTCCCTTAAAACACAAGAGTATTATTCTAAGCTTTGAAGCCAGCCATGTTAATAATAAATATGTATTATATAGCTTATTGTTAATCCCAGTTAAATGAATCCACTATGAATACGTAGAATAGTGCGTTGGTTTGCAATTACAGGGTAACAAACCATCGCACATGGTTCATTTTGTATCCTTAGGCTGCATTTTTTATTTTCTTCATCCAAAAGCGTTGTTTTATTTGATTTACCTTTATACAATTACGTTAACATTTGTAGTAATAATAAAATACATTTTGTCAATCATCAAGAAACACGGAATCATGGAGCACAATAGGACATGACGCTCTTTTATTTTAGATGTCCAATGTGTGAGCTTAATATACACAGTCTACCACTAGTGCCACTTTCCCTTCAGTAGCCATTATTATTGCAAGTTTTCATTTCCGCCATCTTTGAATGTCATTATACTGTTTACTTCATGTACTTCATGTACTTTGATTTATTGTCACGGGGTCTGTATAAACGGAACCACCTGCTCTTTAAATAACGTTTTTCTAGCCAAAGCCAATATAAAAAAAATGGTATGATTACCTTTAATCTTAATTGGACTGAGATCTATCTTTTGAGAGTATTAGTACGACACCCAGATAAAATGTTATCTGGGTGTCGCATTTAGACTTTGCTAGGTCAACGGGAAGTACCCTACAGGGTTCGTTTTATTTAGACTTTGCTAGGTCAACGGGAAGTACCCTACAGGGTTCGTTTTATTTAGACTTTGCTAGGTCAACGGGAAGTACCCTACAGGGTTCGTTTTATTTAGACTTTGCTAGGTCAACGGGAAGTACCCTACAGGTTTGTTTTATTCGCGAGTATCAAAATATGTTGCATTAATGCCCGTATTTTTTTATTGCGTTGACTTAGAAGTTCGATTTCCTTTTTTGAGCTCCAAGGGACCGTAAACCTACGTACGAGTATTTGATACCTCCACAAGATCCTCAGAAGGGGAGTCTTGACAGACTGACAGATAGACAGACGGACGGATGGACAACGAAGTGATCCTATAAGGGTTCCGTTTTTGCCTTTTGTGGTACAGATCCCTAAACCATTCTGACGTCACTTAAACTCAATCATATTCAAGTAATTTAAGTCGAAGCCAAACAAGCACATAACACGGGCATATTTACTAAACTTAAAAAAAACTGTACGCAAAGCAAACAGTCAGCAATGATTTAATAACGACTGTTATTACAGCGGGTCATCATTCATTTTCGCATTAAGAAGGGTTGCGGGTGGGCCACACAGGGGTAGCGGGGAGGGATGACCCACGTCCAAAACTTGACCACAGAATAATTTGGTTCAGAAGGTCCGCTCCATGCAACGACGCATGCATGTGCACCGTGTGCCTGTATTCACACACGGTGCACATGCATGCGTACGTACGACGATCAAAAATAACGCCAACCGCGAGCGCACTTGCACTCGCTGTACTTAGACGCTTGTCTATGTGTACGTACGTTTTCCCCCATTGTAATGGAGCTAGCCTTTTGTAGCTATCTATTCCGTGACTTTTCACCCTTGTCGCCAGTCATGCGGCAGTTAAAGGTACCTTCTAGGCGACAGCCTTTGAGGAACTTGCTCTAAATGAAGAGAGGGAAGGATGCCGGTAATATGTGTTCCGAGTTGTGTGGTTGGGTTAATTGTTGATAATTAAATGTTTTGTGATTAAGTTTTGCTTTTGGTTGTTATTGTTAGGGTTCCGTACCTCAAAAGGAAAAAAAAACGGAACCTTTATAGGATCACTTTGTTGTCCGTCCGTCTGTCTGTCTGGCTGTTAGTCTGTCAATACCCGTTTTCTCAGGATCGTGTGGAGGTATCAACTTGAAATTAATATCAAATACGTAGGTCTACGGTCCCTTGGCGCTAAAAAAAAATACAATCTTCTAAGTAAGTAAATGTTAGTGACCAAAGAACTAAACAAAGCTTAAACAAGGAATATGAAAAATTATTTAAGAAGTGCAATATATTACCAGTTGACCTAAAAGTAAAAATGGCAATGATTCTTGAACAGCATAATATTAACAAACACAAAAAGAAAAAGTACATAACTATCCAACCCTACTTGCAAAGAAAAAGAAACTACAGGTGCCAAATGTAAATAATTATTATGGTAAGCGTACGAGACGGTGGATTACACCACATTAGTTAATGAATTACCTGGGGGAATAATCGATCGTGTCAGAAGTAAAAACCACCTAAAAAGTGTCCTAAGGAAACATTATCTGTCGATGTGTCCATAGTTGCTGCGGTCGTTCGGCGCCTCGGTCAGCTGGTGTCGTGGGTCCTAATCCCTAAGTTTGCTTACCATAAACTGCGTAGGTACTATGGGATGGTCCCACGGCATTTGTTGGCTGATGCCGCGAGTGTAGTAGCTGTGGTTTTAGAATCTATGGTTGTGTGGGTAACTACTGTGTATTCACATACTTTGCTTACAGAGCCATGCAGTCTATAGTCTTAGCTTCAAGTTTGTTTTAATTTTAATGTATAATCAAGTAAAGATTCACGCAAAATCCACAAGAACCTACTGCCGATAAATTGCTTTGCAGTTTGGCAGGTGTTATGTTAAACCAAAACTGTAAAATTATGGATTAAATAAACTAAAAAAAAAGTCAACGCAATAAAAAAAAAATACGGCCATTAATGCAATATATTTTGATATTCGCGGATAAATCAAAACGGGTATAAGTTTTAATTTATTTGTGACGACTTCCCGTTGATCTAGTTCTAGTATCTCTGTTTGCTGTTTATTTTTTAAAAGCTATTTAGTGCCTTGGTTCTTTGATATAGCATTACTTACGATGTACCGAGATATCTCTGTTTGCTGTTTATTTATTCACAATTACGTTCATGAAACACTTACCCAATTGATTTTTGTCGTGTTCTGCACCTTGATTGTCGAAATAGGTTTATGTTTAGGTAAATTACCAGAAAGGCTAAACGAAGGCAGAAGTTGCAAGTCATTGTTCACCTCAAACTGAACTTAATTATAATCAAGTTATGTTTACCAACTCGATGCGAACCATTCATGCTGAAATAGATAAAGTTACTTTGATTAAATTCACGAAAACTTCAAATCAAAGGACAAAGTTACAAGTTGGTCGGAATTCTGTGAATTTGCCAAATTCCTAGTTTCTGGCATCCTGAGTGGGACTTATTTTACGAGTACCCAACATAAGGGTCGTGATGTTTGGCTAACATTAAAATTGGTTTATGCAAATGTAAATTACATACATTCATTGTTGCGGAACGCATACGGCTCGTGGCTCATGGCTCGAGCCGGCTTGCTACGTGCTTTATAAAATATCAGTTTTAATTGTTAATTTTTGTGCTGCTGTTCCAAATCCTATTTGCGTAAGTGCTTTAGTTATTTAACTTGCTGAATCTTGAAATGGAATCGCCTTATAATTGTTATAAAAAGCTTTTCATTCTAGGTTGTGTTCAAATTCCATATCAAATTATCTAAATACTTCCAAAAAGTCACATACAATGCCTAATATACACAAGCCTAGTGATTCTTAGTAGCTGACGGTTTTCGGTTTGTCGCTAAGTAAGTAGGACCGGCTTCTGAATAGAAACATACTGAATCAGTGATTATTAAGAAAGCGAATACTTTCATAATACTCACTGATTCAGTATGTTTACACGCAAGGTAGGTAATAGTGTGGGTGACAAGTACTAGGCTAGTTACTTAGCTCGCGTAAACTATTCATAATAACTTAACACTAAGAAAAAACAAAAAACCAAATAAACACTCTTCACCAAACAACAGTTAATCAACAAGACAACACTGGCAAGTTCACTCTGAGGGAGAGTGTGTCAAGTCACACCCTCCACACGCCCCAACAAAGTGATCTAGATGTAACATGTCGCGTTGACGGGCCAGCAACAACAGTGACGCGAGCCTTCACTACCGACTCAATCTAGATGTAACATGTCGCGTTGACGGGCCAGCAACAACAGGGACGCGAGCCTTCACTACCGACTCAATCTAGATGTAACATGTCGCGTTGACGGGCCAGCAACAACAGTGACGCGAGCCTTCACTACCGACTCAATCTAGATGTAACATGTCGCGTTGACGGGCCAGCAACAACAGTGACGCGAGCCTTCACTACCGACTCAATCTAGATGTAACATGTCGCGTTGACGGGCCAGCAACAACAGTGACGCGAGCCTTCACTACCGACTCAATCTAGATGTAACATGTCGCGTTGACGGGCCAGCAACAACAGTGACGCGAGCCTTCACTACCGACTCAATCTAGATGTAACATGTCGCGTTGACGGGCCAGCAACAACAGTGACGCGAGCCTTCACTACCGACTCAATCTAGATGTAACATGTCGCGTTGACGGGCCAGCAACAACAGTGACGCGAGCCTTCACTACCGACTCAATCTAGATGTAACATGTCGCGTTGACGGGCCAGCAACAACAGTGACGCGAGCCTTCACTACCGACTCAATCTAGATGTAACATGTCGCGTTGACGGGCCAGCAACAACAGTGACGCGAGCCTTCACTACCGACTCAATCTCTTGCCCATTACATAACCACAACCAACTTTAATTTATGAGTTTACGACCCCCGACGTGCTCTTTCGTGAGCACCAAATATAACTCCGAACGTTAATGTACAGAAATCATTTTTTTATTCACAATCCGATTGAATATTCCGTCTAGAAATCGCTATCGGTTTAAAAACGAAAGCTAAAACGGATCGCATAAATTTGCATGACAAACGCGCGCCGCACCGGAGGACATTACTTTTTTTTAAGAAAAATATGACGACCTTCCCCCGATGGAGTTTCCAGGTCTATTTCCATAAATAATAAATAACGATCGAGGACGGAGCAAAAAGTATTCGCTGATATTTATTCTGTTCGCGAATTTTTATCCACTTATCGGATTTTTCTGTCGTTTGAAGGAATTGTCGCGCAACCCCGCACTGAGACCGCGGCCGCACTGCAATGTTATGAACCTATGGAGCTATCTTCTTAGCATATTTTCTGAATACAAACAATCATGGGCTCATAATCCATAATAATAAACAGATCCAATCATGATCTTTTTTTAATACAAATAATGAACTTCCTATTAGCAGCTAATATTAAATAATACCGATAGTCATCACAACTCACAACACTGATAAAACGAATTACCTACAAAACCCTAACCATTATCAGTCCCATGAGTCAACACGGTCTATTAATGAATTTATTTATTTATTTGCATAATGTACACTCAGCTAAAGGTTAGGCTAAAACTTAAGAGTGCATATCCTGTTAGGGCGCAGCAAGTATTATTACATTTAACCTATAGCTAGGTTAAATACTTAATGTTAACATTATATTGCATACCTACTAGATATCAATTGCACACTTTCATTATTACTTCTACTAATATTATTATAAAAACCCTTGTTAATTCCTAATAGTTCCAAATTATTAATATTTCATGTTTTATTGACGGACAAAGAATAACAAGCGTTGTCGTCGAATGTAAAAATATTTTTGATCAAATAATAAAACGGTAGTAACTGTTATGCTGTCAATTGTGATAATTATAATTAATAGTCAAAGTAAAAATATTTATTTCAAATAGGCATATAAAAGGCATTTTTTACAAAAAAATATAATTTTATTGATTCTAGTCGCCCTTTCCAAAAGGTACCGTGTATGGAATGTGTCTCCCACTTACCTCTTTTAAAATGTTAACAATATTTTGTATACATTAATTCAATCAAATACCTAGAATAAAATTACTATAAGTACCACAATAGGTAAAAATAAAGACACACTTGTGGAGGAGCTAGTGGCTAAGTAATAACAACCGCACGGGTCGATCCATCAGGTTACGCTTGCCGGGGTTGGTCCGTGGATGGGTGAACATCTCTACATACCGATACTCCTCCATGCCTCGGAAATCACGATAAGCCGTCGGTCCTGGCTGTCATTCGTGAATCTTTGACAGTCGTTAGAAGCCCGAAAGTCTGACAACCAGTCTTACCAAGGGTTATTATTGTTTTTCATTGAACAAAATTGACAAAATTACAGATAAATCAGCCTTGTTATATTTGAGAACACGCCATACATACAAACTGTCAAATTACAGTAACATTAAAATAACATAACATCACGCCTGTAATCCCCGAAGGTTTAGGCAGAGGCGTACCTATAGTACACCCACGTTTCGCCAGTTATGTTTAAGTCCCATGTAATAGGGGGCGAGCCTATTGCCATCATTCGGGCACAAATTCAGACTCCGGGCTACTACTGAGAAATTCCTGGTGGAAAAGCCCAATAACACTTTGCCCGACCTGGGAATCGAACCCAGGACCTCGTGCACGGCAGTAGCGCTTGCGACCACTAGACGAACGAGGCAGTCAGTAACAGTTTACTAGAAATTAGTCACCAAATAAACAATCACTAAGCTGAAGTAAACTCGTAGTACCAGTAAATAATATGAGCTTAATAATACCAGAAAATTAGTCTACCAAATAAACAATCACTAAGCTGAAGTAAACTCGTAGTACCAGTAAATAATATGAGCTTAATAATACCAGAAAATTAGTCTACCAAATAAACAATCACTAAGCTGAAGTAAACTCGTAGTACCAGTAAATAATATGAGCTTAATAATACCAGAAAATTAGTCTACCAAATAAACAATCACTAAACTGAAGTAAACTCGTAGTACCAGTAAATAATATGAGCTTAATAATACCAGAAAATTAGTCTACAAAATAAACAGTCACTAAGCTGAAATAAACTCGTAGTACCAGTAAATAATATGAGCTTAATAATACCAGAAAATTAGTCTACCAAATAAACAATCACTAAGCTGAAGTAAACTCGTAGTACCAGTAAATAATATGAGCTTAATAATACCAGAAAATTAGTCTACCAAATAAACAATCACTAAGCTGAAGTAAACTCGTAGTACCAGTAAATAATATGAGCTTAATAATACCAGAAAATTAGTCTACCAAATAAACAATCACTAAGCTGAAGTAAACTCGTAGTACCAGTAAATAATATGAGCTTAATAATACCAGAAAATTAGTCTACCAAATAAACAATCACTAAGCTGAAGTAAACTCGTAGTACCAGTAAATAATATGAGCTTAATAATACCAGAAAATTAGTCTACCAAATAAACAATCACTAAGCTGAAGTAAACTCGTAGTACCAGTAAATAATATGAGCTTAATAATACCAGAAAATTAGTCTACCAAATAAACAATCACTAAACTGAAGTAAACTCGTAGTACCAGTAAATAATATGAGCTTAATAATACCAGAAAATTAGTCTACCAAATAAACAGTCACTAAGCTGAAATAAACTCGTAGTACCAGTAAATAATATGAGCTTAAGAATACCAGAAAATTAGTCTACCAAATAAACAATCACTAAGCTGAAGTAAACTCGTAGTACCAGTAAATAATATGAGCTTAATAATACCAGAACATAACATGTTTTATTAAAAAAAAAATTACCATACTTCATTATAAACTTTTAACACGGATAAAGTTTATACTTACGTACTACATATTTGGTAAATAAGTATCGCGTTGGACTGTCATTAGACAAAATACACAGTTTTTGTATGTAATTTATACTGTATTCGTTTTTCACAAAGATTAAGACGCTTATACCCCCCCCCCCCCCCCCAACCTAAAATGTTGTGAAACCTGTGATTTACATACGGCGTTTGTTGAAAAAACACATAAAGCACCAAAGTACGAAGCACAATGACCCCATTAGCACCACGAGTTAGTACGACGACGGCACTAAGTCAAATGTCCGCGGTGGTGCCAAATAGTGTGCGATGAGCACCATACTGACCCCGTTCGATCAATCGACTCCGACAATTTGTTCGTTACGCCCCGGGTCCCCCGCGGTATACACACTATACATGGTGGGCATTAAGCTATTCGTGGTATTATATGCTAGAGTTAGTGGCAGCTCACTGTATTGTGTAGGTATTGATTTGTGGTTATTAAAGCCATCAAAAAATCATATTAAAATAATAATGTTGCCATATTAAAATAATAATGTTGAAAATAAATAGTAGGTACCTAAAACGCTTTAAGTAATATTGCGTAAAAAATATTTTACTTAGTTGTTTTATTCACTAGTTGAATAATACTATTTACAGGCTGACGTGTTGTCATTGTGACAAATTATTGTATTTTGACACTAACAAGTTTGTTAGTGGTGTTAAGCAAACTCAGAGAACTTTATCTCTGTCTGGAGAATGTAGACATATGTTTGCTATGTTGATAACATATAATATAATATGAATGAGGTTTTAGCTAATACAACAAACTGTAGTATTAGTGACGAGACTGTGTTTCTAGTTATACTTTAGCCTCGTCCCCGAGATTAGAATTGAACATATATTTTTTAAAGTCGGATGCCTCATTCTCGCTGTCAGTTTGCCGTCAATACTTCATTCACATTTTAGTGCTCCGCCTGTATTGCGCACAAAATTTATCTATGTTGGTTTTTCGTTATAAAACTGTGATTCCGTCGACCGCATCAGGAAGGAACTATAAGAAAGCTGGAAAGGACGCCACAATGACTCGAATTTGGCTTGTCTTGAAACTCGGGTTCACGGTATAATGCTTAGAGTTATACTTTACCTGCAGTATACGCATTGTGATAACATTATCTTATGCATGATTACCAGTCCAACTGTAAATATTCCTATTATTATAATATGAGACTCACGTCACAACTACTCGAGTTATGACTTGTCTTGAAACTCGGGTTCACGGTGCATCGCTTAGAAATCTACCTTACCCGTAGTATACGCGTTGGATAACACTATCCTATGCATGATTACCAGATAAACTGTAAGTATTCCTATTATTATAATATGAGACTGACGTCACAACGACTCGAGTTGTGACTTGTCTTGAAACTCGGGTTCACAGTGCATCGCATAGAGGTGTACCTTACTCGTAGTATACAGATTTTTAATAGCCGCAGGGTTGTGAAAAGTGCTAAATAACAAACAATTCCTCAAATTTACGTACTTTGTGAAAAAGAAAAAGGTGAAAATAAGCTGATAGTTCCAATAGAATAAGTCCGTGCGCGAGTTGCTGCTATGACTGGTATGTTTTTAGGGTGACCAGTTAGAAAGTCCCATACTCTCAGAATCACAATCAGAACTTTATTTGTTTTGAATGTAGGTACAGGTATGAGATGTTGTACATAAATTAATGAGATCGGCTACAGTCTACCTTACGGCGTGCATTTTATTACATACATTAACATATTAATACAAACAAAATAATGTCAACAAAACAAAACAGAAATTAAAGTGAAGTCAATTAATAATATTATAGTCAGTTACATAATATAGGCCCTTACATGGTCAAATTTGCAATTAATTATAACAAGCATTATCTGGATAAACTCATATCACTTAAAAAGTCTTTCACTGAGTAATAAATAGCATTTGCCTAAAAGTAGTTAACAGTAACAGCTAACTTAGATTTAAAAAAAAAAAAAACAGAATAATCCTTAAAACCACATGATATCAATGATCAAAATACCTCATGTATTTCATTATAAATGACAGGTCCCATTGTCATAAAACTTTTCCTTAACAGTGGTGTTTTGTAATTACCCGAATGTAGCAAGTTCTTGTATTGGGGTCTCAAAGGGCCATTCCGTGTACTTATTTCGTCCAGTGATGGAAATTAAGATTGGTTTTTACAAAAATTGCCACTTCCAATATGTACAAACATGAAAAAGTCAGTATCCTCAGAGACCGAAACAGTTTCACAGCTGTCTATGCTTTAAATGTTTGACATAGAACTAATACACCGTTTCTGGGCCTTAAAAATGTCGACCTTCTCACTACAGGTACCCCAAAATATAATTCCAAATGTCAACACTAATGCAACCAACCCACGATAAGCTAGTAGCAAGTGTATACATTTATAATTTTGGTTAATGATAAATAAAATAATACACACTCATTAAAGTTTATATATACATTATTTTTACGCTGCTAGATTTTATTTAAAAATTATGTAATTCATTACTGAGAGGTTCATAATATATTAATTGGCAATTATAAAAATATCTTTACAGGTGTATCTGAATCTACTCAACTGTAACCTGAATTTTGAGAAAAGAAAAATAAACTAGTTCGTCATGAAAGGTCATGTCCAGTTTGTGCCCTCTGGTTTCGGGTAATGTTATGGATTGCGGGTATGTTATGGTATTTACAGTATGGGTAAAAAATAAGATTTAAATTACTATGGATTTTTTAATCTTTTTAGCTTATGGAACAATATTCTAAAAAAATAATTGTAAAAAAAAACTAAAAAACACGCTTTAATAGAAAACTAAACTAAAAAGTTGAAAATAATTTTGAAGTAATAATAGTGATTATAAAAATATAGGTAACAATCTTTACTGAACATTCATTTTTAACTACTTAGGCAATCGTTCATTGACCCACTGGACATATCCTTCAGGAGGACCACCAGAAGTGACAACTCCTCGAAAAAAGCGACCGAAACGGGGATGACATAAATTTTCAAAGTGGCCGAGCTACACTATGGAAAATTATAAAACTCTTGGATCATCATCATCTGCCTAGCCTTTTCCCAACTATGTTGGGGTCAGCCTCCAGTCTAACCGGATGCAGCAGAATACCAGTATTTAAAATGGAGCGACTGTCAATGTGACCTCCACAACCCAGTTACTGGGTAACACGATACCCCTTGGTAAGACTGGTTGTCAGACTTTCGGGCTTCTGACGACCCGTAACAACTGTCAAAGATCTACAAACAACAGACAGATATAAAACTCTTGGATATAAATACAAAAACTGTCAATCCAAAAAAATTCACCACAATAACACACAGTGCAAATCCATAAAACTGCTACAATGGTAAGCTTGAAAGCGGTCATGGTAGAGTGGCTTCAGAATAAGTGACTGATTTTGTCTTCTAATATAACCAAAAACATGTTATACCAATTAATTGAAAGAAACAAACCAGAAGCTGTATTTATAAAGCAAACCAATTAATTTATAATATTTAATAAAATACCGAGCGACTTAAAAATTCTAAATACAAGATTATTTAAAAGTAAATTGTATGATTGGCTGTCCACAAATAGTTTTTATAGTGTAAAAGAATTTTTTGACAAAAAAAAATTTAAATGACTGAAATTTTA
Organism: Tiliacea citrago; assembly: GCA_963921375.1. NCBI lineage: Eukaryota > Metazoa > Arthropoda > Insecta > Lepidoptera > Noctuidae > Tiliacea > Tiliacea citrago. The sequence goes on from OY992786.1 coordinate 27,803,168, forward strand.
AATGTATAAATTATAAATTTTAATGTATTATATAATTAAATGTACCAAATGTCATATAATAATTAATTAATTAATAATATAATGAAATGTATGCACGACAAATTTGTACGCTTATAATGTTAAGCAAAGACATGTATGCTCTGTATTTAATTTTTGTACCATCTTCTATACCATGTTTTTATGCAAATAAATTTTATTCTATTCTATTCTATTCTGCGACTGCCTCTATATCATGCGGATTTTATTCCCATCGAGTTGATATGGAGCGTCATGAAGAGACGGTTTGCACACAAAAACGTGGGCCAGAGAGACGATCAAGTCAAATCACTGGTGAAAGAATTATTGGAGTCAATAAAAACCGACGAATGAAAAATAAATGCGAACATTTGTAATAAATTAGAAGATGAGTACAGAGTAAGAGACAAAATAATTTTGATGAAGAAAGTGATCGCTTTCTGTTGTGGATTGGTAGCGACGTAATGAAAGTAATAGTTACAGTGATCACTCAAGTAATGACGAAGGAGAAAATATCACTCCATTACACCTAGCTGATCATAATTGTGTTAAATAAATGATTCATGCCTTGTATATATTTTTTGTGTCCCATAATAATGATTTCCGTAAAATATTCTGCAAGAAAGATAATATTTATTTATAAATGATGTTGTTAAATTATTTCGTAAATATTATATACCCATATAATACATATTATATTTTCACAAGTCGGTACTAGGTAAAGTTATAGTTAATAGTACTTTACTTACTAGTTCTGAGTAATTTTTTTGCAAAATTCAGTGCTACCAATCGCGGCACGCGTCAAGTTATAATGAACGCACAGCACAGAGCATAATCAGCCTATAATGTTCCCACTGCTGCAGCTGGGACACAGGCCTCCTATAATGTTCCCACTGCTGCAGCTGGGACACAGGCTTCCTATAATGTTCCCACTGCTGCAGCTGGGACACAGGCCTCCTATAATGTTCCCACTGCTGCAGCTGGGACACAGGCCTCCTATAATGTCCCCACTGCTGCAGCTGGGACACAGGCCTCCTACAGTGTTCCCACTGCTGCAGCTGGGACACAGGCCTCCTATAATGTTCCCACTGCTGCAGCTGGGACACAGGCCTCCGATAATGTTCCCACTGCTGCAGCTGGGACACAGGCCTCCTATAATGTTCCCAGTGCTGCAGCCAAGACACAGGCCTCCTATAACGTTCCCACTGCTGCAGCTGGGACACAGGCCTCCTATAATGTTCCCACTGCTGCAGCTGGGACACAGGCCTCCTATAATGTTCCCACTGCTGCAGCTGGTACACAGGCCTCCTATAATGTTCCCACTGCTGCAGCTGGGACACAGGCCTCCTATAATGTTCCCACTGCTGCAGCTGGGACACAGGCCTCCGATAATGTTCCCACTGCTGCAGCTGGGACACAGGCCTTCTATAATGTTCCCACTGCTGCAGCTGTGACACAGGCCTCCTATAATGTTCCCACTGCTGCAGCTGGGACACAGGCCTCCTATAATGTTCCCACTGCTGCAGCTGGGACACAGGCCTCCTATAATGTTCCCACTGCTGCAGCTGGTACACAGGCCTCCTATAATGTTCCCACTGCTGCAGCTGGGACACAGGCCTCCTATAATGTTCCCACTGCTGCAGCTGGGACACAGGCCTCCGATAATGTTCCCACTGCTGCAGCTGGGACACAGGCCTTCTATAATGTTCCCACTGCTGCAGCTGGGACACAGGCCTTCTATAATGTTCCCACTGCTGCAGCTGGTACACAGGCCTCCTATAATGTTCCCACTGCTGCAGCTGGGACACAGGCCTCCTATAATGTTCCCACTGCTGCAGCTGGGACACAGGCCTCCGATAATGTTCCCACTGCTGCAGCTGGGACACAGGCCTCCTATAATGTTCCCACTGCTGCAGCTGGGACACAGGCCTCCTATAATGTTCCCACTGCTGCAGCTGGGACACAGGCCTCCGATAATGTTCCCACTGCTGCAGCTGGCACACAGGCCTTCTATAATGTTCCCACTGCTGCAGCTGTGACACAGGCCTCCTATAATGTTCCCACTGCTGCAGCTGGGACACAGGCCTCCTATAATGTTCCCACTGCTGCAGCTGGGACACAGGCCTCCTATAATGTTCCCACTGCTGCAGCTGGGACACAGGCCTCCTATAATGTCCCCACTGCTGCAGCTGGGACACAGGCCTCCTATAATGTTCCCACTGCTGCAGCTGGGACACAGGCCTCCTATAATGTTCCCACTGCTGCAGCTGGGACACAGACCTCCGATAATGTTCCCACTGCTGCAGCTGGGACACAGGCCTCCCATAATGTTCCCATTGCTGCAGCTGGAACACAGGCCTCCAATAATGTTCCCACTGCTGCAGCTGGGACACAGGCCTCGTATAATGTTCCCACTGCTGCAGCTGGGACACAGGCCTCCTATAATGTTCCCACTGCTGCAGCTGAGACACAGGCCTCCTATAATGTTCCCAGTGCTGCAGCCAAGACACAGGCCTCCTATAACGTTCCCACTGCTGCAGCTGGGACACAGGCCTCCTATAATGTTCCCACTGCTGCAGCTGGGACACAGGCCTCGTATAATTTTCCCACTGCTGCAGCTGGGACACAGGCCTCCTATAATGTTCCCAGTGCTGCAGCCAAGACACAGGCCTCCTATAACGTTCCCACTGCTGCAGCTGGGACACAGGCCTCCTATAATGTTCCTACTGCTGCAGCTGGAACACAGGCCTCCTATAATGTTCCCACTGCTGCAGCTGGAACAGAGGCCTCCTCTCGGTGAGAGGAAGAGGGCTGTAAACCACCATTCGGGCCCAGTGTAGGTGGTAGATGTCTAGGACAAGCCGGTTTCTTCACGATGTTTTCCTTCACCGTTTTGAGAGCCTGCAGTGGTGATGAAATAATTTACACAAAGTAAAGCGCCTACCCCTTACAGAGAGGAGGCCTGTGTCCCAGCAGTGGGAACATTATAGGCTGCTTAAGTAAAGCGCATGTCAGGGTTCGAACCTACGACCTACAACTCGTAAGTCGCGGTCGTTACCGCTGGGCCAGCACTGCTTTCGTACAGTACATAAAATCTTGTCAGTATTACACAAATTATGCACTTGATAAACTCGTACACGTGTATTTGTTATATGTGAGTGATTTTCAACAGCTGTAGAAAATAATACTAAATGAGAATACCACAAAGGTAAGGGCTATATTATGTTGTAAAACATCGTAGGTTATTTTGGGCATAACCTGATTGTTTTTTTTTTTTTAAACACATAAAAACAGCTAAAAGGTGTTGAATATTAGATTTCCCTCAACCCTCACGGAAGTATTGATTATTATTTTGTTATCGCACTGTGTCGGGCAAATTAACAAACAAGTTAATTCGGTTCCGTTGAACACCGGTTTACGTTTCCTGAGTAAGAATTATGACAAAATGACAGTTAAAATAAACCAGCGGTTTGAACCATGTCTGTTTGGATTCGTTATGAAATAATCATTTTCATCGAAGAAACGGTCTTGTACCTTTGAATGGTTTTTCAACTAACGATACAAATAAAATGGAAACACAACTTATACTTATATTTTGCAATGGGCGTGCTAATTGTTTAGTTATATCTTTGAATGGATAGAAATTGTATGTGCTTTTTTGGTGCAAAAAATTGATGTTTACAGGTCCAGATTAGTTTAGATGTTAGGGTTCCTTTTGAATTGTCTAACACAATGTTGATTTGTTACGAGAAATGTTGATTATTTAATAATCTTTAATCATGTGTTTTCGTCATTTAATGTTTAGATTACTTTTGACATAATCCAGACACGCAGTGAATCCTCCCCCAGAAACTTAATTACCCCTTTTGCGGGTCGATTTTTTACAATTCAAACATTGGAAACGATTATATCGATTTTCGAGATAATCAAGCCACGCAGTAAAATCCTCCCCTTAAAAGTTGACTACCTATTTTCACCCTGTTAGGCGTAGAATTTCGAAAAACCCTGATACACGTTATTGTTAATTTTTGGTTTTTAGTATAAATCCTGAGTTTGGATACGAAATACTCGGGTCGTGGGGCCGGAGTGCGCGTCTCCGTTTTAAGGAATCTTCACGCCGACTGGTAGACACTTCACATGACCAGAGGGCTGGCTCGTTCTTTGGCCAAAGAATTAGCAAGGTGGCAATGCTGCCAGTCATCTGAACACGTTTTCGGATGACAGCGATGTGGACAATTATTTCGACACCTAAGTTTCCATTTGTTTATTTATTATCCGACTTCCAAAAAGGAGGAGGTTATATGTTCGGCTGTATGTTTGTTTTTTTTTTTTTTTATGTATGTTCACCGATTACTCCGTCAATTGTAGACGGATTTTGAATATTCTTTTTTAGTATAGAAGGGTATGCTCCCGAAGTGGTCCCATTGCCACCAAATCAGAATCTGATGATTCCATGGAAATCGAGGAAAATCCTCAAATTTTATAGGCATACCTATAGCGATTTGAGTATTTTTTATAGTAACTCGTGCATTTGTACTCGAAAAGCACCATTTGGTGAAGTGGAACTGGTGATGAAGACCACAGATGGCCACCGGAACTACTTAATAATAAGTATTTCACCGTTGCGATTCGATTAGGCACTTTAATATGGTTGCTATGCAATTTATGCTCGTTAAAATGCATATGGTGAAGTCACCATCAGTTCCCCTAGTTCTCACCAGGAGAACTCCTCAACAATTAACGCCCCTACATCGGGAAAAGCAATATATTGTAAAAGGTGATGAGCATTCGACATTAGGCTATTGTAAATTAGATAAATTACAAACTGACCCACTAAAAAGTGAAAAATAAAAACTTTTTACAAAAAAAAACAACCGACTTCCAAAAAATTAAGTTTATAATTAGGCAAAAAACTAAAATACAGATCCAAAGACACCGACTTCCGAAATTAAAGTTATTTTTCACTTTGTAGTGTTTTTTTTTGGAAGTCGGTTGTTTTTTTTTTGTAAAAAGTTTTTTTTATTTGTATTGTTAGTTGGATAATTATTTAATTTAGTACCTACTTAGTCTAAAGTGTAGTCGTTACTTAGGTTATACATTGTCTATAAGCATTTTAGTGTATATGAAATGAAGCATTTTACATTTTACCTTCTCCTTCTCAAGAACACTTGCAACTGTACTGTCTTTATAAATATCAATTGTCATTCCCAAAAATCCATATATTAAAAAAACCTTGAATGAACACTACCTACAATAAATTCCCATCCAATCCGTCCGTCTCTATTGAACAGCCGTCACGCCGGTGCAGGTGGCGCGCTCTCGTGCCGCACGTCGATTACTTGTGTCGAGAAGTGATTCCATCAAAGCTCCTCCGCCAATTACACACGGAAATCAGAGCGCGACAACTGATCAGCTGGAGCTCTGCTGCAGTTGGGGTTAACAGTTAAAGAATTGCTTCTTGGATTTGTTTCGGGACGATGGATGATGTTGTGTTTCTGTAATGGTACAGTGGACGGGTATTGCTGTTTCTAATGGAAATGATAGCTGTACCGTGATACCTACTTTTTGGTTGATTAATGGGCTAACAGTTTATAACAGATCATCTTTGCCATCGTAATCGTGTCAAATGGTCTAACAAATATGGCCCAATATAACCAAATTAAACTTAAACACACATGGATTCACCTCATTTTAAAACAGTAGAACTTTACTGTTTGTTGTAAATGAACACAAAATTTTAACAAAGCGGTATCCGCTTCAGCCTCGTGTTGAGGGCACGTTTGGCGGTCAACTATGTCTACAGCCCCGGGCATGTTATTTATATCAGATAAACAATTAAAGGTTTCAAACAAGTTCCTTATCAAAGGTTTGTTATTATACTTTAGTACAAAAGTAATAAAAAAAGAAGAAAAAAATTACCGTTGTGATTAATTCAAAACGTAAGATTCAAGAAAGAAAAAAAAAACATATTTTTGAAATGTTATCATACTGTTTCAGTACTTAATATTCGTCGACGCATCGACGAATATTAAGCACTCGGTGTGCGGTTTGAACCAGTGAGTGGCACAAATAATTACGAATTCATTTTAAATGAATATCAACCGCAAATAATGATACATTTGTGTTTATTCATACAGGCTCGTAGGTTTCGACTTTTGTACAAACTATGTAAATGTATGAATCCGTCTTGTCCTCATTTACATTGCTAATGCGGTCATAAGGCTCGGACGCGGTCCGGTGACGGTGAAACAATGCCCGTTTCCGGATAAACTCATCATTTCGGGTATAAATTGTAATGTCCTGTAAGGTTGATTCATTACGAACGCACCGAGCGCTGTCATGCACTTGAATTCATATTTATGATTATTGGGAGCAAGCGTGGCATATTACAATGCACGGCGTAGCACGAGCGTAGCCATTACGTAGCAGCGTAGCTCGTAGCACAGTTCACAGCTACAAGTTCCGTAGGCGTTACAAATGGCGTAGCACGTAGAGTTTCTCGTACGTCTACTACAAAATGTAGCTTGATTTAGTTTTTTGTATTGCTTCGTAGCACCGAGTTCAGGCATTGTGTCGGTTCTGTGATTGGATTCTGAAGCCTTGTGGAGTACAATGGCTTTTGTAGTAATATTTGTACTCTTAATTTATTAGTGGAAACTCTTTGAAAATGATTGGGTTGAGTAGTTTTGTTAGCATTCTTTGGAACAAATGTATTGGTGACTAACCTTCCTAGTTTATAGTGATGGCGCTCTATTTTTATAAGTGCTAGCTCGGGGCTATCTTCATACATTTGCGGAGCTAACTCGCCTCAATAAAGGTCATCGCTTGGTCGTACATCAGGTAGATAAAAAAAGGATGGAAGCTTTTTCATTTTCTTAATCTTGATAAAAACTTGTCAGTATTATTAATAGTCATTATTCGTAAGAATTATACTCCCTTTTAAAAATATGTCCAGGCGTCGAGAATTACATGGGGCTTTTTCTTGTAAATTTATTCCATCAACTCGGACGTTTTAATAAAATAACTTAAGCAACAAAAACTGCATATTAAAATTTGTTACGTTTATTTTTACGCAATTATTTGAAATAACAGCGGACTCTATTATTGTTAATTTTTTAAGTAACACAATACCGTAGATTATACAATGCTTTTAGTAAATAATAAATTAATTGTAAGAAGGCGCAACACACCTACAGTATTATTTTAGAATTTTCTACAGTGAATCGTTAATGCAAACTCTGAAGGAGAAGAGAATGGGTTAGCACCATAGGAGCTGTTAGACTTGGGGTAATGCTGTCAGGATTTTTTAAATACTTTAAAAAATCCTGACAGCATAACCTAAGCATAACCTTGGCCCAACCTGGAAATCGAACACTCACGATCACAGCAGCTACGGTGTCGTCCACTAGACCAACGAGCCAGTTTAAAAAACCCTTAAATTACAACAAAAATAATCGGACGCAAGCTCCAAAATCCATTCGGACTTCATCCATCCGGATAGGCCGTGACGTCATCGATACAGTATTTAGAGACAAGTCGTCATATCACAGAGCCTCGCCATGTTATTTAGGTTGTAGCTAGAATAGGCTTATACTCGTATTTGGAAGTTTCTTAAGGGATTGAGGGTATTTTTGTGGTATAGCAATTTTATTCTAGGTGCATCGTCTTCACATATAATTATATAATTGATGTACCATTACCAAATATTGTAAAACATTTTAAAAGAGTAACGGTGGAGTTTCTTGCCCATTCTTCTCCATACGAAGCTACCTTTTGGAAGGGGCGACTAGAATCAATTCTATTTTATTTGTAAATTTTGACGTTCAAAAGTGCCATTTATGTGCCTATTTGAAATAAATAATTTGACTTTGACTTTGACTTTTTATTTGAAGCTGTATGACCGTAATAAATTGTATTTTTTTCCAAGTAAAATTTTGTCGTATTTTTTCTTCACACCGGGCAAATTCACTGTTATATTGTTTACCCCTCAATGAGTTACGTGAACTACTGGAACTTACTACGAGTACATCACGTCAGCTTGCTGCTTTAGCGATAGAATGTCGATACAACCTATGTTTTAAAATTCTCATAATCTCAATTACTTCAAAATCAAAGAATAATACCGTTGTGTGCAAAACGGTTCAAAACTGAACTCTTTTCAGAGATTAGAAGTGTTATCCCCACAGCTCGAAGTTCAAGTGTGTTTCTGTTTAACTCAAATAAAAAATATTTCAATATTAAAATGGTTCTTTTTATTACGAGACGAAATGGAAAAGAGTGTAATGTTTAAGGGAGGATATTCTTTATTGGGGAAAACTAATTAATAAGCCCAACTCAAGAGCATTGAATTAATTAAACGGATGATTTATCAGTGGATTGGCCTGTGTATTTTGACAGGCAGCACAGTAAAAACAACGGCTGTCTAAAACTAAAAAGAAAGCTATTACATTTTTGTCCACATTAGAGTTTGTGACGACTACTTGTGTGTGCACAGTACTTTTGGGCCACCTTGGTCATCTAAGGTTACTCGTATGAATCAACTTCATAAGTTATATTATACCTACCTATCTTGAAAATATAATAAATATCTTACCTACTTTGTTTCATGCAATTAATAGAGAGTCAATCTTTCATATATACTCGGTAAACATTGAAGAATCTCTCAAAACTAATTCCTAGAATGAGAAGTTTCCTCGTAACAATCCTTGTTTGTCGTCCTTCCTTACATGATCAACTATTACATCTCATAATGTAACAATAACCTTATATAACAATATATTCATCATCAGAGGCTTTCATAACCTCATATTATTAATAATAATAAAAGGGACATAAATCCCTTTCATAAAGGAACAGAGTAATAAAATATATGAACAAAAACATTTTGATACGACAGCAACGAATTTGAAACTCGATTTTATATGACATAATTGACAATACCTGTTCGCATCAAATGCATTAGGGAAATGTGATGCCATCATAAACATATGGGAAATGTGTTGCCATCATAAACACGTGGGATAAAAGCTTCTAAGTATTGGTGTTGCCATCACGTGGGTCGGGTAAACGGTCGACTTTTGAATGTGATAAAAATTACAGTAAGTGTTTAAAAATGTTGGATGTTACAGAATCAGCCTGTTTAATTTGTTTACCTACTTAATTATGGGACAACTAAAAATATACTTATATCAGAAGTTGAGATATTAATCATTTTTAAAATTCGTAAAGACATAAAATAGTTAATCGAATAGACAATAGCCATGGAACAAGTCGAAAACAGCCCAACTGCTAGGACGTCTGCATCGTTAGTGCGACTTTAAAGGGGGGCCAACCGTTAAACGCGAAAACTTTTAACGAGAAGGTTACTTTAGAGGAAAGGTTGATTTCATATGTGTGTAATAAGCAAAAAAATACACCGTTACACCTTAATTGCCGGCAAATATAACTCACTGGATCGACACTACACATATAACTCACTGGATCGACACAACAAATACAACTCACTGGATCGACACAACACATATAACTCACTGGATCGACACAATAAATACAACTCACTGGATCGACACAACAAATACAACTCACTGGATTGACACAACAAATATAACTCACTGGATCGACACAACAAATACAACTCACTGGATCGACACAACAAATACAACTCACTGGATCGACACAACAAATACAACTCACTGGATCGACACAACAAATACAACTCACTGGATCGACACAACAAATACAACTCACTGGATCGACACAACAAATATAACTCACTGGATCGACACAACAAATACAACTCACTGGATCGACACAACAAATACAACTCACTGGATCGACACAACAAATACAACTCACTGGATCGACACAACAAATACAACTCACTGGATCGACACAACAAATACAACTCACTGGATCGACACAACAAATACAACTCACTGGATCGACACAACAAATACAACTCACTGGATCGACACAACAAATACAACTCACTGGATCGACACAACAAATACAACTCACTGGATCGACACAACAAATACAACTTACTGGATCGACACAACAAAGACAACTCACTGGATCGACACAACAAATATAACTCACTGGATCGACACAACACATATAACTCACTGGATCGACACAACAAATACAACTCACTGGATCGACACAACAAATACAACTCACTGGATCGACACAACAAATATAACTCACTGGATCGACACAACAAATACAACTCACTGGATCGACACAACAAATACAACTCACTGGATCGACACAACAAATACAACTCACTGGATCGACACAACAAATACAACTCACTGGATCGACACAACAAATACAACTCACTGGATCGACACAACAAATACAACTCACTGGATCGACACAACAAATACAACTCACTGGATCGACACAACAAATACAACTCACTGGATCGACACAACAAATACAACTCACTGGATCGACACAACAAATACAACTTACTGGATCGACACAACAAAGACAACTCACTGGATCGACACAACAAATATAACTCACTGGATCGACACAACAAATATAACTCACTGGATCGACACAACAAATACAACTCACTGGATCGACACAACAAATACAACTCACTGGATCGACACAATTTTCTCATGGACGAGGTCTCTGTCAGGCTCTTACTGACTAAAAACTACCCCGGTGTTCCCTTCGCAGACATGCACCGGGGATCATGGGATCATGTGCGACTTCCGCCCGGCTTGTGCTACCTAAAGTTGGGGGGGGGGGGGAGCGTTTGACTCCCCCCCCCCGCGACTTCTAAAAGGGGCGCGCGTGGAACACTACGCGCCACCACCTCGGGTCTTGTATGATAGGGGGCGGAATCCACCGTCCCTGGACCCATTTAGGGAGGCTGGAAGAGGGCATTACCTGCTCTCTGCCGACGCCCGGTGCGCCTGCTGCGGGCCGGGTGAGTGGAAGAGATCTCCCGCTCTCTTTATATACCACCGATATAGATACCACCGCGGCCCAGGACTCCTCGCTGCCGACCTTTGATTCGACCACGGCCGGCAGCGCGGGTCGCTGCCTACTACTGAGATGAGAGCACGGCGCGGCTCCTTCCAAGCAGCACACTCTGCTGTTCCCTACTCGTTGCCTACCCCAACTAGTATCAATCTTAATTACAGCACAACATTAAGTATCCTACTTACTTCCCTTATGCCAATCATGGTAGGCTCCACTTTGTAGAGCGAGCTGTAATATGATTATTTTTGTACACGATTGATGTGGCTTTTGGAAGGTTAAGATTTATTAATATGGAAAAGCTATAATTATGTATGTTTGCCAATTTTTTGTTTGCAGTATCGTTCATAGTTATTCGTATGCTAAATGTTCGATACAGTGTTTGTTGGTAATTATTACTATAAGATTTATGCGGTTGGTTGTACTCAAAGAAATCTGTTACTAGTCATATGTATACCCAAGCACTATCTTAACTCTACACGGCTTTTTACAGTTTTCATTTTATTTTTTCTTAGAAAGTATGTTTATTTTGACTACCCTTGTTATAAATAATTTCACTACTACACATATACTCACTTTAACGTATACTTATTCATACACAACAACCGAGATCTACTCACAAACATACACTCTCACATACATAAAAACCTCACAACAAGCATAATATGATACTCCGCGGTTATCAATAATATTATGTTGCCGGCTGTATGTATTCATCTATTGCACTCAAATATGTTTCGAAGTTCACCCTCGGACCTGTCAATCTTTTTAATGGATAGTTTGCGTCATGCACTAAACCATACACAAGTAGACATTTTTAATATCGCTCGGGCTCTTTACTGTGATATTAAAGATTTGTCTAAACACATACAAGTTCAAAAAAATTACTGCAAAATATTCTGCCAAAATATACCAAGCGTTTATAGTAACTTAGATGATCTCCGACTGACTCTGTCTTGTCTAAAATTCGAGCTAGACTTCTCATTCTAACTCAATTCTGTTAAACCTGTACCTACTATTCCGAATTTCTCAGCGTTCCAAATAACAAATCACATAAATAAAAACGACGGAGTAGTTGTGTACGTTACTAATAATATTGCAGTAAATGTCAGGGAAATTAAATTGACTCATGCCTCTGCTTTAGACATTAAAGTTAATAATAAAAATATAATACTAGGGGTATATCGATCCCCTTCAAATGCCAACGCAGACATGACACAACGACACATAATTGAACTCTATAAAATCTTGTAACTACATTACGCGACCTGGGGATATAAATCTTACACCAAATCTATCTGATTACAACACTAGACAAAACTATTCTGCAATGTTAACTATGCATGGACTGTTGGCATGACACACTTAATCTACTAATTAAACAATTTTCTCGACCATTTTATGATAAAGCTAAAAGAAAAATTGTCTGCTCAAATTGCTGTCTTAAATACATCTGTTCTGTTTCTGTCCATCTATTATTCTAACCTATCTAAAACAAAGCTAAATAATAAGATTCAGAAGACAAAAATAAGTACCGACTTCTATATGGCACTTAAATCTTTAGTAGGCAAAAATCTTCGCGAACTCATATTTTATAATAACCTTGAGATTGTGGCAGAACTTTTGATTTAAAAAAATTCTTAATCTTTACAAGAAAATACTAATACAACTACTTTACCTAAAATTAACTTTTTTTCTCAAATTAGCTAAGCGTCCTCCCAATTATTGTTTACCTGGCGAACTCGTGCTTAATTCAGGTTATTTGTTGCGTTTTGTTTGTGCAGAATAAACAATTTTTCTTCTTTTTTTTTTCTTTTCTTTAGTAAAGGTATCGTCCTTAAACTCTTATAAAAATCTTCTATTACGCCAGTGTATAAGAATGGACCGAAAGATGATGTTAGTAACTTCAGGCCTATATCAGTATTATTTAAATATTGGAGAAACTTTTAAACAAACGATTAATAGACTTCCTTAATAAGTAAGGAATATTATCTAATGCACAGTATTGATTTAGACAGGGCAAATCGACTGATGATGCAGTAACAGCTATAACATCTTTCATTCAGTAATGAAAGATGTTATAGCTGTTACTGACATTTCTTTCCACGATCAAGGTAGGATCAGTATCCTACCTTGATCGTGGAAAGAAATGTCTCTTAGTTTTTCTCGATTTAAAAAAGGTTTTTGAAACAGTGTCTGTTCCCATTCTTGTACGCAAATTAGAATACATAGGATAGAATAAGAGGCACACCTCTGGAATTATTCAAAAGTTATCTTTCACACCGAACGCAAAAGGTTAAAATTGGATAATATACAACTCAAATATCATATTTGGTGTACGACAGGGGATTATTCTCGGGCCCACATTGTTTATAATTTATTTATTTATTTATTTATTAAAACTTTATGCACAAGTAAAAAGTACACTGTACAAAGGCGGACTTAATGCCTGAGGCATTTTCTACCAGTCAACCTTAGGGTGATTAATTACAACTTAATTTACATCAACGACCTTATTTAATTTTTTACATACCTATTTCCTTGACATAATCTTTTCACTATTTGATATTATACAATACCTATAATTTTAATTTCAACATGGTGTTACTTTTATTATTTTTTAAACTTTTTTTTTAATATTTTGCGAATGTGAAAACGTTGTAAACGGCTTAATAGACTGTAGATTTGAAGACCATTTTCTATTTTGTTAAGTACCGTATTTTTTCACGGGCCTACACTGTCCTCTCATACCGTAACACTGTAATTTGAAAACATTGAAAAAGCCAATTATTTTTAAAATAGTAACCGTGGAGGTTCCTGCCGGATCTTCTCCATAGGAAACGACCAATTGGAACCGTGCACCTAGCTTGTGATGTTTCTTAAGTGCCCATGTAGCTTTATGGGAAATAAAATAATTTGATTTTGATTTTATTTTGAGTGTAAAGATACACGAATGTCACAATATCCAAGAAACTAATTGCGCTCGTCCGACTATTGAGAAGGTTGAAAAAACGAAATACATGGGTATTGTACTCGATCAGCGACAGTTAGTGAACGTCTTAGAAAATTGATTTGGATTTTAAAATTACTAAGGCATGTTGCGTCAGCAAAGCTGATTCAGCAAATATACACTGCACTAGCCTAATCCGTTCTAACCTATTGAATTCCTATCTGGTGGGGTGCTTCCAACCTAAGCTAAGTTCTTAGACGGCAAAAGATAACAGCGTGCTCTTCTCAAAACTATATACTTTAAATCGTACCGTTTTTCAACACACCAGCTTTACAAACTATGTGACCTAACTGTAAGAAAGTTATATATTCTGATTTCTACCTTAGAAATGCATAATGCAACCGAATTTGACGCTAGTACTCTCAGAAAAAAGAAGAAATCACGCTCGTATAGCTGGGGTTAGAATTCGTACTGTGTTCGCAAGGCGCCAATACGTTGCCCAAACTACTCTTCTTTATAACACCTTAAGCAAAAAAAAACCTATTTACCATGAACCACATTAAGCATGTCGAAAAACCCTGTCTGCTTGGCTAAAGACCCTTGCTTACGAAAAAACTGAGGCACTTGTGAATCCGGTTATTTAATAATAGTATAAAAAACTTACCTTATACACGGAATTAATGATAACGTGGACTAATAATTAATATACAAGTGTCTACCACATACTTCACACTGCATAATTTGGTTTTGGTTTATTTCTCTCTTACTCGCTCAACACACACACTAAAATGCACCCTCCCACACACCCCCCCACACATCCCACACACGCACGCACACACAAAAACTACAATCAATTAGGTATCTGAGATCACGAATTCAAGTACTTACCCAACTAATATTATGAATTCTGTTATTAACAGGCTTTGTATGTTATACACATATATATGGAATAAGGAGGGTTTCTGCTACAGGTATCTCTTACTGGTTCGGTAAAATTATGTTCCCATCTCTTTTTTTTTTTTTTTTTTTGGGTGGGAAATTATCAAATAACTTCTCCCGCTCTCTGGGCGGAGCGGGAGGGCGTGTCAGACTTTTACTGACTAAAACCCACCCGTGTTCCTTCCGTTGCCTGTGTGCCAGGGCCACGATATCCCTTTCGGACAAACTCGCAACCCCGGCAGGCATTGGTCCTAACGAACCCCGTCAGTTTGTGCTGACATCTCTTTGAGGCGCGCGTGGAACACAACGCGCCGTCGACCCGGGCCTGGTCCTTATCGGACGGCGAGCTACCCATCGCTCACCATCCGCAGGCCCGCGCCTACGGTGGCCGGAAATCGGCTTGCGACTCCCGACGCCCGGGGCGTCTCCTGCGGCGACTAAGGGCGCGAGGGCGCGAACCTTGTCTCACCCTCACGCGTTCCGCCTCCTCCTTCGCTAGCATAACTGCTTCGCAGAAGGAGGTGACGGCCTCCCATGCACTCTCGCTCCGAACCATGGCCTGAACCAGGGCCGGACGCGAGAGATCGCCGCCGCCGATCGCCTCCGTGAGGACACGGCGGTGCTCCGCCCAAGCTGGGCAGCTGAACAAGCTGGACAAGCTGAACAGCTGGACAAGCTGGGCAGACAGTGCATATTCGTGTATCATGACTCATAATTATGTTTGAACAAATAAATTTATCTTTAAAAGAAGGCCTCTAGGACTTATTTGTTAAAACCAGTTGATTATGAAATAAACTAAGAGCCTCGAGCAACACCTAAGGAGGCTCTCGTTGGGCAGCTGGATTAAGGGCCTGATTCAGAGAGCGGTACTTCTGGACGCGGCTCGCATTGTTAGAAGGTTCCTCTCTCTGGAGCCCTGACCCCGGTAGATTGGACCCTGTTCCCGATACCGGCGGGCTACTATTTTTTTATATTTCTTTTATTATCTAATATTTAAAAATATAATCAATATGTTGTTTATGAAATAAACTTATTATTATTATTAAAATTATTGTTATTATCGTCTTTGCATAAAGGCTTCCATGTTTTCATGAGAACAAAATGGCAATTTAACTATTTTTTTTATGATTGTTACCAATCCAAGGTGTATCTAAGTATTCTAAGTAAAAAACTTGCCCGAACACGTCGCACCTGAAACCCACCACACAAAGTTATTATAACTACAAGACACATTTTCACGAAAATGAAGCCAGGATTTTCCGAAATCTCGGCAGCTCAACTCTGCGGAACACAGAATTCGTCGGGAAAACTGAGCCGATTACATCGTATAGGAGCTCCGTGAAATACGATATTTTATACAAACTAGTTTGCATATAGCAGCCTGCAGTATACTTGCAACTTCATTACGCCCAAGTCTGCAATGCACATCAATAAGGCCTCTCACACCGGCCGCTGACGTCACTAAATTATGCTGAGGTGTCTCACACGAGTGGGCCGCGCGGTTTACTTGACAGTTATACGTTTTCTCGTGCACTATATTTGCGGGCCGCAAATAGGTGAACCGTTTTAGATGTAAAATTCTTTTTCTACTGCATAGTTGGCTGGAACCTAAAATTCAGGTTACATATTTGTGGATTGACTTGACGTAAACTGCAAGAATTGTGCTGTTAGACATAAACTTTTTAAGTTTGCAGGCAATAATATTATGTAAAATAAAATTAGATAAACGTAACGCATGATGGATGAGTCTATGCATAACACAATTTTAATTACTTCAAAATCAGCGGGTATTTAGAATATTACAATCGTTTAAACAACATTGTAAAGACATGCTCCGAAACTAAATTTTTGGTAAACTTAATCCATCAAATATTTCGCCCAGAAACTTTGCAATATCTCAACGAAGTAAAAATAGAATGTTTCACAAAAACTTTGAAGTTTTCACATCGTCAATCTGGGCAGTATGCGTCATTATATTCTATTCAAAAAAACTTTTTTCACCTGACACCAAAATGCGCGTATTTCCTGTCGTGTCAAAAATGCCTGGAATATGTATCAATGGTTGCAGAATCGCGCTGATTTTTAGCGACGTGATGTGTCGTGTGAAGTCGGCACATTGATCGTCACTCGGATTTATCTGATGACGGGGCGATTAGATTGTGCCTATGAATATGTCATATTGACGTTTTTTTTTTATTTTAACAATGTAACTTTAAAATATTCTGTTACAAAATATTTATGATTACACTGTGATTTCAACTAAACAAAGCCTGTCATCCAAAAACAAAACAATTTACAATTCAAGCTAAATTCTGACAGGGACGACTTCATTTCTCAGTGTGATGTCATATCTTATGATCGCAGCGCCCATGAGAGAACGCTCGTGCGAGAAAAATATTAAGTATATCTCACATGAGTGACGCGGCGACGTGCGACGTGCCGCGACGTCACGTGACGTAACGCGACGCTGACGTGACGTCAGCTCACGTTAGCGCGGTGTTTCGCTTTTGGCGCAAATAATTAATGTCGTATACATTTGATGACACGTTAAACGTCTTATTAAATTATTTTTATACTTTAGTTGTTTCATTTGGGCAATAACGTTTTATATGGACATCGATTTATCTTCTGTCTATCTTTTAGGAATTGAGCACTCAGACAGCGCAATTATTTGAACGCAGTGCGTCGAAGCACGTAATAACAAACGCTCTATCTTCATAATAATAACATTTACTCTTTCATCGGGCCCCAAGAGATTGACTTTGATCCTAACGCAGACATCATAAAAATAGATAGATCATAATATTTTTTTACGAAATGAACTCTAGATATTTGCTTCGGCACTTCGCTGAAAGGTCACAAGTTTCAAGTACCTACTAAAGTACACATTACTTTTTGTACGTCGTAAATACGGACTTATCCCATGTCGTATTGTTTCCTTTATAACATAAAGGAGCAAAATGTAACGTTGTAATATTAAGAGGCAGCTAACGAGTGGATGACAAAGCTAAGGAACTCCTTATGCAAAGTTTTAGAGTCGCCGGGAACGAGACGAGTGCGATACTTGGTTAACGTTATTACACTGACACTGGGGCCCTAACGACCTGTCGCATGATACCACGGCGGAATTAATGAGCGATCTGCGATTAGAAACATCGAATTTTTCAAAGAAATTTTTTTTTAATCTCATTCGTTGACACGTAGGTTTCTGATTCAAACATAATGCAGTCTCTGAACTTTATATTTTCTATCAGCTCCTGGCGTTGGTTGATCGAAATAGGAAGTTATTTTGTAAGTTGACATGAGGTCTGAGAAGAGATTGAACCGAATAGTTCTCAGAATCAGGCGTGTGCTTCTCAGAAAATTCATCAAGTAGGTAATGGCGTTTCAATAATGAGATAAGTCCAAAAACTTATGAAACCCCGACGAGGACTTTTATGAATAGCATAAATCCATCTTTATTGGTAACAATTTGGCATATTTCGCTCTACAGATTTGATCTCCACTTTGATAGAAAAATCTTTTTTCCCAGTTTGGAGAGCATGGCGCACAGCGCAATCTGCTTGATTACCTGTGTATCGTCCGTAGTTTTGTAAAGCTTACGAATCAGATAAACCAACGAACATTTTGACATGAAGCAACAAAAACCGTTTTTGTGTACACATCATGTTAAATTTTTATTTATCTCTTCTAGATAATTGTCTTTTATACAAAGCATTTTTGGTTGTTTTAAAATTCAAAATAAAGCATAGTATTCGCGTTAAAATATTGTTTTATAGACTGAAAATCCCAGTCAGTGTTTTGATACCGTTTTTGGGTACAAATATCTTTTTAATCTAATCTTTAACTCGCTGCCCACACCCTGTCTAAGTGAAAATAGCGATATCTTTCAACATTATAACGTGTAACAGTATACAAAAAATGAAGAAAAACATAAATGCAACTCTTTACAATGTTAATTACAGTGAACATTTTGACATAATTATAGTAAGTAGACGTCGATTTGCACTCGTTGTAGGTACTTGGCGTGACTCTACTCCTACAACAAGTATATTTGGCTTCGTAGGAAAGATTAACAAGAAGGCTGGTAATTTACTTAATATTGTTACTGTTGTTTAGAAGAGAACTTACAATAATTAAGCAACGCATCGCCCTTGATCTTCTGTGCCTACCCCTTTGTGTCTGGTTCTCGTATAATTAAGCCTATTTTAGAGTACATGAGCGTATTCCATGTCTTCTCGCAGTTATTCATTACAACAGACAGCTAATGTAAATTAATGAGACGTGGAGGTACTCACTGTTGTAATGACGTAGAGGCAGCGACTTGGTTGACGGGGAAGAGGGAAGTTATGTATGATATGAGGATATTCTTCCTGCTTGGGTTTAATTAGGCATTCAGGAACGCGCAACAAATGCACACTGCTAGTATAGTGACCGTTACTTCACATAAAACTATTTTCTTTGATTTAAATGCCAAAGATGACCTTACGAATTATTTATAAATTTTTAGGATAGCAAATTTTTTCAACGAATTACCGACAACTACATAGACATCAAACATTTATAGAACCGACAAACTGCCAGAACTAAAACATCACGTAACACATTGTTCACTAAAAATAGCTCCACACAAAAATGTTATATCTGTAGCCAAGTGAACTGCATCCGAGACATTACCACGCCGCGTCGCGCCGCGGCTTGCGCCGGTCCCGCGTCGCGCGGTCGCGTCTCGGATGTCACTCTCTGCACTTTGTTCCGTCATCCCAGAATACTCTAGCGATAGGTAGTTTTAGTAGCTGTTTGCCCACCTTTGGGTCGTATTCTCTGTTGGATACGATTTTTGAAGCTGTGGAATGTTTTGTGGAAACGTGTGTTTGAGGATTTATTGTGCTCCAAAGGCAAAAACAGAATACTGTAGGAGTATTAGTATCTGTTAGCCTACCTTTGGGCATTATATTCTTTGTTGGATTTGATTTTTGATGGGGAATGTGTGGGTAGGATTATAGATTTTATTTTGATCCAAAGCCGAACTACCTATATAAAAAAGTGTTATGAATCATGCTTTACGGCCTGGCCACGGGAACGGACGACGCGAACAGCACGGTGGTGCGGCGGGCGGGGCAGCTATCCATACGGCACAGCTTGCAGGCCACGGGCAGTACCGTTCGCCGCCGCGACCACTATACACCCAGAGCGAAATGTCTATTATCAAAGTTATCTCGATATTGCTTGGAAAGTAGTAGTTGTTTCGTTCAAGACTTATTATTTGGAAGAGAACAAAAAATGCGATTACAAACTTACATTTGCAGTTGGAAAATTGACCGTGGCGAATATCAATGTATGGGAGAACATGTTTTTCAACTACAATGTTTGTTTTTGGAATAAATAAAATTCATCCCATTAACTACGGAACCCTTCATTGTGCGTGGTCCGACTCGCTTATGGCCGGTTTTTAAACACATAGCTAAATGTTTGATGGCTATGAAATTAAGAGGTTTATGAAAAGCGCAGATACTATCAGCGAGTTTAGCAGATTAATTAAGAACCTTTTCTAGTACTTCAATGAAGACTCCATTTAGTATGATTTTGTTTTCATGAGCATTTTCTTAATTTTGATATTAGTCCAACTACATATAAAAATCGACCAAATAATAATTACTTACATATATACCTTATCTTACCTACATAACACCCTACGATGACTTATCATCACCTAAGAATGTGTTGTAAAACTCTGGCGAACCCTTTAAGGAGGTCATACTGTTGCGCTAATTGGGAAATGCCTGCAAATTGAAAAGCCTCACTCAACCCGTTTTCTAATGAAAGCTTCCCCTAAAACGTGTACAGAAACTGTCAAAATATACCTCACATAGTACTTATTGCGTCTAGTTAGTCTTAATTGCGTAATTTATTAATTTACGAAGCTTACACGATCTAAGATTTTCTTAATAATTAGTACCTACTACAATCTGTAACCATACACCTAATTCTTATTTTGTAAGATTTGATTCATACGTACATAATCTGCCTATAATATTCCCACCGCTGGGACACAGGCCTCCTCTTTCTGTGAGAGGGAGTGGGCCGTAATCCACCACGCGGGCCCGGTGCGGGTTGGTGGATGTCACATGTCTTCGAGTTTTAAGTTCTAGGACATGCCGGTTTCCTCACGATGTTTTCCTTCACCGTTTCGAGAGCAGTGGTGATGAAATAATTTACACAAAGTAAAGCGCCTGTCTGGGTTTGAACCTACGACCTACTAGGTACGAGTACTTGTAAGTCAAGGCCGTTAACCACTGGGCCACCACTGCTTTATACGTGATACCTATGATTTTTTTTATTAGGACATAATGGATCTGCAATTTACCTAACATCTGTCTGTATAACCTATGCCCACAATAAAAAGATTTTATTTGATTTATATTTAAATGAAAGTACCAGGCGTTCATAAATCCGTGGCAGGTTAACTAACATCCCGTGTTCCGAGTGGTCGCGATCCGTACAAAGCTGGCCAATTACCGCGCCCAGCAAATTGCGTCCTTATACGTCCCGGGTTCGAATCCTGTGCGACGACGTGTGAATGACGACACTTGCTATGTAATTATGCACTCGCCTCTAGTACATGATTGCGTTGGATTTAGTAACGCGATTTAGTTTTAAGATTAGTAAAGAGGTTCAAAATGTTGAAGAACACTTTTTGTTCTCTTGAGACAAGCTCCACAGTTTTACTCTTTTTCAATTGGAAACCAACAGAATTTTTCCACAGCGTAATAATATTTCATTTTTATAAAGAAGGTAAAAAACTATGATGAGTCTTTTCGTTCAAGTCGTGTAATGCTATTTAAATTTATCAGACTGCCGTATTGATCAAGCAACCATTATCTTTTTGTAGAAAAATAACCTACCTCACTAATTACAACAAAAGCCAAACAAAATATACCCGACTACTCAACTTTAATACCTGTTCATGTTCACGCCCAAACAACTAGAGTGCTACTAAAGCTTACCTTTACCTATTAAAACAAAACAAATGATTAGTATTAACTCTAAGTACGCACTTAGTGTTAACTAGAATACTCGTATGACACAGTTATAAGCCAGACAACACTCCTACAAATGGTCCTAAATAACACCTAACTAATCTAGGTCCTTAGGTATCACTTAGGGCAGTGATACCCAAGTTGTGGCCTCGAGGGCTCTCTGCGGCCCACTGGGCTTTTCTGACGCCTGAAACAGGGTAATTAATACCAGTGTAGCTTAAAATTATTGTCGTAGTACTTGTATCGTATTGAGCCGCAATTTACGAGAGGCCTATGTACTAATTGTTTACTGAGAAAGACTGAGTACAGATGGTAGATAGGTAGGTAGAGGTACACGTATTTATTACGTCCTGTGTATTAAATTAGTAAGAATAAATGCACGAAGCAAAAAAATATTTAAGGATTTTTTTATGATTTCAGTCTGTCAGAATGAATTACTGATGCCTTTGGATATCCTTACAGCTTTAAATTGACCCGCAGACTACAAAATATTACTTTGTTTCGGCCGTACCGATTATCTGGGTAGGCGGTTCTGTTGTGCACAACAAATTAAAACTTTCAAGTATAGCATATAGGTAATCCAGATGCAATCTCTTAGCCACCTTTTGCGACACTTACGCGGTCTGGTATATCGTTTCACAAAACACGTTAAACTCGCATGTGGTCGACGAAAAAAGGTTGAGTAACTCTGTTTAGCCATTTCAGACACAAAGTATCCCTTGTAGACACATTATGATCTTTGTGTGTGTGTGTCAGTGTGCTCATTACGTTACCGCTAATGACACGATGTAATGAGGGGCGCGAAAGTATCAAGTTTAGAGTGATGTGTTGCGGCCAGATCCCGGCTTTGTGAGAGTTTACTGTTATGAATTAGTGTGGTTTGAGTGATTTTTAGGTTATTTAGACACATTTGAGGAGCAAAATTGTGTTATCGTTTATGTAAAAATTAACCACATAGGTTCATTTTATAAATAGTCAGTGCTTGATATAAAAGCTCTGTGCAATGGCTGCGTGATTGGTTTCTGCATTTCGGATAGTGGTTTTAATTTTCATAACGAAATGTATGGCCTATACATATAGATACACTTACAGGAGAAATTTGCAGTGTGGACAAAAGTAAAAAAGTGTCTACTTTTTAATTTCGGCATGGGAGTCTACAGGAGTCTTCCCTTAAACTCCCATGCCGAAATTTCCATGCAGTATTTTCCCTAATTTCGATACACTACCCACTCAAGCGAAACTGAAAAGAAGTATTAAAAAAATAAACAGAATCTTATTGCAGAAGCAAATTGCATTAATAGCCTTTGTACGTCCATGCAGAACAAACAACGCACAGAACTTTTGAGTGCGCAAAATAAATACAGGCAAATTTATACTTTCTGCTCTGTATAAAATGACCGGAGCGAGTCAAATAATTGCTTAGCTCAATTTTAAAGGCTGGTGCTGCCCATTGGCCCGTAGTAACATCACTAGTTAAAGCTGGACATTCATTGGGCGACACTGCAGCGTCTGTCGTGCTATTTTGTGCAAAATGTCGGATGAGAAGTCCAGTGTAGTGAATGATCAAGGATTGCGGGGTAATGGATACGGCGCCATTGTAGTTCGGCGTTGCCTATCGAGGTCAAACACAATGTCATATAGATAAAATGTCATGGGAGGAATGGGGTTCGTTTCCGAATTCATTAAACCGGATATAAACTTAATATGAACAACGAGCAAATTGTGTTTTCACATGCGATAAATCAAAACTGTAAGCAGTTTCGTTGGATATTCAAATCGGATTCGACTTGACACCTTGTAACGGTTTCTTTGAGACATGGATTTCTATTTTTAAATGCCACAAAGAGTTTCTAATTCGTCGGAGGTAGTTACATTTGTGTCTACGATATCCTCACAGGTTTAAAACGGGACTCCAGCTTCCCTGGAGAGTGCAAGATTTAAACTGCACAAACTTTTTGCTTCGACTTTTTCTCCCAAACATTGCTTGCGACACTTTTGTTTAGTAGTGACTAGTGGTCCACTTTACTTTTATCGGTGTTTCTATGATAATACACGTAGCTTTACAAAGTTTGTTAGCAAAGATGACTGCTATGTTAATAAGTAGACATGTGAAATATGTAGCGAGAGTTCGTTAATATTATGGTGGTGTGGATAGTGTTGCGGTTCGAAGTTTGGAAGAGAATCAAATATTTAGCTGTCTTCGAATTCGCGAGGTTTTGAATCATTGACTTCTTGGCACGTAGAAGTCAATTGTGGTTACATATAATAGTTATGTATAATCCTCTGTTTATTTTACTTTTTAGTTTACTAAGTAACTATAAATCAACCCTCTGCCAGTGCCGATCTTCTTTGAAACGATAAATTTATATGTATGCTCCTGATATTTTTTTTCTTTCACTAAGTAACTCCTTTTAAAACCTAAACAAAATCCCACACCAGTATCAAAGTGTCCACAATAATAACGAAGTTAACAGCTCGACATCGCAACTCACAGGAACGACCCACTAAGTATAATTTTCTTCAGGAAATGGTAGAAAAACGTCTCCTTCCTTTGGGAACGTTCCGCTTGAATAAAGTGTATATCGCATCGCAGTGTCGGACACTCGGTGAGTGTCGGCAATACTACAAAGTGTCGGTCTCGGAAGTGTTCGGGTTTACTTATCAAATGCACAAACAATTTATAGCTTTATCGATAGGACAGTGAACGTGAACCTTTGTAGTGATGCGGAATATATTTGAAGGAGAATTAAATATAGTTTGTGCAGTCTGGGCCCATATAGGGCGTTTCTGATGCGTCCCATAATAACCTTTCTAGTCCCTAGGTTCATGTCTTTACTATCGACTATGTGCACATAAAAAACATCTCTCAATTATAAATCTCCGTAGAATGCAATAAACTACACTCAAAATAAAAAGTTTCATCAGGTCTAGTTTATTTTATTCAAAAAGTTATGCACTCATTCGTTTGCTTTGAGCTCAATAGTTTCGGAGATGTTTCCTTTGCCAGTCTGTTTGCGGTCGCCATAAATACACAGACACACTTATATCCCAACTGTAGCAGATACAAGTGTAGTGCTGTTTTTGGAAGTCTCAAATTGAAACCGCTGTTAAAGCTTGACGGCCAGTAATCGGTGACCGTTTTCACAGTTTCGTTACGTTCTAAGGACGTAATTTAGTCCAACAGTTAGTTAAGTAATAGTTATTGATGAATAAGAAAGAAGAAGAATAATAATTGTATTCACAAGAATATGAGTACGTACAGAGAACATAAGTTGCCAAGAATATGAGTACGTACAGAGAACATAAGTTGACAAGAATATGAGTACGTACAGAGAACATAAGTTGACAAGAATAAGAGTACGTACAGAGAACATAAGTTGCCAAGAATATGAGTACGTACAGAAAACTTAAGTTGCCAAGAATATGAGTACGTACAAAAAACATAAGTTGCCAAGAATATGAGTACGTACAGAGAACATAAGTTGCCAAGAATATGAGTACGTACAGAGTTGCCAAGAATATGAGTACGTACAGAGAACATAAGTTGACAAGAATATGAGTACGTACAGAGAACATAAGTTGACAAGAATAATAGTACGTACAGAGAACATAAGTTGCCAAGAATATGAGTACGTACAGAGAACATAAGTTGACAAGAATATGAGTACGTACAGAGAACATAAGTTGACAAGAATATGAGGACGTACAGAGAACATAAGTTGACAAGAATAAAACATACATTGTTAGATTTCCGTCGTACTCTACCAGTTTTGAGCCTTAATTGTTGAAGACCAGCTCATTGTGATTTTACTCGAATTAAAACAGAAGTTTTCATTTTTTTTTTATAATTGTATGGTAATTTATATTACACCATACTACACGAGAAATTAATTTAAGTACGGAGTAGTCCAAGGTGTAATCTACATTCTATAATATCGTTTAAGTCTTAGTAGAAAACTGACGAATAGCCGGAACGGAGGTGGTACAGCGCTGCGGTGTCGGCCGGCTTGCGGTGCGGCGCTCGGCCGGATATTTAATATTATTCCAGCATTTCCGCAGCGGACTTCTCGGGACCTGGTTACTGAAGTGACTCGGATTATAGCTCCAACTACTCTTAGACACAACTTTGAAGTGGAAATTATTTTCCAAATTGATTGCGGTCTCTGAAGATCTAATTTTAAAGGAGCTAACTATGTTTAATTTCATTTACCAAAATGTCCTTTAAATAAACAATTTTGGTTTGAGCTTCTAAGTGCTCTTGGTTATGTATCTACTACATAAACATTTCGTTCTACATTTACTAATTTATCTGAAATATTTATTAAAGCGCAATGAATTTCGTGGTATTATGTAGAATATTGACGTTAGTTCAAAGAATAATCAAATTAAAGAAAATAATAACAACACTAACTATAATATATATAATAGCTTATCATAATTTTAAACTCTCCTTACCAGATCCATTATAAATTCCAACAACTATTAAACAATCATCGTCTATTGAACAAATAACTGCTAATCCATCGATTAGCTCTCCGGATTGGCTCGACTCGCGAATCTTTGCAATACTTTAACAACGAACTCTTGAACGTCGCCTCTAGTACATACTCCTATTTCGCGACGGAACCCGGTCTCGCTACTACAGATGTAACTTTGTGAGTTAGCTTTACAATATTATAGGCATTCCCTTTCACGGGTTTCATGTCGTAAGTAGTGAATTACCCTGTGATTTTAATGAAGGACACTTGCAACCTCTATGGCGTCATTATAGTGAGATCTTTGAATGTAAGATGGAGTCACTTTCAAAGATCTCACTTTCAGACTATACTTTGCAAACGTAGGAAAATTTAGGAACCAAAATAAAAACCGAGTCAACTCACTAGCATATAGAAAATATGACCATGAATATTTCTAGCATGCTTTGATAGTTTAAATATTTGTATGACCTACAAGTAGTTGTTCCGGGTCTGGCTGTTTGTGTATGAGAGTTTAAATGTTTGTAAACGCACCCACAATACAGTAGAAATTCCTAGTGTGGGGCAACGTTTTTAAAAAGAAATCAAAAGGAAAAAGTTTTGTTTCTGTTCCGCGTGCTGCGTGTATCACAAATGTTCCTTGAGGTCAATAAAAAGCACAACGTAATGCCAACCTTAGTCATCTCCAACCCCATTCGATTATTCTTCATCTGACGGAAACGATACAGCTGATTGAAACATGTACGACCAGGAAACCATGTTTACTGAGGCACGCAAAAAAATGGCGCCCGGCGTGTGCATGATAACCAATTGTGTTTATTAGCGAGCACTCACTCCATCGCCGGCTCGATATCGCGGCCAAGCTTAACTGATTCAATTTGTTCGAACAAACTGCACAATGTATGCGGTGTGAGCTAATAGAAAACAAACAATTTTAGTTCGGAATTGAGGCCAAACTTTTTATCCGCATGAAAAACGGGAAAGTAATAACCAAATTCTTTCCAATGTTCCAATAAAGCAGACATTTTTGTATTTGTTAAAGGCAGGAGTATACAAGACTGTTTCGGAATTGTTTGAATTAAAACGGACGTTGGAAAAAATAAATAATGACAATGCGATATTTACTAAATGCAAAGCAGTATTGGGTCGCATCCGGTCGCGAATCACTCCGGCTATCAATCTTAATAAACGCTTAAAGCCATATTTTTCTTCGGTTTGTAGGCGCGGCCCGTGTCAATCAATTTGATAGACTGCTGATAATACCTGGGGTTACTGATACTGCAAAGTCAAACCAGCTAAATTGAAAAGGATTTTTGGTGACCATGAAATTTGGCTGGAAGACAGGACATAGATACCTACATGAAAATGTTTGCGAAAACTAAATAAAACTGCTTCTCAAGTGATTGCTCAGTTGAAGTTCACTGAAAAAAGGTCTAGATTCGAGAAAATCTATGTACATTAAATAGCAACATCATGGTCATTAGAGTACCCTTTCACACTAGAATGATTCGTTCAATTTCAAATGGGCTGGCAGGCCCAATTTAAAATCGGTATTTGGAATAATATCTTGGTTTAACGGGTTCTTTACAACATTATTCAAGACCGTGATCACACTTGGTCGATTATTCTTCCTTTATTCGGTGAATACATCGGAAACAGCTACAATCAAATTCACAATTTAGACGTTTTTAGGGTTTGATTTGTGCTGTAGCTGTAACCCTGCGTATTCCGCGGCGGCGCGACCAAGGCAGCGTCTACGTCCGGCGTATACAGAAACAATAGCATTGTTCTCTTTGTCTTGCCAGTCCTTTGTGTTTATTTATTGAGACGAACCACGGCAGCTCGCACAAAACGATAAATAATTGCGTCTGAATTTCGCGACGAGTGATTATTCAGACATAATGCAGTCGTTGGCGTTTTGATTGGCCTGTCAACGTTAGTTAATTGGCTCGAAAAGGGTTAGTGAATTGATAAATTTATAATGAATGAGCCGTGAGGGGGTTGTAAATGGCGGCCGCTATCGAACGATCTATGGGTTTGAGAAATGAAGACCTACGTTGGAAGAGGCTAAAGGACAGAAAGATATAGCCAGGTTTAATATACTTACCTATAGGCACTAACTTCTATTTAAACGAGTTTACTTAGAATCTTAACCAGCAGAATCAGGGCAGGAGAGGATTTAGTCAGAAATCCAACAAATAGAGTTCGAATTCTGGACATTGTCACTTGCCACACAGCAGAATATGGTGTTGTTAAGTTTTGTAATTTGAAATTAATTTAATTAATTCAACTGATAATAGTTATTATTAAATATTTTAATAACGCACATATCGAGTTCTATGCCAATGATAGTCACATCATTATTGCTTCACTACCGATAAAGTAACTGCCCAAAAGCATTAAATAATACAAATTTCAATTATACTGCTCTGTGATGAATTATTTTTCAATCCCCAATAATTATAACGATTTCTTGCAGAATAACTGCAATTAACGCTAATAATGTTCGTCTATTCATGGAAAGGAAACGGTAAAATGAACATCAGTGTGATTTATGAAATTCTCTAGCATACCTATACGTTACGAACAGCTTGTTACATACGAGTACAGTTCCTTATAGTTATAGGTTCTTAAACAATCATATTAGCTTGTAGCAGATACAAGTTTGGTATAAAACATTATTATACTTAGACCATTATTAAAAAAAATATTTACATCATTTAAAAACTAACAGACTTAAACTAATAATAATAATATGTTCAAGTATATAAAAAAGGAGGGAAAATAAACATACGGCATCAAAAAATTCGTCCGCACCGCTGTCAACAGGAAAATTGCCCAAAAGGCTGGCAGCATTGCCACGTTGTATGGCAATAATGATTCTTTGCCCAAAAAATTGGCCAGCCCTCTGGTCACGTGAAGAGTCGACTAACCGCTTGGCGATGTCTCGAAAATCTAAGGGGGCACTCGGACCCCATGCTCTTAGTGTTTCAACCCCAAACGGCTCGAACATACCTATAACAATAAGATTGGAGTATTTGCGCCGTTTGAGGTTTTCCGCACCTGCAGCAGCCGCCCCAGAACAGCCCGCTGTGCTAGAAACGTAGGATGGCACAAGTGTGTCGACACAAATTGCATCCCACACCAAAGGCCTACTACCTTCCAAGGCAATACAGTCATTCCATCTGGTCTCTTCCCATCGTCGCGTACCAAGCCATTGGGTTCTAAAACAGCGGACACCCGGCGGTGAAAAGAGCACGATGGATGATGTCATTGATGCTGACGTGCCGTGCTATTCGGCCTGCGCTTTCGCTGCAGGACAGGCCATGGAGTCCGAGGCAGCCGACACCTTCACCACAATGGCAGAGATGCGGAGCCACGCAAGGGGCCCCCAGACACAGACAAGTGGCGAGCCAGAACGTAGTGAGAAGATTTTTATTTATTTATTTTGGGTAGTTCATTTTTGACTTCACAAAGTGTCCCTGTTGATAGAGTTAAAGGCAGACCATAATTATAGCATAGACTACCACTACTAACTATCTTTAACTCATGACTAGAGACGGGATCATACGCAACTTAAAATGCTCGAAATATGCAACAAAATCGCCAAATAGTACATTTTAGTAAAAAAAATGCACTATCCTGAAAAATTTGCCAATATATACAAATGCATATGCAAACATGCATTTGCATTAAATCTGGTCTCTACTCATGACCCATCTTACATCATAGCCTGTGTGTTCAGCCACCGACTCGACAGGAACTGATATAAGTGACACCATAATAGGTTGATAAAATTAACCCAAGATTACTATAGAGAAGGAAGCATATAAATGTGGCACTAACACTACTCAGTACAGGTACTTTACGAACTAGTGAATAAAGTTACTGTTACACCGTTCACACCGTCTTCATAATTCCAACCGATAGTAACATTTCACAAAAACAAAGCGTTAAAAAAATTTGAAACAACCCGTCTACCCGACACTACAGCTTGTACGCTATACAAAGCGGGTTTTGAGGGCAAGAGGCGTTACATCTCGAGTGGGCCGCCATCGATGTGACGCGGACAATGCGCTTCGCTCGCCACTTCACTTTTTCGATCACTCGTATTTGTAATGGGGGCCTTTGCTTAGCGTTTTAAGTTGCGATTTGGATATGGCAGTACTTATGAGTATTTCTTTTGTCATTTCGAGTGTTTGACGTGATTTGTACGAGTATAGGGATATATTGAAATGATTCTTCATAACGAAAAGGTTGAAGTCTATGAACGTACAATTAATCAACAAGTTGGAAAACTCTTTTTTCCAAATTTGGTATCACGAGTTAATAGAATGAGCCAATCATGCGTAAAACTGGTTATTTGTTAAAATGTTGAAATCCAGTATTTTTCTCTCACTATAAGCTTAAGTCAAGACCGACCACGCACAATGAAGGGTTCCGAAGTTGGGATGAATTTATCCCAAAAATAAACTTAACATTGTAATTGAAAAACATGTTCTCCCAGATCGATATACGTCACAGTCAATTCTCCAAGTGCAAAATATGTAAGTTGGTCGACTATTACTCGTTAACTTGTAAAGCCTACTTAGCTGTTATAGTTTTCCTTTTAATTTTGTTATAATATATATCTACTACTGCCATGATTTGTCTCACATATTCGAAAACAACCATTTAGCTGGCGGTTGCAGCTGGGTCCACACTTGAGTCTAACAAAAATTTGTATTTTAAAGCTTAATATTACGCAAACGGATCACTGAATCAAAAAATGGTCTTGATAGACCCTCAACATTTTTGAACGGCCCTATCCAACGTCTTGTCTATTTCATGAAAAAAAATATCGTCTCCACTTTACGTGTAAGGGAGGTATCTACCCTAAATTTTGTTTTTTATTTCAACATTTTATTTGATCACTATGTCGGCGTGATTAATATGTATCATCACCATCATCATTTTATCCGAAAGACGTGCACTGATGGACTTAGGCTTCCCCCAAGCACCACCATTTCAACCGGTTCTGTGTTTCACGCATCCAGCGGATTCCTGCGGCCTTCACAAGGTCATCGGTCCACCTTGTAGGAGGCCTTCGAACGCTACGTCTTCCAGTACGCGGTCGCCACTACAGAACCTTTCGCTCCCATCGGCCATCTGTTCTGCGAGCAATGTGCCCTGCCCACTGCCACTTAAGTTTGGCAATTCTTCGGGCTATGTTGGTTACCTTAGTTCGTCTGCGGATCTGATTCGATCACGTAGAGAAACTTCAAGCATAGCCCCCTCCATTGCCCTTTGGGTGGCTTTTAGCCTTCTGATAAGGCCCATTGCATCACTTTTCAGTGGCATAGGTCATCGCTGGCAACACGCACTGGTTAAACACTGCGGTATGTTGGACGAAAAGATATTGCGTAGC
This sequence comes from Tiliacea citrago, assembly GCA_963921375.1. NCBI lineage: Eukaryota > Metazoa > Arthropoda > Insecta > Lepidoptera > Noctuidae > Tiliacea > Tiliacea citrago. The sequence goes on from OY992786.1 coordinate 27,834,992, forward strand.
TTCCCGAACGCTGCCCAGCATAATATGCTTAATATGTATACCCACGCCAAATTACAGCTTTCTAGTACTTAGAGAGAGATTCTTAGTACTAGAAAGCTGTAATTTGGCAGCTGAGCCGGGGACAGACAGACAGACGGTCATGGCGAAACTATAAGGGTACCTTGTTGACTACGGAACACTAAAAACGGGTTATTACCTGACTGCGGCGAAGCCAAAAAACCGGCCAAGTGCGAGTCGGACTCGCGCACGAAGGGTTCCGTACCATTATCTATAAAAACGGCCAAAAAATCACGTTTGTTGGATGGGAGCCCCCTTTAAATATTTGTTTTATTTTAATTTAATTATTTATTTTTAAATTGAATATATAACTAAATATTTTGTGAATATTTCAAGCATCTAACTGTTGCCGTTATCAATATCGAGAAAAAAAGAGCAAAAAAATCACGTTTGTTGTATGGGAGCCCCCTTAAATATTTATTTTATTCAAAATTTTAGTATTTTGTTGATAAAGCGGCAACAGAAATACATCATCTGTGAAAATTTCAACTGTCCAACTATCACGGTTAAATTATTAAAAATCAAAATGGCGGATTTTTGGCACCTAAAGGTGTTTTCGAAAAAAAAAAAATCTCCCAAGCCTATCGAGTGGGGTATCAAAATGAAGGGTTTTGAAAGGTCATTACAAAAATATATACAAATTATATGTTTAAATGGAATTTAAATGAGAAATGATGAGTGAGTGAGTAAGAAGTTGTTATCACCCGATTCTATGTGAGTACGAGTAAATAACCTGATTTACCGTCTTATAATCCTAACTAAAACCTGTAAAATAAAATACGTAAATTAAAAAAATCAAAGAACCCGACTGCATAATCTGATGCAGTCGCCATGAGATTGTTGATAGTATTTATTATAAATCTTGTTTCCATCATTTGTTAAGTTTTTAAGTTCACTTTTTACGCAGTCAGGTTTTTCGATGTTTTAATTTACTTTTTTTTAGGGTTCCGTACCTTAAAAGCAAAAAACAGAACCCTTATAGGATCACTTCGTTGTCCGTCTGTCTGTCTGTCTGTCTGTATGTCAGTCTGTCAAGACCATTTTTCTCAGGAACGCGTAGAGGTATCAAGTTGTAATTAATATCAAATACGTAAGTATATAGTCCCTTGAAGCTCTAACAAAATCAAGCTACCAAGTCAACGCAATAAAAAAATACGGCGATATAAGCGACATTATTCGATACTCGCAATAAATCAAAACTTATAGGGTACTTCCCGTTGATCTACAATCATGAAATTTGGCAAGAAGCAAGGTCTTACAGCACAAGTATAGAAAAAGTCTGAAAATTGTAATTTTGTAGTTTAATCACATAAAAAAAAATTGCGAATATTTCGCACATAAATCAACACCATAGGGTACTTCTCGTTGACCTAGAATCATGAAATTTGGGCAGAAGCAAGGCCTCACAGCACAAGTAAAGAATAAAGTCCGAAAATTGTTAATTTGTAGTTTTATCACATCATTTTTTTTTTGCGATTACAAACTTAATTTTCAGTTGGAAAATTGACCGTGGCGTATATCGATGTATCGGACAACATGTTTTTCAACTACAATGTAAAGTTTGTTTTAGGGATATATTCATCTTAACTATGGAACCCTTCATTGTGCGTGGTCCGACACGCACTTGGCCGGTTTTTTTTAAAAATCAAATCAAATCAAATTTTCATGGAAAAATTGTTTCAAGGGCTTTTTCCTTTTTTTTAAGTTTTGACTCACTTGTGTTGTACTAACACAATATTAAAATTAACTTATTAAATATAAAGAATGGCACAGAGAGCTCGTAACTAAACTAAATCATTTTTTGAGCTGTAATTTAATTTATGCTCTTTATAACTATAAGTCTGAAATCGCCAACCGTCTTGAACCAGCGTGGTGGTACATGCTCGTGCCTGCTGTGTATGAGAAGGGGCCTTTGCCCTGCTGTGGGACTAATCGGCCGGTGTTAACAATGTGTACCTGAATTACTGCACATTGTGAAAGTTCAGAATCGTTTACTGAATCGATTTCTGTTTTTTTTTTTATGTGAAACATCTATAGGCGCACGTAAAACCGATTGCTGGTGGGGCGACGCAAGCTGAGTGGCGATCGGCCACTATACATATATGTAGTAGTGTGTGTAGTGCGATGTTTCACATCTGCCAGTCGTCCCGTGATGGCTCAATTTCAATTCAAAATCAAAGGTTTATGAGTAGCAATAACATACTAATGTCTTCACTACTCATCTTCCTACATCCCCGGCATGCGTGCGACCTAATTGCAGTGCAGTAGTTCCTCTCGACGTCACACAGCGCGTGCCGTATCGCGCCGCACGGTGCGTGCGCCCGCCGTGCCACTTGTCTCCACTCTCCCCTCACCGCTAGAGGGAGTAAATTATCATAAATGCTATAAATGCTTATTACTCAAATTTGGGGCAAGATAGAGATATAAGGGGAGGTTGCATGGAGTTCAGATTGGGTGTGTCGATTACTTAGTTAGTTAGGGTTGAAAATATATAATTTCATCGGAAAACATAAGGGTTTTGTTAATAAAAATCTTAGTTCAGAATTCGCAAAAAAGACTTTAAAATAATTGCTGCTGACCGTTGAGTTTTAAAATGATTAACATAATCATAATTATCATGTTGTTTGCGTCTGATTATGTTAGCAATTAAGGTGTGAGCTATTACGTGGGACTCAAGAATAATGTTATGTTTTGTGTATGAGGTAAACGCAATACGAGAAATGAAGAAGCATTTATTCTGACTGTGTTTTAACATTTCCATTAAACTATGAACTGTTTTCTATTTGCACTCGTTCAAAATTCCTCCATAACTAACCACACACGGCGTAATGAAGTAGTGTCTAATTACCGGCGTGTCGAACGAGAGTACCTCCCCCCTCTGCCCCCTTGTTCACCCGGTTCAAACACTTCATTACCGGTATTACCGGATATTACCGCTGCGATACGCTGATCACGTCATAAAGTATAGCTCACTGATAAACGCTCGCGCCGTTCACTTTTAAGTGGCTTTTTAAAAGACTAACGGCCAAATTCCCAAGAGTATCTTGCCGTTTTAAGTCTTATGATGTCTTTGTCAAAGGCGTACAATAAGTCGATTGACCGTCAATTCCTCCAGATAGAGTCCACACTTTTGTGTTTGGAAGTATCTTGCGAAACGCTCCTCTCAGTATACTGTCGATCAATTGTAAGTATTTGTACGTGACTGCAAAAACTTGAATTATCAGGTTTCTTGGCTACCTACTAGCGACCCAGCCCTGCTTCGCACGGGCGCAATGGCGAATTGTCAAAATATTGAGATTACTGAGATTAACTAAGCTAAATATGAATGTATTATAAACATAGACCTTCGGATTAAATAATCTATATAAATAGTGGTGAAAGCCATATCAAAATCCATTGTGACGAATAGAAGATCTAAGCGGCCACACAGACAAACACAAACACGGACAACGAGTGTGATTTATAACAACGAGATTTCTTTATTATACGTAAGTTTAATATTAATATATTATGCACATAACCCTTTCGGAATGAATTATCTAAATGATGGCACAAACCGCAACAAAATCCGTCACGGAGTTTGTAACAACGCGGTCACACAGACACACACGAAAAGAGACTTTAATTTATAATATCTGTAAAATCGTTTTGTACTCGTATGATATTTTAATTGCTAAAGGTACAATGTCACTATGAGTCAGACCGATTCACATCTTCGGGTCACTTCCCACTTAGTGAACTCGTGTAAAATAAAGCATCTAAAGCTAAAGACAAAACATAGTCCATAATTCACTGAAACTATTTCAAACTTGTCTTTTAACAACTTTAATAATATCGTATGAAGTATGTTAAGGCTCTCCAAGTTTAAACTTTAAATATAGCATAACTGAACTTTGTCACAGATAACTTTTAGTTTGAAGTAAACTTAGTAATTTTCATATTTTTACGAAACGTACCTATTCATCAATGTTTTATAACTACAATTTTTAGGGTTCCGTACCTAAAAAGGAAAAACGGAACCCTTATAGGATCATTTCGTTGTCCGTCTGTCTGTCTCTCAGTCTGTCAAGACCATTTTTCTCAGGAACACGTAAAGGTATCAAGTTGAAATTAATATCAAATACGTCTATGGTCCCTTGAAGCTCTAAAAAATCAAGCTTCCAAGTCAACGCAATAAAAAAATACGGCGATATAAGCGACATATTTCGATACTCGCAAATAAATCAAAACCTATAGGGTACTTCCCGTTGACCTAGAACCATGAAATTTGGGCAGAAGCAAGGTCTCACAGCGGAAGTAAAGGAAAAAGTCCAAAAATTGTTAATTTGTAGTTTAATCACATTAAAAAATCATTTTTTGCGATTACAAACTTAAATTTTCAGTTGGAAAATTGACCGTGGCGTATATCGATGTATGGGAGAACATGTTTTTCAACTACAATGTTAAGTTTGTTTTAGGAATAAATTCATCCTAACTACGGAACCCTTCATTGTGCGTGGTCCGACTGTTTAAACTCTGAAACAAAAGGGAATGGGCATTTTTGATTGCTGTATCAAATATCAAACCATGCAGATGTCAAAAAGTACTGAGCCTTAAACTACGAGTAGAACTGATTTAGATGTCCCTTCAGCTGCTTGACTGGTTACCGTTGTGTATCAGATAGAACAGCCACTCATTATAACGAAGCATGAACCACAACAATCCGATACAGTCTCTCTATTGGGCTCAGCGCAGAATTCGTGATGACGTCACCTAACGGGCGCCATATTATGTGTTTTAAACGGCTTCATCAAAGCGCTCTTAATTGTTCCCATCGCAACGTTCGTTATGTACGAGCTTCGTATGTGCGCTAACTAGTCGTGCATAGAAAATAAATAATAACGTTTGTTAAAACTTAAAAGTATTTTAAATAATTAATTTGAATGTTTATAGTGAACGTACACTGTGGTAAATAAAATTTGTCATAGACTAATAATGTAGATGCATTGGTCGTAGACAAATAATGTAGATGCATTGGTCGTAGACAAATAATGTAGATGCATTGGTCATAGACTAATAATGTAGATGCATTGGTCGTAGACAAATAATGTAGATGCATTGGTCGTAGACAAATAATGTAGATGCATTGGTCGTAGACAAATAATGTAGATGCATTGGTCGTAGACAAATAATGTAGATGCATTGGTCGTAGACAAATAATGTAGATGCATTGGTCGTAGACAAATAATGTAGATGCATTGGTCGTAGACATATAATGTAGATGCATTGGTCGTAGACAAATAATGTAGATGCATTTGCAAAAACATGCTCATAATCGCGACACAAGAAATAGAGAAGCTTACTGCTTCTCTATTTCTTTTATATGTTTTCACATTCTGATAGTTTGTTACCTAAAATTAGACGAAAGATTTCATCGAAAACTATGTAACTAAACACGCAGTCATTTTCTAGGAAGTAGGTAATAATAATAATGATCATAATTAAACGAGCGTCCCTGAAACTTTTTGTTCACACATTAAGCTTACTTTTATTTATTATAATAGGTGCTACACTATATTTCTCACGGATTACCTCATTAATATTTTACCTAATGTGTGTAGATGCACATTGTATTACCTAGTATGTTGTCTTCGCTTCCAGAAACTATGTATTTTATCAATGTGGTTCACATTATTTTCAGGAAACTATTAAGTAAGTATTAGTGTATTTGCTGCTAATGCTCTGCGTGTCCAATATAACAACATTTTCAGGACGCTGATGCGGCTGCCTTGCTATTGTAGTGCGTCTGACATGTTTGCGGAGGCGCGAACGGACGGCTTCCATGCGATTGTGCGCAAAAGAGTAGCTTCCTTGTCAAAGCGTGTGCGCGTAGCAACGGCATCCTGCAGATGATAGTATCTCGTGCGGATTGCCCGATCCATAACAAATGGATGCGCATTGTTTTGGGCGCTCACTGACGCATTGTTTATATGTTAAGTTTAATGTAATTTTTTGTTTAGTTTTGTGTAAATTGATTTTAATTTAATTTTATGTAATGTTAGTGTATGAGAGCACCAATTGTTTTTCTTTTTTTAATTTAATGTAATATATTGTATGGATTCTAATTATCTGAAATAAATGAAATAATAATAATAATAATTAAATATTGTTACTGAAATTGAAAATTCAATGTAGTGGTTTTAATGAATTTTAACTTTAGGAAAAACAGTAGCTATGCACAATTGAACAATGAAATAGAGGGTTATACAATAAGTTAATTTTCCCTATTCAATTTTCTGGGTTTCCGCGATTCAAAGTCTGTGGCAAATTTTACTCGTCAATCATCAATTTCATCAAAACAGCTTACGGACACTGAACGAGGCACATTAGAAAGTTTTATTGTTATGACGCCTATGGGCGTTTAGCGGTCCTGAACGAGGTGCTTTTCCGCCACTGACCACCCTTTTTGGACCTTGTACGTTATTAAACTATTTTCTTCCTTATGTGTCTCATCCAATTCTCAGAAGATAATATTTTAATAATACGAGACTATAGTACAAAATAAGGTATTAGTCTCGAGCCTCGACTACAGCCTGTCCAATTCTCCTGAGTATCGTAAAAGGCTATACACCTTTATATTACTGCTTTAATAACATCTGGAAACAGTCTAGTCTCTGAAGACTTCCGACTTTTCAGGGTGGTTTACCTTTTTTATGTGAAAATAAGTAAGTAACAAGGCTTACCTATAACCTACCCTGTCTTACCAAAAAGGTATCGTGTCACTGGGTTGTGGAGGTCAGATAGGAAGTCGTTCCATGTAAAATACCAGTATTTAGCTGCATCCGGTTACACTGGAAGCTGTGCCAATAAAGTGAGGAAAACGTGACAGATGATGATGATGATGAACTAGCTTTACCTATAATCTAATTGATCTAGCTGGTGGGAAATGATTTCTGCCTCTGCTATGCATATATATTCTGCAACCTCAAAGGGTTTTGCAGATGAGCTTCCACAAGTTTAAAGCACCTATAGTAAGTAGTTCCTTATTTTCCAAATTGGATCGCAGCAATGCTGTCAGTAGATATATTTATAATATACATTATTATAAACTAAAGTCGTGTTTCATGTCTGTCTGTGTGACTACGTTATTATTCTAAACTGCACAACGGATTTGAAGCCGGTTTCAACATTATTTAGAGAATATTAAACATATATTATAATAAATAAACCTTGATGTATTGTTAAGTCATATAAACTGTGCAAAGCAGGTCCAGGTCGCTAGTGTGTTATAACTAGCTGTTGCCCGTTACTTCATCTGCGTGTATTTTTATATTTCATTATTTTATAGTACAAATACGCAGGATGAAAAGTAGCCTATATCCTTGTCTAGGTCCCAGGCTCCGTATTTGTCAAATCTCATAAAATCGCTCCAGTGGCTCAGGCGTGAAAAAGTACAGACCGAAAGAGTTGCATAATCAGCCTATAATTTTCCCACTGCTGAGACACAGGCCTCCTCTCTGTGAGAGGGAGTGGGCTGTAATCCACCACGCGGGCCTACTGTGGGTTGATAGATGTCACATGTCTTCTAATGTTTAGTTCTAGGACGTGCCGGTTTCCTCAAGATGTGTTCCTACACCATTTTGAGAGCAGTGGTGATGAAATAATTTACATAAAGCGCCTGTCTGGGTTCAAACCTACGACCTTCAACTCGTAAGTCGCGGCCGTTTATACTGGGTCACCACTGCTCTTCGCATTTATACTCGTAATATGGAAGTCCGGACGGTGCGTTAACTTTTAGCTGTTCTGCTAATATTAAGTAAACTGTTTGCTACCAGGGCACTAAACAATTCAAAAGTACGTAAGTATATAACGAAAACTAATGTCTTGCTCAAAGCCGTTTAATCCCATAAGGCCCACATAGCACGTGTTAGCTAGTGTAAGTTTGTACGCAAGTTATTGAGAAATTTACCATGTTATTTTAACACCATAGACTTCTTATAGGATTTTCTGTAATCTATGAGTAAAGAAATATACATTGTATTTTTTTCAAAATTTTCGCGACTCAGGCTCAGTATTTTCGGTGATCGAGGGGAGGGGAATGGCCAATTTTCATCATCTGGTACGGTACAGTCTGCAATTTTTTTTTAATTTTCTAATTCACCCCCCAAAAGTGACTCCCCCGTATTTAAAATTCATTTATTTACGTTACACGTCCATATTTGGGTCAAGTTTATAAGTGTACCAAATTTCAACTTAATCGGTCCAGTAGGTTGGGAGCAAATCGGCTGTGACAGACGGACAGAAAGACCGACAGATAGACAGGTAGCCAGCTAGACAGACAGACAGACACAGGAGTGATCTTATAAGGGTGTTTTTTTTTTCTTTTGAGGTACGGAACCCTAAAAAGCGAAGTCAGTTTGTTATTCATCCTAGAATTCTGTTGCCTAACATGTTGACATAATCCTCGAATACGATACCCATCGGTGGGATTGCTGCTAGGGAGTTTTTACGCCCCTTCTTCCCAGTTAAAGCACTAGGAATTGGTGAAGGGCGGGCGTTTTTGGGTGACATGTAATTTTTCACGTTCGAAAAGTGCTGATTCTCAGCCTAGTTTGAATATTGACTTTTGATTTTGCCAGAACCGGGAAATACGTGGAATATTGGATTGAATAAAATAGCCTACCGTGGGAACCCCCGTCACTCTTAATGAAAAACAATTCCATTCCATACCTAAATAAATATATTATCTGAATAATTAAAACAGAGGTATTAACACAAACGGAAGGCGTCAAAGAGTATACAAAAATGATAAACGATGCCTAAGTGGATGTTGGCTCAGTAAGGCACAAACAGCGCGCTCCGCCATTCAAACGATAGCGCTCACAAATAAAATACATAAAAGGCAACTCCACTTTGAAGATAAGTACTGCTTCACTCGTATAGAATTATTGCATGGAAACTTGGTGAAGGAGCTTTAAGGCGATAAAAAATCGTTCAATAGCTTCCGAGATTAGTCGGAATTTACGACTTAATGCGAGCAAGACTTCGATTTGTAATAATTATACTAATAACATGAAGAAAAACTATAAGACTTGCAACTTTATTTTACAAAGTTCCTTTATTCGGTCATCTTGATTGTTTCAATTAAAAATTCATATTTACGATGCGGCAATAAAAACAATATTAATAACCAAGTTACAGAACTAAATCAATTTTCTGCCGAACAAAGCAGCGGCCATTAATTTTATTTGAGCACAAAATTACGATATAAAACAGTTAAGATGGATAAACTGCGGTTTCTTTAACGCGATTATGAATATTAATTAGGGTGGTCCGACGTCCGGAAGACGCGACCGCTACGCCGCCTAGCCGCAGCCGCCCCGCAGCCACCCGCCGGTAAACAAAAGCAGATGCCCCAATTCTCTAAGTGCTAAAGAATTGCCTGGTTACACCACTTCGCCGGATGCGTTGTCGGTTGATAAGCTCTTTTGTTAGCAGTACAATGGCGACTGTATCTGGTGTTATTTAAATTAAAGATATAGTAGCGACGTCGCCGCGTGATTCGGTTGTTGCTTGCATTTTGTTTGATAAGGTGCCAACGCGATGCGCTGTGAGCTGGAAAAAAAGAAGAAACTTTAGATTACGGGTGAAAATGAACAATTAAAGAGCCTAACCGTGGGTCGTTACAGTTAACAGTTGACAGATTTAGTTATAGCCATCCTTCGTAACGTGCCAATATTGGGATTACCTCTATACCTATTCGAAATCCCAATACTCATGTTTGGGTTTAATCTTCGTCAGATCATGTGAAGACGATGTAGATTGGTGTCTGAAATGGTCTTTTGAGGAAAGAACCACAAAGATTGAGTGGACCTACCCAGTCAGTGCTTGCATTTGTCAGTAATCGTGCAGCTCAACTCGCTGACAGTCGGACTGGTCCACAATTTCAAAGTCACTCAGCGTGCTATGGAGCGGGCTATGCTCGGAGTTTCTTTGAAGGATAAGATCAGGAATGAAGTTAACCGGATTTACCGACATAGCCTGGAGAGTAAGCAAGCTGAAGTGGCAGTGGGCTGGCCATGTTTGTCGAAGGACCGATGGCCGGTGGAGCAGACGAGTCCTGGAGTGGAGACCGCGTATGGGCAAGCGTAGTGTGGGGCGCCCCCCAGCTAGATGGACCGACGACAGACTGGATGCGGAAGGTGGAGGACAGGGTGTTGTGGCGCAGCCTGGGAGAGGCCTATGTCCAGCAGTGGACTGCTATAGGCTGAGTTGATTGATTGTGCAGCTCAACTCAGAACTTAAGAAGCTCAACGATTTGCCGAACAATACCAAAGAAAGGACATTTGAGTAGGCCGCATAAATCACTCAAACTGCCAGACCAAGATTAAAACCAACTGAGAGAGAAAAATAAAACAATGACCCACATAGTCTCCACATTCACAAATATATTTAAAACGAAAAAAAACCTTGCAAAGTAAATATTCATCTCATTTTATTTTAATCACACGTGCCGATCCGCGCGGCACCATCCGCGAAGGATGGCCGCTACGGTTAAAGGGCTATTCAGGCTATAATGTTTCCACTGCTAGGACACAGGCTTCCTCTCTGTGAGAGGGAGTGGACCGTAATCCACCACGCGAGGCCAGTGCGGGTTCGTAGATGTCACATGTCTTCGAATTTTTGGTTCTAGGACATGCCGGATTCCTCACGATGTTTTCCTTCACCGTTTTAAAAAGCAGTGGTGATGAAATACTTTGCACAAAGTAAAGCGCCTGTCATGGTTTGAACCTATGACCGATACAACTCGTAAGTCACGGTCCTTACAGTTGGGCCACCACTACTCTTAGACTGCAATAAGCTGGGCTGATTCAAATATATATAACTGCGTAGGATAGCCTTTACCAGAAGTGATTATCATATTAGTGGTTCAGCAGCTTCAATATCATCAGGATTGTGCCGGAATATAGCAGTTCATCGGGGACGTGGTACGACAGTGCCTCCCCTGACATTATCTTCTGTCATCAGAAGACAGCCGCCACCTCAGAAGCCGCCACGCAACCATCGATGTGATCTGAGGATGCGACGCTCTGCTAGAATGACTGTCTGCAGCCAGTGTCACTCTTATCCAACCTTTTCGGTGATTCTAGAAACTTCGTAACAAAACTAAGACGGCACCCGTCACGGCCATTCTGACGTACGCCTATCCTCGGGCGTTTATTCACTAAATAAATGATGCTTTGACCGCCTTCGCTGGGAATGTTTAATGTTGAGACATGTTATGGTCAAGTGGGTACAAGAATTAGCTCCAAAAATGTAGCGTATGCTGTTAAATCAATGTCCAGAGGCAAGTCCCCTGGCCATGACGGTCTCAGCGTTGCACATCTTCAGCAGGATGGACATCACTTACCTAGAGTGTTGGCAATGCTTTTTAACTTCTGTATTAGTCATGCATACTTACCCGCTGACCTCGTTAAGACAATAGTAATGCCAGTAGCGAAAAATAAAACGGAGGACCTGTCAGATATAGGAACTTACAGGCCTATTTCATTAGCGACTGTTATTGCGAAAGTGCTTGACGGCTTGCTTGACACACAGTTAAATGAATATCTACATCTGCACGATAATCAGTTTGGATTTCGGTAAGGACTGTCCACTGAAAGTGCCATACTGTGTCTTAAGCATGCCATCAGGTACTATACAGACAGATATACTCCAGTGTACGCGTGTTTCCTCGATTTATCCAGGGCTTTTGATCTGGTTTCCTATGAGGTTCTGTGGAAGAAGTTGAAGTTTTGGAGTTTGGAGATTTCCCCATAGAACTTATCAACTTGTTTAAATGTTGGTATGGAGGCCAGATCAATTGCGTTAAATGGGCGGGTTCTCTGTCGGAACCATATGGGTCCGAGTGCGGGGTGAGGCAGGGAGGGTTGAGCTCCCCAGCACTTTTTAACCTGTATGTTGATGCGCTGATTGTTGCTCTCAGCAGTCATCATGTCGGGCATCATATTGATGGACTTTGCTTGAATAATATCAGCTATGCGGATGACATGGTGCTGCTGAGCGTATCGGTTTGTGGCATTAGAATATTGTTGTACTCTGGGGGGGGGTAATCTGGTTCCCTTGGCAAAAGTGGATCACTTTAAATATCTAGGGCATTTAGTTACCGCCGGTCTCAGGGACGATACTGACATTGAGAGGGAGCGGAGGGCTTTGTCAGTTTGAGTTATTATGATAGCCCGCAGGTTTGCACGCTGTTCCAAGTCGGTCAAGCAAACACTTTTCAGAGCTTATTTTACCTCAATGTACACGCGCAGCCCGTGGGCGAATCACACCCAAAAAGCATACGAAGCCCTCCATGTCCAATATAACAACGCCTTCGAGCGCTGATGGGGCTGCCGCGACACTGTAGTGCCTAGGGCATGTTTGCCGAAGCTAGCGTCGACTGCTTCTATGCTACGATGAGTAAACGGAGCGCGTCTCTGGTACGCAGGGTGCGCGGCAGCCCCAACAGCGTACTGATGATGATAGCGGACGCTCGACTGTCCATACATTAGACACTGCAGAGACTTGCACGTTACCTACAGTCGTCGGTAATGTAAGTGTTGATAGTGCGATGGTTGATTGGTTGTTTAATGTTAATATATTGTCTGTTGTGTGTATAATGTATTAAATATTGTATATGAGTTGTGTAACTTGAGATAATAAATGAATAATAAAGCATAATATTTTACTTCTAAACATCTATCAAATAAATATATATAGATCAACAAAAACACTAAGCCTCGAGCAACAAAAGACAACTTTAATAATAGATAGTCGAAAATAATAATGATCGGACAACGTTTTCCCCTAATTGCTGTAATAAAACTACAATTACATGCCTTTTTCGACAAACGAGCACGATTCTTATTTTTGTTTCAAGTTTGTTGAAAAACATTAATGAAGACGAATGTGGGTGGATGATCGGAGCACAATTACAGCCTCATCTGGTCCACGGGGGGAGGAAGCCATCCCCTTAATATCACCATATTTCACTCTTAAACAATCGCGGTATTTCGTGATTGATTGCCGGTACTGCTGCCGCAATCTAAGAGTGAACAGAAGGACCAGTCTTCATTGTTATAATGCTCAGATGATTCACGAGCATAGGACTGTAAGTAAATGGTGAAATAAGATAGAGTAGACAAGACAAATCATATTACTATTAAAGAGTTGGTCGTATGCTTGTAATAGTTTTGGGTCATACTTTGATGTTGCGGTGCAAAATAATGTTCAAATATGTGATTGAGATGCAGCGGCTATAATTTTTCTTACGTTACGTTATGAGACTCATGATTACCCATGCTGCAAAAGTGAGCAATTAGATTTTTTATACGTTCTGAGCAGTAATGTAGGAACTGTGCTGTTTTCCTGGACATCAATGCGTGAGCATGTCATGACCACATTGTTTTAAATTCGCCTTCTGAATCAATTCCCTAACGTCTGCCACCGTGCACCTAATTAATTACGTGGTATGACATTACCTTTCATAATACCGCAGTTTGTAATACTCAAGTATTTTTAGCGTGAGTAATACCCGAAGCTAAGATTTACTCATAAGCCTTCGTGGGGAGGTTTGTTTACTGAGTGAAACGAGTTAATACCAGTACTGATACCGGTATTGGTTTATAATTATATTCTCGCTAGCAACACCAGTAAAAATGGTAAATCTGTATTCAAAGTAAATTTAAGCGCTGTATCTGAAAGAAAAAAAAAATTGTGATTTGAAGATCAGCAGACTTATTAAAAAAAATCGCTTTCATGGGGACTGCCGACAGATCTGAAAACTTATCGCTCAACTTTAACTTCACTTACAGCTACTACCTGCAGCATGTCGGCGGTGTGATGTGAACCTATAAGTTTTTTCCCTACCAAAAATCACTCAACGCGCCTAAAGAAGTTTTCACTTCAAAACTAAACCAATCTGGATGCACGTTGCATAGTTCTTGTAATTTTTCCAGCACTTGGTGACCTACACACCGTAATGTCAGTGCAGTTCGGCGACATAACCTCTTAAAGGTCAGCAGCGCTTCTCGGTAAAAAAAAATTCACAGTGTTTCAGCTTCTCATTGCCGCCATTTATAGGGAAACAAGACATGTCGACTAAATCTGTACTAAGTCTGTACTAAATCAATCACTTACTTTTCTCAAATCACTGGCAACACAATCACGGTAAATACTAATGAATATTTCCCTCCATTATCGGTTATTAAGGTACTAATAAACCTTAAGGGTAGTTTATGTTTAGTTGCGAGCCTGAACTTTGAACAAGGAAACCCTGTTATAAGTTATCTAGAACATTTTCAGCTATGAGCGAACAATCCAGTTCGTTACGAACAATGAATTAATTTGGTGGGTGGAAGATTGCTCTGTTCGCTTTTTGTTTCTTTTACTTAATTTAATTGAATATACTGACCCTTCGGGTCGTATTCACTACACTATTCTTATGCTTAATCTGTGAAATTAGTTTTGAAATACAATTGAACTGCCTTACTAATCTATTCTCTGCAATTATTAAAACACTATGATCAAATAATCAATCACATAGCTAGCACATCAACCTCAACAAAAGTCATTCACGTCAAACTCTTGCGTAAACCGATCACCACCATATTCCACCCTGCAACTATCTCTACCACGTCTTTAATGCAGGGTCCATAGAAAACGTAGTACATGCCCGTCGCGGCTCGCTGCGATTGTGATGCACAGGGCGCAGACCGTGGCCAGTCAGCGATGTATGTCGCCCGCGTGATTTAAATCGCAATTGGGCGCAACCGAGGTGTCAGCCCAACAAAGCGCCACTCGGCAGTAATTAAAAGCACGGAGGCCGCACGTTACACCAACCTACACGCTCCATTTGTTAATTGGAATCCGCAAAGATACACGATTCGTTTGTGTCCCATAGGCGATGCCGCCCGGCGACCCATCGCTTGCCTTTCAGTGTTTTTTCTTTCGCTTTGTTGGTAGCCCACTCTAATTTAGTTTTGTGCTAACGAAAGTTAAATTCATATTAGAAATAGTAACATAAGCAATAACATTGGAAAAATCAATTAGTGTCTTTTAATATTATCGTTACTTACTGTAAAAAACAAATAATGTTCATATTTGTAAAATAAAACTCTAAATACAATCAGAATAAACGAAATAAACCCACGTTGAGCACAAGTGGTCAGTAATCGTGCTCGTCCGAGCATTTTTGCATGCTGAGCACACTCAAACACAACGGACGCTCAATTATCGAGCATTCATCTCGGAGACCTAAACGCGATGCAGCCACTATTTATTTATATGTTATGTATGTTTATGGCTGTTGAATGTGAAGCTTCCACGTTTCGATTTCTATTTTATTATTACAGTCAAAATCGCAGCTGCTAAGTGAGAATTGTATGCCAGATTTATTTGAGACATCAAGATTTTCATCGCTTTTACAGCAGTCTCATAATCGCATTCATACATACAGGGTAGCAGGGACATTGACGCAAAACCTGTTTTGTCCCTGCCACAAAACATTTGTTTTAATTCAATGTGCTCTTCATCATTGGCACAAAATACTTTCTGAAGTATTTTACTAGATAGCTAAAAAAGCAGTCTCTAGTAAACTCGTGGAACCATTTTCCGTGAGGATAGTTTGATCCGCAATCACATCGCCTTCTCAGACGTGGTCACGTCTTATTCAACGGTAGTGCATGTTTATTCTCAAATATCTCGTGCATTTCTCAAAATGGTGGATGTCTGATTTTTAAAGAGACGAATTTTGAAAATGTAGCTTGTCTGTGCCGCAGAGTTTTGGTAGCAACTGAATGTAGCTTGTCTGTGCCGCAGATTGTTGGTAGCAACTGAATGTAGTTTGTCTGTGCTGCAGAGTGTTGGTAGAACTGAATGTAGCTTGTCTGTGCCGCAGATTGTTAGTAGTAACTGAATGCTTTATGTTAATATAATATAATTAACGTTCCTAGGTGGAGTTTCTTACCCATTCTCCTTCATATGAAACTATATTTTGGAACGGGCGCCTAGAATCAAATCTATTTTTTTTTTTAATTTTGAAGTTCAAAAGTGCATTTTATGTACCTATTTGAAATAAATAGTTTGACTTTGACTTGGATTGTATCTACGCAGAAATCTGAATTAAGAGAATCACCATCATCAGCGTATCAAATGCATTGTATAACAATTTGTTAAAATGCATGTAAAAAAAATGTGTGCAATTTCGAACTTCAAAATTTAAAAAAAAAATAGATTTGATTCTAGGCGCCCGTTCCAAAATATAGTTTCATATGAAGAAGAATGGGTAAGAAACTCCACCTAGGAACGTTAATTATATTATAATTATATGTGAAGACGATGCACCTAGAATAAAATTACTATACCACAATAGGAAAAAGAATTAAAAATGAAGCAATGACAGATAAATTAATTATGTGATAGATACATGGTGCTCGCTTATTTACAAACATTGCATATTTACAAAAATTAAAGTAAGGATTTAAAATAAATGTCTAACTATTTGCTACTAAAAAAATAACTTGACACCGATTAAATATTATTTTTAAATCTAAATCAACAAAGGTTATGTAATTTTTTTATTTAATTCTCACAATCAATATAGTAACTACCCATACAGATTAATACTAATAACATAAAATAAATTGTTTGTGGATGGTATGATATCTTCTACTGTTATCGAATTATTTGGGTTAGGTTAGATTAGAACAGTGGCTATTAACGCTAAAAAGCCAGATCCCTTCTACTGTTGGTAAATTCAGTTACCAAAACAAAAACTCGATGTCAGCTTAAATCAAAACTAAGCTAACAACTGATTATTAAGCTGCTACTTTCTACTTAAAATTATCCTTGGCTGTAGCCGCCGACCTACTATTTTTGCTATCGGCTTTAATTATTTTTTAATCCCAAATTCAGATTAATTTGTCGCCACATTAAATACAAGCCAAAATAAAATAGCAACCAGATTAATTTTGTCAAGACTAGATTTTCCTATGGAGCTGGACCAGCATGTTTCTAAGCATTCCTATCATGGGTAAAATTGTCTTTCATTTAATTGCAATATATCACAAGGTATTTTGTTGTAACATTTAACATAGTACCCCATAAAAGTTGTATGTACTTTAGATAATTTGAAAAATGGTTGATCTATTTTATCTTTATTTCTAGTATTAAAATTATGCCTATGACTTATTTTACTAAAAAGATGTAGATTTTTTCTTACATACCTACATAATATTTTCATAAATGAATTGGCAAGGTACCGTCATAATATTAATCCTTTTGAATATTTCCCTACTAGTAGTAGGCATAGATTATAAATGGCTCTGACAGCTCTCTTTTGCAAAATAATGATGGACTCAATGTCAGCAGCCCAACCCCACAGTAGAATGTCATACGACATAATGCTGTGGAAGTACCTAGCTAAAATAATGTTATCGTAGCACTGCTACGGCGTAGCATACGTCTGGCGTAGCATAGCTACAGCGTAGCAAAAATTGTGCAGCGGGCAAAGGCTGGCACACCCGGCTACGGCATTCACATAGCTTGACATTTCCATTAAATAAAGAACCTCGAGACCAAACAAAACACCATATATTTTTTAGTCTACTGATTTCACTACTACGAAAACAAAAATAGACGGCAAGGGGCGCAGCGCCATCTAGGTCAAAAACAGCCCCGTTTTATAATTCAACAGTCAGTGCTTACGGCCTATAATCTGCGTTATGTGAGCAATTATCGAGGCGTAATTAAAAGCTGGCTGTAGCCTCGCTAATTGGCACTATGTAAGTGGACAGGCAGCCGGCAGTTGACGGCAGCAACCCGGCACAGCTGCACCGGCCGGCACACCGCTGCACCAACCGATTAATTAACACTACTTCATAAACGACTGATTTCGACGTTCATTCATTAATGAGTTTTCATGTCGCACTCATTTACTTTCGTTAGTATTTTAATTTGAACATGCTGGAATGATTGTGGAACGAAAATATTTACATTAACTATTCGATTTTCCGATGAAATTCCGATTCAGAAAGCCTTCACTCAAAATTTACTTCGTTTAATACACTTCATCGGTTCATGATTACGATGTTTATAGAACTGAGAGGCCGTAAAAGCGCAAATGAGTTTATAAATTAATCTCTGATCGTATAATACATTTGTTTGTAGATTAAATTCGTCAATAAGCGACAAACGTGACAATGAGCGACGCTAAAGAATTATTAACTGCTTCTATCGTAATTAATTTTGTGCAAAAGCGCTTATACTTAATAATAATTTTATTCATTTATGTCGTTAATTTTAACTTGGGAAATTTCGTTTTATTGTTACATTTATAAATACAAAATCTTTTATGCAAACATAATCCAACTCTGTTCAGTGGTTATAACACGGACATTTTTGAGTACCTAGGTAACAAAACATGCAACCCAATAAATTCCCGATTTAATATTTTCGAAACATGTCCGAATCAATTATTTTATTAAGGCTCATTTGTGCGTGACGTGATATTGACGTGTAATACAAATGGCTGCGGCGGCTGCTCCAACGTCGGCGGTTAAAAATTCATTCATCTCGAGAAGACGGCGCGTGATGTACCGCGGGTGACATCCCTGGCGCCTCCTCATTAGAGCAACAAACTCGTCGATCGCTCACTCGCATGATGGCAGGCAGGCGGACACCTTGTAATCAGTGGTTATTGATTGTCTGCAGACTGAAACAAAAGAACGTCATAAAAGTCATCGTCATCTGCCTAGCCTTTTCCAAACTATGTTGGGGTCGGCTTCCAGTCTAACCGGATGCAGCTGAATACCAGTATTTTACATGGAGCGATTGCCTATTGGACCTTCACAACCCTGTAACTGGGTAATACGATACCCCTTTGTAAGCCTGGTAAAATAATGACTTTCTTTTACCAGGCGTCAAAAAAGTCATTGAAGTGTTATTTTTAATTCACAGCATACTTGAGTTATCGTATAGGATTTCCTTTAGATAGAGGGAATACAAACAGGTTATGTTACCTAAATAACTAATTCATAGCTGATACAAATCTCAATACCTTAACGTAAACACGTTACGTTTATGAACATAACTAGGCTAATAACCCTATTACATTACAATTCATGTGTCAACTTTACATAAAAGCAAAATCATAGTTACCTTCCTTGAAGCCGCGCAGCAGTAATGTCAAGAATACCATAATCATCGAATACATTACAGTACAGAAACACTTCACTAATGCCATGTATCTTCCGAATTATTGATGCTACAGTGAAGCCCTATTAACCTAGAGATAAGCACGTGACTGACATGAACATGACATATATATACATGACATTAGTATATTCATGATATTCGCATCGTGAGTGCCAGCCCTGCTCTGCTCGCTGCAGTGACAAACCGACGCGAGGCGTCTTGTGGCTAACCTGTGGAGTGACTGACATCCGTGTTATTTTTTATTACGTTTCAAATTATTATTATTACAGCCTATTATTGTCACACAGCAGCAGGGCAAAAGCCTCTTCTCCTATAGAGAAGGCACGACCATTGTCCAACACGCTTGCTCAAGGCGGGTTGAAAAAAAATATTATACAAATAATAACTTTTTTCAACCCGCCCCGTTGGTATTTTATTAATGGTAATAATATTTTCGGTATTCAATACCACAATCTTATTACCAAAGCAATTGTAAACAAAATCAATCTAAGAATAAAGTGGGTTTATTATGAAAAATGTCATTAGGTTTTACCGGTTTACTGTTTCAAACTAAAAATAAAAGTTAATATAGCAGGCCATACAAATGTTATCTGCATATAATGAATCGTTCCTACAACGTGCCAACAACCTGGCGTGTTACGCTTTAATGCAAAATTTATCAAAGCCATTATTTAAACGATTATTTCTCGCAAAAACGTGCTTTGACAAATCTCTCATAAACACTTTAATAAAACGAACAAACCGGGCACGTGCATCACTCTTTGTAAAACAAAACCGAACCGTTTGCAACTGAATAATAGAGACAAAAGATTTGAACAATCCCCGTAAGTTTGTCTGAATGGATCGGCTAGACAGACAAGCTAAACAGATGCTGGGGACATAATTAATAACCTAGGTGTACAAAGCGTCTAGTGTCTGTGGAGTTCTGGCACAATGGGTTACGTAGGATTACCCTGAATGGATTTAACACACCGACGCCGACGGCGGGTAATACTGGCACAGATGTACAAGTGAACGAAAGGACTGCGAGTTTAAATTATAACGTCTGGCGAGAGGACCTGTGATTTATTTGGCAACTGCCACGGGAGCCACGGCACCTGTAGGTGGTCCTTTGGAAGGCGTTGAAGCAATTTGGGATCTTTCCTGTTCTAATTAAGAGACTTTGAAAATATTTTGTGGAACAGAGAATTTTAGTTGACGAAAATTAATTGGTTTTTTTTGCAGTTTTGCTTCATTAAGTAGGATTATCTTTGTAGGGGCATGCAACTAAATTATTGGGTTTCAAAAGTCATTTCAAATTGAACAAGACATGACATTCTGGCAAGATCAATTTAGGAACCTCTCGTTACCACTCGATGCCAACTTGGCTTAGTCTCCAAATCTCATACACATCCTCGTCACAGTATATTACATCACACACATACAAGGCGTATAATTGTGCGAATGTTGAGCCAAGTTCTGCCGAATCCCGGGGCTCCGAACTTAGATCTCCGACGACTTCCGTATCTCGTTATCATACTAATGGACTCCTGGGGAGTGTACATTATTGTATTGTTGCCGTTCGCTCTGGGGAGCGGTTCGAGCTGGTATAACTATAGCCAGATGATATGCGTGCTTCACCCATGTGTGGCTTGATTAGATCTTGGACGAAGGCACTTTTTGAAGTTTTCAAATGACTATACTCAAATATTTCTTTCAACGTTTTCTATTAAATTCAGGCAGATATTGCAGACTTACGTACTTTACTCATAGCTCTAACTGTTACGTTGAATGGAGTGATCTGGATATTGGATTTGCTGCACAAGAATTGCATGGGGATTTAGGTACCACGACCAGTTAGTTGACCTCCTAGAATCTAAAATGGATGGTATATTATGAAGTTTTGGGATAAGGCTTTGTTATTTTCTTACAAGGAGTATTAGCACATTTTGATACATATCGACAAATGCAACTGCGGCTATTAAGAAACCATTTTTATCAAGAAAGTATCAATGTCAATGATCAAATTGCATTGTTCCACACATTGGTAACTTCCAATTCTTAGCTGATTAACAACAATAGCACTAACCGTCTATCTGCTTGTCCACAGCGGGTGTTAGGACAGTAGACGTCCAGGCGGTGGAAGGCATGGTGGCGCAGTTTCCCTGCGACCTGGGCACCGCCGCCAACGACAAGGTCTACATGGTGTTCTGGTTCAGAGATGACGCCGGGATACCACTGTACAGGTACGTCACCTAGATTTAGATGTAACAAAGAACTTGTATCGACTGTGTTCATTTTTTGGTGGTTCATCAAAGACGTATTTTCAGGTTTAATTGGGATTTAATACGACTATAGTATATAATAAGTACCTTTTCTAGTTTTTTCTGAAAAATGTTTCCGTTTTTGACAACACTGCATTTTAAATACCTACTTAGTGTAAACATGCATAGTTTTACTCATGGACATTAGATATTATGGATATTAGATTTTGTATTCAGACATAATATATGAGAAAGTTATACGGCCTTCCAGCTAGTTATAAGTACAACATCATTAAAAAGAAAACTACCTTTACTTTTCTCATAAACCAGTCTGCTCAAAATTCCAGACACAATCTTTCCTCCAAAGAAACTATTTTCAAAAGAAAGTGTTCTTATCAGCTGTAGGTACGTAAAAGTTCGTGAAAAACTTAAAAGTAGGGTAGTTAGGTCTAGTTTTGTCTGTAGATGGTCGGAACAAACGCGATCGGCTCCTGTCGAGATATTTGTTTTGTCTGTAGATGGTCGGAACAAACGCGATCGGGCTCCCGTCGAGATATTTGTTTTGTCTGTAGATGGTCGGAACAAACGCGATCGGGCTCCCGTCGTAGGAACAAACGCGATCGGGCTTCCCGTCGTAGGAACAAACGCGATCGGGCTCCCCGTCGTAGGAACAAACGCGATCGGGCTCCCGTCGTAGGAACAAACGCGATCGGGCTCCCCGTCGTAGGAACAAACGCGATCGGGCTCCCCGTCGTAGGAACAAACGCGATCGGGCTCCCCGTCGTAGGAACAAACGCGATCGGGCTCCCGTCGTAGGAACAAACGCGATCCGGCTCCCGTCGTAGGAACAAACGCGATCGGGCTCCCGTCGTAGGATTGCCATCAACAAGCAACGAAATATGACATGTGTTTGGCAAAAGAGAATATTAAAAAAATGTTATGTGAAAAGAAGGTAACACTGTCATTTTTGTGAGTTTCAAAGCAATAAAAATAGATTTGGTCTGTTTCAAAAGTATCTGATAAAAATGTAAACTAACGAAACAGAAAATGCACTATGGGTGGCAATTAGTAGCGACACTTACACATTGAGTGCTTTGTTTTGATTATTTTAATACTTAAACCCAAAATTCTAATTTTAGTTCACCATATAGATATTGTGTTTTATTTCACAAGTGAGGTTAATGGCCATGTCCAGTGGCACAATGGACGTTTGCCTACTTAGTCATAATCAATGTTCAGTAAAGATAGTTATATTTTTAACCGACTTCCAAAAAAGGAGGACCGATGTTGTTACGCGATTACTCCGTTAATTATAAACCGATTTTGAAAATTCTTTTTTTGTTTGAAAGAGTATAGTCCCGAGGTGGTCCCATTGCCACCAAATCAGAATCAGATGAGGGGATCCCATGAAAATCGAGGGAAACCCTCAAATTTTATAGGCAAACCGCTAGTTCGGTATTTTTTATAGTAACTCGTGCATTTGCTCTCGGAAAGCTCCATTTGGTGAAGTGGAACTGATAATGGAGACCACATATGGCCACCGGAACAATCTAATAATGAGTACCCCCATTTAACGGGTTGCGATTAAGCAATTTATGCTCGTCACTATGCATATGGTGAGTGGCAGTTCTCCTGGTTCTTATCGAACTCCTCAACAATCAACGTCCCAGCATCGGGAAAAGCAATATTTTGTAGAAGGTGATGAGCAGTTAACATTAGGCTATTGTAACTAAGATAAATTCAAAACTGACCCACTAAAAAGTGAAAAATAAAAAACTTTTTACAAAAAAATAATAACCGACCACCAAAAATAACACTACAAAGTGAAAAATAACTTTCATTTCGGAAGTCGGTAGCAAAAAACTCAAATACAGATCCAAAGATACCGACTTCCGAAATTAAAGTTATTTTTCACTTTGTAGTGTTATTTTTATACCCACTATTGTCTAGTTTATCAATTAATAAGTTTTACAAGTCAGGAACTTACGTAACTTGATCAAAATAATTATGGTTTATACACCTAGAATTTTAACTTTTTTTTTTACTTTAACGCTATCTCTGAGTGAACATAAATACAAACTGTTGGAACTCCATGGTGAAATTAGTGAAACATTTTATATTTTGTTGGCCTGATCACCGGTTTTAAAAAGTATGTAAATTTAAAAATATGCTGCAGATGGGTAAACTAATGTTAAGTTGATTGGCTGTTGTTATTTCAGTCAGCTAATCACAGTTTTTAACATGAATTTATCATTACAACCTTTCAGCATTTTGTTTAGTTGAATTGACTTAAGCCTGATTTACACGGGGCGATTTAATTTCATTTTTCATTTCATTTCTTCATTTCCATACCATAAGTTTAACCACGGTCAAAGTTGCGTCCGTGGTTGCGTCTAAAGAGTATTTAACCGTAAACATTACGTAAAACGCCAAATTCTTTATGACAGCTGACAGCTGCACTGTACACAGATTGCGTAACATGCGCTCGGCGCTTGAGTCATTGCCGACGTTACTGAATGTTGCCATTCTAGATATTATATTTATATATACATAGATAACGAAGTATTGCATTTATTTTATTTTGTTTATTTTTATCTCATTATGCTGCACCGGTTGACGTCATCACGTCAACGCCGGCTGTCGCTGAAAACCAGCGCGGGGGCTCTGTCTAGCATAGGGTCGCAGCATTATGCTGTGCGATGGCCGTTTTGCGTGAATGTGACGCATATTTTCCCTCAACTTGTTCTTTCGTGTTTGTGTTTTTATTTCTTTGCGTTATGTTTACCGCAAATAAACGTATTTTCTTTCTTCTTTCTTTTCTTTTTTTTATTTAGTAATTTGTTGTTTCAATTTTATTGCATAGCACAGATGAGAAACTTGCATCGTGTACATGGGGCTTTAGTGACACTCAACTGTTAGAAAATTTACTGAGATATTATACTCTCTCCCTTATTATATACAAACAGCTTTTGCCCTCCGCTCCGCTCGCGTGGAGGTCGGAAATTATCCAACGGAAATGTACTAATAAATTTATCCTTTGTGGTAATCCAGGTTATTAACTATCTGTGTGCAAAATTTCACCCAATTCCGTTCAGCCCTTTTTCTGTCGTAGTAATAGCAGAGGAAAAGGTCATTGACTAGCGCCACCGACAACCATAATTATTTTGTTACGCGTAATTTTGAATCTGTGATATCTTGTAAGGTATTCATTTAAATTAAATGATATGATGTAATATAATTATTATATTACATCATAATTATATTATTTTATATTATTAATCAAATAATAATGTATATAATAAATAATAAAATATGTTTATTATTTATAACAACATAACATATTTTTTTGGATTAAGATTATTATGATACTGGTTAAAATAGCTTCGGAAATAACAATGATTTTTCTATCAAATTCTGAACGATATAAATTGTTACTGTCGGTCATTCTTAGAAGATGACATAATTATGCTATCGCGGATTTTTTTGTTAAACTTTTAAGATGAACAATCCTGTTGAACATACATTTTATGTATCACGTACGGTTTACGCGGCTTACGCCAGTAAAGCTCAAAGTCAACATGATGTTTTTCCAAAATCTTCAATAATAATCGTCATATTTCAGCCAACTTACACAAAACCTTAATTAATTATACACCTAATCTTCGGTATGAATCACTCCGTCCATTGGTGAAAACCGTGCAGCAGTTTTTGAGTTTATCGCGTTCAGACAGACAGACAGACGGGACGGGAGACTTTGTTTTATAAAGTAAAGATAACCTTTTCAACTCTTAAAGAATTTATTATATTTTCTAAAGTCACCATATTTAATTATGCAGTTATTCATGGCGGGAAAGAAGTTACTTGCGACATGTGATTAGTGACAAAGTACGCTTTAAGCAATTTGTAAGAGCGACCCGCTTTGATGTTATGTGCAAGTTTTACCCGACACTAAGGAGATAGGTAGATGGTATGCGGTGGTCGCGGAAGCGGGAGCGGGTTCAGTGACACCGACCGAGCTTTGAAAATAGAATAGGTCACAATTCTTGACGATCCCGGTATTTTTACCAGCGCTAAATAATGAATCATTGTACTACTGCTAATGAAAATAAGTCATGTTGATATTACTTTATGTTTTTATTTGTACACCAACTCACACTATTTGTAGACTCAATTCTATAAACTTTTATTGAATTACAAATGAAGTAGGTACAGCATCCCGTACATTTATTGTAAACGCAAGAATAGCTATTATTATTTAACTCTAGCAAACTCTTGTTTATCCGCGAATTTCGGGCCAGCCATAAATACTAAAAGTTCCGGCGCATGTTTTATTAACATCGCCGAATCTGTGCCACTAAGTGCACAAGTTTAGCTCGCGCGACAAAACTCCATGTCTGAAGAAACAAGAGCTGCGCGCTATAATTAATTCATGGCGTGTCTCGACGCGACACGCGACTGCGACTCGCGACGCGGCCGCGACCAGTCGCTACCTCCGCTAATAAGCTCCGTAATAGAATGCCGTCAAGTTTCGTCTACTTAGTTAAAACTATTATACCAACTTAGTATTCTATCCGCATTTTTACAACATATATTTTTGCGCGTTCTGTCTACATTTACATTGTAAATAGTTCTAGTTGCGCACATCTGCGCCGAGTGATAAACAGCTCCTGAATGTAATAACTGTAAATTATGACGAGCGCGGTGACGAATGTAGAAACTCGACACTAAATTTATGCCGCGAAATAAATACGCAATAAAACAATTTAGGAAAAAACACTTGGTAACGTGAGCGCGCTATCACGGTAAACACACTTCTAAGCCGCTTTCCACGGTCCCTTTTAATTTATTCAAGTTAGAAATATTTCATTCGCATAACGAGCTCATTGTCTAACTTTATGATTCCATATTTCCCGTATTTATAAAAGTTACCCTCGGTGGAATTAAGAGACGCGGCACGCTGAGGTGTCGCCTCCTGTTCATTAGGAGCCGTGTATTTATATAATTAAAGCGCACAATAAGGCGGGCCGGGCCCCCGGGCCCCACCGCCGGACGACTAACTTTTCGTATTAATTAAAAACGAGGCGTAGAAACGCGTCATCACCTCGCAAGGCTGGAAAATCGCGGCTAACCATCCCGCCCCTATCGCTCCTCACATCTACAAAAGGTCCGGCTAAACTTTAATACGCTTTAAAAGTTCCCGAATATTTCACTGTTTTAGCCACTTAAGACAAATTGCTTCGCCCCGTTTGGGGGTTATTTTTTCTCGCGAGCAAACTCGTCCGCGTCCGTAATTTCACCGTTCGTTGCTTCATTTCTGGCAAATTTTGGCGTTTTTCAACGCTTCAGCGCGCGGCGGGTTGCGAAGGGTTAGGAGCAGTACGCACGAGGTGCTTTTAAAAGTTTGTGTTCCTGCTTTATAATCGCACGTACAGTGGGCTCGTGAGATTTATCTTACGAATGCTTTCAGTCAATGAATGTGTTATCTTGTAGATTAGTTTTCTCATAAATTAATGGGATTAAGTTATGCCCACCAAATACGTTGTCTAGCGAAATAATCTTAAAATACAAGTTAAAGTTAGAACTCTAGCGACTGCTCACGTTCAGATTGCAAAATAGAGGTATTCCATTAGAGTTTGTGTTGAGTTATGGTACATTAGTCAATAAAGCATCGTTTGTGCGTTGCGTAACCCTGTGAGCTGGCTAATGAAGGTAGTGATGCAGTGCCCGTGACGTACGCCGCAGATAGATCACAGATTGGGCGCACGTGTGGTTATTAAATCGCACCCTTAAACGGGCCGTATGTTCTAGTACCTATGTGTTAAATGAAAAAAGATGGTACTAGATACTTATTGATTGCTTATTGATTGAAAATTATAATACAAAGCCACTATTGGCAAGGTAAGGGTTTTGGTAGGTTTTGATATGTATTTAACATACTTACCTAAAGTTAAATAATTTAAATGGTAGATCATTAAAATTATTTAGCATACGAGTATGTATGTATCGCTTGCAGTACCTACCAGCGTGTGCAGTACCTACGAGTACCACCTACCTACTGAAATATAAAATAACTTATTTTTGTTTTTTGCCAAAATAGTCTGACAATAAAAAAATAACGGAAAGTTCGTTATCGCACCGAATGTCCTCCGCCCGCCTGCTACTTCTAGGTACATGATATGACAGACTCAACTTCCAACTAGTCAATAAAATGGCGGCGCAATTTAAACATTGTTGCATCGGACTTTTCATTTCATCTTGATTTCGAAGGAAACTTCGTAAAACGTTCATATTAGAAAATTGGCGAGAAGAATGTGTGTTCTATTTTTGTTTCTACAAAATGTAGCTTTTAAAAACTATAACATTGTGTGCGAAGGATCGTATTGCTTGCAATGATTAATAAATGCTGACAATAGTAACAAGATTTTTTACATTCTTAGGCACATATCTGAACAATAGATTAAATTGAAAAGTTAGTATTTATAACGTAAATTACTTCAACTGTAAAAAAAAAAACGAAAACATTTACTTCTTTCTTTTTCGTGTGGTTAGTGACTAAGCTGGAGTTTTATGCCGCTCATAGGCCTCTGACTTGGCTTCATATGCCGTCGAGAAATACCTATCTCTCAGGCATAGCCGGTCTTCAGCTGGACCGGGAGCTCCTCCTGGAAGCCACGATCGTGCAGGCCTGGGTGTCATCACCGGACAGGCCTGCCGATATCAATGACGAGGCGGAGTGGTTCCGGGAGGCCATGTCCGAAATATGTGACGTGGCAATGCCCCGGGTCCAGCCCGGACGTGCCCGGCGCCAGGTGTACTGGTGGTCGCGTGAGCTGACCGCTTTACGCGAGGCGTGCGTTGCTGCGCGCCACCGGTACTCCAGGCACCGCAGGCTCCGTGTCCGCCCTCCGGATACGAAAGCCATACTGGCGGAGCTATACGAGGGGTACAGAGCAGCGAAGACTGCCCTCCGAGCAGCCGATCCAGCGGGCCAGAGGACTGGCCCGCGAGGAGACGCTGGAGACTCTCAACAGAGACCCGTGGGGACGCCCCTACAAATGGGTGAGAGATAAACTCCACCCATGGGCTCCCCCGCTGACGCAGAGTCTCCAGCCCCAGCTCGTGGAGGACGTGGTGAGCGCTCTGTTCCCTTCGAAAGGGGAACATACTCCCCCGCCCATGGCTTCGCCTCCTGCGGTGCCAGATGCGGACCACACCGACGACGACGATGCTCCAGAGGTGACCGAGGTAGATCTCAGAGTGGCGGTACATAGGCTGAATGCCAAAAATACCGCCCCAGGACCCGACGGCTTGCCTGGAAAAGCCTGGGTTCTGGCCTTGGAGGCTCTCGGGCCTCGACTAAGGGGGCTCCTAAGCGCATGCTTGGAGAGGGGCCAGTTTCCACTTCGTTAGAACACGGGGAAACTGGTCCTCATAAAGAAGCCAGGGCGCCCGGCGGACTCTCCGTCCGCTTACCGGCCCATCGTGCTGCTCGATGAGGTGGGCAAGCTCTTTGAAAGAGTAATTGCAGACCACCTTGTCGGGCGGCTGGTGCGGATGGGGCCGGCTTTGGCGGAGAGCCAGTTTGGTTTCCGTAAGGGGCGCTCTACGGTGGATGCCATCATGCGCGTTCGAGCCCTCACGACGGGGGATGCTGTTGCCCGGGGTGTGGTCGTCTTGGCGGTGTCTCTTGACATCGCCAATGCCTTCAATACCTTGCCCTGGAGTTGCATTAGGGAGGCACTTCGGTATCACCGGATGCCGACCTACCTCTGTCGTGTGGTCGACAGACCTATTTGACGGACAGGGCCGTCATCTACCCCGGTCACCACGGAGAGTGGAACCGGCGAGAGATGTCGTGCGGTGTCCCACAGGGATCGGTCCTGGGGCCGCATCTGTGGGACATCGGGTACGACTGGGTGCTGCGCGCCGACCTCCCTAGTGGCGGTTTTTGGCCGAACTGCCGCCATGGGATCTGGAGGCGAAAGTCCTCGCGCACATTTGGGTATGGTGCGAAGAGGCGAAACTCCGGGGCATAACTCCGCTGCCGCAAGAAATCGCGGCACAACGGACGGAGCTCCGGAGGGATCTCATGGCGACATGGAGAGTGCGATTGTCGCAACCCAGCGCTGGGCGCCGTGAGCGTGAGCGCCGTGTCTTCACGGAGGCGATCGGCGGCGGCGATCTCTCGCGTCCGGCCCTGGTTCAGGCCATGGTTCGGAGCGAGAGTGGTAGACATGGGAGGCCGTCACCTTCTTCTGCGAAGCAGTTATGCTAGCGAAGGAGGAGGCGGAACGCGTGAGAGTGAGACAAGGTTTGCGCCCTCGCACCCTTAGTCGCCGCAGGATTTCCGGCCACCGTAGGCGCGGGCCTGCGGACGGTGAGCGATGGGTAGCTCGCCGTCCGATAAGGACGTCTAACACCTGGCCCGCAGAGGCGGGCCGGCACTAGCCGGGGATTGCGGAAGTAATAACAGATCCCAAGATGTCCCAAGTGATGTGTGTGTGTGTGATGTGTGGCCCAAGTGTGGGAAGGGAACACTGGGGTGGTTTTTAGTCAGTAAGAGTCTGACAGACCCCTCCGCCCGCCCCAGGTCGGAGGACATCCATGAGGATTTTCCACCCCGTGAACAAAAAAAAAAAAAAAAGAAAAAAAAAAAGGACTATTGCAGGATATAGAAACACAGATATTGGAATATGTGTTTGGATGACTGATTACCTAGAACTATGTCAGGACTATGGCCCCTGCTTGATCAATGTTTTTTTGTTATTATACACGGAGAAAATGGCAGGGGGTGACTTTCACATTCAGTAATAGGCCCCAGGAAACTGTCTCTAGCACTTAGAGACGTAGCAACAAGGGGGCAACATATTCTGAGGTGCTTGAGGAGTGGAGAGGTATTCCACAGCTATCAGGACAATCCCAGAGCCCGGAAGATGATTAAGATCCCTACCAGCACTTATTGAAATACTTCCATCCTCCGAGCACGTTCGCTCTTGCGAATCTGCACTAAAGCCGGTCAATGAAGGCAAGAATAAGTTGGGCACTCAATTCTTCATCAGTGTTCACTCCAGCCGGTCAAGAAATAAGACTTCTCCCGGGAGATAAGGTCCGTGGGTACTGCTCAACAGCTTGCCACATGCAGCCCTGCGGTTTCTGTATCTCTCTTGGTCTAGAGCAAGAGAACCCGAACCTATACATGTTCCGGCACAGACCTAAAGTTCGGATCGCGCAAGCCCCACTACGAAGTCAATGGAGAGATACGGCGGTGGAGTTATTATTGTTATTATTAAGTCGTGTCTGAAAAGTCCGTGATTTTATTTTCTTTTGCTGTTGGACCAATTGAATGTTCCATTGCTGATATTTCATGTGTACGTGAAAGCAGAAATTCTCTTCTGTCGAGAACAATAACTCCATAACAAAAACAGTCCTTTATGAAATTGTTTTCTAATCATTGGAAAAAGCAGATCTCTGCAGAATCAATACTGTAGGAATGCAAAAACCGAGACATTCCTGATCCAGTGTCCACTACGTGGACACTCAGCGAAAATCCCGAATTATCGTAAACCATGGTCACCGATTGATACACGGCGCACGTGACTTCTGCCGCAAGCGTTAACAAGCGGATGTCGACTTTATTGCATTGTTATAGTGCTCGTAATGAGTAAACAAGTGAACCACTTGTTTACTGGGTGTGTAACACGAATTATTTACGGAGCTTATAAAATGAACCAAGTTTTTGCTTGCGATGTTTTTATCGCAATAAGTTGGTTTAAATCGTTTGTTTTATTTGGTATGGGATGTTTTTGGAGTGTGTATGTTTTAGATGTAGATTATGAAGTTTTAACTGATTTCTGTTTTTGTTTCGAAGTCCTGGATTTGATTGGCAATCATGATCCAAGTTTTCTATAACAAATCATCTCAATGAGTTGTAGGTGCAATTTATCTCACTTCAGGATATTGGCAACCCAGAATGTGCTTTTTCTTGGCACGTTTTATTCTTTAGTCAGTATTCTGCTTTATATCGCAGTTCACTTACATATATTCATTACTTTAGGTAAATCTGCTGCTACATAGTATTTTTGCTGGCACATTTCACTATCGGTAGTGTGAGTACTAGTTATCTAAATGTCTCGTTTTGGGCGTTACCGTCGATCGCTGCTCAATACGTGCTCCATAAAAACTGATTGGCTTTTGTTTTGAATGCTACATTACGACGCGTATCGCCAGCTCGCATTGTTTTTGTTCTAGTTTCTAGCTGATTGAGTTACGCGGAATAATCCGTACTGGATTGATGAAAGGATTAGATAATTGATTCAAATAAAATAAAGAAAATACATTTGTTTAGCACACACTAATAGGCACACAACACAACATATTGTAACCACTGATCACATCTTTGTAATTTTTCAAAACCTGTATAAAAGTCGAGCTCACTATTTGTTAAGAGAATATTCAAAATGTCAGTCGTGTCGGTCATAACTCAGTCGTATGTTAACTTACATGTAGATCCCATCTTTGAGCAAACTATTAAAATCTCATCTTAATACGGTGAGTGAAACCTTAAAATGAAAAGTACTCTAAGTATAATAGAACTAGCTATTGCCCGCGGCTTCCGATTGGAAATTATCCCACGGTTTTGTACCACCGCGCGCCGGGATAACAAGTATTCTATGTCCTAACCCAGGGCATGGACTACCCATATGCCAAATATCTAAATCCGTTCAGCCGTTTTAGCGTGAAAGCTTAACAAACAAATTCTCTTTCGCATTTATAATATTGGTAAGGTTAATCAATCACTAACTTTCAAATAACTTTTTTAATAATCTCTTTACGAAGGTAAAAAGATATTATTTGAGTGTAAAACTCTGAAAACCACAAAATGTGGACGAAGAGAAAACCCAACAAAGCCGGGGAAAGGCAGATGATACCGTGAAAGTCATACCGAAAGCAAACACTTTACGAGGTAATTATGACGTCACATATACTCGGCTTACACACAGTTATTATTTCTCCCTCACAGGAAGGCACATTAATCTTATTTATTCAGGATATCGTATTAAGCGCCCCTGGTATCGAGTGACGGTGGGGGCTGAAGGGCCGGAAGCGCGGCTAAGCGCAACTCTTCCGGTCGCAGAGTACTGGCTCTGGTGGTGGGTTAGTGGTGTCAGGGATATGGGCAAGGGCACTCCTAGAAGAGATAGGATTGTGAAAATTGTGAATAATATTGTCTACAATTACAACGTCTATAACAAAGCGAAAACAAATGTTTATATAACGTAAAGGACATATACATCATTGCACGTACGATCGGGTCAGTACTGCCTTCATACTCATCATATTGGAATTCTTTTCACATTTTAGGACGTATAATTTAATATTTTGGGTTTTTAATAAAATTACCAAAGTACCTCCGATGGATTCATTCAGATAGGTAGATTAGACAGAAGTCCTCAGATACATTTATTCTTATCCCCAATCTTTTACCATCGTTGCAATAAGGACCAAAATAAAACTATTCATTTCTCATACATACGTACCTCCCGATTATTGAGCGCGCAATGGTTTGTTCGCGGCTGGCCGAGCAAATTGGCTTCGGTGAGGCGCTGCGTTGCCATGGCGACCGTGACGTCGCTAATCCGCGAATCACACGCCGCACCAAACGCTCTTGTCACTCGTTAAAAGTTTAACAGCTTATGAAAGAGTATCTATTTTAGGTTTGTGAAAAGCAAAAATCCGCTTCACCCTTTTTTTGTTTTTAATTGTAGTGGGCTGGAGGAAGAGGAACTTCTAGAATAACTTAAAAAACTGAATTTAATTTCTTAATCTAGAAAGCATTTTCTGCGCATAATAGCAGTAAAGAATAGTGAAACTAGGTACTTAAGCATTAAGCTTTGTTAACTCGGTAAATTCAAAGTCAAGTCAGTAAAGAGGCACTTTTGAACGTCAAAATTGACAAAAAAATAGAATTGATTCTAGTTGCCCTTTCCAAATGGTAGTTTCGTATGGAGAAGAATGGGCAAGGAACTCCATCGTTACTCTTTTAAAAATATTTTGTTTAAGTTCATTAATTATATTTATTAATAATATTATATATTATATGAAGACGATGCACCTAGAATAAAATTACTATACCACAATAGGTAAAAATAAAACAATGAAAAATAATTTAATTATGAGATATGTAGATACATGGTGCTCACATATTAACAAACGCGCGGTTTCTATATCTGGTAGCTAGATAATTAAATGAAATCAATATAAAAAATATTCAAACTAGTCTAAAATCAATTTTAAATTCAAATGTCTGAATGTCGACCAGTAAATATAGTCCCTTGGTTATTGTTGTGAAAATTTAGTTTGCTTCAACTGTTCACCTAACTAAAAGAAAAATGTTCGTAGTAATCGGATGTAATGGCAAAGCTGATTCTATAAAGCTATATAATTTTGCCTACTTCCTAGTCCCTAAGGTCAAATTCCTAGGACTCTATAACTGTAACAATCAAATAAATCGCTACTCTGTCGTTGGCCGTTCTCAGGTACTTGGATTGGCAACTTCGTTAGTTCCGCGCCTGAGACTCGAACATCTCTCATAACAGTATTATCGGCTTTAAATTAAACAGTTCCCCAAGTAGATAATTGTGAACCTCCCGCCAATCGAACTGCTCCTAACGTTATTACAGACCTATCGAGTTGCACTTGTAACAGGAACACAACCTAACATACTTCTGATGTAAGGTATTTAATATTTCTCGCTGCTCTGTGTCCACACACTTCTGAGACATTGAACCAATTCTAAAAGAATTTTATCTTTGAAATTGTTTTCAGTAATTTTCGTGTTACACATTGTCCATTTATTTGTCAGTGACCGGTACATAGCTTAACATTATAGCCTCATTAATATTAGATTCTTCATCAACTAAACGACGATCAATACCCCTCCTTGTATTAATAACTTAATTACTCTGAGAGTATTCATTTATAATTCAGTTCTTTAGAATTTACTAATTAAGAAGCAGTTACTCTTTCTAAAGCTATTTTCTAGCGTCACAGAGGTAGGTTTAATCTCTATTTTTCACTCAAATGCCGGTCCCAGCCAGGCGGTAGGCTAGCTAATTTAAAATATTCGCGTTCAGTACAAAGTTTAATTGGAAAACGCGAGACTTAGCTCGGAATTAACGCAGACCGAGAAACTCTTAGCTGTGTTGCTTCCGCGCCTTAGTGGTGTTGGTGAGGTGGTACTACCACCGCCACACTGCATACCGCCAGTGAGTAGTGGCGGGGATTTATTACACAAGTATCTACGCATTCTCGCGGATTGTTTTGCTTCTACAATTATTACACAAGTATCTACGCATTCTCGTGGATTGTTTTGCTTTTACAATTATTACACAAGTATCTACGCATTCTCGTGGATTGTTTTGCTTCTACAATTATTACACAAGTATCTACGCATTCTCGTGGATTGTTTTGCTTCTACAATTATTACACAAGTATCTACGCATTCTCGTGGATTGTTTTGCTTCTACAATTATTCTATTTAGAAATTACTAGTCTCTGACTGCTAATAATTCGTAAATGAAAATCACTGTTCAATGATTGATTACAGGAATAATTCAGAGTTACAATAGCTTTATCCTGTAATAAGTTAAGCCTATTAAAATCATAATTTACGTATGCCATTATATTCGGTCTACTATCTACTCCTCTCATTACCATGATAAATCACAGTTCCAAAACAGAATTCAATCCGGTCATCAAATAGGACGAAGAACATTGTTCATTGCGTCAAAAACTAGTGCTAAAATAATAATAAATTTGCGTGGTAATGTTTCAATAAGCGCGTCTGTATTGAATTAGGTTTGCGTGAGTTATGTCGTGTTGTTTGGGGGCGATCGCATTGTTCATTATTCAGTGTTCATTACTCACGGGCGCGCATTCATTGCCGGCTCGAGTGGCTGGGCGGATCACCCACTCTAATATAATCAGTAATGTTACTCCTCCCAGCCATTCAGTCGAGTTTATTGTTTAGATTTTATTAGTGTGGCGGGCTATAACTGTATATATTATTTTTTCACATTTGGTTAAATTAATGTACTTATTTTTAACTTAGGAAAACTGTTGAATTACTCAGAAGAAAATTTAGTTTAAAATCTCATCGTATATTAACTATAGTAAGTAGGCACTAAGGCGTAATATCTAAAGTAAAATCCAAGAGATTCCTGATCAAGTTACGGCTGTAGGAAGCCCCTTGATACTCTATTCATCAATGTTGAGCAGTGGAGGCACGGAGAGGTTCCAGTTGAAAGTGAAGTAAACAGAACTAGCAGCTAAAGTTACGTGTTGAAGTGAAGTTGAGCGAAGTAGTGGTAATTCATTTTAATCTCTTCACCTACGTTCTTATACGGAGTACTAGCCCATTTGATGAACAATTTGTAGGTATGCTGCATGACATGACATACATACGCCTATATACATTTCCCGAAGGAATAGGCAAAACACCTACATAGTAGGAAACCCAAACACATTTTGTTAGTTGTTTTGTTACAAGTAGTAAAAATCGTGCCAACTATGAGTTGCTACTAAGAATTTACGAATGAAAAAACCCCAATTACATTTTGCCCGATCTGGATATCGGCCCAGTATCACTAATGCTTCACTCCGTTGTTTTAGCTTTACCTAAAAGATAACTATTGTTATACTTCTGTTTTACACCATTTTTGTTGTCGATATCCGTCTGTTCGCGTCACGCAGCCACCAACGAGAGCTGACGGCCCACCTGCCTGTTTGCTCCAAATAATGAGCCTCGTTGATTGGCAGTGACGCGTGATTTGATATCTTCTATCTTGATATCTATTTGTACACAATTTTTTTTTTTACTTGTGCATAAAGTTTTAATAAATATATAAATATCTGCCTACCGTAACTGGAATTAAGTTACGGATCACGACTCGCAGAAATAACTGTCTGCCCTAATCGGGTTTTTAATTTAGCATTGTAGTTGTAGGGATGTTATCTACGTAATTTTTGTGGTTACGCAATTGAATGTTTGGTAAATGTTAATTTAAAAGGTAGGTAGACACCTACATCTATATTTCGCATATATTCGTTACGTATTTCTACTTCTACACACTGTAAT
Organism: Tiliacea citrago; assembly: GCA_963921375.1. NCBI lineage: Eukaryota > Metazoa > Arthropoda > Insecta > Lepidoptera > Noctuidae > Tiliacea > Tiliacea citrago. The sequence goes on from OY992786.1 coordinate 27,871,667, forward strand.
TATTCGATCAATTTGAAGCTAAGTAGTAACATATTATTGCTTATTGTACTTATACAATCATGAGTACACCAGATTTTAAATAACTGCGATCACCCAAAATCTTCAACCCAATACACCAGTTTCCATACCATTATTACAATATCTTCCAGAATGTTCGACACAGTTCTACTGAACGACTCGCCGAACATAATCTAACCTCAACGAGTAGAACTTACGCAATAACTATTGATTTAATTGGTTTCATACACTGGAGCATGTATGCCTTAGTTCGAGCCAGCCGCGCTACAGTAATCCGCGCCATTGTTCCCAGCACAAAGCTTCGCTCCTCAGGTATTAAACTGTTCGGACTTAAATTGAAAATTTTCCTCGTATTGGGAAATAATAGTTGCCATTGGAACAGTGGGACTATGGGACGCATTATTGAGTTTTGCGCGTTTCTGAACAAAGATTGTGAGCGTGCTCGTTAACGAGTTTAACACTTAAATCTAACTAGTTTGGTAGTGTTGCCTTATGGACCAAATAGAAACTGAGTTAATAAAAGATAATGGTGAATCAAGTTCATATATTTTTTTGTTCGTTCTAATCTTTGCTCAGTTATAGATCTATATGATTAAATAAATGCTGTTCATTGATAAGCACATAACTTGAGAATGGCTGGACCGATATGACATTTTTTTTTTTTAATAGTCCGATTTGGGTTTTTACGGAAAGAAAAATTAGAAAAGTTGATAGGAAAATTGATTCGTTTCATACGGGAATTTTGTATAAATTGTTGAAAGGACCTTGATGTCCTTCGTTAGATTGTATTTCGGAAGCCTCGTTATGAGTAGGTGCCTGCTACTTAAAGATTTTTCTTTCAAGAATGCTACACAGAATAATCTATCAAGAATACAATCAGTTTCTTTAATTACTCCCAACAATACAACACGCGGTGTTCAACTAATCCGTATAGGCTTACCGTTATTGTTAGCTGTCCAACCGGAAGTGACGGAAACGAGCGCCGAGGGCTGATAATAGCGGCGCGTCCGCGGCGGAAGTGCGCTACACATCTGACCGGTTTGTGAGGAAGCGGTGACTTTGTCTCTGCTGAAAAAGTTAAGACAAATTAATCAGGGAGATAGAGAAGAGCTTTTAATTCAAATAAAAAATAAAAAAGAAGGAAGATATAATTCTAAACTGATAAAAATCTACTATCCCTAATCAACTAGATGAGTCTAATTGCGATTTCGGGTAAAATCATCTACCTGTAAAATAACAATTTGGTTTTCGTGTCATACATACTAACCTACCCAATTTATAATGTCTTAACTGAACTGAACAATATGCTTTAATTAGGCTTTAGCTACCGAAAAAGATAATGTTATGACCATAGTTTTAATTTATAATTTTAATCAGGTACTTAACAATTTCATTTAGTGATTCATTATTTAAATTAAATGATTATTATTTATTGCTACAAATTCATATTTTAATTGGAGACCGGCTGTGTAAATATTATTCGCGGATTAGGTACTATTGAACAAACATTACAAATACATCACGATGTACTTGTATTGTAACATTGATCAATCGGAGGCTATCATAATCTTAATAAGTATTTAAATTGGCATCAGCTAATATCAAAATGACCCTTTAAATGTACCTACTTACCTATACTGACAATTCTATGAACTCTTCAGGCCTCCGCAGAAAGCTCAGTTTAAGGAACGAAGCTCGGAAACTAAATCCAGGAATCAATTCCGTAACACTATAGATGTGTGCATTCATTCGCTTTCTCGTGCGGCCACTCTGGATATTTGTTGAGAGCAAAACCTGTAACAAATTGCGCAATTCTTGCACTTAAACATAGATATTAGTTAGTTTAACATTCCCATAATACCCTTTCGCAATGGGTCAGCTCGGTGAAACCAGCGGAGGTAACCTACTTAGTTGACAGGATTCCTACGTAATGTCGTGTCCGCTAGGCGAGGGTTTGGGATTCCTACGTAATGTCATGTCCGCTAGTACGGTTTAGCCTCACCGATGAAATATCGCGCACAATCTCGCCTAAAACCCTGAAACCGGAGTAATTTAAACAAGAATGATTTATGTAAGTAGGCGGGCATGATAACGTGTTTCACTAAACTCTGTTTATATTTTAGGTTGCGTTTGTAGCTTCCATGAATGTAGATTTTGAACTGATAATACTGAAATTATTATTTCGTATCTTAGCCACTTTTTACTGACAACTTTTGTCTTCGGTAAAAACACATAAATTCATTTTTTTATTAACAGAGTATCAAAGCAGTTGTATCTATTCCTTGATGAATAATGTGATGCAAAACTGATGGAGAAGGAAACAGCCGCCAGTTGCACTGGCAAAAACTGCAATTCACAAGAAAGAAGGCAGATCCTTTTTATATTTTAATATAGAAAGGATCTGCCTTCTTCTTTTGTTCTGCTTTAGCAGATTAAAATCAATTGTGTGTTTAAATCTACTTTAATAAAATATAAATAATAAATTTACATAGTTTCCAAACATTATAAAGATCTTAGTTCGCTTATAATGGATGGTAACGAACTATTTAGTATCCCATATTACTAAATCTTAGAAACATTATTTTCACTGCTCTAAACCTATTAATTAAACTTCAAGGCTACAGACTAAAGCGTACTGTTTAATTAAATTAAAATTTAATTAGTTGTTCAATAGAAACATGGAAATTTAATAAATTACCGTTATATTCCAGTGGGAATTCTCGTCCCGTCATATTTCTTGTTAGCAAGAAATAATTCTAAAAGCAAACGAAGCTCAATCAAGTCAAACGTTGAAAATCAAGAAATTAGAGTGTCAAAGGTCATCAAAGGGAAGTAAGCCCACACAAATCTGAGTGGCGGTAATAATTCATAATGAACATTCCGAACGCGTGCCTCAGAATATGAACAACGAATTACTATCTGAATTCCTCCGGTGCCATTGCGGAACTTCCACTTTATTAGCGACTAATAAAACTTTACGACTCCCTCATTTTCACTAGGACTTCCATCTTGATTCCAATTTATAGCATATAATTTTTTCAATAGGTATCTGATTGGGTCATTTTCGTACGCATCGTCAACATGAATGTTTGACGAGTAAATATTTACAAAAAAAAATAAAGCTATTTTTTGTAAGTTGTCAACTGTTATTTGAATCATCGACATTCGTATGAAATTAAATAAGGTACACAGGAAAATATTCGACAAATTACAAGTAAAATGTTTTAGTATGAGTTTTTAACATTAATTGGTTTAACTTAGTCACGCACTTCTCTTAGTCTTTGAATTCTATTTGGCTTTAAATTCGTCCGAACAAACTAGATGAGTTATCAAAGTTTACCGCTGAAGAGTGCTCCCACGATGGGCTGCTCGTGATGGGAGCACAACTTACAAGTGGACCCTGGATCGCTCGAGACTCTTCAGAATGCTCGGAAATTACTGAATTTGATCCTGTTTGAACTAGTTACTCACTGTTTCTTAGATTTCAAGTACTTCAGTCAGTAACTTGCAAATGAAAGGAACTTAATCAAATCAAGCTGGTAATGTTTCGAGTAAGTAAAAGAAGTTGTGTCTATTTAAAAAGTCTATCTAATGCCTCCATTGAGTCTTATTACTTTGTTATTACTTAGCCATACTTTGGTTTTTTGATTTTTTATTTTAAATACTTTAAATTCGAGTAGCTACACTCGAACCAACCTCTGCTTGTACTACTGTAAGATTCGTACCAAAGTGATCTACTACCATTAAAGCGTAATCCGTTCTTTCTATTTACTGCCTCACATTTACCATTATCATTAGAGTTGAATATAAATCTTTGTTGTAATTCAGCCCCATAAGAAACGGCGTTAACGATCTGCCTCCCGCGATCCTACAGATTGCCATAGTCGATAACATAAGCCCCATTGTACAGCGCGGTATTTTACTAACAGGTCACACAGAAATGGGCCACTCCATAAATTAGTTCCGATCTCGGATTATGAAGCTCAAAATTTATCCGGAAAGTTATAGCTGCAAGATTGGTTCGTCCGAATTTCAAGCGATGGAGAAGACACTTTTGCGGATTAATCTGATCATTAATTTGGGAGCACTAAGCCCCTGAGATATTCGATTATATTATGTTCCTCGGATTACCGGATCATTTTGGTGGACTCCGTTCATTGTTTGTGTTACGGTAGCTATCGGTGTTATTGAGTTGGCTCGCGTTCAACTTAACTGCAATATCTATTGAAACGATTTCTTTTTAATTTATAAAATTTATTGTATTTATTTTGGGGATTGTGTTCAAACAGCAAAAAAAAATATTTTCAACTGTCATCGTTACTGTTAATTTAAAAAAGTATTTTCCTGCATCGTTGTATTTTTGTTCAGCGGATAATATTTATCCATGTTACGTTGCTCGTTCTAGTAATTATTAATAAAAACCTTTTATTATTTGAGTAGTTCATTGAAAGTTGTATGACAACACCATAATTTCACTTTGGCCCAAAGATAAAACTGTGCAAAATTTAACCAATTGCTCCCAGTATGCAAATTTGCTATAAACTTTAAAACTTAAAGCAGAGTGATACATTTTGCAACAAACCCGAACATTGCACATAAAACTATAAAAAACTAGCGTCTTTGCACCCAAGCGGCTAGTTTGATAAAACGGCCAACAAAAGCCAGACAAAGTACGAGACAAGTGTGTAATATATATTTTTATACCCGGTGAGCACTGTGGGCATTGTGCGGTCCCACCGCCGGCTTTGTCTAGGTTTAGCGGCTCGTTAATCATCGTGACGCGGCAGTGGACGCGCTGCCGATAAGACGACACATTGATGGGGACTGTTTCACACAGCCAGCGAATGCTACCCAAGAATTATAGAGGAAAAATATTTTTATGGGCGTAAGAGATGTGATAAGAAATGATATAGAGCAAATCCGCTTTTCCCTTATCAACTTCCAAATCGATTTAGTGAATGGATTCTGCGAGCGATAGAAGCCCTTTCCTTAAGCGTATTCTATATAACGGATATTATATAAAACATGTGAGCTTACGGTATTAGTAAGTGGGGCTGTTATTAAACTTCTTGCAATTTAAGATCAAAATTAATCACAACAATACATCAATTTCATATTGAATGTCTCCTACTTAGAGAAAACTGTTGCCAACTAATTATAAGCCTTTATCACCATCAGTGATAAACGTCGCAACAATCGCAAACTTTCAAAATATTTGACTGTAAACCTATTAATGATATACAACTAGTAGCGTCATCTGGCGGATTACTCTGTAATAACTGCCGCGTGGATCCTTCAAAGTCCTAATATTGTCTTTTGATAAATAAACTAAGGCGTGCTCGCAGCTGAGACTCAATTATTATTTCATTACAAACTGCCGTTATTACGTTCTACAGCGCCTCGAGATATCGCGAGGAAATGAATTGTATCGTCGGGACGGTTCCACAGCACGGGTATGCCGCCACCAGAAGTATCACACTTACTGTTATTTGCATTCGTTTGTTTTAAGAGCTATCAAACAAGTGTTCTAAAGACGATTATTTCGGAATAGAGAGGAGAGTAATTCAAATGTGTGCGCTCTGGAATTCACTTAACTATTAATAAGGAAGAAGCTATTGATATCATGGGACTGAAATAGACTTCCGTACGCGATTTTATAAGACATTTATCAGTAGATAGGCATAGCACTTGAATGTTCACATGGATATTCTGCCATAATTAAACATTATTCCAAGGTTTTCACAATTTGCAAAAATAAAAGCCGTGGATTTTGATTCCATTTCGATATCAAGGTATTGGTACTTAAAAGTTTTGTCAATCAGTCAACTAATAGTCGTTATTTATAAATATAGGCTACAATAGTGTCCAATATGTTATACATTTATGGGAAACTTTTGCCAATTACGTAAATGTAAGTATGATAATTCAGTGGTGTGAACGTCAATAAAAAAAAATCAATAGGTAATGTCAATATTTAACGAAATGCGATAATGTCCATAGTAAATAATTATAATGTCAATAAGTTACGGATATGATTTTTTTTTTAATTATTGATATTGTCCACAAAATTACTACAGAGTCGTCGCATAAATAGTCGTGATACGAGTATACAAACAATATTATGTCAAAAAACTGTCATCAAAATAGTCACTGAGACAATATTTCTAAATTTGTTCTGCAGTATTTCTGTGTTAATAAGTATTTAACGCTTGAAATTTACTAAATTTACACTTGTATATTGAGCAAGGTAACTTATTCCTCTTCCTGTTAATGACAAATAATTTACCTAATCTTGTCGTCAAAAGAAAGTTGAAGTATATTATGTTCATATTACTGCAAAAGAGAGCTACTTTCATCGAAATTGCTGTACCTACTGCTACGATTCTTTCTATTGGTACTTTCTCGCGAGTGAACTACTCGTAAATCTTTCAACAGATCGACGGGACATATCGGGCGACGAGTGTCAGATTGTTTCTTAGTTTTACTTCTTATTGCTGTATTCTTAGAATTGAACATTATCTAGATACTAATATAACTACTGAATATTTACAAACATTATTCATTATTTATTGGTTAAATAACTAGAATAGTTCAAGTTTAATAGGTATTCACTTACATATTTTTTTTACACATTGGTCCCAAGATTTTGTCTTCCCCTGCACCCAATATTTATGAAACCTCATTATGTGACGCATACGCCTTGTAGAAACTGGAAACAAGAGACGTGGGAACAAGAGGAATCAAAACAAGGTCAAACGAGTATTGTCTCGCCCTCGGAAGTCCAGACTTCACGCAAGGACTTCCAAGAGGTTTCGAACTAAATTCAATTTCAAAGTATGCTCATGACAGATGAAAGAACATTTTATTTGTATTGCAATGATATAAAATATGCCAGACAGATGTTTTAGTTTATTAGGAATATACTGCGTCTTACCCATAGGTAGATATATGCTGTATATCATATTTTCAGTTCAAGCGTAGGCGAATTACGTTAGCAATAATATAATTTAGCATATTATTCAATATAGATTCGAGTTGGGCTATTGATTACCTAATATAATATTCCATTTATATTGTATTCAAGCAATAGTTTGCTTTGATATTCAGAAACATAATACTACCACTTTACATTTTGAATAATATTTAAAATTATCTGCCTTTTCTCTATGCATGGGCGTATCAAAGGATATCATTAGTAAGAAGTTGGTGTTCGTGTTCTTCTAAAATGAAATTGTTTTTTTTCCAAGATATTATTTTGTTTATCTTTAGATTTTCATAGTAGCATCAAGTCTGACCTAGCTTGATATAAAATAATAATAAATATATAGAGTTTTATTGCCGGCTATATTCAAAAATATAATAAATAGTAAACAGTAAAACATAAAAAACATGGAGGTATGCATAAGTACCCATAGTACATTATTTTTAGTAAATTAACTCAAAACATTCTGTTTTCTTGAGAAAAACAATGTTATTTACTAAACACATTTCTTGAAGTACACAACAAGCGGGTAACTTGTACTTCTCGTTCCATCCACGTCCAAACGAACACGAAGTCTAAACATTTGAACGAAATGGAAATGTTATTGTTTTAAGCGATTGTTGGATGCAGCCCGTCCTGGCGCCCCGAGCCCGCGCCGGTGCCCGGGCGCCCCTCGGGAACTGGTAATTCAATGAGTCCACCTCAGCCCGTGATCCCAACACGACTTGGATTTTAGATAGGAACTACGTTTAAGACTTTGTGTTTACTCAAAAGCTCGCTTTTATCTTATTTGTAGCTTTATATTTTAAGGTGACAACGGAAACATCGTTAATTTATTATTATGTTCGTGTCTTTTTTCGTAGATATGTATTGATGAATTACTTTTTGACTTGAAAGTACCAAGTAACGTTTGTATGTAAAATTATAAGGGCGTTCAGGTCTAAACATTTTATCGGAATTTAGTGCACTTTTTGTTAGGATTTCGATTAATTAGACAAGTCTAGAAACAATTCCAATATTTGCAGTGGTTCAGACGTATAGCTAAAATACAGACATATCATTTATTAAAAAAAAATGCCTGTCATATACAGGGTGGAAACTTTCAGCGGGACAGTAAGGGGAAGTAGCAGTCAGCAGGAAAATGGGCAATTTTCACAAAAAAAATGTTTTATGCCAATCGATCCTCTTTCTTATAAGGATCAAAAAGCTCTATCGGACCAATTGAGGTTTGAGTACTAGAAAAGTCATAAAACGCAAAAAACTTTTCCCATACATTTCGTAAGAAATGATACTCCAACTTAGTTTTTTATGATCGATAGATGGACCGCTACAACGAAGACTGGCCAAAAAAAAATATTCGCAAGGCAGTGGATACAAACATAATGATGGTCCTATAACGTGACCACCTCGCAGTCCTGATCTCACGCCTCTACACTTTTTTATGTGGCGCTATTTAAAAATTGAACTTTATAAAAAGAAATATTACAGTGTTCAGGAACTCAAAGATTTACTTACCACGATTCTCTATGGAATTAATCCTAGCACATTATCAGCTGCTACTCAGTCTGTAGTAAAGAGAATAAACCTATGCCTACGTCAAAACGGCTACCATTCTGAACACCTCATAACTTAGAGCACAAAAGTAAAATTTCTAGGTGAGTCCAAATGTAAAGTTTCAAGTTTTTAATTTTAAGGTGAAAAAATACCCAAAGTAGAAGTTATAGTTTTTTATTTGTTTTTCGATCAGTCTTTTTTGTAGCGGCCAGTTTAGCGATGGTAAAAAATGTAAGTTGGAACTTCTCATTTCCTACGAAAAGTTTTTTACGATTTATGACTTTTCTAGTACTCAAACCTCGATTGGTCGAACAGAGGTTTTTGATCCTTATAAGAAAGAGGATCGATTGGCATAACATTTTTTTTTTGTGAAAATTGCCCATTTTTCTGCTGACTGTACATTTTTTTCAAAATCTGTGAATGGGGATCAAAATTCCATAAAAAATTATGGATAGTCTCTTAAGACTATTTTCGCGTAGCTGCAACAATAAGGTACTTCCCCTAACTGCCCCGCTGAAAGTTTCTACTCTGTATAGGTATTGTTTTGGTAAACTAATAGATTAATTTTATTTGTTTTGTCAGAGGATCGAATAGTTGGCGATTTTAGTCTACCAATATTCTATTTCGGTTTAACAATGGCCCGCGGCCGTTTGTACCCATCGATGACAACACAAATGACTGTCGCATGTCACCTTTTGCTCCCAAGCATCAGGCAGCACAATAGCATCACATCATCCAGCAAATAATCGTGAACAGTGATTAGTAAGCGGGCAGCACTAACGTGTAGCTACGATAATTACGTTACTGACTGATAAATAAACCAATGATTGTGTGCGCGCACTGTTTGTTGTTTTTCGAGCTCCAGCCGACACAAACAATCCGCGTTAATCACGGCCCGACGTTGAAATGCAATGTTTTGATATCAAAACCAATAGCAGCGCGTAATTAAATGGAATATTGATAGAACAAATTAGGAATTAGTTAATATACCGAATTAAGCAGTAGCGAGACCGTGCTCGTCACGAGATTATGATCGTATTCCAACCTTGAGCGATGAACTTCGTGACAACAGGGCGACTTCATGTCACCTTGAAAAATAATCAGATCACAAACCGACTCCATCAATTACAAGACCCAAATCAGTTGTGACTGGCATTTACCATAAAAACAAACGCGCTTTGAGTCGGTGACATTTCACTCACCTTGTCGCAATCACTGACGTTTTTTACATCAAAGGAGAAAAAAAAAAGCTTAAACGATAACGTGTATGTAACACAAATAACATGGCGGGCTGGGCTGTCACCCCTTCCGCACTGTGGTCGCACTCGGGCGCATCATAACTCATGTTTCCAAGCGACGGGACCTATTGTGGTGCTTGTACTTTTTTCGGCATTCGGCTTCGCAACATGATTGTTTAAAATCACAGAGCGTGTGCTCCCTGATAAGATTTATGTACTGCTTCTGACACTTAATTTTGTTCCCATTCGCTACTTGACGTCGTGACGAGGATTATGCTTTTTTTTCGCTTTTCTATTTTCATGTTCAATGTTTAGTGGCTCGAGATTTATTTTAAGATAAAAATTTTGTTCAGCTTCTTTAATGTTTACACAGATGGGTTTTTGGGAACAACGAGAATTACACGAATTTAATAGTAGGTAATGGGGTTTCAAAACAACGACTGATATTTGCTAAAACAGACTTCTGCATTCTTGTTAATGATTACTTGGATACAAAATATTGTCTTTTTTGAATGCGTATTTGTCTTGTAAACGAAAAATATCGTTATTTATCTTATGAATACATTTTTCATCAAAGAAATCCTCCTCGTAATAATTTCACCGTTCTTTACATAGCAGCGAGCAGTGCTCGTAATAATTTTTCAAAGACATATAATACTCATAAATGTAATAAAAAGCGTTTGACTCAAAGACGGTATATTATAAAAGCATCGAACCTAAAGCAAAGATATATGTATATATACCTGGACAATGGGGGTGAGGAAACGACCATCTAAGATTTTGCCTTTTGCTAATTAATACATCTAATTAAAGAGGGGTTGCTCAAAGAGAACGGCGCTAAGTACCTCCTCTGGTATAACTCATACCTGTGGCTCGGCTCTTATCTATACTTATAAAGGTAACATCTTCAAAACCGCTGATTCAATTCTGTTGAAATTTTCCCTGAGTTTGGACAAAATGTTATACTTGGGATTGATGAGTTTTGATGATAGTACCTCTAATATAAATTAGAGATGAGATTATCCAAGCATCAGCAGGTGTCTTGATAGAATATTTGTTTGCAGCGTGGGTGAAGTACCTACGTTGTTCAGCTGATAACGTTAGTAATTTAGCTTTAGACGAAAAATAAGCTAAGGTTTATAAATAAACCATAATATTTTCTAAGCTTCACTTTTGTTTTCAAGGAAAAAAGAAATATATGAGCAGATAAAAATAGAAACTAATCAAATACTTACAGAACTCTAAAAGTAAGTAAATAAATGAAATTGAAGCTCTCCACTAAGATTAGATTGTGAAATCTCCTCAAATCTCTGCGTATTTAATTTAATATCTTAGGTAACTAACGTCTTCAAACTATGTAGGAACGTACGTTCGCAGGAAAATGACTGTGAGTGATCTTTGTACGAGTCGCTTAAGAAGTATGTACCTACTACCACAGTTTCCAAGCTTTACTAAATACTATATAAGCTTTTAATTTTTGTAGATTCTAAAATTTTATATTTTGGCAATTTTTCATTTTTTTTTAAAATAATTTATAAATGTTTAAAGTACATCGGCCAAATTTCTATAGAAGCTGGACCTGACTTTTATTTTCAGTGTCCAGAAATAAATTATAGTGAGATTGGATTGTTTTTATATAGCAAAAACCATCCCGTTCGAAAATAATATCAAAATAGCCAAGATATTTATTTAGGCATTTCGTTTTTTTTTTTTTTTGATTTTCGAAGATAATTATCAAACCACATAGGACTGATCAGTTAAAGCGCACTAACACACGAAAAAAAACTAGTGGACCTTTTTCTGGCTTTTTGTGGCCACTATGACTTATTTAAATTTTGACTGAACAGAGTTAGTCGCTTGATACTGATTTTCAGTCTGCATTGCTACTGGGTAAACGAAAAAATAAGGGTTTGGTTAAAAATAGTTTTTATTCATCTCTCTTACAAGTACAGCATCAAGGAATGCTGCTGGCGCTAATATTTTCGGCAGATGCCTGGCCCACCCAAGGTACCATACAAGTGTCATTACCTGTGCACAGCACCCAATCGTTCTTCTACCGACTTAACAATTACAGCAGAATTCCACTATATCTTCCCTTCCAGACAAATTATTTTCAATATCAATATGTATTGCTTGTTGCAACTCAGATGAATTCTCTTTCACAATGAGGTCACCTCTACGGTTCAGCAGGGAACTTCCACAAAGTAAGCAAACATACCTGTGGCCATGGGAGGATGAGGCTCCAGGTTCATTCGCTAATCCGGTGTTTATATGCTGCATTGCCAATTGGTTACAAGCGTAATCTTCTTCAGCGATCTAAAATAATAATTAGAGTTGTATTATGATGTATGATTGTGTATGATGGTAAAATAAGATTAGGTAAATAGGTATACAATAAATACCTACCTACTATTATTGAAGAATTCCACTCGCAGATCATAGAAATTACTCTCGTATCAAGCTCAAAAAAGAGATGGCGGCGAAGTGTGTTAATGCGTAAATTGAAATTAACCTAAAGCATTCGCAGGGCTACTTGTGGAGTATGCATTATGATGAGTTGAGTGAGCAAACAAAAATCCAAAACGCAAAATCGGTGCCCGGAAATCAAAAGCACAGAATAATCGTCACAAGCGGTAGTTATCAGTCCATAAAACAATGCCAAGATCAAAACAACAGAAGGAAATCCAAAATAGTACAGTACGTATTTGTGATACGTACTGTACTATTTTGGATTTCCTTTCACAACAACAACAATAATACGAAATTGCGAATGATCGCCGGGTGTCAACTGTCAATCAAAGCTGCGCGCGTCATTATTAAGACGTTCCATTGTACGTATTTAAACAAAACGTTGTTACTTACTGTGAACCTACATAATTATTTTTTTATGACAAAAATCCAATACATAACGGCTCTAAAATAGTTGATTTGATATCTAAGTATTTATAGAATAGAAATACATTTAATAACTATTCAGAAAAACGTGATTAATTAAAATCGTGAATACTAAATCATTTCATAGTCAAAATGAATCGTCAATAGGTGTGTTCTGAACATATTATTCTAAATAATTTTCAAAGAAATTACATAAACAAAAAAATGAATAAGTATCTTTTTTTTCTGGCTTCTTAAAGAGATATGTGTTAGCTTTTTAAAGACCGTAAAAAAATACGGATTTTTTCATATATATGGCATATCGGGACGCTGCCGCCGCGTCGTCAGGTACGATATGACCGTCCTCATTTTATTGGTCATAATTTTATGTTAGTGTTCTACTGTTGTTTGTGATTTGGATGTGTGAGTGCGGCTATGGTTTGTTTCTATTAGTTTATGTTTGGCAATGGGTGCTATTTACCTGAAATAAATGAATTTATTATGTTTATATACTTTTTGTGAAAGGCAAAAAATACAATACATTTAAAGACAGACAGAATATTGAGGCTCTTACAGACTGGTGACTTACATCGCAGGCGCGACTCTCTGTCGCACCCGTGATATCGTGCCAGTCTGTACGAGCCTTTATCATCATTCTCCCGCTCTTACCCCAATTTACTTGGGGTCGGCGCAACATGTCCCATTCTTCCATACTTCTTTATTAGTCGTCATTTCGGTAGTCAGCTCCTGTCTAGCATATCATCTTTCTCACAGTCCATTCATCGTTGCTTTGGTCATCCACTCCTCTAATAGCCATCGACATTCATAACTTTCTTCACGACATTTTCCTCATTCCTCCGCATCACATGCCCATACCATGACAACCGGTTTCCGCACAATTTTTCAGTCACAGGTCTGGTGCTACTTTCAGACTTCCTCTTTTGTACTCATTTCTTATTCTAGCCTTTAGTGTCACACCACACATCCCTCTTTACGAGGTTTCATCCTCTTTATCTTCTTCATCCTCTACGAGCCTTTATATTATCTAAAAAGACCAGGAACATACGAAATGGATTATAATATGCACCAGATTCATATAACAATACTAAAGAATGTTCGAGTCGAGGGTCTTTTGTAGAGACTTCTAATTAAATCGTGGAAGAATTCTGGATTAGCATCTCACGTGTCGGCGCGGATCACTCGGCGCGTCGCCCGTCGGTTCCGGGACGACATGTTCCTTCACGGCTGCTAATTAAATTAATTAGTAACCTATTGTATGTATTTAATCTGCCTTCCTGAGACGAGAGATTTTGTTGATTATATAATAGGAAAGACTTTCCTGTTTCATTATAAATTTCAATTGAACATATCCTGGATTTCATTATGAGTAATCGCGCGGCTTTTATTGTTCGGAACTGAAGTGACATTATCGTTCTTTCCAATGATGGGTGAGACGACATATTTAACAAAAATATAATGTAGGGATTTAACAGATTAACATAAAATACAAAGAATTTCCTGGACTTTTAACACGGAAATTGTACCTACTCGCCATACATTAGCACAGAGTTGCTGTTAAAATGCAAAGCGGACGGAACGGCCGCCATATTTTTTGGCAACGTATCATTTGTTATTTAGACTACACTGTAATATGAGAACGATACGAATACTTTACGACGTTAAATTACGATGCGGAGGGAAAAAAATAACATTCTAGCTTCATACGTTTTGTCCAGTTATTCGAAAAATGCGAGCAAGAGTGGGGCCCTCGACAGGTCTACAATTTGGGTGAATTGGTGGTAAGAACCGCTCGCATGTCCGCGGCGAGTTACACCCACCCCACTTACTGGTAACTGTTTAAAATGGCCGTGTTCAACATTCGCAAACCGTTGTTACCGACAAGTGCTATTAGACACAATCTATAACTTCCTAGTAGAGAAGTTAATGCGATGCTTTCTGTCATGTCCTGTTGCGGCACAATAAAACCGAATGTGTTCCGGAATAGAGGAAATAACTTTCAACTTTGTAATTATGGCCGCGCCAGTGGGAGCTAATACAAACTTATATAATAACATACGTGACAACGCGTGCTTGCATACTGCTCGTAGAAAAAACTACTTTCTAAATGAACAGGGTATGAAGATGCAGTTAATGCAAAAATTCGAGATAAAAATTAATGAGAAAATAGTTCCGTGCACAAACAATGTAAAGGTCGCAAAAAATCCAACCTTTATAGTTCCTAATAATATATGTAGTTTCTGTCAGCAACGTAATATTTTAAAACAATTACGGGCGTTCAACACTGAATTTTAATAAATCTGGCGCAGCGTTCGTTTCTTTCACCAGCACCTACCAATAGGATGTAATTTAGCACTAATTCAGTGCGTTGTGCAGGCCGAAGCAGCAGTTATTACGGTGCACAGTTTCAATTACGCTGCGTCACTCGGCCGCTCGTCTGGCGACCACTTTACATACGTTTGAGCTCGCTGCACCGCTACGCTAGTGGTACTGGTGCCACGGAAAAATTATGTCGTCTACACTTACTACAAGTTTCGTGTTGTAATAGATTGGTGCTTTTTATTTTCTGCAAGAAATATTATCCCCACCTACATAGATACCTACTACCTTACTACGGGAACACCCAAATACTTCCAAAAGTCCGAATTTCATAATACCTAAGAATTATAATGTCTATTATTAAAAATCACGAAATTGACTTTACCGAAAGTCTTAAATGCGATTTGTTTGTTTCCGATTTTCATACGTTAGAAGAATCAAATGCTCGATGGGTTGGGTTCTCGGTCCGAAAAACAACATTTCGATTTTTAATACTTTGAATAAACTGCTAAAATTAGGATTCTGATTCAATTAGTCTATTATTCAGTTACGCATATAAAATCAAAATCTTTAAGTAACGTTTAATGTAATTTAAAAACGTCTACTTTGTTGTTAATAATTGTGTATCAATATAATTTTTTTGTGTTTTCTTCTTCGCCTTATACCTGCGTCGGGTACCATCTACTGTTATTGAATCCTTTGGGTTAGGTTAGAACAGTGGCCAATAACGCCAGATCCCCTCTATTGTTGGTGAATCACTTGGGTTAGGTTAGGTTAGGACTGTGGCCATTAAAGTGCCAAGGCGAGCGAGCGCAGCGAGGGTGCTTTGGCAGTGGTCGCCAAGAGCCAGATCTCCTCTAATGTTGGTTTCGGAATTCTAATTAAGCGGTACTTTAATAATAGGAATTCGTATTTTTGATGTTTCGAATTATCATTAAATCGGACTTTTTGTTATTCGAACTATTGAAACTCGGTATTTTGAGAATAGTAATTATAAACGTTAGGAATGTCGAGATTTTGGAATTATAAAAATAGGATGAATGATAAATCGGAGTTGTTATATTAGGAATTTTGAACCATTCGGAATTATGAAAATCGGTATTTTGAAATTCGTATTTGTGACTGTCGGAATAAAGTTTTTCGTATTTATGTAGTGTACCCATTACCTACTACACAATCTTCATGATGGAATCGTACCTTGGGTAGCTGGGCTTGTCTACCTCGTTGTCTAGTACTCGCATAACTGCTGAGCATGATCTCCTGGGGGTTTGATCATCCCCGGGTTGGGCAAAGTGTCCTACCAAAACTATTTCATGTAAAGTAGGTTTGCCAAGACTTACTTAACGCATTCACAGGTAAAAATTATCAGATCTAATGTAAACCCCAAGCCCCTAACTCTATAAGGCCTAATTCTACAAATCTTACATCTTGGTCAAAATGTACGCTTCGCGTATGTTTCGCTCCCGTCGTACAGACACTCCTATGTGCTTATGGTAAGAAATTAGATTATTGTTATTGTATTGTTGATTAGAGATTATTGAATTTCTTACCATAAGCATTAAAATGTTGTGTAATGCAAATTGTAAATGCTCTACATTAGATCTGATAACTTTTTAACCGTGAAAGCGGTAAGTCTTGGCAACCTACTTTACATGAAATGGTTTTGGTGGGATTTCATTTCTTTTTGTAGGGTGGTCTATTTCTTTTTATTTTAGCGGTGATATTGTTCTGACCTATTATCCGTAACAAATACAGACGCACCTTGGGTTAAAGTAAAGTAAAGAGGGTGAAAGTTACAGATTTCTTAATTTTTAGGGTTTCGTACCTCAAAAGTAAATAATGGAACCGTTATAAGATCACTTCGTTGTGCGTCAGTCTGTCTGTTAGTCTGTCAAGACACTTTTTCTGAGGAATCGTGGAGATATCAAGTTGAAGTTTATTTTTAATACGTAAGTCTACGGTCCCATGATGCTCTAAAAAAATGAAGCATCTAAGTTACACAATAAAAAAATACGGCCGTTTATGCGACATTGTATTTTGATACTTGCAAATAAATCAAAACCTATAGAGTACTTCCCGTTGATCTAGAACCAAGAAATTGGGCAAGCAGCTAGGTCTCACAGCACAAGTAAAGGAAAAAGTCCATATACATACATAATCAGCATAATGTTCCCACTGCTGGGACACAGGCCTTCTCTCTGTGGAGAGGGAGTAGGCCGTAATCCACCAAGCGGGCCTAGTGCGGGTTGGTGGATTGTTGTCCTTAATTTGTAGTAATAACACATTGAAAAAAATGCGATTACAAATTTACATTTGCAGTTGGACAATTGACCGTGGCGTATATCGATGTATGGCAGAACATGTTTTTTTACGAAAATGTTAAGTTTGTTTTTGGGGTTGATTGGGATTCAGCTCCACTACGGAACCCTTCATTTTGCGTAGTCCGACACGCACTTGGCCGGGTTTTTTTTGTTTGTGTGCAAATCCTAGCCTGCACAACAAATTTCAGCTTTATAGGACTTCGGGAAAGACTGGAGGATTTATTATAAATACGGATTTGCACCCCCCATTGCGGGGGTCGGAGGGTGAAAGTTACAGATTTATTATGTTTTTTTTTGTTGTTTGTATACAAATAAGCATACATAATTTCAGCTTTCTAAGACTTCGGGAAGTGCCCTAGAGGTTTTGATGAGTGAGTCAGTGAGTGAGTCAGTGACAAAATCGACGTAGTTTAGGTATTATTCAAATCCAACGTTTATAAGTTTTTAAGTTATAGCATATAATTTTCAAAATTTGTTATCCATTGCTAGACGAGAACTACTGCCGACAAACTGTTTTGCAGTTTGGCAGACTTTATGTATGTAATTGTTAATACAGATTTTGAATAAATAAATAAATAAAAAGAAAAATAAGCTAGACAAATGAAACTTAAATGATAAATGATTTTTATTTCTGTAAGTAGGTTTGTACAAACACTTTTACACGTCAGTCATATTTTTAAAACTAGATGAGGTCGGCGTTTCCTATCTGACTACTCTGAGAAGAAAGGCCGAAACAAACTCAAAGGTCACAGTCTCTTTTAAAGTCCAGACATAATCTTGGTCAGATCATGTGAAGGCCATGTAGATTGGTGTCTGAAATGGTCTTTTGAGGAAAGAACCACACAGATTGAGTGGACCTGACCAGTCAGTGCACGCATTTGTCAGTAATCGTGCAGCTCTACTCAGAACTTAAGGAGCTCAACGATGCGACGATCAATACCAAAGAAAGGACATTTGGGTAGGCCGCTTAAATGACTCAAACTGCCAGACCATGATTAACACTAACTGAGAATAAAAGACAAAGTGAAAATAAAAATAAAAAAGCAATAACCCACATAGTCTTCACATTCACAATAATTAAAATAATACAATACTTTACAAGTAAATAATCATGTCATTACGTATATATTACGTTACGTATATAAAATAATAAAAGTTAGCAAAAAAAACATCAAACAATAAAAATAAACCACTTCAATAAGTAAAAATTGGAGCAGCTCAATCCCAAGCCTTTTTGTCCTCAATATAAAGAGTATTCTATTCTATTCTATTCTATAATCTTTAACGGTATAAAAAGCTTTCTGACACAACTTACGTTTAATGAATGATTTGAATTTATTAAGGCTTAGATCTTGAACGTGGCTTGGAAGTTTATTATAAAAGCGTATACATTGACATCGGAACGAGTCACTTATTTTCTTGAGCCTTGTTGTAGGTACAACAAATTTATGTTTGTTTCTAGTATTTATATTATGGATATCACTGTATTTTTTAAACAATTTTATATTTTTATGGGCATATAAAAGATTTTCAAAAATATACTGAGAAGGTACAGTCATTACATTAATCTCCTTAAATTTCTCTCGGAGAGACTTAATTTATAAACTGATCGTACAGCTCTTTTCTGCAAAACAAAGATAGTCTGAATGTCGGCGGCATTTCCCCACAACAGAATACCGTACGACATTACACTATGAAAATAGGCAAAGTACACTAAACGGGCTCTCTATGTCAGTTAATTTACGAATTTTTCTAACGGCATATGCTGCGGAGCTTAGCTTTTTAGACAGTTTATGTATATGTGGGCACCACTGAAGCTTAGCATTCAAAGTTAAGCCCAAGAATACTGTACTTTCTTCAGGATTCAATTCTTCGCCCTTTATCAACACATCAGTTTTCACCTGCCTAACGTGAGGTAGCGTAAACTTAATGCATTTGGTTTTTTTTTCATTTAGAAGTAAATTATTAACATTGAACCAGTGAACTACTTTTGAGATCGCGCTATTTACATCGTCAGTAACCAGCTGCTGACGTTTAAGTTTAAACAAAAGTGAAGTGTCATCTGCAAACAACACTATATCATGATTATCCTTTATGAGGTAAGGCAAGTCATTAATATAAATAAGAAACAAGAAAGGACCAAGAATTGAGCCCTGTGGAACTTCCATTGTTACTATAGATCCGAGAGATCTTTTCCCTTGACGTCAACGCTCTGAATCCTATTACTCAAGTATGAAGTAAGAAGATCCAGAGCGGTGTTCCGGATCCCGTAGTGGTGGAGTTTCCTGATTAACGTTTCATGAAAAACAAAAAATGTCCTAACAGTTCAACACCATCAGTAGTCGAACGACCGCTTGTAAAACCAAACTGTTTGCTATGTAGTAATTTATGTTTATTAAAAAATCTTTGCAATTGGTCCAAAATTAATTTCTCAAAAATTTTACTAAAGGTAGGTAGTACTGAAATAGGTCTATAATTTGTGGGGTCTGATGTACTACCTGATTTAAACAACGGTATTATTTTACTATTCTT
This sequence comes from Tiliacea citrago, assembly GCA_963921375.1. Lineage (NCBI taxonomy): Eukaryota > Metazoa > Arthropoda > Insecta > Lepidoptera > Noctuidae > Tiliacea > Tiliacea citrago. The sequence continues at coordinate 27,891,523 of OY992786.1, forward strand.
CATGAGGTCAGGAAACTCCCCACAGTCAATACAATTATTAAAGATAAGAGCTAAAGTAGGTGCTACGATGTCTATAATAGACTTAGCAACTTCTACAGAATTACCCCACAGATCTGCAGTCTTTTTTACATTTAAAGTGTTAAAGGTTTTAATTATATCTCTACAGGTAATATGTTCAAAATGAAATTCCGAATCGCAAACATTTACATTTTCCTTAAGCAAAGACTCAGCAACAGAAGGTGATGAGTTTAGGGATTTAGTAGTTGAAACGGGAATATCCGAAAAGAAATTTTCAAAGGCCACGGCGACTGGTGAGTCTGATTTTATTATGTTGTCATTAATTGACAGGCTATAGTCAGTATTTCGGTTCCTAGACCTTCCCGTTTCACTATTAATAATATTCCAAGTCGTTTTAATTACATTACTACTGTTTTTAATCTTCGAACTCAAATAACGCGACTTGGCCATACAACAAACTTTTTTAAATAATTTTGAATAATTTCTAACATACAAATTAAATTCATCAGTGTTTACATAATACCTTTCATTGTACAGCTCATAAAGCCGTGTTCTACTTTTATGAATGCCAATGGTAGCCCAATCACTGAAAGATGCGTTACTATTAACCGAGATAGTCTTGGGAATAAATGTGGAATTAAATTGTTGACAGTAAATATTAAAAAAAACATTATAAAGATGATTAAGATCATCATTAATAGATGGAACTGGTAATTTATCAATGAGTTTACCTTTAAAAGCTTCCAAGCGACGTGCTGTTTTGGGGTTAACAGTGATATCCTTTTTAGCCACTTTGTTGTTTCGGTTTTGGATAGTAATCCTTTGCCCACAATGATCAGAATCAAGTAAATTTATAATTTCTTTGTGGCTTGGTATAATATCTGTATAAATATTATCTAGACATGTGGCACTAGTAGAGGTTATTCTCGTGGGCTCCAAAAACAGGTTTACAAGATTGTATGACTGAAACAGACTTATTATTTTACTACAAGAACCTGAGTTCTCTAACAAATTAACATTAAAATCACCACAGGTGATAATGGACTTGTTTGAGTTACAAATCTTGTGCAACACTTCATCCATTACCTTTTCAAAGCAGTCATACAATCCTGAAGGGGGTCTGTACACACTTAATACAATAAACTGCTCCAATTCTATACAGGCTATTTCAACAGTCCGCTCAACAGATAGGCTCACAATATCCTTTCGGTCTTTAAACTTAAGCTGGTTACTTACTAAAATTAATGAGCCACCGTGTATAGCATTTACTCTGCTGAACGAACTACCAACCTGGTGATTATTAAAATTTAACAAGAACTGGTGGCTTTTCAGCCAATGTTCTGTTATACAAAGAATATCAATACTGATAAAATTCATAAATAATTCTACTTCTAAATCTTTGTTCAGAAATCCTTGAATATTTTGATGCACCAGGTTGATACTATTGACTGATTTTAAACTTTTATTTGATTTATTTTTGCAATTCTGTACATTATTGCTAGAGGTTGACTCTATTGTCCTAATTTCTAATTTAAATTATTTTTAATGTCAATTTTTGTTACCAAATTATTGGCTGAATTATTTAATATGTCATCGCATTGCTCAATAGAAGCAAATTGTTTAGCCAAATTCTTGGCTGTAATAGAAAAATAATAAGATAGCGACACAGCTATCTGTCTTTTACAGTATTTAGAAAGATAGTACCTATCCATAAAAAATCTATCCTTTGTCAAATAAAAATGATTACCAACATAATTGTTAGTGTCAATTAATTGAAATAAATTATTATTATAAGTCAAATTATGCAATGTCATATTAATTTCTGATCTAAGTTTGTTTTCTTCCTGTGGCAAACTTTGGCTATATGGGAATGTGAACAACACAATTTTTCTTAAACTTAGGTTGCACAATGATCTATAATATTGGAGTAATTCTCCTTTGTTCACATTACCCCTATTACCAACAATTATTAATATTATAGTATCCTGGTTAAAATTGCATGTTATAACATTTTTCATTATGTCAAATAAAGAACAACCAGGCATACAGTAGTTCATTATAGAGTGACCCGGATATTTATTTGTCAACAAGTGGCCTAGACCCTTTCCAATTTCATCACAAAATAATACTATTTCTTTATTTAAACTCTGTTTAGGGAAACAGTTAGTAATTGATTGATAACTTAGTCTGAAATGAAACTTAATCTGCTAACTACATCTTATCCTGACAATTTGAGCTCTTATATTACCCAGGCTGAAGCAATGAGGGTTTGAAAATACGACCAAACGCTTCGAGAAAAGGTAGGCAGTGTTTTTTGTTGGCGGAGGCACTACCCTACCTCTAGAGTCTAGATAATCATAATCATTTTATTTGCAATAGGTATTGGTACTGTGTTGGTCGTAAAGTCAGCAATTAAGTTTCCTCATACATAGACATTTGACGTGCAAACCGTAACTTACTTTACAATTTAACTTTTGAATGTATTTAATGCTAGAGTATATTCATGTTCAATGGCATGCTTTAAATGCAGCTCGCTTCTATCATTCATTATTTTTACAAATACTTTCAGAATTCAGAAGAAATTTCCATCAAGAATTTATATGTTGCACCCCGTAGTCTGTGTTAGTGTCCGGTTGACGGCTATTGGGTTGCCTATACACGGTACCAAGCTATCTATGGCAAAATATGCAAGTATTAAAACACCTCTGCCCTAACCTACCCTTCGAGGATACAGGTGCGATGTTATGTTATTATGGTAGCTAACAACCAGCCAGTTGAACAATAGTAGATCCACATTTATGACATGACCTTTGCACCGGAAGGCTGTAGATCGTCTACCCTTGAATCAGTGGGCCGATGGGCTGGTGGGCTGGTGTTCCGGTGGGCCGGTGGGCCAGTGGGCTGGTGGGCCAGTACGATTCACCCTTCTGAGCCGTTCACCGCAATAGTTCGATGTGCTTGTCGTACAGTTAGAGCTGCGTTTTAGTGGGTGCATTTGTATCAGTGCACCCTAATGTGTGTTTATATTTTGAAAATTATTTAGTTTATTATGATTATCAGAATATACCAGTGATATTTTTTTTAATAATTGTCATATTTGCTCTTAATATATCTTTAAACAACATAGCATACTTTTTTACCTTTCATATCAATGCTGAGCAACTATTGTGATTGTGTCAGGACTTTATGGTATACAACTAGAATGTTGATGAAACTAAAGCCGAGAGTAAAACGAAAAGTAAGAGCAACGCTTGCACCTTGTTAGCACTACGCTTGTTACCGCTCGGAGCGTACCTTGCTCAAATAGTAACCTGCGACCACAACCAGGCCGCGAGGTCACGTGGTCGCACGACCAGCGGTTGCTAAGCGGATCCGCTGCGGACGACGACGGGTTTAATGGTCGCCCTTTGGGAGCCAAAATGCGCCGTAATGTAGGTGAAATTTAAAAGTTTTTCCCGCGTGAACATAAATTGTTTTGTGAAAGTTGATTTTGTTGTATTCCACGGTTTGAGATTTTTGCGGGACGTTTTGTTTTTAACAAATACAAGTTGGTTGGGTTTAAAAATACTGTAAATAAAGTAATATGAAGCATTTAAAGACATGATAATGAAAGCTACGAAATACAGTTTTTTCTGACAACGTAATTATGATGGCTAATACGAGTACGTACATATCTATTATTATCTTAGTGAAAGCATATTGTATTAGGTTATGAGAATCGTGCACATGTTCCAGAACTGGTTTAATAATATCACGCGTGGCTTAATCGGAAATTTTACCGAGTATAAGCCCGTATAATATGAGCACTCTTTCAATTATTGAATAGTCACTGTACTGTTATTGTCAGGGCTTCAGCACAGAGGTACGAGATTCTGATACATACGTGTAGGTACATACCGCTTCACCATATTGATTTTTCGTATAATTATATTGTTCTCTATGACAAAGTCCTCTACAACGTAAATTATTGTGATGTACACATTATCGTACTTTATACTTCTTATCTTAGTCTTCAATAATGACAAGGTTTTTTGCTTAAATTTATATAACAAGACTCGTTTATTATTCCGTATTACAATATGAGTTCAATTAAAATCCGTCAACATTTTCACGTGGTATAAAATCATATTAAAATCAATTACTCTGTAGCGCAGTGTGTTCCTTGCAAGGTAGCACCCTCTATTATGTCGCGACGTTCAATTACCGGCGCACCGAACGAGTGCCCTGGCTTTACCTACAGTATAGCAGCTAGTACCTACCCTGCATATACCCACATTTAGTACATAGCTAGTACTAAGCTTGGCTACGACATGTTGCCTCCGAAAACGATGATGAAAAGCATTGGTTGCATACATCCTTGGTTGTGTTCATGTATCCCTACCAGAATGTTATGTGCATTGTAAATAACTGCCCCTCTGTCTAGAATTCTTTATAACACAATGTTAGTTTTTATTACACAATGTTTTCATAACATTTTATAAACCGTATAGCTTTGAATTCAAATAGTTACCGGCTCTAAATATGTAAATATATAAATGATACCTACATTTTGATTGATTGATTTTATGATCTCTTAAAAGCCACCGAGTTTGTCCTCTACACCATCTAACACTACTCGTATTTATAAAAACAACACCTACTTACACAATCTCCATGGAATTATTAAATAATTCCATCATATTACTTTTACATAATATTGCGCTATCCATGTTAGTTAATGTAATTACGTAACCAAACAAGTATGGCAAAACGTCAAACAAATAGTTGTCTGACAGCTGCCGCATGCCGCACAGGTGAATAAACGCCGCGCGCCGACGCCGACGGCACGTACGTCCGCGTCGTTGTCGACGGAACGCAATCATGGCATTTACAATAATATATATTTACATAAACATGTAGAGTTAAGTAGTTTGTATTTATTTATTTTTTTATTTATAATCTCACTGTATGCTGCACCGGTCATCACGTTAACGCCAGCAGTCGCTGAAAACCAGCGCTGGGGCTCTGTCTTGCATAGGGTCGCAGCATTATGCTCAGCGGTGGCCGTTTTGCGTGGATGTGACGCATATTTTCCCTCAATTTGCTCTTTTTTAGGGTTCCGTAGTTAACAAGGAACCCTTATAGTTTCGCCATGTCCGTCTGTCTGTCCGTCTGTCCCCGGCTTAGCTAGAGACTCTTAGTACTAGAAAGCTGTAATTTGGCATGGGTACCTTATACATATTAATCATGCCGACAACGTCGCAAAATAAAACCTTGAAAACAATTTTTTTTAGGGTTACCCTAGTAGGGATGATATTCTTTTTTCTCATCTATCCTATGATGTGGGATATCGTTGGATAGGCCATTCAAAAATTTTTCGATTCAGGGATGCGTTTGCGTAATAATAAGCTTTAAAATGCAATTTTTTGTTTTTGAGTGGAACCCTTTTAACCCGATTTTTTTTTGATTGAGAGTAAAAATAAAAAAACAATGCACATAGTCCTCACATAATAACGAAATTAGAAAACTATCACAGCTAAGTACGAGTAGGCTTTACAAGTTAACGAGTAATAGTCGACCAACTTATATTTGCAGCTAATGAATTGACCGTGATGTATATCGATGTATGGGAGAACATGTTTTTCAACTACAATGTTAAGTTTGTTCTTGGGATAAATTCATCCCAACTACCGAACCCTTCATTGTACGTGGTCCTACACGCACTTGGCCAGTTTTGTATTGGTGCTTGTAAAGCCTTCTTAATTCTGTCAGTTTTCCTTTTAACTTCTTTATACAGGGTGGCCGGAGAAGTGACGTCCAAAGGTAAAACTTGGATGCTTTTTCTTTCGCGGCACCTGAATCACCCCCATTTATGTTCCACAATTATTAGTAGTTTAGGAGATCAGTGGTCCAGTTTTAGATCAGTGGTGGTCCAGTGATAATGGCCTCAACTTACGAGTAGTAGGTCGTGGGTTCAAACCCAGACAGACGCTTTTACACAAAGTAGTAAATTATTTAATCACCACTGCTCTCAAAATGGTAAAGGGAAACATCGTGAGGAAACCGGCATGTCCAAGAACTAAAAATTCGAAGACATGTGACATCTACCAACCCGCTCTGAGCCCGTGCGTTGGATTACGGCCCACTCCTTCTCACTCACTTAGAAAGAATGTGTCACAGTAGTGGGAACATTATGTTAGGAGATAGACTTTTTTAAAGATTTTTGTTATCATTTTCCCCTGACATCGGTTTTGATTTTCGTTCTCTTTCTATTGAAATCTGTGGATGTTTTTTTTTGAATAATTCACCACCATAATATCAAGTACTACCCTAATGCCTTATGGAACATGACTGGAAATGAGTAGAAGTTCAATACTACTGCTGAAGCTTAATGTTAGTTTAGACCATTTTAAGTAGGTATGTGGGGTACATTTGCCTAGAGTGCTCTCTCTGTTTTTTACTCTGTGCCTCGGTCACGCTTATTTGCCCGAATCGCTTATGTTGACGACAGTAGTACCCATTGTTAAAAACAAGACGGGCGACACTTCCGATATAAATAACTATCGACCCATATCACTCGCCACCACCATGGCTAAGGTGCTTGATGGTGTGTTGAATGGCTGCCTTTCAGAACACGTTGAAGTGCATGATGCCCAGTTCGGGTTTAGGGCGGGCCTGTCCACGGAGAGTGCCATACTTAGCCTGAAACACACAGTCAAGTACGAGTACTATACCTCGAGGAGGACGCCGGTTTCCTCGACTTGTCGAAAGGTTTCGATCTCGTTGCTTATGATGTGCTGTGGGACAAGTTGAAGGGCGCGGGTGTGCCGGCAGAATACACAGCGCTCCTCAGATACTGGTATGCTCACCAGACAAATAGGGTGAGATGGGACGGTACTCTGTCGGATGAGTACAAAATAGAGTGTGGTGTAAGGCAGGGGGGTTAAGCTCACCTCTGTTATTTATTGTATATATGAACCAGCTTATTGAGCGACTGAGCAGCACACATGTCGGCTGTCACATAGATGGTACTTGTTTCAATAACTTAAGTTACGCGTCGACATGGTGCTGCTCAGTCCATCGATGAGTGGGCTGAGAGAGCTACTGTCGATCTGCGAGACGTATGCGGAGGTGCACGGCCTTAAATACAACTCTAAAAAGAGTAAGATTCTGGTGTTTAAAACACAACAACAACAGCCCCGCCGTGTACCTCCGGTATATCTCAATGGCGTGGTACTAAACGTGGTTGTCAATTTTAAATATTTAGGCCACATTGTCACTAGTGACCTACGCGATGACAGCGATATAGAGATGGGCGTTGGCGGTGAGGAGCAATATGCTCGCCCGCAGGTTTGCTCGCTGCACGGCAGACGTCAAGGTGACCTTAATTAAAACGTTCTGTCAGTCCTTTTATTCGAGTGGTCTGTAGGTGTCATATATGAGCCGAGCCTACAACGTCCTGCGCGTTCAATATAATAACGCCTTCAGGATGCTGTTGCGGCTGCCGCGGCGGTGTAGTGCTTCGGGCATGTTTGCCGAAGCTCACACAGATGGATTTCACGCCATCATGCGTAAAAAAGTGGCTTCTTTGCTACAGCGCTTGCGTAACACTCGGAACGGCATCCTGAAAATGATTTTTAACAGGCCTGACTGTCCTATACAACGGCACTGGGTGGAAATAGGTATACACGTAGTTAAGTTACCTATGGTGCACACTGAGCCTCGAGGGGGGCTTAGGTAATTTAGCTGTGTATAATTATGTACTTTCTGTTACTAACCCATCACTAAACAACCTATGGACTGTTCATGTAAGTGTTCATGTCTGAAATAAAGATTTTTATTTTATTAATACCCACAAAAGTTCGACTCATGATAAAAAAATAAAAAATGGTGGCAGATAGTGGCAATGGCTTCTAAGTATTTCTAAAAACTGCTTATTTAAAAAACCAGACCTCTATCGGATTTATTTTCAATAACTTGCCTTCAAAGTAAAAATTTGTAACTTTTTTAGGAAAATATGTAAATTGTATTAATTTTTTTGTGATTCATTATAAATTCAGTAGAGCACAAGTTTCATTTAAAAATGCTCTTCTGTCATTTATCTGATTTTAAAAGTATTTTGAATGTAGGTGGACCGTTTTGGGAAAGTATAACATCTTGTGTAGTTACTCGTTATCCCTATTTATTTTATCACAATCAACCGTGTTTTATTTAGTTTCATCATAATTAATCGTCATTTAAAGGTAAATTAATACATTTATTCAAAAATCCAATATGCTTAAGAAATAAGCAGTACACCCACAACACTTGCACTCGCACTTTCAGGTCCAGTTGAAAGTCAGCGTCAGGCACTAGTTGTCTGGCATTTTTGCTGAACTAGGCCTTTTTGGCGCAGCCGTGAGGCACACTTTTCTGCTATATTTTTTTCATCGCACTTTACACTTGTTTTATTTTTATTTTATCTGGTGTTTATTTGTATGCCTCTGTGCTAAATAAATGTCTTTTGTTTCTTCTTTATTTCTTTACCTTTGTACTTAAATTATAATTATTTATCATTTTTTTTCAAGTTTTCCTTTAAAAGTTACCAGTTTTTACTTTGAAGGCAAGTTACAGAAAATATATCCTGATAGAGATCCTGGTTTATTAAATGTTTTTTGTTATTGAAAATCCAAGTACAGTAAAAAGCAGTTTTTAGAATCACTTAGAAGAATTGCCACTTTTTTTTTGTTTTTATTTTGAGTCGAACTTTTGTGGCTATTAAACTTGAACAGTAATTTTTAACTCTCTACTCAACTATATAATAGTCCTGTTCCATAAGGCCCAGGTAGACCAAAATTTTGAAGTTTGTGGTGATGAATTATCAAAAAAAAAACATCCACTAACTTGACTTGGGGACACTTAACTCTAACAAAAATTTGCACTATAAAGCTTATTATTACGCAAATGGATCCCTTGAATCGAAAAATAGCTCTTTCAAACCATCAATATTTTTGAACGGCCTATCTAACGATATAATAACCCACACCATGCGATAGATGAGAAAAAAAAATCATCCCCACTTTACGTGCAAGGGAGGTCCTGCAATTTTTTTTTTCTATATTTTATTATACCAATTTGTCGGCGTGATAGATGATTTTTATGCGATTATAAGAAAGAAAGTGGCCTCAGTCGTACACAGGCTCTGGAGAAGCTCTAACAGCTAATTGTTGTGATTGCAACGCAACTTGACGGTATGATCTTCGGGCGATTCACTGCGCTGCACGTTAGGGCAGTAGCTCGCCTAGCTCGGTGACTCAGCCGGGGGAACATGGTGTCAACTTTATTTAGTGTCGTGTTGCCTGTTTATAGTGTTTTTAATAGTTTTAAATTGTTTATTAAGCGGCTCTTACAGACTCACGCGAAATTGCGGGCACGACAAAGAAATTGTGCTACTAGTGTCGCGTCGCGCCCGTCTATACTAGGCTTTATTATCAATTTAATTCTTGTGTTTATAATATAGACATTACAATGTGTAACATCGTCTGCAATAAACAATGATTGATTGATTGATTAATGTGCATACCCATGTCAAATTACAGCTTTCTAATAGATACTAAGAGTCTCAGAGCTAAGCCACGGACTGGCAGACAGAGAGACGGACATGGCAAAACTATAAGGGTTCCTTGTGGACTACGGAACCCTAACAAAACCTCTCCCAAATAATTTTGCTAATAAACCAGCTATCCATTATCATACGGGGTACAAAACCACGTCTGCTTAGCACATCCATTAGGAATAATTGCGCCCGCCGCCGTCCCGGGATACGGAACATTGCACGTACTGTGTCCGGGCCGCGGGACGGGACAAGCGATTAATGAAATTTGGAAACATGCGACACTGTTGACATTAGTAGGTTGTCGTGCAAGCCACTTGATTGATATAATTTTGAAGTCGCTTATGTTGGGGCTTTGAGTGATATAGGTGATTTGTCAGCGATGGTGGAAGTGTTTAGTTTAGTTCTAGTTGTGTTGGTTGATTCTGTTACCATGTTGATTATGGACGAATTTGATGGAATGTGTCGTATCTGTTCAGTTTTAGTCTTTAGTTTTAGGATAGGAATAATTTTAGGTGATAGATGCAGATTTTGGGGCACAGAGGTTGTTTTAAAAATAATGTGTTATAAGTATCTAAAATTCTTTAAAAATGTCTAATACGTAGTTACTTATTTTAGGTTTTGATATTATATGAGATAAAACTGGTTTCTTGGAACATCTTCATTCAAAAACTCTTTCAAACTTCTTGTTACTTCATTAGATGTCGAGACGTGATACTACGTAAATAGAATGTTCTAAGAATTTCAGTGTTCAATGAAAATCTATTAAAATCGAGTTCAAACTGAAAGTCATAGCATACTTGTGGTGGCATCAACATCGCCACATGCGAACTACGCATCACAATGACGTCACGCAAAAATCCTGCACCGCGCAAGCAGAGTTTATCACGCGACTAGTATACAATACAACGTCCCGACATTAATCGTTGGAACCCGGCGACAGGCTCTTCTGGCCCCGCAATAGGTCTGTATATAAAAAAAAAAAAACAATCGTCGGACAGTTGCCCACCAGACACAACACCCGTCTGGTCGGAGGATCCTCCCTTTTCTACGGAGGATGAGTGAACTTTACACCCAGTTCCTCATGCCTCTATATGCTAAAGAGCATTCAATATACCAGAGGCATAATGTCACTTCAATATTTGATTTTGGTAACCACTCAGTATTAGTTTAACGCGTAGGTACGTGCGAAATGCCTAAAACATAATCACTGGTTAAAGCAAAGGTTAACAGTGGAATTCCGTTCGAAGCAAATACTGTATATTTCTTAATTAAATGATTAAATACTAGGTTTCTATTGGCACGTATTTGTTTTCAGTGTTCCATTTGACCTCCGACTGGAACGATTGATACTGACCATTAATCATAGTGCCCGACTTTCTGGGTCACTTCGTACAGTCAATATTGAAATAGCGAATACTTAGATTTATGACTAAATACCATAATTTCCTAATTTGACGGAGAACCATGAAAATTCTAGTGAAGTTAACAAAGCGTTGTGAAATATCGACATGAATAAAAACGGACAAAATAATGTATTCAGTTTATTGGCAAAGATAATGTTGTTAAGCAAGTTATCATATTATTGCTACTTTTTAAGACCATTTAATTATAGTTATGCATGAAATAATACTAACATATTTATAATAAAGTTCCATGTAAGACTATTCATTCAGAAAGAAAATGGAATTATTATTCTAACATTTATCGATAACAACATCATCAAGATAATCAATCAAATGATTTAATCGGACTACAATCGTTCGTTCATGTATTTGAGTACCGAGTGACACATCAAGAACATGGCAGCGTTTTTTTGTACACCCCTTAAATGTAAGGTGAACAGGTACTTGCAATTTAAGTATACCGGTAGATACGGCTGCTACAACAAAAGTTCTTCTGGTAGAATCTCTTTGATGAATCCTCTTCTTAGAATTTTTTTATTGAAAATACATTTTGTGCAATTAGCTTATTACTTCTGAAAGCAGATTACATTTTTTCAATTGCCGCTCTGGTTTATTTTTGTAAATTAAGACCTGAATGTCTACAATGTTCCGATAAGCATTTTAATTACTGTGATCGATGCTGCAGTTATTGTTTATAAATTACTTAGTTAGTGGTAGCACCAATGTAAAACCTAATTATTATGTTATACTCTATGCTACTCAGTGAATATGATATGGTACCTACAACATAAAAAATAACATGTGTCAGTGCTAATGCCTACTTTTCAAATTCAGATTTATCAAAACAAAATTTTCTTTTCTTTGAGCAGCCTAAATAGATCATCCGGCCTTTTATGCGAGCTTTATCCGACCATTAGGTGACCGGGTTTTCAGTCAAGGAAAGCCCTTTGAAAATATTATAACTCACGCGGGGAAACATGTGATATAGCTGGATATTCATACAGCCGGAGCATAGCAGGCGGTACGCAATCAGCGTACGAAGTGGTAAACCTTTTTTATATTTGGCGAGCGTACGTGCCAGCCGGGCAGAAACGTGGGGACGCGTGCCGTGCGCGCCGCCTGCCCAATGTGCCGCCATACTGATACTTTGTTTTGACGTACAAAACATGTATTTATTGCAGGCGGAGGATATGTAGACTGACCGCCAATTGAGTAGCTGATACTGTTGTAGTGGTTATAGTTTAGCGGTTTGTGAGAAAAAGTTTGTCTATCTGCTTCCCATTATGATCTTTACAGTTCATAGACAAGCAATACTAGATACTTTTGGTAAACGGATAAAATTATCAAACAAGTTTTATCATTGTATTCTTGTGATCCCTTTATTGCGTCCAACCCTTACAATTGATACAAAAAGTTGTTATCGGTCACATGGTTACACCTAATTAAATATTCATGCCACCACGATCCGAAGCCAGTTGAACAATATCTGGGCACACAAAAACTTCAAAGTTGTAATTATTGTTTAAAACGTCGTGTTTGTTGTTCAATGCTAAGTAGTTAAAAGTTATATTTTGTCCGCGACAGTTGTAAAATTATATGTAAAACTTGACAAAAGATTATTAAATAATTTCCCGACCACTTCGGCGGCCCGTTCTAAATAATTATGGAGACTGTTTTCTGGGAAAAGTTAATTAATATTTACACTTGTCGTACTGTTAGAATTAATTCCTTCAGTGAAACAGAAGTTTTATGGAGTTAGAAAGTTATAGTCAAAAAACTGTATCAATGCCAACGTTTAACTTGGGGATGGTTGTGCAAGGAGCGTTGACTTTAGTGCGGTTATATTAAATGTTAAAATTATGTTTGTTTATAGTAATCACAATTGTAAACATAATTTTAAGTTATACCAATCCCCCTATTCTACGGTGGGAAAATAATAATGTTATTATCTATACTAATAATAAAAAGAGGTCAAATTTGTTTGTTTGTAAGTTTGTATGTAGGGGGTAATCTCGGGAACCGCCAGTCGGATTTGAATAATTATGTTTGCACATTCTCGAGAAAGGTTATAAGATATTTAACATCACGCTACGACCCTTAGGAGCCGGACAAAAATAAAAAAAAATCAGAAAGAACGCTAAGCGAAAATGATGTGATAGCGCGGGCGGGCGATGCAATGCGACGCAGTGCATCGGGGGAACAAAAAATTTCACGCGGATGAAGTCGCGGGCAGAAGCTAGTTATTTTATATTATACTTACCAGCCAAAGCTTTATTTAAAACTACTGTGTACCGATTCTATTGGCATTATAATCATGAATGTATTTTTTTTAAATGACAGTAGCGGATAGCCAAACATAGGCACAAATCAATTGAGAACTGAACAGTATTGCTCGTGAAACTCGTTCAATTTTTACCGTCACTACAGCTAACTCATTACAGAAGCTGCTTAGAGTTCAATTCAAAAAATACAATGGAAACAAGCTTTACAAATGAGGATAATTTAATCAGGTTCTGAAACAAGTCAGTAATTCTGTTTCTCATGGTCCATATTGACGTCCACATCGACAAGCACCTCCATTACTTACCCCCCGAGCATTGATTAAAAACAATACCATTTTTTTGTAATCATTTCAGTAAAAACAAACTGTATTTTGTTACAATTCATTCCCAATATCGCGCGATCGTTTTAAGCCGATACGATTAATAGATAAAGAAATATCGGCAAATATTGCCGCCAGCTCCACAGCCCCAGAGCGGCGGCCGCTCGACGTTTGGACACAATCGAGGCTCTGCTCGCAAAATTGTGTAGTTGAAATAAATTGGACCTTTTATTTTTATTGCTACATCGAATATGACAAATAATGTATTAATTTCTCATTGCGGTCGTTGTAATGCAATGTTGATCGCTTTGAACGATGGAACGGTTCCCGTATTTCGGTAATTATGGAAAATTTGTATCTACAATTTTGATTTCGAGTTGTTAATAAGATTTTAAAGCAATTTTATAGTTGATGAAAAACCACGTATTTGTTTTAATGAAATATGTGTTTATGAAACTTAATGTCAAGCTGGCCTTTGAATTATGTATTAAAACTATAAATCACGAACTAAACTAGGCACATCTATCATAATTGAAGGCGACGAAACGTTAAACGTTAAAATCCGCAGTATTAGCAACAAAGCGTCCTAGACTCATAGATCATTACTGAGGCCGCTAAAACTGTTAATTTATGAATTCCGTGCGGATGATCGGCTGCCGACTGCTAATTGACTCAGAGTTCGTGAGTAATGCCCGCTGTAATCACCTTATAATATATGCTAACGTTAAATGCCCTGCTTTATAACTATTTATTATTGATTTGTGCTTTTCGTTTGCATAATATGGATTCAATACTCAATACTCAATATATTTATTGCTTCCACATGTGAACTTAGGTGGTAGGTTTTACATAATTATGATCATTGTGGACCCTGTGGGGCACAGCAAAAGTAGGAGAGAGCCTGGGCTGGGTGGGAGAGGGCTTTTATTTGACTACTTAATTGTTATAATGTAACGACGTGTGTGTGTCGATTGTTATGTGTGTGTTGTTGTTGTATTGTGTTGTGTTGTGTGTGTTGTTTGTGTTGTATTGTTGTAATGTTGTTGTTGTTGGATTAGTGGGGGAGTGAAAGTGTCTTTGATTAATCCAGGTTTTCATCTCTATGTCATTTACGCGTGTAAATAAACAAGGGTACTCTACCGAAAGTAACATACGTTTTAATAAACATTCCGTGTTACGTCCGGCCACGACATTGGCATCTAAGCCAAGTGTTTGGAGCTATAAAAGAGCGATAAAGTCAGCTCTTGTCCAGTAAATTCTTCCTGAAGAGACCCGAACGATATAAAAGTGCGTTTAATTACACTCAACTGACACGTAACCACCATTATTAACACTAAGGAGCTCATACAGATAAACGGGACATTCATCCCGCGCGCCCCGCGCCGCGCCGCCACAACGACACCGCCCTCGGGCGCCGCACAACGTACATTGTTCCTCAAGCAATTGTAACAAGAGCCGGGATGCTCACACAACGAGCAATGTGGTTTGTTTAAAACAATAGAGTAGAATGTCGGGGGACGTTAAGTAGCTGGCGTCTTCATGAGTCTTGAGCGGTGGAACTAACAATATAATGACGTCCGTACTTGTGTGCGAGAGGTCCATTACTTGCCTCGCCCTTGGGTCATTGATGAGCATTAGATGCGAGGACGTAATGGATGACGTGTTAGGCGTATAGTTCGTAGTTGCGAGTTTTAGTGCACGATCCGGAAACTGGCACGTCTCACGGTTGTGGTAAATGGTTTCGTGGAGGGCGCTCGTACAGACGAGTTCTCTAGCTTTTATGTACGCCTTTAGATCCCGAAACTCAAGAGCAGCGAGACACACACTGCAGCAACACTGTTAAATATATGCTGGACTTAAAATTAATTCATACGCACCGCCGGCGCCGCGGCCGCGCCGCGCCGCCGCGGCCGCCGAGGGCGAGCTTGGAAGTTTTTGTAATAGTTGAGTGTATAAACAACGTAGGTTAGAGGAAATTTTAATGACTTTCGCTGGGTATTCAAATTTATAAATTTATCTTTTATGATACCTTAAAATTTTACTAGCCTGCCTGAAATTGCCGATTGATTTAAAACATCCATGTCATGTACAAGCATCGTTATATGCAAAAGAAGTAAGAAAAGAAGCAACTCTTTTCCGGTTACTGTAATCGATTCTCTTACATCGCTAAACTGAAATACAATCGGAATAGCTGCACAAACACAGTGTGCACGCGACTGATATCATAATCGAGAAGCCAGTGAGTTCAACGAAACGATTTCCGAATGAACTTCACTTATCGGGTGCATCTTCATTTCCGGGAAGCCTGTTCCGAAGTGAAGCTCAGTATGTCAAAAGTTTGACTGTATAGGTTGAGTCTACTGAGAATTTAATGGTAACACTATCTAGGGAAAATCTTTATGCTCACTGTAGTAACTAATACAAATTTCGAGTCTAAAGCCGCGTCTGCTGCGCCATATTTTAATGTTAATATATATGTTTCAAACGTGTTATAAATATGTCAGCATATCCAGCCCGTCCGCTGCGACTTTTGAGTGTTTTTGTTTGAAGTTATGTTTTTGTTACGAAAATCTCTTTTCAACAATGAGTTCCGACGAGGAAGACGTGTCTGCTGTTATAGCAAGAGTAAATTTAGTTTTACAAAGAAATAATATAAATAGATTCCGTGTCCAACCGTACCATGTTTTGTTTAGGGTTCCGTGTTCAACTAGAAACTCTTATAGTTTCGCCATGTCCGTTTGTCTGTCCCCAGCTTAGCTCAGAGGCTCTTAGTACTAGAAAGCTATAATTTGGCATGGTATGTACAAATTAATCACGCCGACAAAGCGTTACAAATCATGGCACTAGTTTAAATAACGAAATTAAAAGGAAAACTATCACAGCTAAGTAGGCTTTACAAGTTAACGAGTAATAGTCAACCAACTTACATTTACAGTTGGAGAATTGACCGTGACGTATATCGATGTATGGGAGAACATGTTTTTCAACTACAACGTAAAGTTCGATTTTGAGATAAATTCATCCCAACTACGGAACCCTTCATTGTGCGTGGTTGGATACGCATTTGGCTGGTTTTTGTAATTCCAATTGTTTTTGATATCTCCAAAAAGGCATCGCAGGCATGCGTTTTATATTTGTTTTTAAAGTTTATTGATGTAGCGTCTCTTAAATAAAGTATTTTCATTATAACACTCCATCACAAATTAAAAAATATTACGAAACGTCTTCGTCTGGAGAGCACTAAACACGAAATGAGTGGTGCCCCCCCCCCCCCCCCGGGCGGGCAGGCGAACGCGGGTGATGGTATCCGTTCATCGCGGCAAGCATGTTTAGGTTTATGTTTATTTATTTATTTATGATTTTAATTAAGCCCCCCGAATCGTGTTCGAAACACGCAAACATGGCGCAGCAGACCCGGCTTTAAGTGTAAAATGTATTAACTCTCAGTGTAACTTCGCTTTCTATCGATGCTATTATACTTAATATTGAAGTAGTAGCCCAGGCAACGCGACGTGAGCAGGACTATTTTTTTTATTAGAAGAATACTTCAGTCCAGCAGAATCCTCAAAGTTGACTATAAATGTATGACACTAACTAATCAACAAATTCACACACGTGTAACCAACCAAATCTTCACCAAAATTCTAACACGTTTAGGGTTGCTACCGAAACTAAAGTCTTAAGTCGTGTCGGAACCGTACCGGGGGCGAGACAAATGGCCGCCTTGTCCGCGGCAGAACGAACCATTGTCTCGAAATATGACGGAGCTTTGTTCCGACTTCACCCCCATTACGACCACCATGCGCGATACACTGCCAGACTTACCGGAGAAGCAAATATGACGTCATTTGCATATACCGTTTTGTATGCATTTGTCATGGTAATGATGTTTTGTTCTCGTAGAAAGGTCCTGCGTAACGCTATCCTAACTTAATATTATAATTTCATAAACGTGAAAGTGAGTTTGTTTGTTTGTTACGCTATAATGGCTGAACGGATTTTATGCTCGCCACAATTCATATGGTGCAGTGGAGCTGATGGTCAAGTAATGAACCTGCCTGCAACGGGGAAAGCAATATTTTGTAAAAGGTGATGAGCAGTTGACAAGCTATTGTAACTTAGATAAATTCAAACTGACCCATTAAAAAGTGTAAAATAAAAAACTTCTTACCTTTATAAAGTACAGTTTGAATTCTTGAACAGTTTTGTCTTCAGTTAAGGCTCTTACCCACTCACGCGATATCGCGGGCGCGACAGGCACCGACAAAGACAATTCCTTTGTCGGTGCATGTCACGCCCGCGATATCGCGTGTGTTTGTAAGAGCCTTTATACTTTTACAGGAAGTCAGGAAATAAAGATATTCTAGTTTGAAGTTCTAGAATTTAGAGGTCATGTCAACAACAGACCCTCACCGAAAAAGAAATATAGATTGAGTGGTAAGTGTGTATTGACCTATTTACCACTTAAAATATAATTGATAGAAATGCATTTTTACAGCAAAATAAGCTACGGACTATGTATTCAGAATCTAGCTGACCGCGACATGCGTAGATCTGCCTCATAGCCCACATACAACGCGGCGACTTAAGTACATAAATGTTCGGAATAATATTTATTTAATAATCTTTGTTTAGGACAGAATTATATGTAGGAGGAGCAGTGGTGGCCCAGTGGTAACGGCCGCGGCTTACGAGTTGTACGTCATAGGTTCTAACCCAGACAGGCGCTTCACCTTTGTACAAATTATTTCATCACCACTGCTCTCAAAACGGTGAAGGAAAACATCGTGAGGAAACCGGCATATCTTAGGACCGAAAATTCTATGTCATGTAACATCTACCTATCCGCACTCGCTCCGCGTAGTGGATTACGGCCCACTCCCTCTCACCGACAGAAAACCTGTGTCCCAGCAGTGGGAACATTAAAGGCTGATTATATATGGTAGAGGTAGGTATAGAAAAAAAAAACAAAATATAATATTTTTTAATATTTATTTTTCATCGTCCCTAACCACAACGTTATCAAGAAAACCTGCGGGTGCCAACATATTTTGTTGATGTCTGGCCCATCCTAAGTACCTTATTACGGTCATTGCACGAGCGCAACATCCAACATTTCGTCTTCCAACTAAACAACTACAACAGTAGGTATTCCTGCTCGACCTATTAACACATAAGTGGCAGTTGACACGTTGGTATTGTTGATCGAAGGTTGACACACATGATGCGTGTAGGCCTTCCATGGCATGGGCTTCCCATCTCGATAAACAAATCGATGCATACACAACAATACATAAGGTGTCAGGCAGAATCTTAATCGAGCGTCACAGAAAAATGTCGTCGTAGGTATAGGCAAATAATCAGAATCCAGGAAGCACTAGTCACACAGGGAACCGTAAATCTCAGCGCCCATCAACAGAAGCAGTCGCTAAAGTAGAAAATTAAGGAAAATCAATGGAAAATACAAAATAATGAATTGTCAGTACTTGTCACTTTGTCAGTAGGCCGATTGACAAATGAAATGTCATGTTTTTTTTTGCTGGCGATATTGCCATACTCGTATTGTACTGCGATATTGCCATACTCGTATTGTACTGCGATTTAAATTATGTATTAATTTATATGACCGCTGTATTCTTAGCACAAACAATTATTTTTATTTTCACATTTATATTGTGATGCAGATATGTATTTCCCAAGTATGTTAATGCAATACGTAAATGAAAGCATTTTATGTAACTTGACCAAGATTTTTATTACATGGCAACAAGTCATGAAGTCAAACCAGAAAAAGAAAACTACGCCATAATTATTTTTTATCATTACTAAACTAGTCATTACGACGACTTTTTCCCAGACTTCAATAGGCCAAAAGGTTGATTTGATAAAATTTTGTGAAATATTTCGTCTGTATTTAACATGATGACATAATTATGTAGACGCTTATTAACTCCATCAACAATTTCCTCGCACATGTTCTTTGGGCCGCACAACGTCTGTCGGGTCAGCTAGTAGTTATATAAAGAATACTCGTACGCTAGACACGTGTATCGTTGTTTTCATAAACGAAATCTGTGGACCATGTTACGTTATTTTTAGGATTTTGCCTGTTCAGGGAATTACGAACTACCTCTTTGTATGATAGCAAGATTTTCTGTTTTTGTTATATTAAACTGTTAGTATTCAACCAGATTGGTGATAATAAAAATTCAGCCATTAATTGCTATAACGAATAAACACTAACAAATTGCAAACTGATCCTACGCCAAAATATAGACAGGTCTAACAAAGCATTATACATCAAAGTGTCGAAAATGAGTGTATATAGATATTTAATTAAACAAACTCGTAAACAGCAGCTCATGGCGCGCCGCATACGGTAAATAGTAAAATATAATAATGCACATATAACTAACAGGACGGATGGCTGCCTGATTGGGATCGGCATTTGTATTGCATAGATATTTGATGTGAATTTCAGTGGTTTAATGGATTGTTAAGTGCCTGAACACTGAACAGGTCAATTAAGCCTGTACCTATATAAATATTTAAGACGGTGAACTATTGAATCTAGCCTGCCCCTTACAACCAACATAGTTTATGATACTATATTTATAGTATTACAAAGCAAAGGAACCACTATCCCATTTTTGGTCATATCAAGTTGATCTAGGGATATTTCTTACCAATGAAAATTTTAATAATTCGACAAAAATATCTGAAACTATTTCGAAACTGCTACACATGCGACTGTTTTCACAAAAACCACAAAGTTATATTTAACAGTGTCTACTCGCAACCATATTCAGTAAATTCCAGCCCTATTGCGTGCGCGGTCGGCACGCGAGCGGTGGCACTGCGGCGCGGCGGCGGCGTCCAAAACCGCCAGCAACAGATTGTTGGACAACAATGTTTAGACGAATTTTAGCCACGCGCCGCTGCGCATGTTCCGCTAATGAAATTCAGCCGCGTTTTGACTGTGGTGGCGCGAGCGATCGAGTGAACGGAACAAATGTTTTATTTAGCTTAATTCTGAACATGCTTGTCTTTATTAGGAATGTTACAATTAAAGGAGAAGTTACAAAAACTTTTATATTATCTTCTTCTTCAATCGTGTCTGCAAGAGATACAAAAATAACTTAAGATGTGGTAAAAACTAATTAGCAAGGCAGCGAGATTGATTTCAAGGCTGACGGTTGAACATTAACATCATCATTCTGAGGCTTCTTGAATGCATTCAACAACAAATTATATTCATCGTAAAACACTCCAAGCCATAGCATCCACAGTGACACGTCGCAATAAATACCAGCAAGGTATTCACTCACGTAGCCATCCGAAAATCTGTAGTTTATGCGGTCGTATTCCTACAGGATGTTCAGTTTTGGGGCAGCCGGGCGTATATCGCGACCGTCATAAACAGAGGTGTCGCGAACCTTGAAGCTAGGTGGGTACTACATACATATAATGTACCTAGCTTAGGTGAGTATTACGTGTAGGTGCACATAACAAATTGCTTTGAATTCTTTGTTGAACTTAGGTCGTAAATAAACTATTTTGTATCTGAAAAATTGAGTTATTTTTTTCAAAATATATCAAAATTGTCAAACGTATTGTTCATTCTAAGTAATTATGGTGATCACCCACCAGAAACAAATAACGAAAATTACGAAGCTTTTGTTGAAAACCAGAAAACAGCCTAAATTCATAATCCATGCTTATGGAAACTTATGAATTGCGTGTCAAGAGGAAGCTGAACTGAACCAAACAAAATTAAATTCAGAAGCACTTGATGGCACAGCAGCAGGTTGATGGCAAAAGTGTCGCCACTTGCTTGTAACTTGACGCGGACAAACATGCAGTAATTACCTGCGTACGCTTCGCTAAGTACGGAATGCGATGCTGATTGCCCTGGGGAAGTCACTGCGCCTGTATCGTAACTCCTATCAAACATAAATACTCAGAAACATCAATTACTTTGTATTAGCTACAGGAGGTAAATTATAAACGAATACTTCTAATATACAGATTATAAAAGAACCCATAACATTTTCATCATCATTTGTCCCTTTTGTGACATTTCCCGGATTGTTCTCAGAATTTCAATTCGCGAAACATCGAGAACGATTGATTTTATGACGGTAACAACAGAAACCGAATGATCGCTCCGGCTCATAGATCCCGCGAAGCGCACACACGGAAAAAATACATCGTCATCGGTCCGTAAAAAAGAGGGAAAAGCTCCGTAGCTTTAACAATAAAAACCCCGCTAATACCAAAACTGGCACAATAATAATAATTTGCATGTGAAGAAAACGCCCTGCCTAAACGAATTTATTCTCTTTTTCAACGCGAAAGTAGGGAATTCACACGCCTCCAACGACGGCCGACTCCAACGAGTCTTCTTTTATTACGGACGTCAACGAACTAGTAAAACTGGGCTCGATTTTATTTCTGGACAATAATGTCGCAGAATACAGAATAATATGTCATTTTTTTAAAACTAGGACTCTCGAGTTTGTTGCGCGAAATGTGAAATGCTACATTAGGAATTTTATCCTTTTCATCCGTGTTCACGTTCGTTCTAATTTGGTATGATATTTTTGGTACAGAAATTACTATTCGTATTTATAAGCAATTCAATTCCACATGCAAAGCTAATGGATTTCAGACTTCAACAAAAGGGGTTCATCAATCACAAAAGTAGTATTAGCACAAATAAAGTTCACCAAAAGCTGATAATTTCATTTCTACGACATTACGGTAAAATTAGACTTAATAGCCATACGCTAAACGATTCCACGAACATTCTAGCTAACTTATAGCCACTTCCTTTTCTTTCGATTACATTTTGATCAGACTTCAGCCTTTTCTTACCAGGAACTTTGTCTTCCTTCGTCCTTCCTGGGTTATCATTCTCTTTAATTGCTTCAAATTGTTTATTTTAAATTTTTAACGTTTATTTTCTGTACTATAAAGTTCACAACGATTTTCTTTAATAGTGTTATCGTCGTCGGTTCCTGCCTCGTTCTTTCCTTCACACATCTTGGTTTGCGTTATACTTTCAATTTTCGCAATGATTCAGCTCCCGTGTTTATTTCCTCCCTTTCTGAACTCGGTATTGGAACTATTTTTTTACTAGTTTCGTCACAATGTGTTCTCTGACGGGGTCGTACTTGCTACTGTTGATGTGTGCCTGTTAGTACACGTCACCTCCCGACGATGACAAAGTGAGCTAAACGCAAGCGGCGTTATTATAAATGTTTGGAGTAAGAACATGGTTTGGTATTTGCAGTTTGACTTCGGTTAGTTCCTAAACTATGAAACTGTATCTTTCATGTTGAACATGTTAAGAAGAGACTCCCTATTTTTATGAATATTCTGAAACAGTTACACATACAAGCAAAATTAAACTTTATTAGGTATATGATTTACTAGCTGCGCCCCGCGGTTTCACCCGCGTAAGTCTCGATCCCGTAAGAATATCGGGATAAAAAGTATATAGCCTATATGTTAATCCAGAATGTCAGCTACCTCTATACAAAATTTTATCAAAATTGGTCTAGCCGTTTGAGCGTGAAGAAATAACAAGCACACACACACACACTGGCAAACTTTCGCCTTTATAATATTAGTGTGATTGGATCTTTTTCTTTCAATGTTGAAGACAGTTACGTAATTGTAATAATATTTTCTCTCAATACATTTTTTATTCGAATTCGTGTCTTTTTTAAGGATAATTATAAAAAAAATAAGCTCAAAAACTAAAACCCGACTACTGAAAAATCACGCTCTAAACGTAACATATTTTAATGTATTTAATACATATTCATAATGATGTTCAGAAGACAGCCGTGGTCGTATGCCACTTTGCCCTAAAGATTATGATCGCTCACTACTGTTAGAATGTGTTGTTTTGATAACAGTCACACAGAACTTGTGCACAGTAACTGCCCAAGTAAGGATTAATGGTAACATTTTGCGTTGAATTTTTCCCGATCCTCTTAATCCGTCAAATTCAGTCAGACAAGGTTCAACTCTAACAAGCCCATCTTCATCTGCATTTATAGTGCGATCATCGAATTGTATGAGAACTGCACTTGGCTGTTATCCATGCTCCAGCTGGTCACGACGAAGAGCAGTACGTACTTCAATGTGGCCAGGAACTTAATACATATTAAGTTCCTGGCCACATTGAAATACGTATTTATTATAATATAATTATGTATTTTGTGTAGGTTCGGAGAGAAAATATGTTTGTTGTTGCTTATGATTTTATAGAAATTATACCTAATTATTGGGTCCATGCAAGCAAATTCATTTTACAGCTGATAAAATATATATTTTTGAAATGTGCTAATTAAGGCCCCCAACACGGCATGAATAAACATTTTTTTGTTTTTAGGGTTTGACTTTATGTCCGCTAGAGGGCGCCATATTAAATTTAATGTGACCTCACATAGCCTATAACCAGCGGACGATCAAGACGCTTCCAACAATACCTCATTTGTCAAATTATGACAAGCGGTTTATAAGTAATAAAGGAACAGATGAACATACATACATACATACATACATACCGGTCAAAATCATAACCCTCCTTTTTGGCTTCGCCGTAGTCGGGTAAAAAATCGGCCAAGTGCGTGTCGGACCACGTATAATGAAGGGTTCCCTAGTGGAGATTAATTATCCTACGAACAAACTTAACATTGCAGTTGAAAAACATTTTCCCTCATACATTGAGACACAATATTGAGAGATTTACTATATTATTTTAAGATCATAGACTTCTTATAGGTTTTCCTGTAATGTATAAGTAAGGAACTATTATATTGCATGTAATTTTTTCAAAAGAAGAATGTTCAGTTTTCACCTGACTATGTATAGACATGAAATAAAACTTAAAATTCAGCTAATTGAATTGTATATTAATTACGCTTATCACAATGTTAAAAGAAACGCAGGAAAAATATATTTTTTAATATGTCTTTATTCATTTTACGGGTAAACTTATTAAATTACCATGTTTTGAACGCATCTCAACTACCCTTTTTTACGACGTTCAATTTTAGACACTGCTACTTGACTTTATTCAACTCTCGTTTCTGAGTTTTATACATTATTTTACGTTTTATTTAATCAGTTAGTATTTTTTATTATTCTTTGTATAATATCTGCAGATTAAATAAAAATAACATTATAATTAAATAAATTAATCATGCACCTATGTTTATTGAGTTCGCACGACTGAAACTGATTTTTTGACATTTGACAGTTCTGCGATTGGCATTGGCGCAGTACTGAGAGATGGGTTTTGTGTAACAGATTAAACACGATATCTGTTATCACTGTTACTGTTGCACAAAAATAACAGATCCAAATATCGGCCTGTTATTTATTTACGGACGATAAATACGTATTTATTAAGTTGTTTTTATATTGGTCACTGGTCACAGTAACAGGTAACATAACCTAATCGAGGAGTCAGTTTTTCAAAATTGTTTGTTCTTGTAAGACCACCAACGGTATTTTAGGCGATATTTTATTTGCTATATTTCTTTTTTGTGTAAGTGTGTATGTAAGTAACAGTAAATAACAGACCCTCACGGACTGTTATTTTAAGTAACAGATAATTTATATTGGTAGGAACAATTGTTATTTGTTATTTTTAAATATCTGTTACGATAAATACGCCTCGCCCCTAAGTCCTTCATAGTTGCGTTTGCGTCTCGTTGTGAACTGTGCCATTTTGTGTTCGTTACTTCTTTTTACGACCCTAGTTTGTTCTGTTTAGAGGTATAGAAACTATCTAACTATCGTTTATTATACTAAAAATGTAGTTAGTAAGTACATAAGTGTGCTGTAGAAACAACAGTTAATGCTCGACACTCAATTTATATTGACAATCATCGAGAGTCTAAGCAGTGATGAGGGCAGTTGGTTTCAAGGAATTCACAAAGTAAAAAAGACGTTTTAGACTATAGCTAGGTAAGTAGGTACCCCTAAGACGACCCACTGACCAAGTATTCCTATTTAAGACTGAACTTCAAGCGTTAATAATTAGTTCTAGCACATTTATTTCTTTATACTCGTATTTGGAATCGGCAATTCCTAACCTAAAAACTAATATTAATATTTTTTGGACTTCGTAGCGTTTAAATCGTAAAAATGAGTATAATACATTATTTTCTAAACTTACATGTAGTCTTTCTACTATACATACACTTCCATTATCAGGTTTTCAAATGTATGGGCAGTTGGCATTGTTCTTTTAGGCTCTGTAGTTTCGGAGTTAATGGGGAGGAATGGTAAATTTTCATCTATCTTCGTTAATAATTTTAAAAGAATTTATTTTAAAATTATAAAAAAAATATATTTTAAATCCTTTTATCAAGCCCTTTCATTTGATGTGTCGCACGGTACAGTTTGAAAAACTTTTTTTTTTCTAATTTACCCCCAAAGTTACCATCATATACAAAATTCATATAATTACGTTACACGTCCGTGTTTGGATTAAAGTAGTCTATATGTGTACCAAATTTCAACTTAATCGGATCCAGTAGATTCGGAGAAAAGCGGCCGTGACAGACGGACAGACAGACAGACAGACAGACACACGAGTGATCCTATAAGGGTTCCGTATTTTTCTTTTGAGGTACGGAACACTAAAAACAAAGAAGATTGTTTGGCTTTTATGTCTAAAATAAATATTCACAGCAAGAAAATATAGTTTATTATCCAGCCACTAGATTTTTATCTCTAGATCAATTATTACTTTAGTTATAAACGAAATAAGAATTGAGACTTACGCTATTTAGTTTCGTTCTCAGACTTTTACTGACTGAAACCCATCCGTGTTCCTTCTGTTGCTTGTGTGCCAGGGCCACGATATCCCTTTCGGACAAACTCGCAACCCCGGCAGGCATTGGCAAGGGGCGGAGCTGGCGTTCGAAATTTGATTTAGACTGTCTGCTCTTAAGGACAATAATTTCATGAAAAATATGTGCTAAGGGAACTGTAACTTTTAATGCTTATACAAAAAGAGTATTTATTTGAGACCTCAGTGGGCAGGTCTGAATGAAGTTAATAACTAAGAAAATAAAACTGGGTGTTCAGTAATTTATTTATTTATACGTACACAAGTAATACCTACTAGTTTATAATAACTCATAAATAATCGTATAATGTTTCGCAGAATGTGTTCTAATATAAATTAAACAATTCTTTTATTTCTCGTGCTGCATTTACTTCCCGATGTGACTCAAATTCCGAGCGAGCACGACATGCAGTAGGTTAATTGCTCAAATTCATGAATGTGCTCTCTTTATAAACTTTTATTCAAATAAGAACATAATATTATATTTATGAAGCAATTGAACATGTAGCAACAAAAGCAGAAATGAATTCATAGAAATTGCAGTGTGGTATATTTTTTTACATATTTAGCTTCTTTTAATAACTGCTAGTTTTAATGACGTGTTTTACCGTCGAATATCGAAGCAATTAATTACTATAAACAAAACTGTGTGCATACTAACTCCACCAAAACTTTGTAAAACCACAAGAAAAACGAGCAAGGAATGCCATACGACATGAGTTACATTGTGTTTGTATTTCAATAAAACTCGAAACTATCACAACTGCTATAAACCTATCAGTCACGGCTCCACCTACTGAGCACCTGACAGCTGGCAGCCCACCTGGTACTTCAGCATTATTCAAATACGCAATATGAACGTCAGAGACACATAAAACCTTTTTTACATTATTAGTGATATACCAACTGTGTATATTCATACATAAAAAAACTTTAAACTCGGTGTCTTTCTGTGTTGTAAAATTTAATAAGAGTGTACTTGGTTGTACTCGACGATATTGCTTTTAAAGTTCGTGTACTCGTTGCAAGAGTAATGTCTACTTTGTTGTACTTTTAAAAAGTGTTTTGTTCGCAGTTATTGGGTTTTAGGACATGAGGCTATCTGTATTTTGCTTTTGAACTAAGAGATAGTTAATGATTATTATTACCTACTGACGTGACTTATAGGTAAGGCCGTAGCTATAAATGAGGACTGAAATATATTACGTAATCGAAATAAATATAATATTTATTTGCATCTAGTCTAGCCAAAACATGTGTATTTCGGCTAGATTACATCAAAACTATTTATGATTAATTTATACCGTTACCATACGTAACAGTTAACTTTATTTTCATATAACATGACTAGTACGTACCTACTATAAAAATAAACGCTATCCATGTATCTCTGAGCAACCGTTCGCTCTATTCATTCATACACGAATAACTTCTATTACAACAGACAACTACCATACTCCACATCTCCACAAACTCACACATTCAATCTCATTGTATTATTATAATTCACCGACAATTTGCTACAGCCATCCAAAATGAATTTGTCTTTCTGCACACGCCATTCAAAATGGCACTCAAGTAAATGAAAACGTAATGATCCCTACAAACGAGAGACGCTTCGTAACTTGTTGAACAATACGTCGCTGAAGCCACTACGGCGACTGCTCGTCACGACAAACAAACTACGGTGACATGATAGACTCGTCAATGACACATTTCGTTATGAATGCTTGCTATGTTTTATGTCTTTAATGCTTTGGTAGCGCTTCCACACGCGATGTATGTCCACATATTTCCATTAATAAGTCATCTTCAATGTACCTATTCGTGATTTATTTATGTGCTCAAAATACTGGTTGTCTTTATTGAATCGTAATAGAGATGTTTTGTGAATGGTATGGATCAGACTTTTAATGAAGCCATTCAAACCTATGTTTAAAAATAGCAAAATGTTTCTGTCATTCAGAATCACGTATTGAATTGATGAACATACGAATTTATGTAAGGTTTATTGTGAAACTTTTATACACGACACATTCATAACAAGATTTCCTTACAGAATTTTCGTCTTAGACCACGGTGTGTTTTGTCGCCATCGGCGCTTCGTTTTGTGCCGCAATCGTCCTCCGGCACTGCATTTCGTCGCGATCCCCCTAATCATCGCGTACTTGGGAACCGCACGTTTACCATTTGAATGTAGCGTCATAACACCTGAGCTCGCGGTTTTGTGGCATTTTTTACCGAGTGCTGTTTGTGTCTCGCTGTTGACGAATGTGCCGAAAATAAAGGTAAAAGTTTATTCTCTCGAGCGAGAATTGTGCGCCGGAATTTATTAAAGATAGTCGAAACGCTTACACAGAATAGGCAAACCGTAACAATAAAGGTCCCGTCGTTAATAAAGCTTCCTGATATTCCGAATGTATAATTGGACCCGCAGTTACAACATCTAACATTTGGGCAAAAGATATAAAATGTCTCCCTTCAGGGTCCAAGGACGCGATGGCACTAAAATCTACGGCAAAAGGGGTGCGGCGGAGAGGGGGGGTGTCCTATTCAAAAACTTTCGCTCAATTACTCGCGCGAGACTCTAGTTTAATTCTGAGCCCGTGTAATAAGATTACGTGTAATGCGATTAGGTTTATTACACGGCGTTTCGTTTAGCGACCTCTATTGTGAATGTGGCGAGATAATCATCTGTTTGGCGGTCATCATTCCGTGAGGACGTGACAACTTGTATCAAATTACCTTCTCAGGTAATTTGCTTGTAAATAATCACGCCATTTTACTTTTATGGTTCCCGTTTGTTGTGAACGTAGATAAAAGTTGATTTGTCCAGATTTCCTCGGCTCCATAAAATAAATATATTCTGTAGTTTATCTGGAATGGAAGGAGAATATAACGCGTCAGCTGGTTGTTCCCACGCAGTTGTTAGTACTTGAGGAGGAACACTTTGATATTTTATCGGAAATGGAGAGAACGACGTGTTGCAATTTTTATAATGAATGCTACAATATCTTTTGAACGTCACCACCACCCAACTAGTACATAAATACGAAGTGGAGCAAACGAAATCGTCTGATAAACTTGCGTGATTATGGAATGATGACAAGTGGGTAACACACAGACCCGTAAAATAACATTTGGGTATCATTGTGGCCAAAATCAGGGCTCCCTACCTAACGTATAAAATGCTAATTACGTCTTCCTAGACATAATTACGCCACATTTATAGGCGTTTGCCAAACGAGTTTGGCATCAAGCAACCAAAGTTTCATTTAAACTTTTAAGTGAACATTGAAACAAGCCCAAATCGTGCCACAGTCGCGTTAAAAATGCCTTAGTCAAATAGGTAAAGATAAAACTACAAACAATTGCAGTAGCGTGATGCATAACTATACCCGTAAAGTATTGAAGCCGTCTCGTGTATTCATAAAACTATAACTGCCTCCTAGTCTCGCTGCATGCATACAGTTTCGAATCAGAATTTGTGAAATACGCTCCAGTAACTTTTCATTTTTCTGTGTTAAGAATGAGTCCGTTTGAATTTTATAAGGCAGTTACAATGAGAGCTTGTGGGACGTATGTTTTATGCTATTTGGTGTCACCACGACTGGCTGACTTGCGACAGTCCACACTGGCAGCGTGGCGTGCAGTGACTGCACCTTACGTGTGGGCGCGGCAGTGCATGTGGTCGTTAATTACAGTAAAAGCTAGCAGACACAGTGCGAAGTGAACGTTACCAGTTTTAGGTCCATGTGGGAGGTTCAAGAAACGAGAACCCATAGTATCAGGTACACTTGGCATTCTCAACTTGTGATGGATATAGTATTACCCAACTTTAAATATAGTCATTTCATTCAGAAATACATCGGGTCTCAGACGAAAGGCTGCGAGCCATCGCGATAGACATGAAGTATTCACTTTATATCACTCGTCAGAATGTACCTGTTAAATTAACATCGAGCTGGTTTCGTATTGTTTCTTGGAATCCATGGATAACCTTTTAGTTCACGATACAAGCTATAAGAGATGAGTTGAAAAAGATGCAAGAGAATTTTTAGTCTTTGATGATAAAATGTGGTATGATTATATTGTTGGTTATAATTTATTTTAACAAATTGATGGATTTTCTGCATTAGCGTAAATTACATTTCAATGAATGACCACTATACGACCCATGCAGTAAAGATTACCGTAATAGCTGATGACAACACCCCTTATAGCAGCATGTGCGTCACCAACCCTTGTATTAACCCTTGCATGCGATCTGTTATCAGTCGCGTCGTTCAGTATCTGACTTTTACGACTCAATCCCATTAGAGCCCTGCCTAAAACAAAACAAACAAAAATTACAACTTAATTATTGTTTCGTTGGAAAGTTGTTATCTTTTTAATTATTTTAATTGTGATTTAGGGTTGTTTTCACTTTTGCAATCTCTTTGTTTGGACACGCGGCGTCGTAGTCGGTTCTTCCTTGAACCAAGGCGGGTTAAATGTCGGCATCACCTGCAAGTATGTTTAGGATTGTTTGTTATTTATGCTTGCGTTCAAACTGAAATGCTTTATTTATAAATTACCTATTTACCTGCTTGCTAAAAGTGAATAGTTCTTTCACTAATAGGTATTTTCTCTCTTGGTTTAAGGTTTAGCCTGCAACTTCGCATTCAAGACAAATAGATTTTAGTTAAAGTTTCCCATTTATGAAGATTGCAAATATCAAACTAGACTTTGTGAACTCTTAATATCTTGAAAACTTGTACCTTTGTGTACTCTTCGTTGCGAGAAGTACCGGGCTAACATAAACGGAAAGCATTACCACGCAGAGTATTAACGCAAAAGCAGCCATGAAAATCACAACTATGAGATACGCTTGCAAGTCGTTGAAGCAAAGTAGCAGTAATTAGCAGGATTATCTATTCAATATGGAGTCTCAGTTAAAATTTCTTCGGAACTAACTCTGTGGGAACGCTAACTGCTTCACAGAAACAGTTGTGCCTCTGCATAACAGCGGAATAATTAATTTTCTCTAAAATACCATTCGGGCTGTAGCCGGATATAACGTGTAGACAAATACTGATTATAAAGGCACTTATAATGGAAGCCCACCGCACTTTAGTTGGAAATAGCGATATACGAGAATACAGCGAATTGACCAGTTGTTGTATTAACACTAGCATTTAGTGCTGTAAAAAGTAGCTAACTCTGCATCTAAAGACTACAATCGATTACTAGTTTTCTAATCCATCAGTTACTCCGTATCTTTAAGTAAGAGAGGCTGTTACTGATATCAAATATGTGAAAATTGAATACAATTTGTTGTTTACAATTATATATAATTGTAGTTGTTTTTGCTCACACCCCACATAATATTTAAATGAGTTGCCAAATATTCAGCGACAAACATTATTCGAACAACAAATCCGTTGGCAGATTGGAATCAAAACATAAAAGTGCGACACGGCCCACCTCTCACAATATTTCGTGTCGGCTGTCAGCGCAAACTTGCCACTATTTATCGCTTGGCAAGTTTGTCTCCTCACCCCGGTCCCCTCCCCGCCCCTCTGTCATACCCCTTCCCGTCCCTCGCTCCCCGTCTAACCAACCGGAAAACTATAGCGAGTTCCAAACTGATGTCTCACTTGATAGGCGACGTCAACAAGTTCGTTGTATGCCGCTGCACAGCGCTGCAAGCCGATGAAAGTTGCTGCACTTAGTGTGAACGTTTAATTGGACGCTTTATGAGTGACGTGCACCTCCTGGTAATGAGGGCAGCCGCCGCGCCGGGCTAATATGAGCATTCAGTCTATGCACTGATTACTAGGAAATAGAAAACTCTTGTCCAACTTAAGTTCTGCTAGAAACACGCTCTCTATAGGCAGAGAAGTAGTCGTGGAGCAGTGTACAGATATTTACGCCACCGTATTAATAGGAGTAAATCTAAGAAGAGCATTTTCCAGTATTTTTTTAATTTCCAGTGTTTATACATTTCACAAAACAGTACAGTAATTATATAATTCAAAGCGAGATTACAGCAACAGATTCACATAAAATGTTTCTTTGACGGCGCTCCAAAGTTTTCAATATAAATTCCTATAAAGGCTTATCTTGGGCTGAATGCAGGCTTATCTCGCTTCTATATGTATATAAGAAGAGATTACAATAATGTAGTGAGCTATAAATCGTAAGATCCCGATATGGCTATAAAGTCGGTTTACGAGCGAACCGAGCAGTCGGCGCGGTACCAAACATTTTACATTTTATTGTTTTCTAATATCTGATTTATTCTGTTATAGAGCTATTTAAACACTTCTCGGATTTAGAGACGAGTTCCTGTAGTACACAGAGACATTCCAATATACTGACACTGTAGTACGACCGGGATTGTTGTATTGTTTGGTCGTTCCGCCAATTTGTTGAGAACTTCTCTTAGCTGTTTAATTAATCACAATAATTACTTGCAATTCGCTCATTATTGTATTGACACAAAACAATTTCTACTGCATCATGCCTAAACTTCTAAAAAAAAAACTTATTACCTAACTGTTCTTGCGCGTTTCATCTCAGGCAATTTAAAAGTAATAAAGTTCGCATGCATGTTCTAACTGAACATAAATTAATATAGAAAAAGGTGTTTAACCAAATTAATTTTCTGGCCCGCCCGCCAAGTATTTTCCCAGAAATAATCCCTCGACGTTTTATAACAATTTTGTACATACAAAGGTGACTGAGAGAACGGAGTTACTACATGGGTTAGTCAAATTCAAATAGGCACATGAAAGGCACTTTTGAACGTCAACATTTACAGAAAAATAGAACTGATTCTAGTTGCCCCTTCCAAAAGGTAGTTTCGTATGGAGAAGAATGATAAATGGTTTTATTTCTGTAAGTCGGTTTGTACAAACACTTTTACACGTCAATCATATTTTTAATTAAATGAGGTCGGCGTTTCCTGTCTGACTACTCTGAGAAGAAAGACCCAAAACAAACTCAGAGGTCACAGTCTCTTTTAAAGTAAAGTCCAGACATAATCTTGGTCACATCATGTGAAGACCATGAAGATTGGCATCTGAAAAGGTATTTTGAGGAAAGAACGATACAGATTTGAGTGGACCTCCATTCAGTGCACGACAATAATCGTGTAGATCAACTCATAACTTAAGGAGCTCAACGAATCGACGAACAAAACCAAAGAATGGACATTTGGGTAGGTCGCATAAAGTACTTAAACTTCCAGACTATCATTAAAACTAACCGAGAAAAAATATATGATCCATAGTCCTCTCATAAATGTCACGTAAATCAATAAAAAATACAAATTAATAATGTATTTTTTATTGATTTACGTGACATTTACTTGTTACGTGACATTTAGTTTGTTACTTGATGGTTTTAAATTAAACCCAAGCCTTTTTGTCGTCCAAGTAATCTTTAATTTTATAGAAACCTTTTTGACAGAGTTTCTGTTTAATAAATGATTTAAATTTATTGAGTTTCTTTAACATGGCTTTATTGTAAAAACGTAATACTTTGGCACTATCGGAACCTTACGATAACTTATCTACTTCACGAATAGAAACATGTACAACTTGTGACTGAAAACAATAACAGTATCAGGATCTCGATTTGTATTAGTTTTGCAAATTATTCAAGACACGTACTGTGATATTGCTAAAACTTTTATCTACAGTAAAACCTGTCACAATACAAAATGCTGACGCGAATAAACAACAAACTGCAAATCCAATTAAAATGCAAGTTGTTTTAATGAGCCTCTAAACTTAATGCCCAAGTTAAGATGAGTGCAAGATACAGTCCTTACAGACAATAAAACTGTTTGACTGCTGGAATTAAGATTATCTCGATGGGCGGGTTTAGCCGGTGTTATTTCGTCGATTTAGGAATGTTTTCCTTGTTTGTCTAGTTTCACTATTGTTGGTTAAAAGACATGTGGCGTTTCATGGTACGGAATGAAGCGCAATTTTGGGGAAAGGAATTTAGCGCATTCGTGTCATGTTGATTAATTTTGGGGAATATCTAGTTAATTTGATACCCTTCTTGCTTTAAAAACGGAGAGAATTTACCACTTTCTTGTGTGTAACAAACAAAATTTTGTTTTCATTGAAGAGTCTACAACATCTCTAGAAGATGTATATGTTACGGTAAGTGTGATTAATTGAAAATTATTAATCCATCATATTAATAATTACCTCACGATTTGGTAAATGTGAATATAAAATTGAAATTCATCACTTTTAGCAGTTATTATTACTAATTCACTACTCGCGCCGGTAAAAGTAACCAAGAGTAGAGGGAATCTGCCGCTCGGCGGACGCTGCCGCGGCACGCTCGCTTCGCTCGCTCGCCATCGCGCGTTATTGGTCACTGTTCTAACCTAACCTAACCCAAATGATTCAATAACAGTAGATGGTATCTGACGCAGGCACTTTTTATAAAACATTCAGTTGACATTATTTTCATATTTACAACCTCATCTAACCAAATAACTAGAATTCTAACACCTCTGTTGCTCAATTGATCAGAAAGACGCATAGCGTATGTTATTTTGGAAAAATGATTATATATATTTTATTACATTTATCGGTACTAAGGTTACATTATTAATAATCACCGATAAATGTGATTAATTTCTTACTTTTACCTCGACTTTCGGTAATTATTAATAATGACAGACAGTTATTAATAATGTTCAATTAATTACATTTACCGCAACATATACACAGCAAGCGGCTTATTCTAACTCTGACAAGGCTTTGAATCAAAATTTTACCTTAAGAAGAGCCCGTTGCCCACGCTCCACTTTCATTAGATGCGTCTTGTGTGCTATACCCCATGTTATAATATAGTGTGCATTCGTGATAGAGCATTATCAGAACAGTGTTAAATTAAATTATATATGTCGCATCATGGGTGGCCGAGAGATGCGAAGCATCGGGTCTTCTTCACAATCCGACATAGTTTTTAAAAGATGTGGGCACTGTCGTGGGTACTCGAACGAAAGTTAATTTAATTCAAATAACTTTATTACACAAACAAGAAACAAACACGTGCGTTGGTACGTAGCGTCTGCCAAGACTGCCGGAGCTCGACTGTCGCAACAGTCCGTCCCTTCACCAGTCTCCGCTGCATCCCCTCTACCGACGATCGTGTCCAAGCGGTAGGGCGCGCTTGCGTTTCCGGTAACGATATTATTGTAAACTACAAAACTAAATAATAGATGGCGCTGCCTGTTGCACCGTGGCGCCATCAATCCACGACATATATAAAAAATTAAAGAGTTAAATTTTTGAAAATGTGTATAAGCTTCTTAACCCGACCACTTACATGCTCTATTTGTTTTGACCAGAGATGTCTCTTGAGATGTCTTTGACTTGCTCAAGAGTCGAGCAGGTGCAACTTGTTGGTGGATGGTAGGTGGGTATATCTAATCATTTTCAAAAAAATGGGATGTATTGCTAGCGACACTGTTCCGATAATGCTCTATCACGAATGCACTCACTACTATAATATAACATGGGGTATAGCACACAAGACGCATGTGATGAAAGTGGAGCGTGCACAACGGGCTCTTCTTAAGGTAACTCGCTAGAAACCAATGCGCTTCTCGACTGACAACAACTCGCCAATTTTTTGCTAACACATTATTTGTTTAATCATTTAGAATTAACAACACCTGGTGGGGATTGTTACTTATTTCTCCAAAAATCCCCATTCATTATCATCATCATCATCATTTCAGCCGAAAGATGTCCACTGCTGGATATAGGCCCCCCCAAAATGGGGGGGGGGGGTTGCCACAATCGCCACGCTTGGCAGGTGGGTTGGCGATCGCAGTATGGTGTTAAAATGCACAGAGTACGCTGCTGCCCATTCTCTAGTAAGTCCCTTAGTCGCCTTTTAATACACCCACGGGAAGAAATAAGGTGGTGCTATTCTTTACGTCCGGAATCACACCGACCCCCGGGGAAAATCCCCATTAGGCTGAGTTTATTTAACAAACAAAACAAAAAAATTACAATCCCAACTGGTGGGGATTTCCGGAATAAATCCTAGTTATTGTGTATAAACGCTAGTGCTATTCTGAATTTCTAATGCTCTCTTGAACACTTGTAACGTTTTTATTATTTATTCGAATAATTAGTCATTACGAGTGGTCGCCCACTGGTCGAAATTCGACCCTCTCTACTTACAATCTCTATAGTACTTATTAATTTCAATGCACTAATTCCATGCTATTATAAAGTGCTTACTAATTCCATGCTATTATAAAGTACTTACTAATTCAATGCTATTAAAAAGTACTTATTCCATACTCAAGCTGTCACTTGCTGTTACACACTTCCGAAAGATGTTACACATCAAAAAACACAAATCAAAATAAATACCTTCTTACTAAAAATCACTCCTACCAGTTACAACCGGATCAATTTACTTGAACATAAATCTGGCATCGGGCGCTGATACGCCGAATACGATATTACTGAAGTTACCCTCACGATCTGCCCTCGTCTAATTACTTTAATTTCCAGTTCAATTCAAACTCGCATCGCGTTTGATTTCGAACGAATTGGCTAAACTAAACTATTGGACGAATCTGCTCAACTTTTGAACGAACCTGCTCAACTGCTGGACGAATCGTGAATTTGGGGACATATGTATATATGGTAATGAGAGTAATAATAATAAATCATTAATTTTCAATACTCTTTTTTAATTTGATTATGGGTGTCAGTTAAAAATAGTAAATGTCGTATTATTATCGATTTGAAATTTCTGTAGCTTTTAATTAAAGCAGATAAACTTCACTGAAGTGAACACATTTTTTTTTTTTATATAAGTTTTTGTCGTAATTGTCTGATTTATAAAAAAATGATAATGATAAATGATTTTATTTGTGTAAGTAGGTTTGTACAAACACTTTTACACGTCAATCAATTTTAAAAACTAGATGAGGTCCGCGTTTCCTGTCTGACTACTCTAAGAAGAAAGGTCGAAACAAAGTCCGAGATCACAGTCTCTTTTAAAGTCCAGAAAGTAGAAGAAGTTTAAAGTACATAATCTTGGTCAGATAATGTAAAGAACACGTAGATTGGTATCTGAAACGGTCTTTTGATGAAAGAACCACACAGATTGAGTGGACCTGTCGAATCAGTGCACGCATAAATTTTGTCAGTAATCCCACAGAAACTATAAAAGAAGTCTGACTCGCGCACGAAGGGTTCCGTACCATTATCTATAAAAACTGCAAAAAAATCACGTTTGTTGTATGGGAGCCCCCTTAAATATTTATGTTATTCTGGTTTTTAGTATTTTTTGCTAGAGCGGAAAAAGAAATACCTATATCATCTGTGAAAATTTCAACTGTCTAACTATTATGGTTCATGAGATACAGCCTGGTCACAGACGGACAGACAGACATACAGATAGACGGCGGAGCCTTAGTAATAGGGTTTTCGTTTTACCCTTTGGGTACGGAACCCTAAAAACCGGCCAAGTGCGAGTCGGGCTCGCGCACGAAGGGTTCCGTACCATTAACTATAAAAACTGACGTTTGTTGTATGGGAGCCCCCTTAAATATTTATTTTATTCTGTTTTTAGTATTTGTTGTTATAGCGGCAACAGAAACACATCTGTGAAAACTGTCTAACTATCACGGTTCATGAGATACAACCTGGTGACTGACGGACAGACAGACAGACGGATGGATAGCGGAGGCATAGTAATAGGGTTCCCATTTTACCATTTGACCACGGAACCCTAAAAAGAACCGTGGGTATCATTTTACATGCAACGATTGTTACAGATAGTTTGGCTTATGCCTTAATCAACGTATAGGTAAATGCTAAATACCTACCTACCAACAGTGCTTAAAATAATATTTCTAATGTCCCTCTTTTCTTACCTAACTATATTCCACTTCCTTTTAGCGTTTACCTGTAGTATTTCGGCTATTCAGTGCTCCGCCATTAAATGAAGTATCAACTTTTAGCTGCTTCATGACAGCCAACCCCCTATTATACAGCTTTATTACATTTTAGTGTAAAAAAGGAACACGTTGTCATGTGGCGAAGTGGCCATTTAAGATGTTTTACGGCAGTCCGGTGATCTCGGCTAATGTCTTCAAATCTCCAGCCTATCCCGACCTTGCTGGCTTACGTATATTCAGGTTATTACCATAACTTTTAGATGACTGTGGCGACTTTTACTACCATACCATTTATTTTAATACGAGCGACTGTGTATAAATATGTGGTTATGTTTGCAATTCAACAGCAAAAATGCAGCATAGCATAACTTTAGCGCATGTCTTTAGGAATGGCATACTTGGTATTATGTGAATAGGTTCCAGGACCCGTTAAGTGTCTTACCTCTAGGATCCACTTAGTTTAGTTCAAGATTCCTAAACAAAAGATAAGGCACGTAATTAATTAAAGATATTTATAATTAACATGAACAATGTCAAACAACGTCGTATTCTGTTTATTTTTTGATAAGTTATCACGGCTAAACTGCAGAACTGAATTAATTATTAACTCGTTCACTATTAAGAACTGTACCTATCATAGTATCGGTTATAATTGCTCACGCGACACCCGGTCTATTAGCGAGCTCGTAAACACAAGTTATTGCGATGGAACAACTTTCTGATTTATATCGCAATCCGCATGCCAACGCGGGGGAGGTGGGTACTCACCACCTAATGTAATTGAGAGATACAACTTCCCGTATTAAAAGGTCAAGACCCTTCAATAATTGTACGTAACTATAGTTACTGTGTACTATAGGTACTCATTTCCGAGATTTTGTATTTGACTCGGTAATAAATTTCCTAGTTGACGAGTCGGAAATAATTACAACGTAATTAAATATTCAATTTAATTATAGTGAATTGCAAGTTTTTACCTGCTACCATTTTTCTCGGTTGGTTAAAAACCCTCCGTCTAGTTCAAGCCTGCAACCACGGCCTGTCGTCTAATAATAAGTAGTAATACTACTGACCTCAATGTGATTCTTCGAAGCACCCGCAATAGTGCAGTAGGTATCTACATATCGTTGCAGTACTAAGACAAGTACTCGTATATATAGGCACTAGCGCGTTCTCCCACACGATCCTCTAACAGCAGATACAAAGGAAATTAATTTTCCGCCTTGTTACCTTGCGTTATACACGAACCTATGCATACGTATCGCCTGTGCATATACGTTCCACTAATGTCTTGAGATTGTTATACACGAACCTATGCATACGCGTATCGCCTGTGCATATACGTTCCACTAATGTCTTGAGATTGTTATACACGAACCTATGCATACGCGTATCGCCTGTGCATATACGTTCCACTAATGTCTTGAGATTGTTATACACGAACCTATGCATACGCGTATCGCCTGTGCATATAGGTTCCACTAATGTCTTGAGATTGTTATACACGAACCTATGCATACGCGTATCGCCTGTGCATATACGTTCCACTAATGTCTTGAGATTGTTATACACGAACCTATGCATACGCGTATCGCCTGTGCATATACGTTCCACTAATGTCTTGAGATTGTTATACACGAACCTATGCATACGCGTATCGCCTGTGCATATAGGTTCCACTAATGTCTTGAGATTGTTTTGAGCTGATATACAAGGTATGAAGAAATTAATACTATGAAGCAACGTAGACCACGGTAAAGACGTAGGTCAGCTATGGAATGGTCGTAAGTTGAAACTTGAAACTCTCTTAATTTAAAAACTCACATCAAACATTCACTTTAGTTAAAAAAAAAAAAAAAAAAAATTGTTTATTGTGTCTCAAACGGTTACATTTACACATGTGAATGAAACAACCCCAGTAAGTAATTAATAATACTTGTGTTGGGGTTGTCTCGCTCCTTCCTTTAAATTATAGATTACAATATCGAGACCTTATAAAATAGTTAGAAAAAATAAAATAAAAACTAAGAACTAAAATAATATAATTTAAGAGCTGATGTTCAAGAACAAAATAACAATTTAAGAACTGATTTTAAAAGCAAAGAGATAAAGACTTAATTGTGAGTATGTGTATGTGGTAGTGTGTGTTTGTGTGTGTGTGCTTATGTATAAGTTTACGTGTTTGCTGATAGTGCCATTATATTCAAAGTTGAAACATACCACTATGTAATCACAAGGTATAGGTAGCATTATAGTAAAGAAGATAAGTCATTCATGCAAGTCTGACTAGAATATGCTCTGTTTCTTCATATGTTAGAGTTTTTAACCACGCCGTTATCACTTTTTTGCATTGATGCAAGACCTCGTGGTGGAACTTTAATTTTGCGTTAATTTTATTGTATATGTAGGCGGATTGGCATACATACTGACGCCTTGCAAAAACAGTACGTACCCATGGAGAGTAAGCCACAATATCCCTTCGCCTTCTAGCCTGGCTTTCTGGGTTAAATGGAATGTGTTTGTGTAAATATAGAATTATGTTTAAAAGGTATAGTTTCCTGACTGATAATAGGCCACTCATTCTATATAGATCGACTGTGGGATATATATATGGCTTAAAGTACGAGGGCTGCACTAAAAGTATCGGGAATGGAATATTTCCACTGTTCCTGTCATATTAAAATCTTTTTAATTGAAAACTCCTTGGTTTTAAAAATCGAATACCATTTATTTATTTAAAAAAAGATTCTCGGTCTTGTCACAAGGTTTTGTCAAACTTGTTTAGTCGTTGAGAAAATGGAATTGACTCGAGAAAATTCAAGAGCGATGATTTATTATGACTTTCGAACTGGTTTAACACAAAAACAGTGTGTTGAACGGATGATTTCTGCATTTGGTGATGTAGCCCCATCCAAAACCACAATTTATCGCTGGTTTGCTGAATTTCAACGTGGACGTGTCAAGCTCAGTGATGATCCCCGTCAAGGTCGTCCAAAAACTGCAGTCACCCAAGAAAACGTTGATGCTGTGCGTAAGCTGATTGAGGAAGATCGACATGTGACATACCGCGAAATTCAGGCAACTTTAGACATTGGCATGAGTCAAATACAAATAATCTTGCATGAACAATTAGGTGTAAAAAAGTTGTTTTCTCGATGGATACCGCATTCGCTCTGTGAAGAGCAAAAAGCGGCTCGCGTTACTTGGTGCGTCAGAACTCTCGAAAGATTCCACGCAGGATCCTCAAATGCTGTATACAACATTGTATCAGGTGACGAATCCTGGATATACGCGTACGAACCCAAAACAAAAAACCAGTCACGAGTTTGGGTGTTCGAAAATGAGTTAAAGCCAACAAAAATTGTTCGTTCACGGAGTGTTGCAAAAAAAATGGTGGCCACGTTTGTCTCCAAAACCGGCCATGTTACGACTATTCCTCTTGAGGGACAAAGAACGGTTAATGCAGAATGGTATGCTAGCATTTGTTTGCCACAGGTCGTTTCTAAACTCCGTAAAAATAACTGCAACCGCCGCATCATCCTCCATCACGACAATGCGAGTTCTCACACCGCGCACAGAACAAAAGAGTTTTTAGAGCAAGAAAACAGAATTATTAGACCATCCGCCGTACAGCCCCGACCTAAGCCCTAATGATTTCTATACTTTCCCTAAAATAAAGAATAAATTGCGTGGACAGAGATTTTCATCACTTGAAGAAGCTGTGGACGCCTACAAAACGGCCATTTTGGAGACCCCAACTTCCGAATGGAATGGTTGCTTCAATGATTGGTTCCATCGTATGGAAAAATGTGTCAAATTTCGCGGAGAATACTTCGAAAAGCAATAAATACATTTTTAAATAGTAATGTTGTGTCACTTCCTTGATTCCCGAAATTTTCAGTGCCGCCCTCGTATATTACTTTTAAAAGTGATCTTTGGGCTCTTTCTATCTCTAGAAATTTAGTTTTTGCGGCCCCTCCCCAAACTGGTAAGCAGTATGTGATTACTGACTGCGCGAGTGCTATATAAATGTTATTGAGTGTCTTTTGAGGCATCACATGTCGAAGATTCTTAAAAATCCATATAAATTTTCGAACACGCGACATAATAACCTCGACATGCGAATACCATGCTAGACACTCGTCTACTATAACTCCCAAGTACGAGTATCTTGTAGACGGTACTTGTTTGATTGGTTTGCAGTCACAATTTTGTCCCAAACTGTTTGCACACACATGGATACAAATATTGAAATCAGTAGATGCTTTAGACCTTGCACTTGGAGAGAAACAAATGTAATTTGTTTTAGCAATATTAAGAGTTAACAAATTTGCTTTGAGCCACCCATTTATTACAACTAACCCTTTTTCGGCCTTATCACGCACAACTTCCCAAGTGTCACCAAAGTAGACAATAGCCGTGTCGTCCGCATATGAGAAGATTTTCCCACCACTGTTTCGTAGGTTACAGAGTTCGTTAATATACACTAGAAACAGCGGCGGGCCGAGCACGGAGCCCTGCGGAACACCGAAAACAACGTTTTCCTCACTGCTATACGAATTGCCTACCTTAACCTGCTGTTTCCTACCCCGGAGATAACTGTCAAAAAGAGAAAGAGCCTTGCCTCTAATCCCTATACCCTCAAGTCTTTGCACAAGGATGGGAACAGATACGGTGTCAAACGCTTTTTTCAGGTCTAGAAACACCGTAACGCATTTATATCCCTTGCCTACTTTATCTGTAATTTCAGACGTTAACGCAATAACCGCGTCCTGAGTTGACCGCCCTTGTCTAAAACCATATTGTGAGTCGGAAAGAATGTTATATTTATTCAAGTAATTTGTAAGCCTTTTATTTAT
Source organism: Tiliacea citrago (assembly GCA_963921375.1). Classification (NCBI taxonomy): domain Eukaryota; kingdom Metazoa; phylum Arthropoda; class Insecta; order Lepidoptera; family Noctuidae; genus Tiliacea; species Tiliacea citrago. Next base: position 27,934,800 of record OY992786.1, read on the forward strand.
TATTTTTTCTATTATTTTTGAAAGTGACGGTAAGACGGAAATCGGTCGATAATTATTAACATCGCCCTTGTCCCCATCCTTGTGCACAGGCGTGATGATAGATCGTTTCAACGCATCACAAAATATACCAGTTTCAAAACACAGATTGGTTAATTTGCAAATGAGAGGAACCACAAAGTCTCGAGATAACTTAAGGAAACTCACGGATATGCCATCCCAACCCGAAGCACTTGCTGAGTCAAGCGACATAAGTGTACCATCCACTTCTGTCGGATCTGTCTCCAGCAACACAAATGAGTTGGCTTGAGGTGGTGCATTTGAAGTACTAAAAGCAGATCTAAATCCCTGCCCAGTTAGAGTCATGATTTCTTCCGCCAATGTTTGCCCAATGGTTACGAAGAAGTGGTTTACGCGGTTTAACGAGTCTAGAGGATGTGGTGTGATTTGTAGTAGGTGTACACTAGATGACTTGGGTTTTTTATGATGAGTTATGTCGATAATTTTACGCCAAAGTAGCTTGGGATTTTTTACAGAAGTTAAAATTTGGTTTTTATGATATTGTCTTTTGAGTTTCTTAATCAGATTAGAGCAAAATGTACGATAACGCTTATACGTTATGATCAAAATAACATTAAAAGGGTATCTCCTTGACTGTAGTTGCAATTTATTTCTAAGCCTAATGCATCGTAGGGCCCCCGTCGATATCCAGGGTTTTAGAGTACGCTTAGAGCTAGAGAGTGAGACAACCTTAGTGTTATGGAGGAGAGATGACCTAATCATAGTTTAGTTATAAGGGTTACTAGGAAAAATAATAATGTACGCTTTGTAGTAGGTAATCCAAGATCTGTCCATCTGTTATGACACGAAGTATAGTCAGGGATATTAAATGTTAAGCAAATTGACTACCAACTTAAATTGCCCGCATATTCAAATCACAACTGTAATTTTTTGGCAGTTGTATGAAGTGGCTATGTCACGGCAGATCGTCAATTGAGACGTAGGGTGTCAATTGGCCTAACAATTAATTTCCCTGACTGAACGTCGAAACAGAGTAGACTCTGACAAAGTCTTCAAATTTATATTACAACAACTATCTTGCTCCCTGAAGTATCTCAGGGACGTGTCAAGTTATTACTGGCTAGAATTTCGTACCTGATTTACTTTTACAGGTCTCTTCAGGGACTCAAAGTAAGCCAGGTTCTGGGCCAACGTCCTGTGAACACTGATTTAAGTTTAATCTTTAATTTACATGCAAATCTAGGCACGAATGAGTTTCTTAGGCTTCCGGCAGTTATTATTATTATTATTTTTTTTTTTTAAAACGAAACTACGTTACCCGAAACTTACGCAATATTATTTTACATTAAGGAGCGTTCCGTCGTACCTAACACATTAAAAAATTACTATTAGGTACCTACATACTGTTTGTTTACACTTGGGATACATCAATAATTTTGCAATATTTTTATGCACGTTTGTTGGCAAATGCTTTGACACTCCTTCAATGTAATGTATGGAGAAGCACTGAAAAATAACTAAATTAATAATTTAAAACACCTAATTATCGCTAAAGATTCGCGCTTTTACAAAGTAAGATATTTATCAAAGGATTTCTAAGTTTTCACAACACAATTTTTGACTAATGTAACGAGTTTTTCAACAAGAAATAAGTAGCACAAAAACTACGCAAACTAGTAAAAGATTAGCTCAAAGCTGAACTTCACGATAATATTATATCGTGAATTATGTTTATGTAGCCCAAGGTAAGTTAACATTAGGCACAAACTGTCCAACATTTATACCCTTTAAATATTCTAATTGTTGATATAACGTAACTTTGGCGCCCATTATTACACTTCGGGACTTCAACCAATTCATAATTAGACACATAATTTTCCTGCGTCTACGTTAAATATGTTTATGTTGGTATGTCTAGGTAATTTATGTTCTAGGCTTTGTTTAGGTAGTCTTATATACCTAGACCCAACTACATGACATGAGGTAACCGCTTCGTGTGTGTCTTCGTCTGTGGGGGACCATAAAGAAACGTAGTTGGGAATTTAATATTTCCAGAATATGTGTCTATGGAAGGGCAAAAATAAGAGAAGTTTATATTTTCTGAAATATCTAATGATATAACCTTCTTACTACAATATAATGGATGTGTGTGGTTCTTAAAGAGTTACTGAGGAACTTGTTCTTCTTATTTCTCTTTAAACTTTTACTGTTGGTTTTCCTCTAAACTAAGCGACTCTGCTGTTGCCATGTTGGAATTGATGCGCGAATTAGGCGATGGACTCCCGGTTTCCTTATAGCATAGTTAATCATGTATTTTCGCTTTAAATATATCAAAAGTACAGTTATTTTTTTTTAACAACTCTTAAATTTATATCTATTGTCCTGGACCTTAAACCCATCACATCTGAAATTTAATTTTCTGACGTTACCGACAGACCATTGACCATAGAGAAATTGAATGCAATAACTAAATCAAAATTATAGTACGGCACGCCAGCATCAATGATCATCCGTTGTATTCTTGTCAGCGCCTGAGTGCCGACTGTTTTTGAACCCAATGGCTTGGTACGCAACGACGGAAAGAGGCTGGGTGGAATTACCATAATGCTTTGGAAGTTATGTCGGCCTTTGATGTGGGATGCAAAATGTGGCGACACCCATGCGCCATCCCATCTTCCTAGCACGGCGGGCTGTGCTGGGGCGGCTGCTGCAGATTGTAGCGAAAAGATAATGAAAAAAAGAAAACACTTCGCCAATAAATAATATAATTTCACATTATAATAAAACCGAAAATAAAAGGTAAGTACTGTTCAGTAGTATTAACAAAAGGTTAAAGGAAGAATTTTGTTTGAAGTTTTTGTACCTTAATATTAAGTTAAGTTGTGTTATACGACAGGTTTTATTTGTGGATGCATCCAAAAAGTACTCGCGTCGTACACGAGGCTATAATTAGACCGACGAAACCATGAAAGTTGGACATTAAACTTGCAGTATACTGTATTTTGTAGATTAGAAACATACTGTTTTTATAGGGCCATGATTAGAAATTAATATTTCAGAAAAAGTCATAAGCTGGAAATAACGTAACTAACGGTAACAATGTTGTAAAAAGAATAATAGGAGAAGGTAAAAAATCTAATAAATATCTGCCAGATCTTCACTCGGGTATTTGATCTCGATGACGCGACTCTGTCAGTGGTCACAGCTTCCTTGTATCTTGAACTACTTGAGCTTAAAGGTCAGTAGCAATTCAATCAGGTGTAAATAATACAGGTAGGTGCAAATAATACAATAATAATACATAAAGGGCAGGAGCCTGGGGGGTGGAGAAGGATCCTCAACTCAGCTTGCTGAATCTTCTTCGGGCGTATCCTAGACAAATAACGCACAAAAAAAGAGTATAATAATACATACCGGGCAACAAAAGGATAGTGAAATCGCGGCTTCTTTGATGGAAATCACGTCTCGCCGGCAATTGTGGTAGAGTCAATTCAAATTGATCACAAACTCACAAACACATCACTCACGGTGAGATTAAAATTACTGCAAGACAAAAAAATATATATATATGGCCACAAAATTGAAAATATTATTTAGGAACGACAGCAATGGTGGCTTCTTAACAAGTGACTCCTGCTTCTAAGAAAAAAAACAATTGTCAGAGAACAGGTTCATTATTTGAATGTTTGATTTTTTTAATCAGGCAGTACCCAAAAAAAGATTGCATAAGTATATTCTTAAAATAGGATGTATGTCAAAAAAATAACATGCAGGATTTGATAATATTGCAAGATGCAGAAAACCTCAAACGGCGCAATTAGAAGAACCTTATTGGAAGCTATTAAGTTTAAGCCGTTTGGGGTTAGAACACTAGGTCGGAGTGCTCATCGAGTATTTCGGGACATCGCCAAGTGGATGACCTCTTCACGTGACCAGAGCTGGCCAGTTTTTAGGTCAAAGATTCAGCAATTGCCATCCAATGCGAGGCAATTCTGATTATTTGCAATTCAATATTATTATTGTTTTAAGACTAATAGCTTTTAAATTATGGAAATTTTATCCAGAAATAAACTCTTAAAAATGAATTCATGTCAACAATCAAATGGTACGAGTATCCCGTGTCAAAAAATCTGAAAGCTGTTTTATTTTTCAGATTTTTTTGACTAGATCAACAAATAACTACTCTGTATTCATTTACACTACGTTATTGAACGCGTAGTATGAGGTAACTGCAGATGTGTGTCAAAATCTATTTTAACCGACTTCCAAAAAGGAGGAGGTTATATTTTCGGCAGCTATGTTTTTTTTTGTGTATGTTCTCTCTATTTTCCAATAAATATCTTACTTTGTAAAAGTGAGAATCTTTAGCGGAAGGAAGGTGTTTTAAATTATTAATTTAGTTATTTTTCAGTGCTTCTCCATACATTACATTAAGGAGTGTCATAGCATTTGCCAACAAACGTGTATGAAAATATAACAACATTATTGATGTATCCCCAGTGTAAACAAACAGTATGTACCTAATAGTTTTGTAAAGTGTTAGGTACGACGGAACGCTCCTTATTGTAAAATAATACTGCGTAAGTTTCGAGTAACTGCCTGGAGCATAAGAAACTCAGGTCAGTGGGTCATCTTATCATTCGTGCCTAGTTTTGCATGTAAATTAAAGATTAAACTTAAAACTGTGTTCACAGGACGTGGGCTCAGAACCTGGCTTACTTTGAGTCCCTGAAGAGACCTGTAAAAGTAAATCAGGTACGAAACTCTAGCCAGTAATAACTTAAAACATCCCTGTGATACTTCAGGGAGCAAGATAGATTCAATCGTGAACCGATTTAGAAAAAAATCTATTTTGTTTGAAAGGGTGTGCTCCCGAAGTGGACCCATTGCCACCAAATCAGAATCTGATGAGGGGATCCCATGAACATCGAGGGAAATCCTCAAATTTTATAGGCACACCTTAGCGATTTTAGTATGCTCGTCACAATGCATATGGGGAGTGGCAGTTCTCCTGGCTCTTACCAGGCAAACTTTTTAATAATTAACGGCCCTGCATCGGGAAAAGCAATATTTTGTAAAATGTGAGGAGTAGTTGACATTAGACTATTGTGATTTAGACTTACTACTAACCGACCCACTAAAAAGTGAAAATTTTAATACTATTAACAAAAAAAAAATGGACTTTGTGGTATTTTGCTATTCATCATCATTTCAGCCAAAAGACGTCCACTGCTGGACATAGGGCTCCCCCTGAGGGGGGTGATTGCCATAATCGCCACGCTTGGCAGGCAGGTTGGCGATCGCAGTATGGTGTTAAAATGCATAGAGAACGCTGCTGCCCATTCTCTAGTAAGTTTTGCTATTCAAAGCCACATCTTTATTATATTAATACTTAAATTTACTTTTAAAGGGCTGCTGGTTCAACAATTCTTGATAAATCTATTCTTTGTTTTCTAACATGAAATCATAATATAACATTCACCTATTACTCTTTACATATTCTTGGAACACCATCAACGCTGAGATACATAACCTTGTAGTCATTTTTAGCTGTTTTTGCACAAAAAAACAGTTTTTATAGTATTCATTCTCATAATGTAAAAAATCTTAGAGTTTTTGTGACTTTGATATACTTCATTATAATTGCCACCTGTTGGTGTTTTATTTTCTAAACTTTATGGCTTTCTTGATTAGGCCAGGTCTACAGCTACAATAACTAGTGTTGTAATGCTGGGTTCACATGTAAGCCGTTTTTATTGATTCTGGCTGACAATCAAACAAGAATTAATTTTTAAATTGGCAGGTCTTTTCGAAGCTTCTAGAATGAGCCCAGAACCTATAAAAGCGGTCATCAGAGCTGCCAACAGTTTAGTCTATCTCCGTTTTAGTGCACCTTCGGTAGATATTACCTGAGCCTTTAACCAACGATCTTGAATCTAATTTCTGCTTAACTTCAGTTTTGAGTCTAGTTCTGTACAATTTACATTAGAGAAGTTTAATTGTGAAAATTAAATAAATAATAACTGTTTTAAACTAATAATTGTGTGCGATTGAAGACTACTCTTCCATTACCGCTGGCCCTCTCACCTGCGCCTCTAGGAGGCCTCTTATATCAGCAGCACACTAACTGTGCGTCGAAAATCACAGCGGCTGCTCACTACAGGCTGTTGATTACACACTCACACGGGAGGTCAAGCCACTCCTCCTGCTGAGTGTGAGGCAGTGTCTCCACTCTCCTGAAATAGCAAAAATTCAAGACCACACACCCTCTACTCTGCTCACTCTCGAACATCACCTAGTTTTCCTTTGTCACTATCTTACATCAAAACTTTTCCACTTCTGAACAGAATAGCCTCTTCCTGCCCATTCAAGTCAAGACGCTGCAGCCCTATCCCGTTCCTGTCCTGAAGCCGGCTGAAGAACCTGATCGTGTTCCTGTGTACCTGGTCCAGTTCCTATTTTCCTGAGCCCGAGCCACTGAAGACATAATTCCTTGTTGTATATTTTTTTGTATTTCTTAGTTATTTAATTTGTGACCTACGACTGGCCATCCGGCCAATCGTAATGTTACAACTTCTAGAAAAACACTACAAAGATACATAATTTCGGAAGTCGGTGGCAAGAAATTAAAATACAGATCCAAAGACACTCACTTCCGAAATTAAAGTTAATTTACACTTTGTGTTTCTTTTAAAGTCAGTTATTTTTTTTTTGTAAAAAGTTTTTATTTTTCACTTTTTACCTACACGAATCGACCACGTCTGACCTTTCCAAAAGTTACGGAAAACAAAAAGCCCCTTAACGTGTTGTCTTTAAAAGATATGGGTTTATTCTAAACAATGAAGTTAATTACCTCTACCTCTGAAATGCGCCCGAGCCTAGCGTGACTTTATTAAATTGTTATAGCAATTAGGCGCTAATTCAGACAGTTTCATGTCTACATAAATAATGCCTGATGCTATTATCACTGGCTGTTCTTTCACGCAAATGTAAGGAGGAACTTTGAAATAGTTTAATTTCATTTTGTTGTATGGCATTTCATTTGCTGTCGTATCTTGTCATAATTAAAATTATTTAGTAAGGTCAAAACAATCAACAATGAAATTCTTGTAGCACTCTAATTTGGAAATATTGTCAAATTATTTTTAAAAGAGTAACCGTGGAGTTTCTTGCCGGCTCTTCTCCATAGGAGACGACCAATTGGAACCGTGCATCTAGCTTCTGAAGCTAGGTTTATGTGAAATAAAATATTTAGATTTTTGGAGTTGAAACTTAGCCGCGTTGAGCGTTTTTGGTAGGGGCATAACTTATGGGTCCGCGTAGCCAACATGCTAAAGTGACGTATGGCGCCAGACTGCCGACGTGCAGCGGCCTGTGTACATGTGTACGCATATATAATTATATATGTCGCATCATGGGTGGCCGAGATACGAAATATCGGGTCTTATTCACGATCCGACATAGATCAGATAGGTGTAGGCACTGCAGTGGGTACCCGCTCGACTGTCAGCCGTAGACTGTCGCACTCGCAACACTCGGCCCCTCCTCCAGCCCTCGCTGCATCCCCTCCACCGACGATCGTGTCAAGCGGTAGGGCTCGCTTGCGTTTCCGATCACATGATTATTCGTTACGAATAAAATTGTTAGATGGCACTCCGCAGTACTGTGGCGCATCTATCCACGACATATAAGTTATTAAAAGTTATAATTTTTCACTTTTGTCGGCTGTCTCCATGACTGCCATTTTTTTTGTTTACATCAAAATATTACTGGACAAAATTCAAGGTATTTTTCACTCACGGCTCATACTGAATCATAGCGTGACGGCTGAGAATGGAAGAAGGAAACGTGTTGCATCAACCCCAGGTAACATGGGACACGGGCAGGAAGATGATGGCCCATACCTTGTTTCCAAGATAGTCCAAAGCCCCTTGTTATAATTCATTCATTCATTTAACAGACACAGATGTTTGATTTTTGTTTTCGTTTAGTGTGGTTTTAAAACCACACTGCGTCTCTTCCTAGCACAGTACGTACTAGAGGTGTCACTCGACGCTCCTGTTAATTTCCCTTTACTGGCACTAAGAAATATGACCACTAAATTTGCCAATACACGTGCGTGGACCCGATGACATTATTTACGAGCTAGCACATGTAAAAATGTAGTATACTACAAAGTGGACGGGTTACAAGCAATGAAAAACTGGTCAGTTCGATTCTGGGTGCGATATCTTTCCGACATAAAATGTCTGTTAAATCGATCTCCTCTTAACTTCTTATATAATCTTAGTTTATTTGCTTACTTGCTTTGAGATTGTTATTCCAAAAATTACACTTCATTCATCACTTTTTTATAAACAACACGTATCTGGCACTGGCAACACAAAACTTTCGTCCGAATACTACCTATATTAAAAACCTCTAAAAGGGTAAAAACGAAACAACGATTTCATGGCCTAAACATATTCTGAATACACATTGTTAACAAAACACAAACGCTCGGCTGAATCACCTCTATACAGCGGTACAACCGAAAGAAAAAGTAAAAAGAAGAATATCGTAGCTCGTACGTAATACGAGGCGGAAAAAACGGTTCAACAAGCCGAAAGTGATTTTTCATCCGAGTTAAGGCGAGAGTCATCAAAACATCGCGATAAAGAACAAAACACCGCTGACTGACTGCAGCGAGGGGCGATAAGAGCAACTAGGAGCGCAGGGCGGGGGAGGAGGTGTCTTATCACGGTAGTAATGACGTAAGGGCGCTGGTGGATCAGCGAAATGCAAGGGATCTAGATAAGGCTATGATTTGAAAAGTAAATGCTATTTTGTATTAATGTAATGAAGCCACGTTGTTCTACCAAACTTTGTGTAAAAATGTTTTTTCTGCTTAATGCTTTTATAACTTAATCTGGCAAAAGAGAGCCTACTAAGTCGTTCTCTATAAAATTTATCATACCCCGCTTCTTCCGAAAAGATGTTGGTATTTACAATTTTAAACCGTTTTTCGTTTCATGTAACGGATTTTCTGAACAAGAAAACTAGGTATTACTTTTTTCGTATAAATCGTGGCGACTCATAGTTTGAGTCGACAGTTCCACTTCCCGCCAACAATTCGCATACGCGTTAAATCGCTACATACCCCAGACGGTAACGAGAAAGTTCATTATAAGAAACTTGAAGCAAAAGAAAAATATATAGTGGAAACACTTCCATTGCACTGAGAGCTGCTGTACATAGAGTAGTTTGAACCCAGAGGCGCGCAACTTTTTGGTGTAAATCTCTTTGAGTAAGGATCGCTGTACCGCTCCTTTTATATTATCTAACTATGAGTCGCAGATCCAAGCAGGCGACAGACGTGACCAGCCTTCCTTTCCTTTATTTTCGTTACGTTTCCTGAATACGGAAGCAAAACGTTTACGTTACCCTACCTTGTTAATAAAATGCACTTTTACAAAATCACAAGATTGTTATCACACAAAAAAAACTTGGTAAAAATTTTGATTGGTGCGATGAATCACGCGACAAAAATAGTGCTCGTAAACCTTATAATTGCTTGGCAAAACACTATTTTTAATATCTCAATTAAAAAGTGGTAATACAATTATAAACAAATTGGTGGGAGCAGCTCGCTCGCTCGTGATCGCGAGCAGTTTAACACGCAAGCGAGCGCGGCCGAGCCTCACGCTCGCGCGCCCGGTCGCGCAGTTTCATAACGCTGCCTGTGATTATGTGAACGCTAAAGAAAAAAATAATAACCGGTCAAGTATACATACATTAAAAGGAAATGTTCACTTCATTAATGCAAACTTTTAAATATACGTACATAAAAATGTATTAAGCTGCTGCGTTTTGTTATGTGAATTTACATCATTAGTAATGTAACAAAATTGAGTTTGTAATGTCAACACGCTGCAATAGTTAAATATTTACGCAATTCAAATGAATTAATTACAATGAGCATTTTAATATTAAACTGATGAGTTTTACTCATTTATTTAACTACCAAATCGGGCCGGATGCTAAGACATTTTTATTTAAACATCATTGAACAATTTACATTTATATATATTAGATTTACAAAATGATTATATATGGCTCTGATGGCTCTTTTCTGCAGAATAAAAATAGATTCAATGTCTGCAGCCCGTCCCCAAAGTAAAATACCGTAAGACATGATACTATGAAAGTAACTAAAATAGACTAGCCTCGCGGTATCTACATCAGTAAATTGACGGATTTTTCTGACAGCATATGCTGCTGAACTTAGCCGTCCTCCAAGAGATAATAAATGAGGACCCCATTGAAGCCTAGAGTCGAGCGAGATCCCCAGGAAAACAGTTTTATCGACGAATTCTAGTTTCTCTTGATTCAATACTATCTCATAATCACTACTTTTTACATTTGGTAAAGAAAATCGTATGCACTTAGTTTTTTTTTTTCCATTTAATACTAAATTATTGGCAGTGAACCAATTTTGGACCTGCAGTAGGGCGTTATTTACGTCGTCAAAATTTTTAGCACGTCTATCTACCTTAAAAATCAAGGAAGTATCGTCAGCAAATAACACCATTTGTGGTTGATTTTTTAATAAATGGAGAAGATCATTAATATACACTAATAAGAGGAAAGGACCCAATATCGAGCCTTGAGGAACACCCATTTTTACTTTTAAAACGAGTGAATTGATACCATTTATTTGAACTAGCTGTTGTCTATCGTTTAAATAAGATTTTATTAAACTAAGCGCAAGTTTTCCAAGTCCGTAATGCTCAAGCTTCAAGAGTAAGGTTTCGTGATCGACGCAATAAAATGCCTTGGAAAGGTCACAAAAGATTCCTATGGCGTCTTGGGCCTCTTCCCACGCGTTAAAAATGTGTCTTAATAAGGTTACACCGGCGTCGGTCATACAACGTCCTTTGGTGAAACCATACTGTTGATCGTGAAGGATTTTATTCGCGTTGAAATGATTGAGCATTTCATCATCAGCACATTACCTTTTCAAACACCTTGCTGAAAACCGGCAAAATGGATACGGGTCTATAATTATTTGTGTCTTTTCTGTCTCCGGATTTGAAAAGTGGTATTACCTTACTGTATTTCATTAAATCCGGGAAGACTCCTTGATCCACACACAAATTAAATATTAAGGCTAAGTAAGGTGCTATAGTCTCAATTATTGACGTACAGACTTGAATGGACATTCCCCAAAGATCTTCGGACAATTTGATCTTGATTTGCTTAAAAGCTTTTAATACTACTCGTATTATGGGGTTAATATGCTTAAAGTTAAATTCAATCGGGCAGGCTGCAACGTTCGCCCTTACAGAGTCAAAAGCGAGCAAGGGCGAGGAATTTAAGGTTTCAGTAGTTTTAAGTGGGATACTGGTAAAGAAATTTACGAATTCTTGAGCAACTTCTTTGCTATCGCAAATGAGTTCACATGACGTCTCCAGTGCGTAATCAGAATCATGCTTTTTGTTCCTATTCGTTTCATTATTGATAATTTTCCAAACCATCTTTATTTTATTGTCTGCTGATTTAACCTTGTTGCTAATGTATAAGGCTTTAGCGGCCTTGCAAGTGTTTTTAAAAGTTCTAGAGTAAGTAGCAACAAACTTATTAAAAGTTTCCGTGTTTGTATAAGGCTTAAGGCCATACAGCTCGAAAAGTCTTTCCCTACTTTTCCTGAGTCCTTTAGTTGCCCAGTCACTAAATAAAAACCTAGGGCTGATAGTTTTAGTGTTGTTCTTAAAATAATTATTGAACTCGGTTTGGACTACCGAAAAAAAATATTTATACAAAATGTCAACATTGTTCATTGTAAGGTTCATAACACTTAACTTACAAATTAAAGTGCTGTTAAATTTATTTAAATTAACAGATGTTATTGGTCTGAATTGTATCTGCACCTTCTGTATTGGTATGTTGGACTCAAAAGTTACGGTTTGACCGCTGTGATCAGAAGGGAGATAATTAATTATAGCTTTATCTAAATAGTCGCAGCAACAAAAAACATTATCAATACATGTAGCAGTAGTCGTAGTTATTAGGGTTGGTTCTACAAACACATTTAACAAATTAAATGATTCAAACAAATTTAACAATCTACTGGTATTTGAATTATTTTCTAAAATATTAATGTTAAAGTCACCACAGATAATTACTGATTTATTCCCAGTTACAAGTTTTGCCAAAACATCTTCCATAACAGACTCAAATATAGAGTAGTTTTGATAGTTTGGGGGTCTGTAAACGCACACTATAACATGCCTATCTAGCTCAACACAAGACAGTTCAATGCTATGTTCAACCGACAAAGCAACTATATGTCTTTACGAGTTTTTGATTTAATACAACTTCTAGTTAAGATTAGTGAACCACCACGCAGCATTGATTCCCGGTTAAAACAACTGGCCACACTATAATTCTCATAATTAATTAACATTTCATAATCTTTTAACCAATGCTCAGTTAAACAAATAATGTCAAACATTGTTTTTTCTAAAAACAATTCGATTTCCAATTGTTTGGAAGAAAAACCTTGAATATTTTGATGAAATAATTTCAAGGATTTCTGCTTAGCCCCTTTTCTACAGTTAACTATGTTATTGCTAGAAAATACCATTTTGGTATTAAGTGTAACTAAACTGTTAGTGGTACCTTCTGTTGTCTTACAAACTAGTTTAAATTATTTGAACTAACCGCCTTAACATTAGTACTATTACTAATTGTGGTGCTAAATATAGACTTCGACATACTAGTTATGTCTGGGTTAATATTAAAAGCTAATAGCCTAGCTATTTGACGTCTAAAACTAATAGGCAGATACACAGTATCCCTAGTCGACCTTAGCTTATCAACAAAAATGTTGGTGTCAAAAAATATAAACTTGTCACTATGGTGACTAACTAAGAAATGCATGTAATTATTTAACATATGAATGTAGCAGTTTTGCCTGTTTGACAAGTGCTCAAAGTACGGAAACACACAAAATTACTTACTCACAATTTACCTTCAAAAGTTCGGTGACACTATCAGTGATATCATCTTTTTTAACATTAAAACTATTACCTATTAGTACAGTAATAATGGCGTTAGGATCAAATTCATTCCTAGTTATTGAATACATTATTTGTTTGTAGGAAGTCTGAGGCATGCAATAGTTTAGAGAAGAATGACTCAGGTTGTTGCTAAGTAATTTTCCTAACCCTTTTCCATAACTATCAGAAAACATAATGGAGCTACATAATGGACTAGATTCCATCTGAACTACTTGCAATGGAACTTGTTCATTATCTGGTGTATCTTGATTGGGAATAGAGACCTGAGCACTTCCCAACTGGTACGGGTCCTCCGTTGCCTCAGGTTGGAGAGTGCCAAGACTGAAATTCCTATGCAATGAAGATTGAGAGCTGCTAAGAGTCAGCGGGTCCACTTGGTCTGCATTACAGTTGCACATGGCCATTAACTCATTTGCAGCGAGTATGTGCTCCTGAATTTGTTTTACAGACGTCACATACTTAGTATAGAGTGAATGTAATGATGCCTCTAGTATCTGAATATCAGACTGTAAGCGTAGAGTGTCAATCTCATAAATGTTCTTACTGTCTTCTAATGTAATTTGATAGTTATGTAATTTATTTACAAGAAAACCACGTTCTTTCGTTAGTTTAATATTATTGGAACTGTGTTTTTGTTGCTTCCTAAATTTATTGCATTTATTTATAATTTTATTTAGTTTTGCATATTTCTTAATTTTATTTTGACTTACTTTATAACTACTATATGCTTACTTTATACTACTTTATGTTTCAATAAAGAATCCTTAGTAAGGCCTATTATTATTAAGGAATGAGGGTTGCAATTACTGTTTAATAATTCATTATACAAGTTATTGGTTTCCCTAACAGTAGAAGCCAAACTCTATACTAAAAACAGTATACACTTTTATACAAAAAACAGTGTTAAGCACAATATTAACACCAGAAATAAGGACAAATACGTGTTCCATATCACCGGCTTCAGAAGGTTCATAACTCATTTGTTGAGCTTGGTATAACTTTTTATAACTAACTTCTTCTTTGCTAGATTTTCCTTTTAATGCTTTTATTAATAAAGTTAAATCCAACCTTTGTTCAAAAGCATACTATTCTATCAACGACTACTTAAACGATACGAATAGTTGGTCGCTGTTATTAACTCAATACAATGTATATGTTCTTTCTCCAGAATTAGCTTACCTACTGACAGGTTCATATAATTATTGTTTAAGTATTTTATTTGACTGTGTAAGTCAATTTATTAAAAAAATAAACATAATTCGTCATATATTACTGACATAATCTTCTCCTTACAATGTTTTTTTTTTGAGTTGTATTGCAATATGTAGTTAGCTAGCGACCTCGACAATTGATCATATTATTCTTGCGTGAGCAACCGGCAGCAAGTTTGTCATGCTTCCTTAAAGTCTCGCTTTTGCCGCGGTCCGATGCGGACATGTTTGCATATTCTGTGTATTGACTAGCGCGGCGCAAGTTTTCGCTCGTAATTTACTTACCATGAGTAATGAACTTGTGGTGAATGAGCTGCTGGCGTTCCTACAGCATAAGCTGGATGTGGTTGATGGACGAGGTGTCCGCTGTCCAGATCTACGCAACGAACTTCAGTGAACGTGACATAGCTGCTGCCAAGCTGTTGTTGTTCAGTGTGCTTAACAAGCGCGACCAGATGGTGTCCCGCCGGCGTGACAGGACTAAGAGAAGTTTGCAAGACATAATCACGCTGTTCAAGGAGACCGACTCGGAAAACGTACCGACGTTTGTGGCGAAGGAGCTTCATAAGCTTCCACCCTTCACATTCGACCACGTTGTCTTTCTAAAGGCCCGCCTCGCGGATGTTCTAGCAAAATTAGATGTATCCCAAACCACCGTCTCCAATTTGCGCAAAGAAGTGTGGCGGTAACTAGGTCATCAGTCGATGTCGATGACGTATCGTCGTCAAATTCCGCTTTTAGCAGCTTCGTCGCCAGCCCATCCGCCAGCTCAACTTGCAGACCTTGATAGACCGATCTTTGTTATAATAAAATTCCTCCCCACATACTTCAACTGAATGAGACGAAATTCAAATCTTGTATAAAACGCACACTATGCAAGCAGGCGCTGGGGGATCACATCGCTGATAAAAATGCTTGGCTCAGTGCTGGTCCTGCTCCACAACCACAACTAGTAGACTAACATTTGAAAATACTGTTGGAGCTGCTGAAGATTGTAAGACTATCTTTTCATTGTATAAACTCAATCTCCTTTGTATTATATAATTGCATAACACGGGTGTGAGTACTATGTACAATAGAGCTACCATTTACCGGGTAACATGTCTTTCATTGATTTGAATGTGCCCTGGCGGCTGAGAGTATGTCATGCTCGCTCAGATGTCTCGCTGATGGTGGCGTGTGTGTCGGACCATTTAGCTCCCTTCAAAATGGTTGATCTGAATGGTGCTGATCCATGCGTCATGTTCGTGAACGGGCGCTGTCAGTTGGGACTGGTCATCTCTTAGCTGCCACGGCTTATTTTTAATTATTTTAGTTTATAATTGTTTTTTTTTATCTTTTTATCACGGGCGCTTCTGACGTCTTGCATCGTTCTCACATGTATAATTTCAATATGAATGATGTAACCAATACTTTGTATCAATATTTTAATTTAAAAGAACGGGCAAGAAACTCCACGGACACTCGTGGAGTTTCTTGCCCGTTCTTCTGCATAAGAACCTACCACACTTTGAAATGGGCAACTAGCTTCATATTTCTAACTGACCGACTTCTTGACAATTCAAAAGTGCCTGTGAATGGTTTAATTGAAATAAATGCTTTGAGTTGAGTTGATCCCAGTACAACGTGACATGGTCATTTTCGAGAACAGGGTCGGGCACATACTTGTAATACGGTACCTCAGAATCCACAAGTTTGTATTTCAAAACAAGTTGCTGGTGAATAATCCTGTATTATTATTATTATATTAAATGTCACTGCTTGCGGTAGCGTACGGGGTTGGGCTGCCTCCTTCCCTCAAATATAGTAATGGCTGATGGTTTTGCGTTATGCTCGTGAACGGGTGCTGCTTGTGGTGACTGGTCGTCTTGCTGACTATGGTTTTGTTATCAATAATTAGCTGTTTATTTTTTTTACGTCGATGGTCCTTTTTTTTTTTTCTGGGTGGGAAATTATCAAATAACTTCTCCCGCTCTGGGCGGAGCGGGAGGGCGTGTCAGGCTTTTACTGACTAAAACCCACCCGTGTTCCTTCCGTTGCCTGTGTGCCAGGGCCACGATATCCCTTTCGGACAAACTCGCAACCCCGGCAGGCATTGGTCCTAACGGACCCCGTCAGTTTGTGCTGACATCTCTTTGAGGCGCGCGTGGAACACAATGCGCCGTCGACCCGGGCCTGGTCCTTATCGGACGGCGAGCTACCCATCGCTCTCCGTCCGCAGGCCCGCACCTACGGTGGCCGGAAATCGGCTTGCGACTCCCGACGCCCGGGGCGTCTCCTGCGGCGACTAAGGGCGCGAGGGCGCGAACCTTGTCTCACCCTCACGCGTTCCGCCTCCTCCTTCGCTAGCATAACCGCTTCGCAGAAGGAGGTGACGGCCTCCCATGCACTCTCGCTCCGAACCATGGCCTGAACCAGGTCCGGACGCGAGAGATCGCCGCCGCCGATCGCCTCCGTGAGGACACGGCGGTGCTCCGCCCAAGCTGGGCAGACCTCCACCGTATGCTCCACCGTGTCCTCCGGGCGATCCACACAGTGGTGACACCCGGGCGTTTCCTCCCGCTTTATCCTGAACAGGAACCTCCCGAAACAACCGTGTCCGGTGAGGACCTGCGTCAGGCGGAAGGTGAGGACGCCGTGGCGCCTCTCTAGCCACTCCTCAAAGAGGGGACTTATCGCCACAATTGTGGCGTGCCCAACGTCGATGGTCCTAGTTTATCATTTGTGACTTCGAATTACAGCTATAGATTTATGTTAGCGGGCACGCCCTTTATGCCTGGAGGCTTTTATTTAGGTACTCGTATTAAGTTCGGTTTACGTATTTGTTTTTTATTTCTGCTTGAGTATAGTTTTCTATGTGTTTTTTTTTTGTTGATATAGTGGCGTGTGCTAGCTGACACATGGAAAATAATTTAATTTAATGTTTTGTGTTGCTTAATGTACATTGCTACTTTTGTATAGAATCGACTTTTTCTAACTAAACAGACAGTTAAGCTGCTGGGGAGTTTTTTGCGCCACTTCTTTTTCCCAGCTAAAACACCAGGAAGTGGTAAAGGGTGGGCGTTTTGGGGGGTTGTCTTATGTAATTTTGACGTTCGAAAGGTGCTTATTTTCAGTCAAGTTTGAAATGGCTTTTGATTTCGGATCTAAATTATTTATTTCACATGGGACACGTTTACAAAGCAGATGTGGTTTTGCCAAACTAATTGTGTCAACGAGGCCTCAAAGGTTAAACCGGCAGGTAAGAATTCCAGCGATGTAATGTCGCAGTGGGTCGGCTCACTCATTACGGCGCGGGTTCAGACGCCGCCCGATAATTTACCGAATGACAACGAGTGACAGTCAGTCGGCCTTTGTATTAGTTGCGTCGAGTGGTGTCCGCGTAATGGCTGAAATGACACCCCCTCTGATTGGTCCGGCGAACTGATTGTGAGCGATGGAGTGTCTAACGTTTCTTGTTTACGTGCATCCAAATCAAACGAACACACGATACGTATGTCGTATTAGTGTGTTGACTGCGCATGTTACAGAAAAAAAAAAATCGATCAGTCTGATTTTATAATCTATATGAATAAAAAGACAAGTCCTGACTGACTGACTGACTGATTGACTGACTCATCAGCGCCCAGCCCAAACCCTTGGACCTAGAAAGCTGAAGTTGTGTACAGAGGTTCTCTTTATAATGTAGACAAGGAATTAGAAAGGATTTTTGGGAATTCCACCCCTAAAGGGGTAAAATAGGGGATAGAAGTTTATATGAAAGTCCGTCAGTTTTGAAGTCAGGATCTTCAAATTTTATGTTTAGGCTGACGATTGAAAATTAATTTATACATGTTTCAGTGTTTTTGATAATTCTACCCCCAAAGGGTTTTAGGAGTGGTAACTCAATAAAACAAATAGGTTACTTATTCAATTCACGTGTATTCACTAAGAGTTGACACATCCACACACTGGAGTGATCGCGTACGAGTGGCCACCTATCTTGTGCGCCTTACATTATAAAGTATTGTCTTACATACTAGATAGGTACCTATGTATACACTGTCGCTATGGCGTCCCTACAATATTCCTCCCCTTTTTGAAAAAAAAAAATATAAAAATATGTTTTACAACTTTGTTTTTTTTTATACAACGAAAACAGGTATGCTATGTTGACAATAATGACACTGATTGTCTCGAGTGTAATAATAACAGTAGGATCGTCTTACAATGTTTGCACGCGGCAGGCCAAAACTGCTTACGCGTCTTACAATACTTACATGGCATGTAACTTTAACCATATTTATTATAAAATAATTAAAACACGATGTTATTATTAGTTATTAACCTACCCAATGTTTAAAACTAAAACTTATTTATACGTTACACTGTCACTGAAATACTGGATGCACATTTTACAAGTTTTTTTTTTTTTTTTTTTTTTTTTTACATTATTCATATTGGACTGTCGCTGGTTGCTGACCAGCTTTGGTGATCGGAGTCGATGATATAACCGATATCAGTTCTTTCCTAGCCCACTTTTTTATACCTTTGTTGCACCTCTTCACCATGAAACAGGCTCCTATCATTAGCAAAATGATCAACATTATGGCGATAAGGATGCCATACATTTCCATCTTCTGTTCTAGGGAAGTATTACTTGCGTCGTTAGCGCCGTTTTGGGCTATAATAATTTCTTCTTGCTTGCTATATGACTTTCCCATTTTTGGTACAAACGGAATGGTTAGACAAAGTAAAAGGAAAAATATGTAGAACGTTAGCACGGGATCGATATTACTTAAATGTTTTTTTTATAAGTTGGTAGGTACCTATTTATAACGATAATTTGCTTATTACTATTCTTATCAACCTACTTAATATGTATATAACACCATTGTTGTAGAGCTAAGCGATGCGATACTACATTACCATTTCTCATATATTATACCTTGACGAAAATCGATACTGTTTGGTGATCGCGTCGCTTAGCTTGACATTCGCTGACATTGGATTACGAGCTATAATAAAAACCTTACTGGCTGTTTTACAACTCGGCCAGAGCGTGTAGTGCGACTAATGCTAGGAATTGGAATACCAGTGGGTTCGATTCCCGTTTCGTCTTTACTTATTTGTCTATGTGAACTTTCTGTACTAGAATTACCATCTGATGTTGTATCGCTCAAAACGTAAGCTGGCTTTAGTCTGTCTATAGATACACTAGCTTTCCTACCTGGCAACTGGATGACATAAACCTTAGACCTTCTTTGTAAAACGCGGTATGGTCCATCATAAGGAGGCTTCAAAGGTTTATGTACTGTGTCGTCTCTGACGAATACGTAATCGACTTTGGTTAACTGTGGATGTACAAAACATGAGCGTGTGTTTCCGTGCGATTCGGGTACGGGCCTAAGAGATTTTATATTTTCTTGTATCTGCTCTACCAAACTGTACGGCTCTTGCAGACCTATTTTAGTGTTATCATAGAAATCTCCGGGAAGACGTAATGTGCGACCAAATGTTAATTCTGCGGCTGATATCCCGCTGTCGCTTCGACATGCTGCGCGGAGACCTAACATAACTGTTGGCAATTCGTCAACCCATGACTTTTCGTTTAATCGCGCCATAAGGGCGGCTTTTAGTGTTCTATGCCAGCGCTCTACAACTCCATTAGCTTGTGGGTGGTAAGCCGTGGTACGTATCCTATTAATACCTAAAATTTTCAAAAGTTGTTGGAAAAGTGTACTTTCAAATTGGCGGCCTTGGTCGCTTGTTAATTTTACTGGGCAACCGTATCGGCAGATCCAATCTCTGTATAAAATGCCCGCGACCTTCTCGGCGGTTATATCCTGCATGGGGAAAGCTTCAGGCCATCGTGTACACCGGTCTATTACCGTTAAGCAATACTTGAAACCATTTTGCGAAATCGGGAGTGGACCGATTATATCTATATGTATGTGCTGAAATCTATCTACTTTAGGAAACTGACCTATATCTGAAATAGTATGGCGATCAATTTTTGATCGTTGACACTCTATGCATGTTTTAGACCATTCGTTAATGTTATTGTTCATGTTTGGCCAGAAAAACTTTTTGCTGATTAATTTCCGGGTAGCCCTAACACCGGGATGGCTGAGATTATGTATACTTTCGAACGCGACTCGCCTTACCTCTTGTGGTATGTACGGTCGTGCACATTCAGTGGATACGTCACAGTATATTGGTTTATTACATGTAGGTAAATATAACCTCTTTAAAGTGATGCGGCTGCTATTGTTTGCATTGCATGCTATCACGTAGTCGTCGGTTTCTTGCAACTCAGCTATCCGGTTGTAGTCTATACTCGTGGGACAGAAAACTGTCTCTACACGCGATAAGGTATCGGCTACTGTGTTGCTATGCCCACTTATGTGTCTTATATCGGTTGTGAACTCGCTGATATATGATAAATGCCTAATTCTACGAGCTGTTTCATCGGATGTTTTTCCTAATTTTGAAAAGGCGTAACTTAGAGGTTTATGGTCTGTATACACGGTGATCTGACGACCTTCGAATATTTTTCGAAGATGCTTTATTGCCATGTAAATAGCCAATAATTCCCGGTCGTAAGCGGAGTATTTCTGTTGGGCCGACGTCAACTTTTTTGAGAAATAAGCCAAAGGTTCCCAACTTTGATTAACTTCCTGCTGCAAAACTGCACCTACACAAAACTCAGAAGCGTCGGTCATCAACGCAAGCGTCGTATCATTCCTTGGATGAGACAATGTAGCGGCCGTTCTAAGACCGGTCTTACATTGTTCAAAGGCCTCACTAGCTTCCTCGGTCCATTGTATTCTACTTTTATCTCTCTTTTTCGTGTTTCCGAGATACTTGTTGAAAGCAGACTGATACGATGCTGCGTTGGGCAAATGAGCGCGATAAAAATTAACCATACCTGTAAAACGCCGTAACTCCTCAATTGTCTCTGGTTTTGGGTAGTCAATGATGGCCTTGACCTTTTCCTCTGTTGGACGAATACCGTGTGGTGACACGTGGTAGCCTAAAAATTCTAAATTAGTTTGTCCAAAAGCGCATTTATCTAAATTTACCGTTATACCGTGTTTGTCTAACCGCTGAAAAATTATGCCTAAATGTTCGAGGTGCTGAGTTTTATTTTCGCTCATAATCAGTGCATCATCTATATAATTGAAAACAAAATCAAGGCCGTGGAAAACTGAGTCCATGAAACGCTGGAAGGTCTGCGCGGCATTACGCAATCCGAATGTCATTCGAGGAAACTCATATAGACCGAAAGGTGTTATTATCGCGGTTTTCTCGACGTCCTCCGGCGCGGTCTCAATATAATGATAGGCCCTATTGACATCGATTTTTGAAAAAATATTCTTACCGGCCATGTTATTTGTGAAATCTTGTAATCGCGGAATTGGGTATCTGTCTGGTTTCGTGATTGCATTTAGTCGGCGGTAATCCCCACATGGCCTAATGTCGCCATTCTTTTTCTCAACTACGTGTAAAGGGCTTGCCCAAGGGCTCTTTGAAGGTCGACAAATACCTAATTCTTGCATTTTGTTGAATTCGGCTTTTACACGTTGGTATCGGGCGGGTGCTAATGGCCGTGCTCGTGCATAGACCGGTGGTCCGGTTGTTTCAATACTATGCTGTACAGAACTCGGTTTAGTTTCCGCGAATGACACTGGTTTAGTTATGCTTGAAAATTGCAATAAGAGGTCATGATAAGGATGATCGATGCTAACAGAAAGTACAGAAGGTTCACTCATGCTTACTATTGATGCTATGACATTTAAATCAGTTACCTGGTCGATGAGTTTTCGAGCACTGACGTCTACCAGAAGTTTATGATGGCTTAAAAAATCTGCTCCCAATATTGGTTGTTTTACGTCAGCGATTACGAAATCCCATCGGTAAGGCCTGCGTAACTTAAAATTTAAAACTAATGATTTTACCCCATAAGTTTTGATCTCTGTCCCGTTGGCTGCAAATAATTTGTATTCACTGCACTCGCGAGTCCTAGGTTTTTTGTCGACCGGTAGCACTGACACGTTTGCTCCTGTATCCACTAAGAAATATAGTCCACTGTTATTGTCCATGATCCTGAGGCGGCGACTCGGTGAGATGGCGCAGAGCTCCGCCGTTGCCTGCGCCTTACTTAGTTTTCCGGTTGAGTTTTCCACGCACAAGGTTGTTCGCACTTCTTTGCCCTGGTGCGAAAACGATAATGATAGTAACAAAGCCAATCTGGGCTCTCAGGCGTCCGTCGTTGAGTAGAGGGATCACGGCTGCGATTCCGAGATGCAGAACGTGATCTATTATAATTATCGCTACTATTCCAGCGCCTTTGATATCTTGGTCTTGATCTTTCCATTTCAGCGACCTTGCAGCTCAGTTTCGCTATTTCGGCCATGATTAACTCCGTATCCTTAGAAGTCGAGGGCTGCTGCTGTTGTTGCTGCGTCACTTCGTTTACGCCGTTTGTAGTCCGCGTAGTTTCATAAACATTGTCCGCTATTGTTGCTAAACTGTCCAAAGATTTAGAGTCCGACACTGTCAGAACTGCCCGGATCGTACCCGGCAAGTGGCCCTGCCATAAAATCAGCAGTGTATCATCTGGTATTTTATCTTTGGCCAGCTCCCGCATACGTCGGAGAAGCTGCGACGGCTTTTGGTCCCCCAGTTCCATTTCACTTATTAGCTTTTGTAACTGCCTATTTTTAGACTCTTCGTATACTGTTAATAAGCGAGTTTTCAGCGCGTCGTATTTCTTTACAACTGGCGGCTCCATCAATATATCCGTTACTTGTTCGACTACATCTTTGCTCAACTTTGAGACAACTAAGTCGAATCTAGCTTCATCTGATAGTTTTTGTGGAGCCAACGTTGCTTCGGCTCTAACAAACCAAACCCTCGGTTGATCTGTCCAAAAATCCGGTATTTTTGAGGTAAGAGAGATCGCGGCCAATTCAGCTACCGGTACAGGTGTAGTTGCCATTTTTATTGTCTTTCACAGAATTATACACTCACGCGGAAAGTTCAGTTTTTCTTGTCGGGGTCACCACTTTAGGAGTGGTAACTCAATAAAACAAATAGGTTACTTATTCAATTCACGTGTATTCACTAAGAGTTGACACATCCACACACTGGAGTGATCGCGTACGAGTGGCCACCTATCTTGTGCGCCTTACATTATAAAGTATTGTCTTACATACTAGATAGGTACCTATGTATACACTGTCGCTATGGCGTCCCTACAGGGTTAAAAAGAGGGATGAAGTTGTGTATGGAAAGTCCTTCATTTTAGAATGTAAAAATCACCAAATTTATTATCTAGGCTTATGGTCGGAACCTAACGCAACGGTTTTGTTAGAATTTCAACCCTTAAGGGGTGAAAAGAGGGATGACATTTTGTTTTTAATTAAAGTTTTTTATTGTTTAAGTTAAAAACGTAAATCGTTGTCTTTTTTTTAATTTCAACCCACAAGGAGTGAAAAGAGGGATAAAGTATTGTATTGAAGTTGTTTATTCGTAAAATTTTGTATTCAAGTAAAAATAATAAAGTCGATAAACTTGAAACTTGGCACGACTACTTACCTAAGTAAATCATACAGTTTTCCATTTTTAGTTTTTTCAAAGTTCCCCCAAAGGGGGATTGGGGGATGTCAAAGTTTGTATAGAAGAATTTTAACTCGCAGTCCGATTAACTCGAAACTCAGTATTTATACTTAAAACCAAAAAAATAGAATAACATGTATCAGGGTTTTTCAAAAATCTACCCCGAACGGGGTGAAAAGGGATATTCAAAAAGGGAACCCAGACTCAAAACCAAAATCAAAATCAAAAAACGTCAGAAGCTAGGTGCACGGTTCCAATTGGTCGTTTCCTATCGAGAAGAGCCGGCAAGAAACTCCACAGTTACTCTTTTAAAAAGAATGGGCTTTTACAATGTTTTCAAGTTACAGTGTAGGTGACCGTCAACAAGTACCAAGTACTTAACAAAATAGAAGATGGTTTACAAAGCTACAATCTATTAAGCCTACAACGTTCTCACATTCACAAATTAAAAAAAGAATCTATATAAAATATTACTAAAATAATAATAAAAAAAACCTACCTATTTAAACCAAATGACAAGATTGCCATTACAACTGTAACAAATCTGAATTAATATTCTGTCTACACACTGATTGGTCTATCAACACATAGCTCAAATCACTGAACGGATTTGGCTGAAATTTGGCAAACAGATATTCATTATGACGTAAGCATCCGCTAAGAAGGAGTTTTTGAAAATTCGATCTTTAAAGGGGTAAAAAGGGGGAAGTTTGTTTGTATGAAAAATCTTTTTCCTTGAGTTGATACATCTGAAACTCGGCACGAATATTAACCTAAGTAAATTATAAAATTAGTAGTTTTTTTTGTTTTTTTAAGGCGGATTGGGGGATGAAGAATTTTAACGCACGGTCCGATTTACTTGAAACTCGGTATTTTATATATACCTAATGCTCACAGAATATTCCTTACGGGGCAAAAGGGGGTTTTTGAGTTTTAGGGAAGGTTTGAATAACACATGATTGAATATTTTCAAAAATAAACTCCTTTTGGGGTGATAAGGGGGACACAGTTTATATCAAAATTATGTTTCCTTTGATCAATAAACTTGAAAATTGACCCGTATATTTTCTTAATAAATAAAACGGCCATAAACATACATTTTCGAAAACAACCTTTTAATTCAACACGATGGAAAGATATATCGCGCGGTTCGATCAACTTGAAACTCGGTATTTATAAATATAAATACCACACATAGATACACCTTTTCCTATATTTTCTGGGTTGTCAAAAAATCTACCCCTAAGGTGGAAAGGGGTACTCAATTTTAAAGGGGATGATTTTATGTTTCGGATTGGCGCAAAAATGGCTGAGTGGATTAAGATGAAATTTGGTAAAATAGTTTATAGTTTATAATCTGCATTAACGCATAGCGTACTTTTTAACCGACTTCTAAAAAAGGAGGAGGTTCTCAATTCGGAAGTTTGTATTTTTTTTTTTAATGTTTGTTCGCGCATAACTCCGTCGCTTGCCAACTGATTTGAAAAATTATTTTTTTGTTGGAAAGGGTATACTTTTTAAATAGTCCCATGAAAATTTTATCGAAATCGGACAAGCGGTTTTTGAAAAATCAACAAACATCTAAAAATTTATCCACATTGTCTACATTTTAACGATCTTTTCGTTTACTGTGCATTACGTTTTTTGTTCGCGCATAACTCCGTCATTTACGAACCGATTTGGAAAATCCTTTTTCGGCACCAAAAAGTAAAAAATAAAAAACTTCTTACAAAAAAAAAATAACAGACTTCCATAAAACACAACAAAGTGAAAAATAACTCTAAATTCCGAAGTCGGTGGCATAAAACTAAAATACAGATCCAAAGACGACTTCCGAAATTAACGTCTCGTGACATTTTTTCCTACATCCACGCGGGCGAAGCCGCGGGCAAAAGCTAGTTAAAGATAAAAGAAGTGAAGTAGCTTCATTGGGGAAACCGAAGTTCACTGAGAGAAAGCTTGAAATTCTCGTCCTCAGTAATTGACTGGCCGGTATCGCACCAAAGCATCTGTTAGTTCACTGATCATTATTACTGGGAAATATGTAGCCATAAGGACAGAAATAGACGACAATAAAAATAAGAATTTGCTCTTAGAAAGTGATCAGTAAATTGCGTGGGAGACAGGCAGCTGACAGCTTCTATTTGAAATCTGAGCCCAGACAATTATTTATTAAATACTTGGTCTAACGTAGTTATAAACCAGCTCGTATAACTATAGTTCTTATAAAAAAACCTGAGCCCGTATAAATGTGCTAAACAAATATTCTTAACCTATAAATGTTGAAAAAAAAATTTTTCTTTTTGTTGGCAGTCTGTTTAATAATAAATAATAATAATTTATGAAGCTAACGTTTTCTTTTATCAAAGTTACATAGATCGAGGATTGACACCTGTGTGTGTTGATGTTCGTATCTACTGTGGTAGATATGAACATTAAGTATTTGATTAAATAAATAGTTGCCAATTGATCATATTTTATGCAATTTTGTCAAAACCCTATAATTCTTGTCTCTTTGTTTATTATACTTAATTAGGCTCCAGGGGTAACAAACCAGTAATAAGGTTTACCAGTTAGTTTGGTTAATGAACTAAAAATCCAGTGCTGCAAAGTATATCGTCCAGACAGACTAATCTGCTCATTACGCTCCGCCATTTGCTTTAAATATCGTATCTGAAAGAATTGCCCGCAGGCTGGTTCAAAACTTTAGGAAATTTGTTAAAAAAATATTTTGTTTGATAGAGATAACCAGATAATCTTTTGCTATGGAAGATAGTTGTCAAGAGATTAACTTTTTAAACGCGTGTACTTACTAAAACAAATGGAAAATTCAAACGAAATATTGTATCGTGCATAATAACAAAATAAAGTCATTTATCATTTTGCCTAGACCAATCTAGACCCTCTAGTTAGATATAGTTTAAAATTGACACGAAAATTATTCCACTCAATGTTTTATTTATTTATTTTATTATTTATGTACACACAGTAAAATACAGAGAGATACGACATAATTACAATATTAGTACAAAGGTACTGCTTATTTCTTAAGAAATTTCTTCCAGCAGACCCGCGAAAGGAGAAATGAAAAAGAAATGTAGACAATAGTGTGTGAGAACAAGAAAAGAAAATATGAATATGCGAAGTCTTAAACTTGTAATGTTAAATATACCTATACTATACCATATCCATATATATATATATATAAATTTATACACGTACACACGTGCAAAAAACTTACATATACCTAAACATATATATACAAACATATTTTATATATATATATATAAATATTCACAGTTGAGAGGAAAGGGCTCTTTTACTCGATATTTGAATAAGGAAATTGTTTTTAAATCACGAATGCTAGGCGGAAGTGATTTCCACAATCGTACATCATGCACAGAGAAGGCATAAGAATAGTAGCTAGTTTTATGATTCTGAGATTTAAGGAGGGATCTAAGGTGTGATATACATGGAGCGTCGCTAGGACGAGCGTAAGAAAATCGCTCCCGCAGGTAGGAAGGATAAGACGGGTTGTGTAAGATGTTGAAGAGGAGACATAAATCCGAGTGTTCCTGCGAAGGCGTATTGGGAGCCACTTGAGTTTACATTAAAATAAATCACACACAATTTTCACGTATCAAAATTCTACTCGAAAATAAACTTCAAAATCTCAAAAACTGTGACTATTAGTCTGACCGTCTGTCTCCACCCTTATCTGGGTCGCGTGTTGCTCGGTGACCTGGCGTCCAACATTAGGGCCGCGCCAGCTCTGCGGTTATTCAATCGCGCCACAATTAAGTCCGCTCAGTAATTCACTTAGGTTTACATGTGTCGATTTGAGCCACAATAACGGCGCATTACGGACTAACTTGGAACAATCACGCTACTTAGATTATAGCCTGCGGCTAGAGAGCTTTGTCTCAAATTATATGTTAGTGCGGTTTTCTTGTAATTACGTAATTGAACACTAATTAGATTTAGCAGGAAAAGTCGGGCGATTCAGAAGCACAATCATTGTATTGTTTATATTTCATCTTTTCGTTTATATTCTTTTATGCTCATATTATGTATGTACCGATACGGAGATCACTACTACTACTTAATGAACAATGCTTTTTATTTAAATGATTAGTAAGTATTTTTATTTTATTCAGTGACGTACTTTTTATAAAATTATGTTTTTAACACATCTTCCTCATTAACATGTGACACGTTTTTATCAAATTACATTTTCATTTAACAAACAGATGCAACCCGCCCCTATGCCCCTTTTTCGGCGTGTGAATAATGAACTGGTATTTTTAAAGTGCACATTAATTGTATTTATTTGAATTATTCATCAAATTATCATCCTGCACCTTTTGAGATTAAGCTAGTGTTTCGTACACCTGGAGGAATTCGTTACTGTTAGCCTATATGATCCCACCCATGACTTCCAGTGGTTGCAATCCTTTGCTAATGTGGAACACTGGCCGTTTGTTTAGTCCAGCTCGTCCCGCCATCTTATAGGTCTACCGCGACGCCTTCTAGCTATCTTAGGGCTCCACGTAGAAATAATTTGTAACTAGTTTCAATAGGAATTTTATTAAGACAGCTGCGAACACCTAAAAAAGACCCATTCCCTCAAAAAAGGTTCCTAGATGGTTTGTTCCAAATACATTCCTAATTAACACATATACAGTGCTAGGTCATATTAGATAATGTACCAAAATAAGTTGGTGAGTAGGTACACATACAATTCTGTATAATTTAAGTTTAGGTCAAAATAAGTATCGATTCCTTTCGGGACGCTAAGTTTAGTCAAATCCATCACGTAAGAGGTGACTGTTGCCGAGGGGACTATGTTTCATTGAAATTCCTCAGAGAATTCCTTTCCAATAGAAATAATAAGTATACACTCTAAATCTTTTATTTGCGTAAATATAAAATTTCAATATTCTTTATTGCTCACTTGATCATCCAAAGATTCCATACTTTTTTGAAGCAGTTTGGTCTTAAATTCACCAAAAATGTTTTGTTTTATCGGTATATTAAAAACTATAATTAATATTCATGAAATAGAAATAGCATGAAAGACAAAATACAGTTTACCTATGTCAGTAATTTCTGACCATCGATCAATAAATGCCAGCTCCTGAAGCGCCCGCCCTACAAGTATGGCTCATAACCACAATACTAAATATGATGAGTGTAAATACTGATCCTACACGGCGCAATAAAAATATTGTATAATACTGATCCTACACGGCGTAATAAAAATATTGTACAATACTGATCCTACACGGCGCAATAAAAATACTATACAATACTGATCCTACACGGCGCAATAAAAATATTGTGCAATACTGATCCTACACGGCGCAATAAAAATATTGTACAATACTGATCCTACACGGCGCAATAAAAATACTGTACAATACTGATCCTACACGGCGCAATAAAAATATTGTACAATACTGATCCTACACGGCGCAATAAAAATACTGTACAATACTGAGCCTACACGGCGTAATAAAAATATTGTACAATACTGATCCTACACGGCGCAATAAAAATACTGTACAATACTGATCCTATACGGCGCAATAAAAATATTGTACAATACTGATCCTACACGGCGCAATAAATATTCTGTATAATATTGCACTGATCCTTTTTTTTTTTTTTTTTTTTTTTTTTTTTTTTTGGGTGGGAAATCATCAAATAACTTCTCCCGCTCTGGGCGGAGCGGGAGGGCGTGTCAGACTTTTACTGACTAAAACCCACCCGTGTTCCTTCCGTTGCCTGTGTGCCAGGGCCACGATATCCCTTTCGGACAAACTCGCAACCCCGGCAGGCATTGGTCCTGACGGACCCCGTCAGTTTGTGCTGACATCTCTTTGAGGCGCGCGTGGAACACAACGCGCCGTCGACCCGGGCCTGGTCCTTATCGGACGGCGAGCTACCCATCGCTCACCGTCCGCAGGCCCGCGCCTACGGTGGCCGGAAATCGGCTTGCGACTCCCGACGCCCGGGGCGTCTCCTGCGGCGACTAGGGGCATGAGGGCGCAAACCTTGTCTCACCCTCACGCGTTCCGCCTCCTCCTTCGCTAGCATAACTGCTTCGCAGAAGGAGGTGACGGCCTCCCATGCACTCTCGCTCCGAACCATGGCCTGAACCAGGCCCGGACGCGAGAGATCGCCGCCGCCGATCGCCTCCGTGAGGACACGGCGGTGCTCCGCCCAAGCTGGGCAGACCTCCACCGTATGCTCCACCGTGTCCTCCGGGCGATCCACACAGTGGTGACACCCGGGCGTTTCCTCCCGCTTAATCCTAAACAGGAACCTCCCGAAACATCCATGTCCGGTGAGGACCTGCGTCAGGCGGAAGGTGAGGACGCCGTGGCGCCTCTCCAGCCACTCCTCAAAGAGGGGACTTATCGCCACAATTGTGGCGATTGCACTGATCCTACACGCGCAATCACAATAGTGTGCAATGAAATTGAAACTCCCTTCCCTCCCTCCCTTTTGTTCATCATCATCTGCCTAGCCTTTTCCCAAACAGATAATATGTTGAAGTCAACTTCCAGTACTGAATACCAGTATTTTATACGACTGCCTATATGACCTGTGGAGGTCTCAAATCTCAAAGTTTTGTACAATCAAACCACAATGAAGTGTGATATAAGTAATTATTGCAGTTCATTACCAGCAATAAATAACAACGTTCAACGTTGTTGACTACCAAACGCGCAATGGTCTCGTTCGCAATCGATTCGCTCAAACGCGCTCGGATAAATCGGTCGACGCCCATTGGATTTACGGTTGCTAATTGATTAATTATTACCTCTGGATCGGATGGGCTTGTTCTTTGGGATACTACAGAGAAAACAGAAGCTAGACTAACAATTGGATTTGACACATTTCTTGAATATTGTTAATAAAGTTTACAAAGATAATCGTAGTTATATAAGAAAATAAATGATTGAATTTCTTATTTTAATTCTTTTTATGAAAATATTATTTTTGCAGGCTTTTGTTGACTTTATCGACGCTGACCCAACGCATTCTTTAAGGTACTTATTGTGAAGACGATGATGCTTAGTATGTATTGTCTTGCAGGTACCTGCTGCTACAGATATTTATGATGCGTTTCGACAATGAAGAGCGATTTTTAAATCGTGTGCGTGATTAATACCTGTAGTTAATACCTGTAGTTAATAATAAATAGTTAATCTATACTAATATTATAAAGCTGAAGAGTTTGTTTGGTTGAACGCGATAATCTCAGGAACTACGAATTTAAAAAATATTTTTGTGTTGGATAGTCCATTTGTCGAGGAAGGTTATTAGGCTATAGGTATAGCGTGATAATCACGCTACGACCAAAAGGAGCGGAGCATCAATGAAAAATGTTGCAAAAACGGGGAAAAAAATCATTTTGAGAGCTTCCGTTGCGTACGTTGCGTAAACGATTAAAGTTACGCAAAAATCTTGTATCACGGAACTGTTTCCCTTCAAAAGTTCTAAAAAAAAGTTTACGACAGCATATGTCTATCCGATTGACTCGCTATGGTAATCAAATTTGTTCTAAAATAATGAATTATTAGCGAAGGTGTTTTTATAAACATGATTTTAATCCTTATCCAAATAAATACTTTCTTTATTTTTTCGTTGCCCCACACTAGGAATTTCTCCTGAATCGTGGGTGCGTTTACAAACATTTAAACTCACAAACAGCCAGACCCAGAACAACTACTTGTAGGTCATACAAATATTTGTTCCGTGCGGGAATCGAACCCGCGACACGCAGCGCAGCAGTCAATCGCTTAAGGACGCTATCACATTTTGAACTCGCTCGAGTTTAGGTATCTGAATCGCAACACAACAACATTACGCGCACGCACACATTGGGACCGCTGACCGCTCGATTTTATACGTAACTTAACTAATCTTGGTACTTGAAGGTATATATTTTTTAATTTTACTGGTATTGATTGAGTAAAGTTAGTTGTAAGGTTGCAATCGAATTTTAGTAACTGTGGCTAAGTACTATCTGCGTAATAATTATGTTTTTAGTATTTTTTAAATTGAGCAGCCATTACGTAGCGTCGGTAGGTACCCAAAAATTTCAAACGCTAGCCATATGGATTAAATACCATATTTTTACATAACTAACAACCTAAACATTTTACTATTACAAGGAACACCTACGATTATTCCCAAGGCTACTATTAGTTAGAAAAGATGTAAGTAGGTACTTGTAAATATTATTTTTGCTGGCAAATGTTGGAGCATTACATAATCAAATATTAGCCTGGGAGTTTATCGTAGACTTTCGTTGTGATATTTAAAAATAATCATTGCCTTATGAAAACAGTATTTTATTTAGAGAGACTGGGGCGCGATTTCAGTACTTTTGATAAAAATTAAAACCAAGTAGTAAAAAGTATATTTTCATTTCATGTTTCAAAGAATTTCATATTTAGAATGAAGGCCAGCTCTTTCTAGGGTTCCGTACCCGAAGGGTCCAAGCGGAGCACTATTGCTATCACTCACGTGTCCGTCTATCACACAGGTTTTACAAACAAATGGTTTTTGAAGCTAGTCTTTAAATTTTCACAGTATAAGCATCTTGTTAACCCTTGTTTTTTCTTTATTCATGACGTGAGATACTTCACGCCGCGATCAAAAAGGGGAGTGTGGCTACCTACAAGGATTAGCTGCTTAAAAAGGAAATCCATCTCGATTATTTTTGTGCCTTTTGGCTTATATACTCTTATTGCGCATTCTTGCTCCTGAAAATAAAAAACCGGTCAAGAGCGAGTCGGACTCGCGCACCGAGCGTTCCGTACGTATATATGATGTTGATGATTTCTGAAAAAATGTGCTATTTAGAGACATCGTTTTATTTTTCCTGTAATCTTTATATAAACTTCTATCACATAGAATAATTTCAAATTTTTCTCTATGCAAACTTCGGAGATAAGGGGAGGCGGTATTTTTTTTTACATTTTTCATCAAAAGTCGAAACTTTGATGCCTAAAAAAATAAAATGTTTGAGAATGATAATTTCAAATGTTTGCATGCCGATTGGTAAAATGTGGCTGAGCTAAATGTAATTTAAGAACTATTATGTATTACCCATATTTGCAAAATAAAACTATTCTATTCTATTCTATTCTAATGTGCAAACAGTGCTCTTTCATATCATACCCCACATGCCCTAGTAGCTCCATTTAAAATTTATAAGACCCCCTTTCAGTCCCTTTTGCAAAAAAGGAATATATTTTTAAATGTCTTTCTTGTTTGCAAAATAGTTGGGCAAACGTCATCTAAAACTATTCTAAATTTCAAGTTGATAGCAATAGTAGTTCTTGAGATATCCAGGTGTGACAGACAGACAGACAGACTTAGTCTCACCATAAGGGTTTTTTACCATTTTGATACGGGACCCTAAAAAGACAACATTAGTAAGTACCTAAGGTAAATCAAATAAAACAAATTACCAACAGACGTATATCAACGTCTGTAACAAAACTCTAGAGTAGATTTGTGATTTCTGAATGAAAATACAAAGTCTCATTACTTTTGTTTACTTCTACGTGTATTTTTTTTTTTTAATTTATTTATTTATCCTCTCGCTGGAACGCCATACAGCAATTACACCAACGGAGCAAAAAATTACATCATGTGCTGCTATCCATCCATCCTCTGCGCGATGGACATCGAACGGTGTATGGTTTTTTTGTCCTTTATCCAAATTTCTGAATTCGTGGCATCTGTAATAACAAATCCAAATATTTTAGCAATGCACACCACAATCAAAAACCATACTTGGTGTCGAAAGTTATAACCATCAACTATTCTGGAATTATGAATTTACAACTAAGTCGATTTATCATCAAAATGTACATCCGCCATCATGAATCAAAAGTTGGATGGTATATTTGTAAACACCACCTTCAACAATTGATAACAAACCTCTACAATTGCTAACAATGTCGAATTTTTATTTAAAAAAATACACCCGCCATCTTGGATAAAAAAAATTATGACATACGTAATCACCACCCCCAAAAACCCCAAAATTGACTATGTATCGAATATCTAAAAAAAATATATTTGCGCCATTTGATTAAAGATAATATAATTATTTACACAATGTTTATCCGTAATGATTTAAAAACCATGATTCATACAAAAAGTTTGAACTATGTATTTATTTTTAAAACAAATTCCAATAATCGTACTTACTTTTATTTCGGTCCGAAAAAGTATCAACTTCGTCCACCCACAGTATACAATACAGCACACGCTTAAATATTTTTTTGCGAAAAATCGATACACCGGTGCCTCCACGAGCGCGTCTGAGCGCGGAATGACGAACCGCGAGTAGAAAATGTATGGAGAAATTTGAGGGCGCTTCTTATTTTAATCATAAATAAAAAAGTTATTTATTTACTTACAAAATATTAAGTTGACCGTATAGAAGACTATATAAGCTACAGTTTGTTATTATTTTTATGTATAACTATGCAGTGGATTTTAGCTATATGGGTTCCTATTCAGACCTGTTTTTTTTTCATTTGTTGGTTTTATTGTGATTGTTAAAAAGTATTTGTGTGAAAAATTTGTATGGGACTATACAAATTTTATGTGCCTATTCTGGAGATGAATATATTATCTTTAATTTGAGACAATGATATCCTTGCAGTTGTGACTCCTAATTCATTAAAATGGTACCTGAAAAGCACTGATATTTGAGGAAAAATGTGATAGCGTCCTTAACCACTGCGCCAACCGTGCCGTCAAACCGTGTCGACGTTATTCATCACAAGTATTTAATTTTGAACAGAATTGCCTTCGACATCATTATGATTTCAATGAATATCTTAGAAGATATCATCGTTTTAAAATAATAATAATTGAATGCGAAAGATTGTGAGGATGGATGGATGTTTGTTACGCTTTCACGCAAAAACTACTGAACAGATTTAGATGAAATTTGGAACACAGATCTAGTTTATAACCAGGATTAACAGATAGGATAGTTTTTATCCCGATATTCTCACGGGATCGAAACTTATGCGGGTGAAACCGCAGGGTGCTGAGCTGCTAGTAATTAATACTTAGTAATTTAACACTAAAGGCTCATACAGGCTGGCGCGATGTCGCGGGCGCGACATGGGTCGCGCTGCCTGTCGTGCCCGCGATATCGATATTGCAATGTCCTTGTAGCAACAGTAGCAGGTTTCGAAGACATCACAAAACAGTTTTATTGTCTTTACTGCCAATACTTATTTATTTATTTATTTATTTATTTAAAACATGGAGGACTTACAGCTACTAAAAACAGACAAAAATAAAGAAACCTTAGTCACTAGAAAGCCAATTACAAATCCTCACTTATAGACTTATAATAATAAATTATGGTGTGAGCAAAACAAAAAAAAACAACACACAAAAAAGCACATCGCCTTAAAAAGTAAGAAGCAATATAAAACATACATAATATACATTACTTGGTTACTTGGTTTGCAATTAAATTATATAACAGAGAAAATATTATGAAAAAAAAAAAAAGAAAAAAATAAACAAATAATAAACCTACTGCTACTTGAAAAATTTGAGGCTTAAGCACCTTCTGGCCGAATTCACACTAATTGTGAATGGATCAAAATCATATTCCTTGCATATATCATTGAAATTTCTGCTTGCGCGCACAATATAACTGTTTTGCCTATAATTCGAAGAGGTATGAGGTACACGTATGGGTGGATAAAAACGAAATGCTTTACTTGGCACATTAAAATAAAATTTTGACAATAACTCAGGGTTATCAATATTGTTATTGAGGATTTTCAACAAGAATAAACAGTCTGCAATTTTACGTCGATCTACCAGTGGTAGCAGATGATACTTCTTACAGAGTCCAAGATAATCAGTTGACTGATATGGAATCTTTTGATGAAAGCAAAGATATTTTATGAACCGTCTTTGTATGTTTTCTATGCGGTCAATGTATTTATGATAACGTGGATTCCATATCTGAGACGCATACTCAAGCTGACTTATCTTTTAACATTGATCAATATCCCGTCCTCATCTCGTAGTAAAATAATTGAGATTAAAAATTCAGATTGCGTATGTTAATGGGCATGTTCTGTTGAGCCTCACATCGTCGTGTGACGAGCGGGCCTGATTGCCGACCCGGCCAATATGGCGGCCACGGCCCACGCACCCATGTTACGAGGGGTTTATGGAGGCTTTCTTACACAAATTAAAAGTAGAGTATGCCTACTCTTTTGTATTTGATGAAGTTGGTAATTATGTAATATAATATAATTGATTTCTGAGTATACGGTTTATTAGGATCTTAATATATAATAAACAGCTTCACAATACACTGTTGCCGGTATAGAAATATTAAAAACAATTACTTAATATAATTAAAAAAATCGTTAACTGAATAGAAACAGATGTCTAAAAGCCAGGCATATTTTGTTTTCCTGATTTCTTTTTAATTTATTTATTTATTAATTTTATGAACTTAATCTGGTAAAAAATTATATAGATGTTTTTAATTAAATTTTGATCCATACTAAGTCCCGCCAGACGACATACAAAAATGTTTGCGTAATCAAATGTCACATTTTAACAAAAACGAAAATGGAAAATAAAATAAAGTCAAAGTCACTTTCATGCCCAACACTAATAGTCAAAATTAATAATAAACGTACAAAAACAAATAAGTAGTATAGTCACAATTTGGCATACATAAAATAATAACCTACAACAAAATAATTAAATACAAAATGTCAATACAGAATATCATTATCTTATGGAAGCAACATTTTAATTATACAGACAGATATACAATTATATAAATATTATTTTAGTTTGTCATTAAGATATTCACTAATAGAGTAGTATGCCTTGTCACTCAATAATTTAAAAAGTTTATTTTTAAACTCATTTATGTTGTTGCTTGATACAATTTGATCAGGTAATTCAATAGACAATTTTGGTGCCATTGCATATACACTACTAGCTTCTGCCCGCGGCTTCGCCCGCGTGGATGTCGGAAAAAATGTCACGAGAACGTACTACCGGAATTAAAAGTACGTGTAGTAGTATGTGTTAATGCAGATTATAAACTATATGTATGTAACCAAATTTCATCTAAATCCGTTCAGCCATTTTTGCCCCAATCCGAAACATAAAATCATCCCCTCTAAAATTGACTACCTCTTTTAGATTTCCGTTTATTTCTGATCTAAATTATAAATACCGAGTTTTAAGTAAATCGAACCGCACGTTATAATCTTTCCATTCAGTTATTTTCCCCCACAAAATTTAACACCCCCTTTAAAAGGTTGTTTTCGAAAATTTATGTTTACGGCCGTTTTATTTATTAAGAAAATATCCGGATCAATTTTCAAGTTTATTGATCAAAGGAAACATAATTTTGATATAAATTGTCTCCCCCTTTTCACCCCGAAACGAGTTTATTTTTGAAAAATATTATATAATGTTTTTAAATAATAATAATAATAATAATTCAAAAATGTCGTGAGGAAAGTTTTGAGTATCCATGTCGATGGCTATAAGAGTAGAGGAAGACCAAAGAAACGATGGATGGACTGTGTGAAAGATGATATGGCTAGAAAGGGAGTGACTACCGAGATGACGACTAATAGAGAAGTCTGGAAGAAAGGGACATGTTGCGCCGACCCCAAATCAATTGGGATAAGGGCAGGAGAATAAAAAAAAAATCAATTACTTTGGAGTTTATCATGACGCGCAGTAAAATCCTTCCCAAAAACTTAATTAACCCCCTTTTGCCCCGTAAGGGTAACATTTGAATAAACCCAAAAACATGTAAGGCTTTATATTTTGTGAGCATAAGGGACATATAAAATACCGAGTTTCGAGTTAATCGGATCGCACGTTAAAATTCTTATATACAAACTTTGCCATCCCCAAAACCCGTTTTAGGGGTAGTTTAAAAAAAAAAAAATTACAAATTTTATAATTTACTTTAATGCCTAGTTTTAGGTTTATTAACTCAAAGAATAAGATTTTTCATACAAACAAAATCCCCCCTTTTCACCCCTTAAAGGTCGAATTCCCAATACCCCTTCTCAGCAGATGCCTACGTCATAATTTAGAGTTAATCAAGCCACGCAGTAAATCGTAATCGTAATCGTAGTATTTTCTTTCTTTCTTTCTTTCTTTCTTAAATCCTCCCTTGTCAAATTGACTACCCTTATTCACCCCGTTAGGCGTCAGTTTCAGTGGCTAGAGAGAAGCCACGGCATCCTGTTATATCCACGGGTTCCTACTCAGGATAAAGCGGGAGGCAAAGCCCGGGTGTTACCAATGTGTGGATTGCCCAGAGAACACCGGCGGAGGTCTGCCCGGCTTGGGCGGAGTACCGCCATGTCCTCACGGAGGCGACGCTGGCGGCGGCGATCTCTCGTCGGTCCGGCCCTGGTTCAAGCCATGGTTCGGAGCGAGAGTTCATGGGAGTCCATCACCTCCTGCTGCGAAGCAGTAATGCTCGCGAAGGAGGAGGCAGAACGCGTGAGGGAGAGGAAAAATTCATGCCCTCACGCCCTTAGTCGTCGCGGGGGACGCCCCGGGCGTCGGGAGTCGCAGGGCGATGCTCGGCTACAGTAGGCGCGGGCTTGCGGGCGGGCGGTGAGCGTTGGGTAGCTCGCAGTCCGATAAGAACCAGGCCCGGGTCGACGGCACGTTGTGTTACACGCGCGCCTCAAAAAGATGTCAGCACCAACTGACGGGGTCCGTTAGCGCCAATGCTTGCCAGGGTTGCGAGATTGTCCGAAAAGGATATCGTGGCCCTGGCACACAGGCAAATGAAGGAACACGGGTGGGTTTTAGTCAGTAAACGTCTGACATGCCCTCGCGCTCCACCCAGAGCGGGAGAAGTTATTTGAAAATTATTATATACAGGGTGGAATTTTGTAATGCCACCTGGAGGGAAAGTACTCTTAATACTGCAGATAGAAAATTTTACTCAAAGGAAACATTCCTTTATTTTTGAATAGAAAGCAAACTGCATTCAAAGATTTTCGAAAATTCTATTCCCGGGAATCTAACCGGCTAAAATCTGAAAAAATTATACCCTGTACTTTTATTGCATCGATCGTTAGGGTCAATTATAAGGATGAAATCTCTCTAACAAACATGATAAATTAAATGAAAAGAAAACCAGGAAATCTGAAGTTACAAATTCAATGAGTCAAGTTAAAGCTCTTTAACTAACATCCATCTTTTGTAATGCAGACTCCTTTGCGACATACTCGTAGCTGCGTGTATGAGGTAATTTAAATATGGAATGTTAGATTAAAATTTGAAAATTAGATTGTCATAGTTGTTATTCACATTTGATTGTTTTTACAACTCATTTCACATTTTGTCTCACGGTGAAAATGGCTTATCAAGAACAGTTTGCTTTAATGGAAGCTTATTTTTTAAATAACAAAAACGTGAATCTAGCTCTGCGGTGGTATGGAGAGAGATATCAAGACCGACAGGCACCAACTCGGTTCGTATTGAAAAGAATGGTAGAAAATTTAAAGAATACGGGTGGTTTCAAGAAGAGACGGCAAACTATTTCGATTTTGAACTAGATGTTTTAACATACTTTGAATCATTTCCAAAGGCTTCAAGTAGAGATGCTGCCGATGAATTAGGAACAACCCACACTCACGTACTTAAAGTGCTGAAAAAGTATAAGTATAAATGCTATCGTGAAGGTCGGTTGGTGCAAAAATTGCATATTGGGGATCGTGACAGACGATTACAATTTTGTGAAAACATGCTTGGAGAAATTGACCGAAACCCTAATTTTTTGAGTAACATTGTATGGTCTGACGAAACCAACTTCAGCAATAATGGCATGTACAATCGCCGCAATAACCATTATTAGTCTCGAGTGAATCCTGTTCGTGTTCATGAAACTAACAATCAAGTAAGATTTTCTTTCAACGTTTGGTGCGG
This sequence comes from Tiliacea citrago, assembly GCA_963921375.1. Taxonomy (NCBI): domain Eukaryota; kingdom Metazoa; phylum Arthropoda; class Insecta; order Lepidoptera; family Noctuidae; genus Tiliacea; species Tiliacea citrago. The sequence continues at coordinate 27,974,704 of OY992786.1, forward strand.
AATTATGAGAAATAATGTAGTGTTAGTCCACGTGTACGAAGGTCATTTAAACACTGTCAAGTATATTGAAATACTGGATCTCTTAAGAAACGAGTTAAATGGTTTCCCCGAGGAAGAGCGAAACCAAATAATTCTACAGCAAGATGGTGCTCCAGCACATAACAGCAGAATCACTACTGCCTACATTAATAACCATTTTAATACCTGGATTGGTACAAACGGCACAATCAGATGGCCTGCGAGATCGCCAGATCTCACCCCATTAGATTTTTTTTTGTGGGGATATGTAAAAAATCAAATTTACATGAAATCTTATGCGAATGACAACGAGTTGAGAGTTGAAGTTCAGAATACGATTTATAATATTCACCACAACACTTTATTAAAGGTTACTAGAAATGAATTCGTTAAAAGAATAAATTTGTGTATCCAAGAGAATGGAGCCCATTTCGAGCAACTAATTAGTTAGTTTACCATTTTTTGTAAATAATTAAATTAATTTAAGATTTCCTGGGTTTCCTTTCATTTAATTTACCATGTTTGTTAGAGAGATTTCATCCTTATAATGGACCCTAACGATCGATGCAATAAAAGTACAGGGTATATTTTTTTCAGATTTTAGCCGGTTCGATTCCCGGGTGTGGGAGAAGAGAATTTTCGAAAATCTTTGAATGCAGTTTGCTTTCTATTCAAAAATAAAGGAATGTTTCCTTTGAGTAAAACTTTATATCTGCAGTATTAAGAGTTTTTTCCCTCCAGGTGGCATTACAAAATTCCACCCTGTATAACCCACCAAAAAAAGGAGTTCAATTTTCGAAAAACTTTGATACATTTTATTCTTAATTTTTGTTTCTAAGTAATATATAAATACTGAGTTTCGAGTTAATCGGACCGCACGTTGAAATTTTTCTATATAAACTTTGACATCCCCAAATCCCCTTTAAGGGGGTAGTTTGAAAAAAATAAAAATGACAAACTTTATAACTTACTTACGTCAGTATTCATGCCATGTTTTAGGTTTATTAACTCTTGGAATAACATTTTTCATACAAACGAAATTCCCCTTTTACCTCCTTAAAGGTCGAATTTCCAAAAACCCCTTCTTAGCGGATGCTTTCGTCATAACTATCTATGTACCAAATTTCTGTCCAATCCGTTCAGTGTTTTGAGCTGTATGTTGATAGCCCAGTCAGTCCCACGACCTTATATTTAAATAAATATTGTTTATTTGTATAATTTGGACTAACATTTCGTTTTAATTCATCGCAATCGCTTCATTCTATGAAAAGTTATAAACGGTACACGTGTACTTATATTATTTTTACTTGAATACAAAATTTAGCGAATGAACAACTTCAATACAAAACGTCATCCCCCTTTTCACCCCCTTGTGGGTTGAAATAAAACAAGAAGCAATGGTTTACGTTCTGTTAGTTTCCAACCATAAACCAAAATATTAGTTATTTTAACTTGAATAATAATGAATTTCATCCCCCTTTCACCCCTTAAGGGTTGAAATTCTAACAACACCGTTGCGTTAGCTTCCAACCGTAAGCCTAGATAATAAATTTAGTGATTTTTACTTCGAAAATTAAGGACTTTCCATACACAACTTAATCCCCCTTTTTAACCCTTCGGGGGTGGAATTATCAAAAACGCTGAGATACGTCTAAATTAATTTTCAATTGTCAGCCTAAACACAAAATTTTAATATTCTAACTTCAAAACTGACGGACTTTCATATAAACTTCTATCCCCTATTTCACCCTCTTAGGGGTGGAATTTCAAAAAATCCTTTCTTAGTGGATACCTACTCTTTACAAAGAACACACCCTCCAAATTTCATGTCTTTAGGACCAGCGGTTTAGGCTGTGCGTTGATATATCAGTCAGTGAGGCAGTCAGGACTTTGAATTTTATATATATATAGATTGTATAGAAATTTGGTTTTAGTGCGTAGCGGGTGCAACTTTTTTGAGCGCCGTTGACTTTCGACTGATTTATACAAATACATAATTATTGTTTTTTACGAAGATACATGCTTCATAGACATAGAGCGATGGTACAGTCAATATTTTTAAATTTCGGAAATGTGGCTTGCATGAGTCCGTTCGTTTTATTTTACATATAGCTCGAATACATTTTTTCTGTGCTAATAATACCTCCTCCACCTTAGTAGCATTGCCTCAAAATATAAGGCCATATTAGTGGGCAGCACTGATTCGTGGAGGTAATAAAGTTGTTGAAGATTTTGATTCCCATGCAATTAGAATTCCTGCTATACAAATGTAGTGTCTGGCTAGGTGCAAGTAATTTATTTGGGCTTCTGCTATTAACTCTTTTAGAAATGTGTTTATAGGAAAACAAAAGAGTTTTTTTTTTATACTCGATAGAATAATCTATTAAAGCCAAGTATTCTCCTAAACAAACATTTTAATTCTAGATTCCAAATAAAATTAAAATAAACACAGTACAGCGCAAACGCCCTATAAAAGTCAGAACAAATACGTGCAAAAAATATTTAGTACCGACTGGCAAAGTTAGTGGTAGAGGGATTAAACGTGCCGCTCTTAACCACGATCACCTCTCCATAAAACCCAATCAAAGCCACGTGTGGGCACACTCCAGCCTCTCCTCGCGAACAAACAGACAAGCCATATTGAAAACTTAATATCCTGAGCGAAATGTTTCGCAGTTATCCAAGTTACGGTGTGTACGAGTAGGCAAAATGCCCGTCTATCGGACAAATATCCGACAGTCCGACAGGAAGGGATAACCTAGTTCTGCAGAGATTTGTTTCAGCCAGTTTGCAGTTGCGCCCGCGTGGAGTACCTATATAACAAAGCGTCCTCTCGTGGCGGCACCACTGGAACTCGAAGGCAACTCGACGCAACTCGAAGCGCACTCGCGCTCGCACTCTTTTATGGTATTTGTTTGCTGGAAATTGCATCAGGACTATTGAGAATTGTTTTAATTTTGATATTCACTTCAAAATCAAAACAATTCTCAATAGTCCGGATGAAACTCGGGAAAAATTTTCGGGAAAATATAGAGTTTCTATGTTCTATGTTAGCGGGGTTTGGTTTCCGCACTTAGTCCTTCATGTGGACCATACGTGCGTGGATAATATTTATAACATAGAGATTATTTTTGAATAAATAGCAGTTGGGTTAGGTTAGGTTTGTGAATGCGAGTTTTAGGTCTACTTTTTGCACATATTGTCATTGCGTGCTCGTCTTTTTAACTTGTTCGCGAAAGCTTGCATTAAGTTAGGTCAGATTGACTGACAAGGCTGAATTACCAGACCTGGTAACTATTTAACAGCTAATATTGATGAAGGAATAGTAAGCCAGTAGGAAATAATATCAAGTGATACGTCGTAACATCAACAAAACTTGAAAACGGTGTCTGAAATCCATACAATTACGTTACTAGATTGTATCGTTTCGTTTGAGTGATAATGAGGTGAGAACGGGACTGGTAAACTGTTCACAGTAGTTTTGCACTGTCGCCCGCGCTTCGCTCAATCTGATCGTTTTGAGCGAATCAGCCAAGCGAAGTTTTGTGTTCTAAGTGCGGGATTTACTAAATCCAGCTGTATTTCCATATACTGCTCTCTGAATATGAAATTCTGTAACTTATTTCTAGTATTGTTTTGTGGAAAATATCTGATTCAATGTAACAGGAGGAGTTGCGCAGAGTTTTAGTGACTCCATGACAATAACATATTATCATTGTCATTTTTAAAATCATGTCTATTAGAATGCGAATGTTAGTACAGTGTTTGAAGCCATATACGTTTAAGTTAAAAATGATTGCGTTGTTTTAATAAAACTGGAAATATTTGAAGGCCAATCTAAGCAGAAAAAAAATACCGATGGACTGAACCACCAAAACATGAGCTTGCTTATAATTAAATAGTAAAACAAGACAGACCCGTATACTGCAAACGACGCTTCTCAATTAGACACACATCATTAGACAAAGGCCGCTAATACGATTATAAGCTGAACGCATATTATTACAGGCACAATGGCCTGATTGTCTGCCTGTACTAGGGACTGACACAATTACGATGCTCCCGTAAGATAATCCGCTCGTAATCAGTCGGGTGCATCCGAGTGGCCCCGAGAGTTGCCGAGCAGTGGTGCACGCAATGCGTACAACAGAATGATGCGTTGGTTGAAGTGCGTGTTGAGTGCATCTGAATGACTTTGCTGAGAGGTGGACCTCATAGTGATATCATATAGTGGACTATGCGATTACTATTGTTCTAGTATTATCCTGACAACACATGCAAAGGCGTAGTAACATAAAGTTTTAAAGCCAACACTATTAATTGACAGTGATAAGCCTAATTAGGTAGCCTATGTGGTCGAAAACATATAACGAGGGGTGCTGATACACGAAGATATTTAAATGAAGTTCTTTATAAACAGATCTGAAAAGGAAATCAGCATTAAAAATCAACAAAAATAATATAATGAAGCATTTTTTTATGCCACGGTCGATGGACATTCAACGTACAGTTTTCTCAGAACTCTGCAGATTCATTAAATTTAGCTCTCCCGTTTCTTTATAAACAAAATGACGACTTCCAATAACTATTTTCCGTAGAAAAACAAAGCGAAATGTGTGAAGCTTATCTCTTCACTGAAAGCAGATGAAAGTGGGTTAATGCCGCGTCGTACGTTAGATAAGCAGCCTCCACTTTATGCTACCCTGGTAGCTCCGAAATGTTACCTAATGAGGTTGTGTACTTACCTACTAAAAGTAAGAAAATGAATACTGTTTTATCAATGAAAGAACCATGTACCTAAACGATTGGTCTTTTTTAGGGTTCCGTACCCAAAGGGTAAAACGGGAACTCTATTACTAAGGCTCCGCCGTCTGTCTGTCTGTCTGTCCGTCTGTCACCAGGCTGTATCGCATGATCCGTGATAGCTAGATAGTTGAAATTTTCACAGATGATGTATTTGTGTCGCCGCTATAGCAACGAATACTAAAAACTAGAAAAACATAAATATTTAAGGGGGCTCCCATACAACAAACGTGATATTTTTGGTCGTTTTTGCTCGATATTGATAACGGTAACAGGTAGATACTTGAAATATTCACAGAATATTTAGTTATATATTCACTTTAAAAATCAAGAATTAAATTAAAATAAAACAAATATTTAAGGGGGGCTCCCATACAACTAACGTGATTTTTTTGCCATTTTTATAGATAATGGTACGGAACCCTTCGTGCGCGAGTCCGACATGCACTTGGCCGGTTTTTGGATTTGACAAGTGTGTGCTTCTTTTGATAAATCCAAAGAGTACTTCGGGGATTTGCTTACCTTTAATACTAATAATTTTACAATTAATAACTTAATATATCTATAATCATAGTCTATGCTATGGGTATTTTTTTTAAACATTTCAACACTCAGAGAATCTCTTGTCTCTAGGCTTTACACATGCGATCGAATCAATTTTTCTCTCTATCACCCACCATTTCATGTGGTTTGCTAGGGTACATGACCCGGAATGGTGGTAATTGGTAGCGCATGGTAACAAGTGGTTGGTCCCCTCACTATTGAACACGGGGCGGCCACGGATCGATTGGGGCTATTTCATACATAATTTAACACCGGCACGTAAGTGGAGGCCGCTGATCTTGCACCTTAAGAAGTAATAGATCATGTGAGAATAACCCACATTATTAGGTGGTATTGGTTTGGGTTCGATATTGCTAAAACGTTTATTAAGTATAGTGTTCGATTGTGAAAAATAAAAATCATATAGATCTGAGAAAATTTGAAAGTTAAAAATTTACAAAGAATTGAGGATTGTTTTATCAAAAATGTTGTTTTCGATAAGAAAAAGTGGGCAAGTAAATCAGTGACTAGGTACTATTTTGAAAAACTATAGCTTATCAATATTTTGTAACGGGATACTCGTACAATTCCATTAAAAAATTACAAAATCGATACTCGATAGTTTCCCAAGATCCGGTTCCCCGCTCCCGCTCATGCCTGGTCCCACATGATCTCGTGTTCTTCGATTGTTAAACCTGAAGATGGACTGTTATTTGTTCGTAACCTCTCCAGCTAATTAATCGTGCGTTATGAGGTCATAAGATACGAACACTTTCAGCGGATTACACGCCGGTCATAGAAATATTTCAACAGTTTATGGGATTAGGCATTGGCGTGATATGGGAAAGATTTTGTGGGTTAAGTGATGAGATTCAGGCATGGAAGGGGTTTATCTACATACCGTTTTAAACACAGTGTTTGCTACATGGGCTACGACTGCTACGATGTAGCAGGAAGGCTTTGCTACTTCTGCCACGTGCACTGTGATTATGTAAATGGACGTAAATGACGTTATTATGAAGCATACATACTGTACATTTTTTTTAATACAAAATACATTTACTATATAATTTAGAAGGAAACAATTTTTTTTTTCCAATATTTATAATAGAAAACCATCTGCTCCAAAGCAAATTAGTAAATTACGACTACTCCCAAACGCCAATACATTACAAACAAAATCCTTCCAATGTATTAGCACTAAAAGCATATTCACATTTCATCGCATAAACTGTTTCCTCAATATTTTTTCACGGAATGCATTGTCCGGCGGACGGATTAAGCTTCAACACGTTCAATACCCGATACGGACGTTTGCGATGTCAACAGAATTTCAACGGAGCGAAGCTTCAAAAAGCTTTGTTGGAAACGTTTTAAGAGCATTGTGTACCGTGAACGATTGAGGGGAATGTACGTGTAAACCCAACAATGTAAATGTGCAACACAACAAAACGGGATTATATATTAGATTGATAGGTGCTGAGTGCTCGTGCTGTGGTGATTTGGGGCTTAAACTTATTATGGTTGAATCGAGAAGATAATTTTGCTACTTTTCTATACCTGTTACGCTGAGTTGTATTAAATCGAGTAACAAAAGTGGACATTTAGTTAAAGCAAAATTAAAGAAGTTGGTAATATTTATTTTGCCGGACACCAATATTATACATTAAGCACACATTATATTTACAAAAAAAAACTCATAAAGAACATACTTGACCAAAATGGATATGAACTAAAAGTCTAAGGTGACAGAATGGCTACTTCAACAGGATTACTCACAAACAGAATCACTACTTACATACATCGCTTAGTGTTAATATATCAGAATATACTCACAAGCAACCCTCACCCAATTTCACAACTTACTCTATCAAACCATCAAAAACACACCTTCACAAACGTATACACCCTCACACACACCGATGCACCCATGCACTGTCTCTTAAGATACAGGTAACCCTAGTTTAAGAGGCAGAGCTCACCAATGCTTGTTTACAGATTTCTGCAGCATATATTATTCGCTCTGTACTTACCTCCTACCACTAGCTGTAATAATAAGTCTGTAAACTTTTTGGAAATAAATAAAATGTATTATTATTATGTCCTTTATAACATTTTCTTTCTTATTCTATAATATTTTTAAATATTTCTTGCACAGAATTTCTTCTTCAGGTAGTCGATGCGATCTGTGACACCGGTGACACGGGACATATATTCTCGAGGCTCATTCCAGTCCCCGAGAATGCCCGCCTCACAAAGCGCATCACTCGTAGTCGTGTATTGCTCTCCCCCGAAGCAGTATAGTTTGCCGATGAGTACCCCTGGCCTTATTGATACGACGCTCGATCCTGCACTGCCAGGCTGGTAAGGCTGGTTTTGGTCGAGTAACTCCGTCACAGCTAGGCAACTAGACATTAGCTAAACGACATGCCGCAACATCCGAGCAATACAGAATCGAGTGTGTATCTACGAGATCCTTGTTGCTTTCGAGAATATTCTTAAGCTGCGAGTCCCAGGCATAGGCCAGCGCCCTATTTTTCTTGTGCCCCCTACAGATAGGCGTGGTAATCAGAATGGCGTGAAAGGCGTGGGAATACAGTCCTGATGTTATGTTATTTTTAGAAAACATACATAAACTCACGCCTGCTTCCCATGGAGGTAGGCAGAAACTATAGAATGCCACCTGCTACGCTCCTTACATACTCCTCTTACTTTTTTTACGATACATCTGGTCACACACTCACGCCGGCCGGTTTTGAGTACTACGCATCTGACTATTCTGAAGAACATCACCAATTAGGTCACTATATTATGTCCTCCTAGGGCGTCCCCTCCCGGCATTTCCACTCACATCTGCCTTGTAAACCTTTTGTGAGTCGCGTTTCATTCCTCGTCTCAACATGACCAAACCATCTAAGCATACTCTTTTAAATTTCTATCACTACATCTTTTAAACCGCACCATTGCCTTATCACATATTTTTTTAGCCTATCATTCATAATCACGCCACACATGATTCGCAAGGAATACATTTCAACAGCATTTATTCTACTTTCATGCTTCTTTTGCCATTCACTTTATTTCCCGTATTTACTCTTTATAAAACTTCCCTATATACTACGTTTGTAGTTATTATATCAGCAGTCTAATTATACAGAAACTCAGGACTGGTGACGTGGGAGCAAGTGACGTACAGTTGTCCGCGTGAAAAGCAGTTAATCCTACGGTCGATTCCGCAGTCTCCAGTAGCAAGTTTCTAATTGCTTGCGATGTTTTTCATTTTTAGTGAATTAGTAAACACCTGCGTTCCTGTATATACTAAATGTCACAAAACTGATACACTTACTGATGAATACTGAATAATATAACAGTAGATTATGCAGAACAGATGGCCGATGGAGCCGAAAGGTTCTGGAGTGGCGACCGCGTACTTAGAGAAGTAGCGTTGGAAGCCCCTCCCACAACGTAGACCGGTGACCTCATGAAGGCCGCAGAAATCCGCTGGATTCGGGACGCATACAACTGGTTGAAGTGGCGGTGCTTCGGGGAGGCCTAAGTCCAACAGTGGATATATTTCGGCTGAAATGATGATGTTGTGATAAAACTCCCGGGAGATAGGGTACGTGGGGTCGCTACTGCCCAACAGCTTTCCACATGCTGCAGGTTTATGTATCTCTCTTGGTCTAGCTCCTCACCCTAGACTTGTTCCGGCAAAATAAACTCTACTGGCACAGACCTAGAGCTCCGCCACGCAAACCCCACCAAGACTTCAACATAGAGATACGGCGGTGGGGTTAATATTGTTATTTCGGTATCGAGAAACATATATTTTTAAAATAATACCATGACAAATTGATCCTTCAAGACGCGAAGGTACTGTGTTGTTGACTGTCAAAAGCTTTTCTAAACCCTAAGTTTGTATTATAAGTTCTGTGCACTATCACGTATTGATGGAATTATTCTAAATAAAGTTTCAGTCCAACTAGAATTTTTACCTTTCTCTCCTACATTTCTCTCCAGCAAGTTCTTGAGAATCAAAGCCGCATCTTCTCAATTCCGAGTGTCTGCTTGTTATTCCGACGCTCGGTGGCGCAGTCGACGCCATTACCTGTTTGTTTCCAGCCCCTTCCATCGATACCACTACACCCGGGAACAGCTCATTATGGAAAATAGTTGGCTTGCTTTCTATTTAAATTGCTCTTGAAGGAGGTTTAAATCGAGGGAACTGAGATATGTTTTCAGTAAACAAGTTTTGTTAGAGATTCTTCTGGTGTTTTCTAGAATTACCATTCTTGAAGAGGAACTTTATTTCATTGTTCTCAACAGATTAGTGAAGCAATTAAAAATTTCTAAAGCTTTATCATTGTTAGACCACATCACTATACGTAATACTTTTAAAATTTAAGTAATTTGTGTATTTTCACAAGTACCTATATTTTTTATTAACACAATACAATAAGATTATAGTACGTATTTATTGGATAGTAGCCGTGACCACGACAGCTCAAAATTGAAGTAGTAGATTAATAGAATAGACAGTAGATTTTCACTACATTTTAAAATACTCCGTGCACGTTATACAGTTCCTTAATTGTCAAAATGTTCGATGTAACATTGCGGATAGCCACCACGGAAATGACATAGTGTGTGTAAAATTATAATAACAAAATACGTATTTTTCCCAAACAGGAATACCGAGTAAATATAAATATGAATCATGAAGTCACTACAGAGAACATACGTCATTCTCGTGTCGTATTACTGCAATTTTCTGTGTCACACTATTGACGTTCACAATTATGCAGCGAGAACTCGCGCCACTGATAACTGTGACCAAATACTTATTCTGTGACCATTGAAATTTACATCAATGTGAATAATGGCGCATGTCATGTTGTAAGCTCTGAACGTACATATACGTAAAGGGTATAATGGAATTTTAATGGTCATTCTGTGATATTTCTGTTTTTTTTTTGGCATAACAATTTCAACAGGACCTAAATTATACGCTTCAAAACTTTCAATGAGCTATTTTGAGAGTTTATTTGAGTACCAGACTAATAGTTTTGCTAGCTATAAGCATTTTATGTTAGTTATTTTCATGCTGAAATAATTTAAACTATGTGATGTCAGAGTTGAATTTTTCAACAATCTCCATTTAATGTAAATGATTGCAATTAATGCATCGCGGCATCGCCACTAATTGTTATTCTGCTAAGCCGTTATCTATTATTATAAGCCAACTACTAATCAAGATTGTGATCTTAATTATGAGCTTTAATCGCCAGTTACTTGCGAGTCACAAGATAACATTACGCCTTTGATTTAGTGACCAAAAGCGCGGAATACTGTCAAGATAAATAATAAATGTTACGTTCATTGCGGGCTGTAAGAAGCCATCTTCACAAAAACGTCAACGAACCGTCACTTTATGGCTGTCGTGTGTCGTTTGTCGCCGCTCGCCAAATATTTAATTCAGTGCTCAGTGCACACAGTCGATACCGCTCTAATGGAGCCACTCAGCACTTATGTGGCAAAGTTTATTTATAGTGTTATATTTACCTATGTGCTTAGATATTAGTAGGTAGCCATAGATTTGCATTTCTTGGTGATGGCAAAACACTATACTTTTCGCGGAGATCTTTTTACTGATCAAGGATTGGCCCCACGAATTATGACTTAACACAAAAGACATTCTACCAAATTTTTCAGTCTGAAACGTGTCTCGTAAGATGTCATGGAATGATCACAATGTAGAATGTAATACAAGCTGAACTACAACTCCTGGCTCGAGTTTCACAAACATTATTTTTAATGTAATCTAAGCACAACATAATGCATGCACTGCTCCACAAACAAACATGAACAAACATTAATATTTATGTAAATATCAATTAACATATTAAAAGGAGTTTGTAAGCAAATGTAGCGCGCGGCATAAATCGGGCGGCGGAAGCGACGATGAATCATGCGGTGACGGTTGTGGAGGGTACACACTACACCGGTCACCGTGTGGAGTACAGCGAGTACACACTACACACGTGTACTTGTGTATTGTGTTATGTGTCGGCGTGTCGTAAACTTGCACCAGGGCTAGTGGGGGCGGAGTTATGATTGTGAAGACTGGGCCTATGTGTTAATCATAATCTGATAGTGTTGTAATATGTAATATCTATGATAATGTTAAAAACTTCATGGTGGTCACCTATATCCCAGTGCCCAGTTCGAAGGGCACATTATATAGTCTTATCTTACCTATTTATCAGACACGCATGCATAAAATAGGTATTGCTGTAATATTTCTCAACATTTAAGTCCTAACTGCATCTTCCTGACTATTTCATGACATGGAACTTAAGACGCTGACAGCGGCATACAACACCACATGTATGAAGTTCATGACATATTGCAAGTGAACTTTGTTGTGTCGACGTGTCAGTAAACATAAACTTGTCCCATGAACTGCCTCCGATTCGAAATACTAATTTTCATCTCTCACTAAACCGTTAAAAGGGCCTTCATGTGTTATGATATTATTTAAGTATGTATGCCGTTGTGTCGACGCACCTTGGGAAATCAGTCCCTCCACCAATATCAACAAATTTTCTCCATTGCATAGGCTGTTATCAAAAGTCATGTTTTGCTAGTTTAGCTTTACATTATAAAGGTAAAGCTAAACTAGCAAAAGGTAAATAGTAGCCCACCGGTATCGGGAACAAGGTCCAAGGTACCGGCGGTCAGGGCTCCAGAGAGAGGAACCTCCTAACAATGCGAGCCGTGTCCAGAAGTACCGCTCTCTGAAGCTTTACCTTTACCTTATAAAGGTAAAGCTAAACTAGCAAAACATGGCTTTTCAAATGTACGTACTTATTAACTGAAAGTATTGCTTAAAAGGTGATATGACTAGTTATATAGTTAGCTAAAGATTTTAAAAGTTTTTATTTTTTAATTTTAATTTTTGATTCATTATAGGAGTAACAAGTTACACACCCACTTCTAGTTTCGGAAGTAACGAGAAAAGTTTGTAAATTGAAATTAACTAACAGGATTGAAATTCTTGATAAACAGCAATTGAATCAGTTTCCATTGTTTGAGAAGCAAATCATACCTACCTACATTATTAACTTAGATACAAATCTAATTAGATTCCGCGTTTCGCGGAATCTATTAGACTTCTTGCTTTATTGGAAGATCTGAAGTTCTATAAGATCTAAAGCGATTATATTATTCTTTTGTTTCTAAGCGATAAAAATCTTTCTCTAAAATCTGGATAAAAAACGGCATCATCAAGATGCCATCTTATCCAGAAAAAGATATAAGGGATTCTTTCCAAACTGAACATTGTCTCTGCTTTGCTGTAAGACTGTGACATTGGCTCGGCCCAGGCCAGTTTAAAATAGTTGACTACTGCTCATAACAACAGTAGTAGGTGATCGTCACATGCAACCTGCAACTAGGTACCTACCATTGATAAACTCTGTAGCTCAGACTGTGCTTACATGTGATCAAGATTGTCAGTCAAGTCAACCACTTTGAAAATCTGTACTCCTGGTACAAATTCCCTACTTCCCGCATGGAGTGCCACCACATGGTAACAAATGAAGACATTCATCATCCGCCACTGTCTTACGTGTCTGTGGCACAACTCGCGGCAGTTTTTCGCATTTGCATCCATATCAGAAGGTCCTTTGTTTGCGTCGGCGGCCATTTGTAATAACGTACAGACGAGTCTTAGCGAGACAAGCGAAGTGACAAGTGACGTCATGCGGTGACACCATGTGATATGAGTGATCTGGTTACAGGTGTAATTGGATTATTGCTTGTAATTGGTTGTTCGTAGATTGTAGATGTTTTGGATAAGTATAGGCTTTGGGTTTGATTCTTGTTGGACGAGTGCAACATTTTAGGTGCATCTTTTAGTTTTTCCTTCTTATCAATTTTCTCTGGTAGGGCATGAAAGTATGCCTTTTAGAGTAATTTTTCTCCATCTGTGAATGAAACAATAGATAAATGTCAAAATATGTAATAATATTTTACGTTGAGCCCATTCTATCATATCAGTATTGTTTTTGTTACATATTTCAGACTACTAACCCTGAACCTAAAAATAAAAAATAAAAAAGGCAGTTTATTATGAACTCATAATGAAAACACTACTATACCTACATAAATAAATATGACATCAAATATCACACGTTAGAACAAAGTTATCAATCAATAGGAATGTTGTCAATAACCGTCATAAGTAGAGTAACACCATTCGGTATATTGGGCAGTAATTCTATCATACTCTGTATCGCCATAGTATGTACAATCATTACTAAAATAAAGAGCTATGTGAAACAAAAAGTTGGCAGTTTTATACCTATGATATTACAACGTATTGTACTCTCCTTTCCCAGTAATTATTACATTATACAGTATTAGAACGATACAGAGGAAAAAATTACAATAATCAATAATCAACATTCAGTTATAATGGCAAACATGTCATTTGGTTCAAATAGATTATTTTGTATTTTGTGAATGTGAGAACTACAACGTTCTCACATTTACAAAATACAAAATAATCTATTTAATTTAATAAATTAAATAAACTGACGACTGAGGGAAACTGACCAGTGGTACGCGGACTCAACAGACTGTAGATTTGTAGACAATTTTCTATATTGTTTAGTACCTACCTGGTACTTGTTGACAGGCCTCACTGTGCATCCAAACCTATTAACACTGTAATTTGAAAACATTATAAAAGCCAAATCATTATTTTTAAAAGAGTCACCATGGAGTTTCTTCTTCTTGCCGGTTCTCCATATAAAACGACCAAACCTAACTTCTGTCGTTTCATAAGTCCCCCATATAGGTTTATGTGAAATAAAATATTTTCATTTTGAATACTTTTGTTATAGTGCAACTTTATTAAATTCATACTGTGTGAGCAAACAGATACTCAATTGTTTCATTTCAAAACTTGATTGATAGAAAAAATGTAATATTTCTTTGTTTATTATTCCAGAATAACATTAAACCACGAAAGATCTGGTTACATTCGTAATGCAAACTAAATAATAAATAAAATACTACTCATCATACAACTATAGATAAAATCTTCCTGTACTCGTACGCTTCAACGAATAAGTTTTCATCGCTACATAGTTCAATTCGTCGGCCTCAGCTACCTACGCTGATTTAGCGTGCTCTGACATTTAGCGTGTTGGCTAAATGATATTCATCGCCAATTGTGTTCTGTGTGTACCTACCACGTACCTAGTAATTGAGTGTGTATTAACGGCACTTAGATTCTAAATGGCACAGCTAAGCTAGTAACATCAGTAAATAGATCATGAATAAGGAATGGGTCTTAATGCTTTGGCACTGACAATTAATTTTAATATTAAACACGTTCATCTTACAACCAATAGGGAGGTACGAGTATATCCTCTAAAACCCTACACTAAGTACTAAATTATCTTCGAAGCTTATAACAGCTATGTTGGAGTTAATGTTTATTGCTTAATCAGGAATGTAAACACTGGTTTTAGGATATCTAGCTGAGCACGACTGTTTGCCTCGTGTTGACTTGGTTTAGAATAGACAATAGGTAATTAATCTATTTTGGTGCCTTAGTGTACGTTTTATTTTCAATACATAATGTCTGAACTTGATTTTTTATCCATTGTTCAAAAACGTTCTGCTAAAATGGTCGTCTTTAAGACAAAGACGTTACAAGACCGTACGATAAAGCAACACAAACAAATTGTAAGACGAACAAGCGCCAACCTTACGACCTCCGGACGATGGTGTTGATGACAGCTCGTAACATGTCGCACCGACGTTGCATAAATTCTTTCATCAGGCCGTGGCAAAAACATTGTCAAATATCCCTTTCATGTTTACTACCGAACAAACAAGTTTGTTTGGCTTCAGTCAAACGACCCCATCACATTATTTACGATGTTGTGAAAGAATTACCCACTGCGCGAGTATAAATTTCGGCTGACAAAGGAACATAGTAAAAAGAAGCTTCGAGAATTACTAAAAAAATCTAATAAGACGGAGGGAAACAATACACACACATACGCTGGTCCTAAGAGGCAGAGGTAGGCCTTGGAGCGGGTGTCATGTTTAAATTTGCAATTCAACGAGAGCGCCTAACTACGAGTGTGACACCTCCTTCCATATTTGATAAACAAATAAGAAAATGAAGAACAACAGAGCTCTCTTCTTGTATGATGGAGGCAATTCTCAGAGTGATCGATGCGTAATTTTTTTTCGAACTTAGCTAAGTTCAGTAGACTTTGAAGTTAAATTCGATAGATCAGGAAAACTGGAAATTTTGTAGAATGCTGTTCCATTCTGAATGATATGACGTGTTCGTAACGTTATAATTTATTGTCACATTTAACATTCGTTGTTTGGTTTGGTCCTTGAATCCTTAATTTAAATTTACATATTTAAACATAATTATTGTCGTATAATTATTTCTGTCTACATTAAAATTACATACACGGACATAAAAATTAAAGATAACACTTTTATACTCACAATTTATTCATAGAAAGCCGGAATCCTTATACATATTTAACTCTAAATGAATGAAGCCAGAAACACGGAAACATTGTGCCCGTATAATGTAGGAAGAGTATGGTACTAAGCTAGGCAAACTTTTCCAGTAATAAGTGGACTCACTGAAGGAGAGGAGGAGTATTAGCCGCTGGCGCAGCTTCCCAAGATGATGAAGATTTTATTATTATTCAGAGAATCAACGGAGCAGCAGTAAGCTGATTGCCTGATAAACCTAATGAAATTCTGAAGTGGCAGGTTTTTTGGGTGGGTTTCTGATAAAGTGTAGGATAATCATTTATGCTGAAAATAATCAGTTATATGCTGCAAAACATACTATTATGTAAGAATCATTGAGTAACGATGTGTATGACCCTCAATAGAAACTAGCAAAATGTGCACAAAATGCTCGTATGGAGATAGATTTTCTGTACAACAAACAAATCTAGAGTAATATCATTATTATGTTCCTAGAACGAAACTTTATGAGGGTTGATAGGTAAAGCGAATATTTTAGCAGTAGCCGAGTAGGTTAACATTTACGATATCATAAAAACAAACTACATTATTGTTCAACACAATAAACTATGCCATATACATGATATATTTGTTTGTTTTTTATAACTATATCTATTGAGCCGTGCTCATAAATATCAAAATACCGGCACTGATATGTGCCGTAAGTTGCCGGTGGACGGCATTCATATAACTTTGCTACATTATTGCTCTGTTGAGTTCCTTTCCGAATGCCGACATTATTTACCTACATGTTTATTGTGTGTATTCCAAACGTTATATTATGAAATGTTTGAATGAAATATTAAGTAGGACTTACGATTTCTGCGCATAGACCGGCTGCCTCAATTGCCTACATGAAACATACTAAATATGTAGTATATGACAATTTTCAAGTGGATAGACAGCTCAGCTTCTATCGTTATTACCGACCAACAGTAATCACCTAGACGCCTAAATAACGTGGTGATAATACATTAGAACCGTAAGATTAACACATAAGTTACTCTTGACAGTAATTGAGATACTAATGTTTATCTGATAATACAAGGTGATAATTACTCTATTAATGCCACTTATTTTCCAAGCGAATTATCTTACATCTTTCTTATACCTTCACATAGGTACCCCAAAAAATTGTGCAGTCCAACATACGAATAGAAATCACTACAATATGTCATTATCTAAAGTAATACTTAGTAAACTAGGAAAAAGCTTAAAAGTGTACTCTGATTTGATTAAAAACGGAGCGTGCGAGACTGGACTACTTTCCGAAGGGAGCTCGGAGCGCGATGTTTCGCTGAACTTGCTCTGGGCTTCTTTTTTCATAACAAATCCGTATGAAACTGATGGTGGCAGCCACGTCTTGTTAGACGTATAAAAACAAACGAGTTGGTAACAATGTGTGCGGGTCTCCTTACAAACTAGTGCTTAAACAATTTAAAGCGTGAAAACTGACTAAAGTAAAAAAAAAATGTCTTTCTGTATATTGCGATGGATACGTAATATTCAATAGACAATTGTTTTTGTGCAGAAAAGGTAGAGGTACTATTGGCCAAAATTCCGCATACTCGCATCTAAGGCGATAATCGCATAGCACGGCTCACGACTCGAGCGCCCGATGCATGCGTTTTCACCAATAAAATGCACGAAGCTAGATTCTAGTCGTTTTCGTAATAATATAATGATGTATAGAAGTGCGTCACTCACACTAGGCGCGTACCTGATGCTCACCTACTTGTGAGATTTTTTTTTATGGGCACGGTTAGCGTGAGCTCTTTATAAATTATTATTGTTGACAAGAAGTAATTTTGTACTCATATCTTCTGTTTGTTTAAAAATGTATTAGTGGTATTGCTATGTTAAATTAGTATCAACTTTCCACAAAAATATAATAATTTGGAATAAGAAATGTCTAACAATAATTTATATCATTCTATTCTATCCACTACATGCTCTGTGGGGTCTATAAAGTTAGTTCTTTATTAACACTTTCAATGCATCCCCAATTTTCACGTTTTCTATGCCATGCCACCATACAAATCGCAGCGAATGCGCTAGGCGTGTTGACCGGCACTGCATAATATAGGTATAAAATGTTTATATTTATTATGTTTTATTGGCGTGAGAGGGACTTGTTACTCGTGCAGTGTTATTGAAAAGTAAATAACTATATTCCAATGTGTTTAAACTAGGGAATATTTCCAAAAAAGAAGCAAGTTACGTAATTTTGTTAGAAATTGACAACTTTTGGTATCTTATTCATTTATTGCTCTATGTTTTGATTGAAATAGTAGATAACCAACACTTAGTGCAGTGCGTACAATGTTATCAGAACTTTTTGTTTATTGCTGTCGCAACTTTTGCAACTGCAAATAAATAAATATTAGTTCATTATCTAAGTACCATTGTTATTTAGTGGGAACGTCTGAATATCCGATTAAACAATAGGAGGGCTTAATAAAAGGGCCCAAAAATACGTTCGCAAAAAAATTACATAATATTTTTATGTTTGTTATTATTTTTTGTAACACCCTGTACCCCTATACTCACACAAATGCATCATCATTCTCCTGCCCTTATCTCAATTTATTTGGGGTCGGCGCAACTTGTCCCTTTCTAGCCATTTCATCTTACACACAGTCCATCCATCGTTTCTTTGGTCTTCCCCTACTCTTATAGCCATCGACATTCATACCCAAATTTTCCTCACCACATTTTCCTAATTCCTCCGCATCACATACCATGTACAACACGTACTATGACAACCGATTTCCCACTGCTATTCAGTCACCGGTGCCTGACTCACACAAATGCATATTTTCTCTAATTGGGCTAAAACAGGAAGGGGTGTGGTCTGTCACTAGCTGCGTTTGCTGCAGAAATATTTTCTTAACTGAGCATGCTTAAGTTTTGCCGATAGTACATTTGGTATTCACAGTGGAACGAAAACTAGCGAACATCCCTCACTAGCATTACACATTTTCACTTCCAAAACTACGCGTAATTCCTCCAATCACAACAGCAATTCTGGTATCCCAAATCGAGTACCATTAAAAATCATAGAATCGTGCATGCTCACACCCCTGTCCGCAGCGCCACAGCTCACAGCTCAACACGGCGAAACAATGTTTAACTCAGAAAGGAATGCTCGGCATATTAGAATGGCGACTTGAATAGCGCCACTGACAAAGGACCACTGAACGTCATTCCGCGCTGAGCAGAATACGTGATGAGCAGTTGCAGGGAAATGGTTCAGGAACGAATGAGTGAGTGAGTGTGCACTGATTACCAGGATTCTGGATTGGTCCTTTTAGTCGATAGCTGTACATACTCGGTGTGCACTACCGGAAAGAATTCCTCATTGTTTTTAATATGGCCTGGTATACTTAACTAACTAATTAAGTTATTATTAAATCTATTTAGATTGCTGGCATTTGATACTGCTTTTGAACCATTCTCTAAGAATTCAATTTTTAATATTGAAGTCACCGCAGATTATCACCGATTTTTTACCACTTGCAAGTTTTGCTAGAACATCTTTCACTACTCACTAAAATACGGAGTAGTTTTGATAATTTGGAGGTCTGTAAAAGCACACTATTATATGCTTATCTAGCTCAACACATGACAGTTCAATGTTATGTTCCACCGACAGATCAACTATAGTTATATTTACGAGTCTTAGATTCTATGTTAGTTATAAATATTATCCCCATATAGATTTTCGGTTAAAACAACTACACACTATAATTTTCATAATTAATTAGGTTTTAATAAATCTTTTAACCAAAATTTCGTTTAAACAAATAATTTCAAACATAGTTTTTTCTAAAAATTGTTCAATTTCTAATTGTTTTGGAAGAAAAACCTAGAATATTTTGATAAAATAATTTCAAGTAATTCTGCTTAGATTTTTTTTTACAATTAACCTTTTGAGAACAAGAAGACACCTTGTTGTTGGTGTTAGTAGGCATAACAATATTGTTACCGGCATCTTTTGTTGTCTTACTATCCAGTTTAAATCAACATTCAGAGTGATCCCCAAGACTCCCATGCCATCACCAGACAATTAGATCCTACTACTTGTGGACCCCACATTAGGAAGGAGGAATTTGCCATAATGACACATGGACCCTCCTTCGTATAAATAGTTATAGCATTCATGTTACATGTGACCACCTGTACATTAGAATTACTAATAATTGCGGTGTTAATTATAGTACAAGACTTCGACATACTACTTATGTCTTAGTTTATATAGGGTAATAGCCTCGTTATTTTATGTCTAAACCTAATGGGCAGATACACTGTATTCCTTGTCGATTTCAACTTATCAACAAAACTGTTGGTGTAAAACAAAAATAAGTTTGTGAAAAAGCTCAAATTTTCTTCACTGCGATCCTTTTTTAATTTGCGAAAGGCCCGGTCTCTGCGCGTCATTGCCATTCAAACCCCCATCGTTTTCCAAGGAGCAGGAGGACTCCGAAGTTTTATTTTCTTAACAGGAGCGTGTTTGTCGTAGAGAGCAAGAACCAAGGACCGTCCCATCGAATCGTGCAGTTTTTTGTCTACAGCTGTCGCTGCTGCCAGATGTTCCCAACTTAGGTCTGATGCATCCTGACGAAGCTTCTCAACGTCCATGCGCGCAAAAAACCACATTTGCAGAACTTTTGGGACAGAATTTTGGAGATTGCATACAAGCAGGTTCGTACATCACATCACTGGCTGAGCGAGCTGTCACTGGAAAGTGACAGGAGCGTCGCTTTCCGCGCTTTCGAATTACCTGGCGATTTGGATGATATGAAATATTTTTTTTTATCCTGTAATTAGGATATCGGAATCAATTTTACACGTCATATTAAAAAAAAAACCGGCCAATTGCAGTAAGCCAGTTAGCATTGTAGTTGAAAAACATATTTTCCTATACATAGATATACGCCACTGTCAATTTTTCAACTGCAAATGTAAGTTTGTAATAGTTTTTTTTTTTAATGTGATACAATTACAAATTAACGATCTTCGGACTTTTTCCTTTACGTATGCTGTGAGACCTTGCTTCTTGCCAAATTTCATGATTGTAGGTCAACGGGAGGTACCCCGTTGATTTATTTGCGAGTATCAAAATATTATATCGCATAAATATAAATCACCGTATTTTTTATTGCGTTGACTTAGTAGCTTGATTTTTTTAGAGCTCTAAGGAACCGTAGACTTACGTATTTGATATTATTTCAACTTGGTACCTCTACGCATTCCTGAGAAAAAAGGGTATTGACAGACTGACAGACAGATGGACAACGAAGTGATCATATAAGTTCTGTTTTTTCGTTTGGAAGTACAGAATCCTAAAAATAAGATAATCAATTTATTTGCTGAAACAGGAGTACAATACATACAACACAAATTCTCGGCATGCAAGAGGTGTTAAAAGTAAAGATAAAAACAGACCATCACGTTTTCCTTAAACAGTGTCATGCTTAGAACCAACACATCAAATCAGTGTCTATCCCAGGTTTTTATAAAAACGCTGCATTTTCGTTAGGTGTCCACAAGTTTCACAATCAATCCAGGTACGTATCATTTGTTCAGGACACTAAACGAAAATATTTTAACAAAATTTGATAAAACATATCTAAGATAAGAAAAAACATATCAAAAGACCTATCTCGATGTTTTTCTTAAGAAAATGTAAGTTTTCTGTTAAGTGACGATGTGTATTTCTTTTTGTTCAACGTCAGCTAAAAAGTTTTTCATAGCAATGCCAGTACGTTTTAATCATATCTTAGAAAAAACAGATTTTTTAAACTACAATATTGATGATGATTTCAAATGATTACAGTAATCTAAATTAACACACTTTTAATTTCTGACTCTAACTCTTGCTGGGAACCATAAGGCAAATTCGTCTTGATAGTGGCCACGTCTTGATCAAGCCACAATATTATGTTTATTTTTGTCAGATAATTAAAGACATTTATCACCAGCCTTGAGGGATTATTCCGTCCATTCAAATATACTTTATCACTGGAAACTTAATAAAAAGTGGGCGTTTGTGCTATTATTTATTTCTTAAGATAACGTACAGCTAGGACACAGATAGTTGACAGTAAGTTACAGATAGTTATCTAGTAATATTCTTGATGATGCTATTTTCGCCTAGCCTAATGAAAGTAACATTCATACAAAAACAGTTTATATTTTTTTTTTTTTTATTACTCTCGATTACGACTGGACAGCAGCTGAAATTAATTCCCCGCTTGTTATAATTATCCAATTTACAATTCACTTAATGCGGAACATTATTTATAATCAAAAACATTAAAAAATACAAGCAACGATTTGAATACTAAAATAATAACCAGGCTGTTAAAATATAACATTTCAACGTATAAATAAAATCTCTCGTTACAATTTTATTTTATTTTCTTTCCCTTTTGAATTTTCCACGTAAGCGGTTACACATTAAAATCATGGAGCATGTGAGGTTTCGTATGATTAATGGCCGCTCCCGACACTTAATACAGCCCTGTTTATTCTAATGTTCGCGAACATAATGTGCCCACCGGACCCCATACAATACAAACCTCATATTTAATACTACATTCATACGACTTTTTATTCAATAACCACATGAACAAAGTTGACATTCCAATGTCAGTTAACTTTGATACAGGTACGCAATTTTGACATTTAGTTACAGATTATTAAAACTGCAAAGTGTATGTGAAGGCATCAAAAAACGTAATATTTCATGTTAAAAAGGTAACATTAGGAGCATTTATTAAATATTTACGCACCTGTTAACACTGTGCGTAGGTTAACTACCTACGTGTTACGCGTAAACGTTTTTACAAAAAGAGTTCAGTAAGTTCGAAATTTTTTGTTTACTGTTTGCCGACTAGAGTACATACATAAGAAGTATTTAAAACCATGCCAAGAATCAGCACCTTTACCCATAACACCAAAATTGACAAAAAAAACTTTTTCGTAACGTATCACACAGACTACATTTTACAATATTCACCAACTGTTTTGTGTATAGTACCTACAAATAAAATAGGTACTCTCAAACTCATGACACTAGAGATTGTCTATAAGAGGCTGAGACACGGCGATGTAAAACGATTCAACCCAATAATGATGTCTCTACTATTTTTATATTATTCATATTTTCCGGACTTACCTACTTGTTGCCGAAAGAAAGGAGTTTGTTAAGAAATAAATTTATCTCTGAAAGGTTTTTATTAACCTAATTCAAAGGGCTTAGAGCAAAGAACCAGCAGTTTATTACAATTAGGCTTGAGTTATTCAATGTTCCGGCTGTGGGGTTTTATAAATGTTTTTATTGGTTGAGAGGGATCAGAATTAAAAGAGTGGTTTAATTCAATAAAATTATCTTATAACGTACCTAAATACTGCAAAAATCTTGAAAATTAACATGATGCTTGAGCTTCCATTCACAATTTCCTGATATTATTTTATAACAATACCACTATTAAATGAATATCAGCCCGTTTTCAACTTTGTATTTTCGATTTATTTTTAACCACAATAAATGGCGAATGGTAAGTATAAGCTCTGTATGGGCTTAGTACGAGTTTTTCTACCTTGCGATCGCTTTAACGTAAACTTCCATTTGTATTGAGACTGAAGCAGCGCCGCCTGGTGACAATAATGGGAAATACAATTATTCAATACAAATTGACGTACCAAAGTGAGATGTTAACACGATCGAATAGAAGTATAAAAACTCGCACTAAGCCCTCAGTTAACATAAAATTCTCAACACGGATGTTCTTTACGCAAAGCAGGCAGGGATGCATAGTTTTATCTGCCGGTGGTTATTGGCCAATAAATGGCCCATCCGTACTGAGCCACATTCGGCCACGTTGGCTGCAGCGTAATATTAATACAATTCCATTTTACTTCTGTGTACAAACAAAGATGGAGGAGGTGTTAACAATTTAAACGTAAAAGACTAACTCAAGGGCATTTTTAAAAGGAGTTGGTTTTGCTCTTTTTCTTAAAAATATGGGTTTGTAGTCGTGATATCCTAGGTTGGATTTTAAGAAAAACGGATAGCTTTCAGTAAAATCAGTGTAGTATTATGAAGCCGCTCTTTCTCTCCATAATTTAATGCGCGACATCCAAACACGTCGGTGTAAAAAATCTCTGCCAACCCCCAGGGAAATCACTAGTGCAACGTAATAGTATGATTGGAAAGCAAACAGAGATTCTCATATCTAGACTCTGGGTGGACCTTAAAATCTAGGCAATTTCGTAAAAATCCCAATACCTCGGAGTTTTATCAATACGGCCGGAACGAAGGCCAGTTATTTTGTTTTCTCGCTCAATGGAAAAATATGGGGAATATTTTTGTCATCGGCAGGCGGCCATCGCGCATTGCTCTGCAAACCGCGGCCGCCGCGGACCGCAAAATTCCTGCTTCGAATGATAGATGATAATTGTACGAGATATGGCTCGCGAATATCTGCAGAGTTTCGCACGGTAGTAAGTAGTTGAACTGTTGGTGGGAACTCAGACGCCCAATTTTATACGTTAAGGGACTTACTCCTGTGATGTCAACGTCATAATTAGTAGCCGTACCACTTTGGTTGTAAACGAGTTTTATATTTAAAAACAACCTTTACTTGTCTCAAAACACTCAAATCTGAGAGATTAGAGTTTTTTCAGTTTCCAATACCTGGGTATCAGTGACGTACCTATTCATTTAACCCTATGCCCCGGTTACACTAATGACACATTACAAGATTTCAGAATCTAGACTTCTTACTCCCAGCGGCGTGGCGGAATATTTTCTTTCATCCGTCAATCTTGTATGAAAGAAATCTGGGTCCACACAACCGCACATCGGACCTCCGCCGCGTCGTCCGTCACCGATACATCACGCGTTATCTCCGCACGCCACGTCGCAGATAGCGCGCGACGAGGCGACGCAACTCAAACTTTATTGATGGTCATTGTGCGCGCCAGTGGACGCCCGCGTGAGGCTTTTTCAATGCGAACAGGTTTTGGATTTGAAGTGATTGTGTGTTATTGAAGGAAGTATGTCATCTGGCTGTAGTAGTGTTATTGTATGTGTTTTATTACCAAAAGTTTACTGATAAAAGATATCTGAAGATTTCTAAAGATAAAGTGGGGTACTTAGTACTTATACTGTCCTGGTCTTTTAGACAAAAAAGAATATTCATCAATCTAAAAACGGACATCAAAATAACTGAATTACCTATATTTTCAACTAAATCCACACAAACATAACCACATTTATTCTGAGTATAATTATTATATTTTTGGAGATGCTCGGTAAACACCAAATTGCATGGCTACGTTTCTCTGGCCACGCGTGTAACTACGGCGTAGCCGGGTATACTACGCCGTAGTCTTCGTAGCCGGGTATGCTACGCCGTAGTCTTTGCACCTTTGTTGGAACGAATTAGAAAAGTTTTCTTGTGTGGATTGAATCTAATCTTCGGTTAGACCTAGGTTCATTTGATAATCAGCCTCATGCGGCACCTGTTTTGTATTATTTCTGAAATGAACGTAATTGGCCCGGCTGTGAGGCACACAGTCATGATCCTACATTTTAATTTTATGTTAGTTTTTTTTTTGTTCAAATGTGTAACTTGACTACGGTATTTTTCCAAATAGACGTTTTTCTTTTAAATTATTTTAGGCATATAAAAGACAAACCTGGCCGAATTCTCGAATACCATCTTCAGACACATTGTATTTTTTTTCCTGACGTATTGTATTTCCTTGTTCCAGCTTCGACGTCCGCGGCAAGCACCTGTCGGAGGCGCGGCACTGGTCGGCGCCGGAGGTGTTCGGGCCGCGTGCGCACTTCTCCACCGCGCCGCCCCCCGCCGCGCTGCTGGTTCGGGACGTGAAGCGGCGCGACGAGGGCGTGTACCGCTGTCGAGTCGACTTCAGGAACACGCAGACCACCAGCTTCAGATATAATCTCACCGTTGTAGGTCAGTGGATCGGTTTTAATTTAGACTTTGAATTAGATAGAAAAAATGTCATACATAAACTCACGCCTTTTTCCCATGGGGGTAGGCAGAAACTACAAAACGCCACCTGCTACGATCCTCAGATACTCTGTTTGCTTCATTTACGTTCATAAATCGCACGCTAGATGCAAGAACTAAGCACCTGACCTTTAAAAAAAAACCGCTCAAGAGCGAGTCGGACTCGCGCACCGAGGGTTCCATACGTATATATGATGTTGATGATTTCCTAAAAACTGTGCTTGTACGGTCTCATCAACCGTACATTTACTTTGCGAACGCAGCAACCTACTTGGATGTCGTGCGTCACAAATATTATGCTATAATTATAGCGTTTTAAGCAATACATATCGAGTCAACCAATAGCTGTGGAACTAACCACTGGTCAAGAGAAAGAATCGCTACCACTTTAAACTTGTTAACCTTCTGCATTTTATAATATAACTTTAAACTCAACTTGAGGTTCTTTCCGTGTACTCCATAACTAAACCAACATCAACAAAGTGATAGTGTACGGTGCCTCCAACCATTGGCTCCTACAACCATTGGCTCCTACAGTGCTATTTGGAGACATCGTTTTATTTTCCTGTAATCTTTACATAAACTTCAATCACATAGAATAATTTCAGATTTTTCTCTATGCAAACTTCGGAGATAAGGAAGGAGGAACGGTATTTTTTTTTAATTTTTCATCAAAATTCGAAAACTACGATGCGTAAAAAAAATGTATGAGAATGTGCAAACAGCGCTGTTTCATATAATACTCTACATGCCCTAGTAGACTCCATTCGAATTTATAAGACCCCCTTTCCTTCTTGTTTGCAAAATAGTTGGGTAAACGTCATCTAAAACTATTCCAAATTTCAAGTTGATAGCATTAGTAGTTCTTGAGATATCGAGCTGTGACATACAGACAGACTTAGTCTCACCATAAGGGTTCCCTTTTACCATTTTGGTACGGAACCATAAAAATCATGGGGTTTTTTCAAATGAAGGAATGTGACAAAATAAAATCGTTTCCTTATTAGTCAGAAACATGAGTTAGTATTTCGCGTCACGTACGTTTCTTTTATACGTCTTAACAGTTCTTCCTAAACGTCCGCTAATACCTACTTTATAAAGTTAAACCAAAAAAGCCGTAAGCAAACAGCCGCTCTAATGAACTCGCTCCCTCACGCACATCAACACAAACAAGTAATCAGTAGTCATCAATTTACCGATCTTGTTTGCCCATACGTATCCGTGCAGCTTAATTGTTTGGGACTGCGGTACTAGGGTACCATCGGTATTAGAGCTACTGGCGGTACCGAGAATTTACGCGGGACGCATTGTTCGCTAGATATACGGCGCCCCCAACAAGCCTGGAAGGTGTCTGACTTATGGGATAGACTTACTGTGGGCTTTATTGCCAGCAGCCAGTGAGTAATGCGTCCCTGATAGTCGTCTAATGATCTGACGACTGCTTAGTGCGGTTTTGTTGGTAGTAGATTGTGCTGTTGACACCTAAAGAACCACACTGCAACATTGTGGTCTTAACTAAGTATTATTTTAATTCCGAGTTTTAGGTTACACCGAGATTTGTGAGAATATAAAAAGAGAAAAACAAAAGTAAACATTCATGTTTTCTGTCATCCACACCGTCAACGCAGCGGAATTAATTTGACGTCTGCTGCAGACATTATAATTTGAATTGCCAATTTTCGAGCACGGTTTCTCAACACGTCGGTACGTACCGTAGTACCGGTGAGGCGGTGATCGAGCCGGCTTCCAAACTTTTTGCAGCAAACTCGAAGACGTGGCGAATAATCGACTGTCGACAAACTTGTGGAATGTTCAATCAATGTTCGCAGTGTTCGGGGATGCTTCATCATCGCTGTTAATTAAATCGATTTATTAATTCTATTAGAGCGCACGTCACTCGGCAGTTTCGATGTGTGACACCGACTTTTCCAATCGAGTTTGAGAGTTTACTCATTTAAACGTTGGCAAACATGTTTACCGAAATTCGGCAAATGTAGTTGATCAAAATCAGTGAGAATGATCGACGTCCATATTGTATTTGTTTTTACATGCGACAGTTCATGTTGGTAATGTATTTTCGCTGTATATATGTTCATGTTCGACAGTTCGCTCGAGAATGTTTTTATTTTACATTTGAATCTCTGGTGGAGTTTGTGAGTTGTTAATGATATGACACAACTTTGTTCTCAAATTGGATATTTTGCGTCTGTTCAAGATAAGCATCATTAAAGATAGAACATAATTATTACAAACATCATCGAACTATGCTTTCCTTTTTCTAAAAGTCCTTCAAAAGGCATGTTCGACTACTCGTGACAGAGGCCGTAGTAGTTACAAGTAGGAATATAAAATAACATGTTTACAGAAACCCACGTGGTGGCCATGACTAGCTGTGGCTAATAACTGTAGCTGGACAAGGGCTATGCTAGTTAGTATTGCCCTAGAAAATATACGTCTGTTCCCTCATAATATGTAGGTTATAGTGTGAGTAATTGTCACGTGTTAGGTAAACAGCAGTGCCCTTAAGAAATGCCATGTAAATGCTAATCGTCGATTGCTCACTCGCTGAAGGTGAGAGGATCGCGTAAAAATGTCAGCCGTGTTTATGTACACGCGTGCACGTCGTAACTCGCATCATCCTGAACAGGCTTCGGTAACGTCAGCGATAAAATTTAACTACCTCCTGTATGTTATGCTTGATAATATAATCAATTATCGCGCTTAAAGTATATGAAAAGCTGTATGAGCTTGAGTTCAAAAACACATAATTTTAGATTATTGCTCAGAAAATTTAATAAAAACTTTGGTTAACATTTTATGTTAACCAAAGTTTTTATTAAATTTTCTGGTTTTCCTGGTTTTTTCTATCTATTCTGGTATTACTCTAATAAGTTAACTGTATTTATCCAAGTCTACTTCTAGACAAGCCTCTGGGTTGCGTACAGATAACTACAAGATCCGGTGAGGACACAAATAGAAAAGGATAACATATTAAGTTACTTTTAGCACTTGTTTGCAATATATTTTGTCCAGACTTATTGTTCTTTAATGGAACAAAATAGCATGTTCAGCAGTGGACATGATAAGTGTGTTTGTGGCCTGCAAGAGTTTTATTTTAAATAGGTATAAGAGTTATCTTATTAAAAATTCCAAATAGAGCAATAGAATAGAATAGAATACTCTTTATTATGTACACCATAAAAATTACAGATTTAAATGTTGAATTTTTACATAGGGTGACACAATCATAGGGTGAGCAATTCATATTTTCAAGGGCAGTTATGACAAAATTATGTGGCCCAGTATCGTATTAATATTGAAGTAGATAGAATTTTTTGCGCACTAAAGTGCGTAATTATAATCGAACGAGGCTTGTCCCTCGCCATCAGATAACGGCTATTCTCAAACAAACGACACTCTCTAGCCCCGGAGCTTACCCAAATATCTTACAACGCCCTCTTGACAAACAATTATGTAGATTTTATACACTTTTGGACAGTTTTAGACGTTAAACTTGATACTTTTACAAGTACTTCGCGATGACTGCACAATTTACGCTGATAAAGAATTCATTTATTTAGTTTTAAATGAAAATTATAAGCTGTTGGAGCCTGACAAAGATATGAATTTAATTCAATTGGTCGTTTACAGTAATGATTAGGGAAATATCCAAGAGGACCATTTATTGCACTTAAAAGTCATCGGCATAGTCAAGACAAGTATATTCTGACGTTTTCAGGGTTGGAAGAAAAATATAGCGAAAGCCAATTTATACAAATATAATCGTTTTAATATTACGAAATAGCATTATGAATATCAAAAGCGTAATACAAAACATTCGCAACACATCAAATTCAGCGACACAAAGACAGATCAACTAACTAAAATACTAATACTATTTCATGTATTCGCTCGAGTAGGTCCATAGATGTCTTCCACTACACAACAGATCGTACGGGCAAGCTAGTTATAGCAGCTAGAGGGTATTGACCAAATTTTTTTTTTTAGCATATTATTGGTCCTTGAAGTCGCAACTTGGTGGACTTGCTCCTTCATGGACCCAAGGATGACCAAAATGAACTTCAACAAAACCGGCCAAGTGCATGTCGGACCACGCACAATGCAGGGTCCCGTAGTTGGTATGAATTTATCACAAGAAAAACTTAAAATTGTAGTTGAAAAACATGTTCTCCGATACATTCCAACTGCAAATGTAAGTTTGTACGCACAATATACAACTATTTTTGTAATTTTTTCCAAAATTTCAGGCTTAATAGTAATAGATTCAGAGATAAGAGAATGGTCAATTTTCTTATAGCTTCTTAAATAACTTTAAAAACATTTATATTTCAAAAATTAATAAAAAAAAATGGGATCCTCATAGTAAGCGCTTTCATTGAATGTGTCACACGGTCCACACGGTTTTTTTAAATTTTCTAATTTGCCCCATAAAAGTGATGATTTTTGTATATTCAAAAATCATTAAATAAATGATTTAGCTTAAATTAGATTAAATGAAATAAATTACGTTTCACTTCCGTGTTTCGGTCACAGAAATTCATAATGTATAACAAATTTAAACTTAATCGGTCCAATAAATTCGGGGCAAATCGGCTGTGACAAACGGACAGACAGACACACGAGTGATCCTATAAGGGTTCCGTGTTTTCATTCGGACGTACGGAACCTTAAAATTATGTTTAGATACTATCATAGGGTAAATTAATAGTGTCCTCGATGTATGGGACACACAAGACCTTTTAAGATACAAAAAGGTTGTAAATTACGCGAGCCAGTCACTTTTGCTTCAGAGTAAAACTTAGCCGTATTCTATAAAATGATATATTAAGGTGCTAACAAATTAAGTACCAATATTTTAAGAGGTGTTACATTACATCAAACAAATTAACTTTAAATAGAAATTAAGAAAACTTTTTAAATTATATTTTGTTTTAATTTACGGAACAAAATAAATACATTAAAATTTCGCCCAAACATAATCATCCTGTGCTTTTAACTGACAAGACACACTTTCTGTCAAGTGAACATCGTCGTTTGTGACTAACGTCAATGATTGTTGACCATCTATTAACAGGGTGTTTTTACGCAGTAACGTTGTTTCCCTAATTATCTCCAAAAGTAACATAAACTTTTCAATGTTTCATACTTAAGTCTACTCCTAGAGACGAGTACTATCAGCTCTAAAAGTATTGGTAGCTAATTTGTTAGCAACTTATATATATAAGCCCACTGCGTAATAATAGTCACAATTTAATTTTTACAGTTCCACAATTTTCATTCAACCACTATCGACACAGCGATTGTGTGACGCAATTAGGGCGCGGGTCCCAGCACCAAAATATGTAAATATTACTGAATACTGAAATAAAACTCTGTGCTAATAAAATGCAATGACTGTATG
Organism: Tiliacea citrago; assembly: GCA_963921375.1. Lineage (NCBI taxonomy): Eukaryota > Metazoa > Arthropoda > Insecta > Lepidoptera > Noctuidae > Tiliacea > Tiliacea citrago. The sequence goes on from OY992786.1 coordinate 28,006,123, forward strand.
AACTCGTATGATCAAGTTAAATATAATGGCGTGAGTCGTGTGATCCCCACGGACCACACGTAATCGTGCCGAATATGGCGCGCATTAATTGGATTCGTCCCTTCCCAGCACCGTCCCAATGTTCCTCATTACGACTATCGAGTTTAGTGCCGATTCTATTCGATATCGAAAAGCAATCTCATCTGACTCTCTCATCTGCCCTTTCTACCCACTGAAGAATTAAAAAGGTAGAGACTCATTATTATATTCCACTGTAACATAAATCGTCTCAAATTAGCAGGAGTGCGGAGTGCCGTCCAACTATCCAACTTAGTTTTCGTGAATAAAACATTAGGCAATAAGCTAAACTGTCAGCTTACTTGTAAAAGCAGCTTGTAATTCACGTATATATTAGTACAAACATACAAGTACATAGTATAAAGTAGTACAATCTCAAATCTCACGGCACAGTACGCGTACAGCCTGGAACTCGTATGAGAGGCCAGTCCGCCTCACAGCCCCTATGAGGCGCAACACCGACGTACACAGTGCGGTATCCACAGCCGTGCACTTCTATTTCACGGCAACTTTAGGCTGTTTGTCCGTCCGTCGCTTGGAACGTGTTACATTCGTTATTGAACGCGATCGTCTCACAATTGAGTTTCAAACTTTAAATCACTTTGCCAGAGAGCCCGCCTGCCGATCCCGAGGGTCGAGATCTGATTACAGACTGTTGTCTTTCTATTAGCCTCTGTCGTTTTTGAACAGTGTCGAACGAATTTCAATGCAGATTATGTCACTCTTCGTTTATCAGTTTAAATTGATTTCTATCATTTCTGTTCCTTATCGTTTTAATTTGCTACTCGCGTACTTAACGAGTTGATCGCTTTCCTCTTAGCGCCTCCTTTAAGCTGTTCACAATGAAGCTTGTCGGATAAAATAAACCTAAATCTGAAAGAGCAGTTTTGTTAGAGGATTTAATGAATAGCTTGTATCGGACAAACTGATCGCTAAAGGACATATTTTGTTGGGAATTGGGGATTCGAATAAAAAGCGCTGTAAAGCTGGCAACGGTTTTTACTGACCAGAGTCAACCGTTCAGTCCAGTATTAGAGGCTAAAGTTAGATTGGACGAGCCCACTGTGTCGAATGTAAAACCCAATTGGGCTTTGATGCTTTAAACGGCGCCGACCGAAATAGCCCACCAGCGCACCGTGGCGGAATGTACACGCCTTAGCGTGCGTTCCAGTTGGGTGATTTTGAACCTTACGGCGTTAGATTAAAGGCTTTGTTGGCGCTGCAGTGTGGTGCACGGGCGGTGGGTAGGCCGATGCTAATCGGACGGAGCTGTTAGCGATCACCTGCGTTGTATTGAACTGATTAATTGCTATTGGTTCCGGCGGCTCTCGTCCGATATTGTTTTATGTTTGATTTAATTAATTTGCGCAGTTCGATATATTATGTAACGCACCTACACCTAACGTTAATTAATAGGGTGATCAGTTCATTTTATAATGAACTATAGTTGCAGCATGGAAATTAAACCAGTATTTTGATGATCAATAGTTATTTTAATTAGAAACATTATACATTTTATAAATCAATCGGTCTGGATACATTATAGGTACCTACTTACATTTCCAATGAAACAACACCCGAACTAGAAAATATTATGAAACGGCTTTTTCTAATATTTAAAAACCCGACTACGGAACGCTCTAAAAAGTACGAAACAAGAAAAAAAAATTATTCTATCGGGGAAAGTTACTGCTAACCACGTATAAAATAAACAAGTTACCTACACGTAATATTATATTGTAATGTATGATCGCTTACTACTGTTAGAATGTATGGTTTTGTTAGTGTAGGTGGCAGACGACCACGACTGTCCTCTGACCATCACTATACGACCACGACTGTCCTCTGACCACCACTATACGACCACGACTGTCCTCTGACCATCACTATGAGTATGTATGCAGGCACCACAAAATTGCGTTCTGAAAGATTAAGCAGCGACGCATCGCATTAAGTAGCAATGTGGCAGTTGTAATTACGTTTATTTTAAGTTTTATAATTTTTTATTTTTTTATGTGCGCAATATAATTTCTTATGAACTAACGGTTATTCTGGTATAAGTGTTACGTAATAATATTAATGTAGGTAAGGAGAAATTTACAGTTAATTCTGAGCGTTTTTGGTAGTTTTATGGTTTATAACGGGTTTTTTTTTATAGATATTCCATACATTTTTTAAATTACTGAGGCCACTATAAACTTAACCACTAAACGGCGAGTTACGGAAAGGGGGTAACACTTTCCGTAACACGCTATATAGTACAAATCAATGGCACGTATTCTATTGGTGATAACAAACTACATGGCAACATTTTTTTAATAATACCTACATAATTTTATAACCGACTTCCAAAAAGGAGAAGGTTCTCAATTCAGCGGTATGTTTTTTTTATAGTTAAGAAACATTTAACTAATAAAAATCAAATGTTTACAATTGAATTCTACACATCACTAGACCAAGTCAGCTGATCGTTACACGTTTTAATCCATTCGTTCGGCGGGGGTCGGTGCGGTGCCGTGTCGCAGAGCTGTGGCAGGTGTGTGTGTGTACTAGGCGCACAGACACATATAATGGACAAGGACCCTCGTAGTGCGGTGACACGTTTGTTATGATTTAAATTTAATAAAATATAGAACAAAAAAAAACAAACATTTTCAAAGTTATTCTTTTTGAGCTTATTATTTAAATTATTTTGGGGTTATAGTTTTATGACAAAATATTTGTTGCTATGTATTTTGAGTACGTTTGGAGAGAAAATATGTTTAGCTCACATCTGAGGCGTAATTTTAAAAATTATTCCCAATCATCGGGTGCATGCAAGCAAAGCCGCGAGCAACTACTAACTACTAACTAACAATATAAATATTTTTTAAATGTGCTAATTCATTTGATACCCAAAAGGACGTTATTTTTTTTTTTTGAGTTCATGGCTTTATGTCCTATATAGGGCGCCATTATCAATTTAATGTGACGCCACATAGCCTGCCTATAACCCTCATCGCACACATATGGGAGTGGCGCGAGGAGACGACACAGCAGACAGAACTCCAGCGGGATCTCATGGCGACATAAAGAGTGCGATTGTCGCAACCCAGCTGGGCACGCCACAATTGCGGTGATAAGTCCTCTCTTTGAGGAGGGGCTAGAGAGGTACCATGGCGTCCTCACCGTCCACCTGACGCAGGTCCTCACCGGACACAGCTGTTTCGGAGGGTTCCTGTCCAGGATAATGCGGGAGGAAACGCCCGGGTGTTACCACTGTGTGGATCGCCCGGAGGACATGGTGGAGCATATGGTGGAGGTCTGGAGCACCGCCGTGTCTTCGCGGAGGCGATCGGCGGCGGCGATCTCTAGCGGCCAGCCCTGGTCCAAGCCATGGTACAAAATGAGAGTGCATGGGAGGCAGTCACCTCCTTCTGCGAAGCAGTACTGCTCGTGAAGGAGGAGGCGGAACGCGTCAAGGAGAGGCAAATTTCGCGCCTTCATGCCCCTAGCCGCAGGAGACGCCCTGGGAGTCGGGAATCACAGGCCGATTCCCGGCCGCCGTAGGCGCGTTCTTCCGGACGTTGAGCAATGGGTAGCTCGCCGTCAAATAAGGACCAGGCCCGGGTCGACGGCGCGTTGTGTTCTACGTGCGCCTCAAAGAAACGCCAGCACAAACTGACGGGGTCTGATAGGGCCAATGCCTGCCAGGATTGCGGGTTTGTCCGAAAGGGATACCGTGGCCCTGGCACACAGGCAACTGAAGGAGCACGGGTGGGTTTTAGTCGGCAAAAGTCTGACACGCTCCTCTGACACTACTCACCGCTCCCCTGAGCGGGAGAAGTTATTTGATAATTTCCCACCAAAAAAAACCTTATATAAAAAACTTATTTGTCAAATTATGAAGTTATGGGGGAACAGATGAACATACATAAATACCGGTCAAAATCATAACCCTCGTTTTTGCTTCTTCGTAGTCGGGTAAAAATATAAGGATAAAATGTTTCGAGCACGTTAAAACTATACCCCATCACTAAGGATACAATAGTGTAAGTGTACAAATAAAAATATCTTCGCTAACATTAATGCAATTAGAAGATTTCTGTTATCTTGTCTGCGCTAGAGTGGTCAGGGAATGCATTTCCCGTGTTGACCGCTTTCATGGACGGTGTGGACAGATGTCCAGGGTTTGTTTCCTATTTTATTGGACTACTCGTATTAGGGAAAACGCTGTTGACAGGAGAATCTATAAATAGTCCCTAAATATACTTTATTATTAACTTGGTTTTTGTTCGATTACAAAATTTTAAAGTATTTTTAGTTTGCGGTAATTCCTTTGTTGGAAGTGTCTTATTGTAATAGATGCGCGTGGGTGATGTTGCTGGAAAGAAAGTTAGGAAGGTAATACAAATAATAAATTCTATGAGTTGTTTTCACTTACCTTCGGGGATCACAAAACACCGACCTTTTCGTTCGCAATTAGGTAATAATTATTTTAATAAAAATTTCCTTGTTTAAAAAAAAATATTTATAATAAGTAATAACTCCTGAACCTGGAAAACAAAAATTATAAAGACTTGCGGGTAAAATCCCAATTATAACATTGCGTTTTCCTTTTATCTAAAAAGAGTCAACGGTCTAAAATGAACACACTGCTTAAAGTAAATATCGTACCTAGGCCACCTCAACATCCTACGCCCTGAGAGGAAGCTTAGTCTAAAATATAGCAGAAAATTACGAAATTTACGTAAAAAGGTAAACGCTACAAATTACTTGACACAACTTTTTCGTACCGAAGCTTAAATTGTTTATGTGTACTTAAGTGAAAGTCGTTTTTATGTAATCCAAACTGGAGTTAGCGGCGTGTGGCAGGCGTGAGTGGCGGGAGTGGCGTGAGTGGCGTGGGTCTTGAATAAACCCTCCTTAGAGGGGCTTAGCATAGATTGTAGCGCGGGCAGAGGGGCACGTGGGCACAGGGGCAGGGTTACAGGCGAGATTAGTTCCCCACAGGAATACTGACCTTAAGCGTTTTTATTGATCAACCGGGAATCAAAGTGTCTTGTTTTGGATGTATCGGTCGCGGGAGTTGTTGATTATATTTAAGTCTGTATTTTCCCAGATAATACTTTTTAATTCAACTGCGTTCCCACTATTATGATTGACTGAATTTTTCACAAATTAATTTGTATTAATTGTATTTACTAACGTGCCACTTTGCTTGCAGTTCCTCCAGAGAAGCCGGTGGTGGTGGACCGGTGGGGGCGCGTCATCAACACCACGACCCTCGGCCCGCACGAGGAGGGGGATGATGTGCTGCTCACCTGCAGAGTGCTCGGAGGTATGTGTACTCATTATCATCATAATCCTTTAGCCGAAAGTCGCGCATGTCCAATGCTGGAGATAGGTCTTCCCCAAGCATCGCTGCAACAACCACTCCTGTGCTTCTCATCCAGTGAATTTCTGCAACCTTCTCCAGGTCATCAGTCTACCTTGTGGACTAAATTCTAGCCATTTTATTGGGTACCCAGTAGTCACTATCTTAATGTAAAATACTAAACTTTATAACTAACATAATTTCCAAAACTCTTACGAATTCAAGGTACTTCTCACAAATTAATCCAATAAGGAACGAAATTCTGTATCTTATACATCTACCATTGTTTATTATCTTAATTAATCCAAACACAATGTTACTTGGCGCGGCCTAGCCGAACGGTGGCAGTTTCAATCAGTTCCATCTCGCAAATTTACTCAGATCTAATAAATTATGATCCGCGCACAATGGATTAGCCTGATAAATTAATGTATCCGACTCCAAGAGATGCCGTGATGAATTCCTAATAAATTGTTCGAGGAACAGGTGGCCGTGTTCTTGTATAGCATCGGATTGTTGCAGCGGTTTGATGCTATACATCTAGTTATTTCAATTAGACTACCATTCAGTGCTACTATTCTGTTGATTGCTTAGTAAGTCTTTGTTTAGAAATATCTTGCATTCAGTGAATCTGGAAATGTTATTTTATCGCGATTGTGCACTTGAAAATCAATTGCGAGAAATGGAATGTAGCGAGACAAACAAGTAATCAATATAACACACCTTTGTGTAGGTACAATTGTGTCTATATTGGATGTAGTAAACGAAGGACGAGTAAACACGGTCTGCGATACACCCGGGACTAATAACGACAGAGCTGCGTACACGCACCTATAGCTCAGTTATTTTAGCCGTTCACAAGTGTGGATTTAATTGACAAGCTGCATTAAAAAAAGCTGTTTGAAAGCAATAGTTGGGTACTTAGATATCAAAGTACCTCGCCTCCAAGCGGTGCTTTTTTCAGCATATTCTTTAGTGTTTCATCTTTCACTTGTTTTTCAATTTGTCGCTCTGCAGTTACTACTTAAGTATTTCTTATCAAAGAATTTATCTATGTTTACGTTAAGAGTTAATAATGTTTTTTCTCAAAATTTCCACCGGCAGCGTGTTTTATATGATAACCGAAAGTATAATAATATCTGGAATATTTGTATCATTCATTTCATTTTCAAATATCTTTATTTAACAACGGAACAATTATCAAAATGCACTTATCCTATACTACATTAACTCATTATAATTGAGGCACTTTATGAGGCTAGGTATTCGCCTTTCAAAGCTTATGACAGATATATAGTTTTAACTGATAACAACATAAACTTAAAACACAATAAACAAGGGTACACAATGACAATTACACAACATTATTTAGTTACATATAATTTTGCTGGTTGCATGTGGGTATAAGAAAAAAAAAAAAAAAAACTTGAAATAAAATAGTTTGCTAATCGCACGGTGTTACGTATGTAAGTACTAGCAACCGGGCGACCAGTCAATGATCAACGGACGGAGCCTCACTGCCGCCCGCACTCCGGTGTATCTGCGGCCGGGGCCGGGGCGGCCGCGAGCCTCTCGGGGGTCAAGCCGCTGGTCTCTCGCACCTCAGGTGGTGGGAACAAAAAGTAGTGGTGCGGGAGGCGGTAAGTGCCGTATCTATCGATATATGGTATTTTGTCTAAAGTTAATGAACATAGATTTGAAATTAAAGGGTTAGTAGTATTCATTTTGTTTTTATTATAGAATCTTGATGATATTTTAATTACGTGATTAAATAATAATGGAAGTTTTATTTGTTTACTTAATTTCTTAAGATTTGTTTTAAATTTGGTTTTGTAGGATATTTTTATTGCTTTATTTTTGACAACTTGCAGTAGCTGATGGTTAGAAATACATGTGCTACTCCAGATAGGACAGGCGTACGTTATACACGGACGGATAAGCGTAGTATAAATTCTTAGTTTAGTACTGCTACTTAATTTGCTTCTGCGATTCATTATAGGGTTTAAAGAACCAAGGGCTTGGACGCCCTTCAAACGCAAGTCCGCAATATGTTTGGACCAATTCAGATGACTATCCATTTTTATCCCAAGATAACGCACACAAGTTTTCCAAGGTACTGTATGGCCTGCTATTTTTAAAGTTCTTGAAGGGGGTTTCCTAGCACGGGAGAAATATATTGCTTCCGTCTTACCCTCATTTATTTTGAGTTTCCATTTTTTAAAATAGCCAAGAAGCAAATCAATAGAAAATTATAGGCGAGCTATGATCAGATCGGTATCATCTGAAGAGGTATAAGAGGCAGTATCGTCAGCAAAGCAAGCTAATTTTGTTCGAGTTTGAATAGGGATGTCATTTAAGAACAGGAGAAACAAATAGGGTCCTACAATCGAGCCCTGGGGAACGCCTGCCGGGACATTTTGAGGTGATGAAGCGGTGTATCCGATGTGTACCTGGAATTTACGATCAGCAAGGTACGATTGAACGAGTTTAATGAGAAGCATAGGCACATCCAGAGTGAGCAACTTGTGTAGCAGGCCTTCGTGCCACACGGTATCGAATGCTTTTTCGATATCCAGCAGAAACATACCTGTGGACTGTTTGAGATTTAGATGATGGGATATGTGTTCGGTCACCCTGGCTAGCTGTTGGGTAGTTGAATGTGTGGCACGAAACCCAAACTGCTCTTGGATCAGAAGCTGCCCAGTGGCACGTAATAATCTTGTATAGATTACAGACTCAAAAAATTTCCCAACAGAAGGTAGCAGGCTTATGGGGCGATAATTTATGGGTAAAGTACTGTCTTTTCCAGGTTTTTTAAGGGGTACTGTTTTAGCATTTTTCCAGATGTTTGGGAAATAGCTCAGACTAAAACAGCCATTGAAAATTTTTGTAACATATACTATTGCTTTCTGTGGCAAGTTCTTTAAAAGTAAGTTATGGATACCGTCATGACTTACAGATTTACGGGATTTAAGCATAGTCAAAAATTTACGTATCTCAAATGGCCTCACCGGCTTTATAAAATCCGATGCAAGATTATAACTATTAATGAAAGACATAGAGTTTGATACCTCATCTTTGAGTTCGGAGTCACAAGCCCAATTAGTGGTAAGGCTCATATTGTCGCAAAAGGCATTTGCCAAAGCGTTACATTGTTCAGCCGTGCTGGCCGTCAGGGAACCATCCGAAAGTGTAAGAGGAGGGATATTCGCAGATTTAGGCTTGAGAGATTTGATCACACGCCAGATATCTTGACTGGAGTTATCAACTTTTGCTAGTTTAGCATTCCAAACGTTATCGAGGTAATTTCGGATATTTGTGTTTATGTATTATTTATTTATTTATTTATTATTTAACCATTTATGTACACACATTATAAACATACAAGAAGAAAGGAACAGAAAAATACGTACAAAGGTGATGCTTATTTCTAAAGAAATCTCTTCCAGCATTCCTGCGATAGGAAAGTCGATAAAGAGATGTAGACACCGTGTGTAAGAGTAGAAGAGAAAATAGAATACATATAATCAAAAACAATTTACTTAATAAAACTAAACAAATAATATACTAATATACGTACATACATACACACAAATACATACTTCTAAAATAAATATCACTAGAATATTAATTATAATTCTATTAAAATAATAAAAACATACGCAACTATGACGAAGTGGAAAGATAGTGTTCTTTCACTCTTCATTTAAATACTGAAACAGTATATGTTATGTTATGTATGTTTGTAAAATGTTTATGTTACTACGATTGAGCCTTTTAAGGTAATCACTGGGCAGTTTCTGTTCAATACGACGCAAATAGTTTTTGTAGCGGATTAAATTTTTGACATACCGAGGAAGTTTAGTAGGGCTATCGCTAAAGACAGCAGTCGTGGACGGTATTGAGGAGTCTCTAGCATTGAGAATTGTTTGTTGCAAATGAACAATGGCAGTATCAATCTCTTTTTCAGTTTTAAACGTCTTAGAACTAAGCATAATGTTTTTATTGAGGTGAGAGCGATATTCAGTCCAGTTGGCGCAGTAAAATTTAGAGAACCGAGTTTTTGCCTCACGGCATAGTGAGCCTCCAATGGTAAAGAATATGGGGTAATGGTTAGATGACAATGCTATTATCGTTTCGACATCACTAATGCAGTTTACATTTAAGGACAGCACCAAGTCGGGGCTAGTCGGTTTGCGATTGGGACAATAGTTTACTTGAGTAGGTAAGCTAGTACTATGTATGACGTAGTCGGATTCAAGCATGTGGTTGAAAAGAGTTCTGCCTCGCGTAATAGTGTAGCTGCTAAGCCAGTGTGAGTGGTTGGCATTAAAATCTCCCATGATAACAACATGGGAGCCCAAGTCAAACAACAACTCAAGGTCACTACGAAGCATTGGCAGATTGGGTGACTGGTAAATGGATAAAACAATGTGATTAACTCCTGATATTTTGATAGTTATACCAACAACCTCAATATTCTTAGTGTTAGGAACAGCTAAAGCCGAATGATCAAGGTCATTTCCTACAAGAATAGCAACTCCTTGCCCACGGCCAGTATGATGTTTATCTTTGCGATAACAGGTAAAGCCAGGTGTAACTAAAGTTGAGTTTGAGGTTAGTCTAGTTTCACAAATACCAATAATATTAACACAGACAGATAAAACGCTTACCGCCAAATCAAGTAGTTCATGTATCTTTAAACGTACTCCATCGGAGTTCCAGGATAACAGGCGGAGTTTCGTAGAATCAAACATATTTACCAAGATGAGAGAGTACCAGCATGACCTTGTCTAACCAAGACGTGCAAGCAACAAATTGCGATTTTATGTTTCTTAATACTAGTAAAATTTCAAACATCTTCTTTGAGGCCTCATCATTGGGGCCAGGCGTAAGATGATCAATGGGAACCTGATTTTTCATCGATGCCATGTCGTTGGTTCCTACAGTAGGCCAAGATCTGTAATTTGAAGTCGGTGTTGGATGAGACATCGGATGCATCAGATTTGGGGGAATCGCCGAAGATATTGATTTCGGAGGCATCATTGAAGGTACAGGCTTACGCTCCAAGGCCTTCTTTTTCTCGATACTATCCAAATATGCCATTCGGACACTGCACTTTCTGTAGTTCGCTGGGTGAGCTTCATTGCAATTACAGCAATGAGCAGGCTCAGTGCGGTCAGACTTGGTACACGAGGCAGTTGCGTGAGGAGCAACACACTTCACGCAGGCAGCAAGGGGGCTTGTTGCAATTGTGGGATGCGTGACCAAACTCTTGACAGCGAAAACATTGAGTACCATGAGCTCGGTTTGGCTTGAATTTGCTGATGGTAACCACACAACTAAACAGGTACCTTATTTGCCGGAATTTTGTGATATCAGCTCCTGCCGACAGCAGTGCCAAAAAGGGAGGAGAAGGATTGTCCAAACCACTGCGAGACTTGAGAGGTTATACTGAGGCTTCGGCAAAACCAAGTTTCTCCAGCTCGTCTGGTAGTTCTTCTTCAACATATGCCGGAAGACCGCGAATCACTAATTTAGGCACCTTTTCGTCCTTCCGGGTGAAGGTAACAAAGGAGGCATTTTGAAGACGAAGACCATCCTTAACTGCCTGGTGGCCGTCAGCTGTGTGACATATAATGGCAAATTTGCCTTCATTTCTGTATTGAAGGTGGTAACGATTTGTAAACTGAGCAATTTTATCCTTTAAGTCCTCATGGGTCTAATCGGTCTTCATTTCCAGGATAATAGGAGGAATGCGGCCGGTTTTCTTGACTTTGACAGTCGCTTTGAGGTAGAATTCATTACCAGAACTTTTGGCGACTCCATCTACTGGAAGATCTTGAAAATTGTTGTGTGTTGGAATATCTCGGGTGCTGTCGAACTTTGCGTGTTTTGCGACAGCTGGCCGTTTTGGCGTACGCCAATCGTCCACATTTTCAGTTGCTGGTCTCTTGGAGTTCAGACTACCGCTTGAGTCCGATCGTTACAGGTATCTTTCCATTAGTACCAAGGGCTATCGTTGTTACACATTTTATCGAATCTTGGAATCACTATTCTGAGTTGAGTAGAACGAGAGCTAGTTAGTACGAGCGAGCACACGACACAAGCGCGAAATACGAACTGATTTGTATCATTAACATTTAACATAATATCAGGAACACAATGCCTCACATAAGTGCGTTATGACGGAACGTTACGAGCAGTAGGCAGGTCCCTACAGTAACTGTATTGTCTGCGTAACGGCCATTACCCACAATGACCGTAGTCTCGGCTATTGCTGTAAATATCGCGCGGTTATGTGATCGTAATGTGACGCTCCGTCTATCACCTGAAGGGGTGAGTACGCACTTGGGACGATGCGGCTATTGGGTATCTAGGTTTTTATACATTTTGGTCCTAGTATACACAATTTTTCCTTATTGGGTTTCCTGTCGATAGTTTTTAGGGTTCCGTACCTCAAAAAGAAAAAAAACGGAATCCTTAAAGGATCACTCGTGTGTCTGTTTGTCTGTCTGTCACAGCTTACTCCGAATTTACTGAACCGATTAAGTTGAAATTTTGTACACATATGAAATTCTGTGACCCAAATACGAACGTGTTACGTAAATAAAATAATTTTGAATATGGGGGTCACTTTTGGGGTAAAATGAGAAAATAAAAAAATAAAGTTTTGCTGACTGTACCGTGTGACATATCATATGAAAGGGCTTATTGTAAGGATTTTTTTTATAATGAATACTTTTGAAATTATTTAAGAAAATAGCTGAAAAATTACCATTCCCCACGCCTTATCTCCAAAACTAAGGTAAGCCTAAAATTTTGAAAAAAATACAGAAAATAGTTCTTTACTTATAGATTACAGGAAAACCTATTAAAAGTCTGTGGTCTTAAAATAACATTGTAAATCGCTCAATATTGTGCGTACAAACTTACATTTGCAGTTGGAATGTATCGGGGATCATGTTTTTCAACTACAATGTTAAATTTGTTCTTGGGATAAAGTAGTCCGACACGCACTTGGCCGGTTTTTTCTATAATGTTTTGTAGTTTTCGCAGTTGTATTACTTTCTAGCTTATTTAGTTGTAGTCATATCTGGAAGCCAACTTCAAATAATTTACCTTCGATCTCTTTTAAGGTTTCATCATTTAGGTATTCGTACAATTCCAATACAACAAAATATTGAAACGAAAACTAACTTATAATGTTCCTTTACAAATTCTATTTCCACGAGCTAAAACTCAACCGCAACACAATCTCTAGCGACCACTTTACGTTTGAAATAAATTTCAAAGCAGACTAGAAATAATTCAGGATATAACATTTGTAGGCTACGATAATGTTCATCTGGAGCGTTGAATAAAAGAGCAGTGGCTCCACGCGCTCGTGGCTCATGGCTCGTGGCTCGAGTAGCTACATCAACAATAATATGCTTCTTGTTTTTATGACGTCAAAGCTCAACAATGCTCCAGCATACGTGAGTAGCACTTAAGGCGTGTTTCAAATTTTCATTTCGCTCTTAGAATTAAGAAATGTGACGTGTGTGATAAAATTTATAGGCGTCGATGATCGTAAACTTGTTGTTTTACGTCTATGGTGGTGCTGGTATTTTTAAAACATATCATGTTTTTGCTTAAGTAGGAGCAATGGAGATGCAACACCTTAGAACTAAAAGTTATCTATAGACAGACCAATTTTAATTATAACGCTGAAATTACAATTCCTCAAGGCACAATAAATCAGAAATAAGTCCAGTCTAACTCAAACGCTAATTCATGTCGATACATTGAAATAAAATTCTCGAGAAGTGAATTCTTGGAAGGTTCCGGTGTTTGCTCACCTCTAGACGGAGTACATAGGAACGCTTTTATCGTTGCTGCTCGCTTCATACTCAGATTTATAAAATGCTCGCGAGAACTGACGAAAAACATGCTTTGTTTTTATTTAGTTGGTTACTTGAAAGAATGTAGTGGTGTGGGGGCTTTAAGAAAATTTGTGTTTCTGAATATTACACATTCCTTCTTTTACAAATTATAAAAAAAAATGATTCAAGTATAAAGTAAAGTAAAATTATGATTTAGATTAATTACAATCGGGGAAAATTTAATCCTAACTGTAATGTAGACCTGCCTGAACTAAGTTTATGAAAACCTGTTTCAGGCCAAAAAAAAACTACGATCCTTTGAGAGTAATAAAATTAAGACTTACATTATTTAGTCATTTAAGGGCAAATTTCACCAATGACAATGAACGGTTTAAAACCACGTCCAAGAGCTGTCAGAGTCATCATTATTGTGGAATTTTAAAACTGACAGACAGCTTATGAACGCGATTTAGACGTGCTGATCGCGTTTAGTTTCATTGGCGAGATTGGCCTTAAAATGATGATCAAGAAGTTAAATCAGAAACAGATTTTTATTTTATTTTAATATGTGAATATTTTAAGATTGCTTATTGTACATTCATAAAATGCCTCCAGCCTTTATACTCCACGCCGATGGAAAATTTTAATTCCATAATAAAAATACGACGGTTTCAGATGGAAGGAGAAAATTCAAACACAAAGACTAACATTAAACTCTGCGAAGTTTATATTAAAGCTATGTCATTATAATTTTGTGGTAAACTTGGTTCTTAGTCAAATTCTGTATGTGAGAATATTTCGGTTCGGTTATTAAAATATCATTAAATCTATGATAATTGTTATTAGTGTCGTTCTTACTTCATTCCTACCTGGGAGGTACTACATTACTTATTAGTGTCGTTCTTACTTCATTCCTACCTGGGAGGTACTACATTACTTATTAGTGTCGTTCTTACTTCATTCCTACCTGGGAGGTACTACATTACTTATTAGTGTCGTTCTTACTTCATTCCTACCTGGGAGGTACTACATTACTTATTAGTGTCGTTCTTACTTCATTCCTACCTGGGAGGTACTACATTACTTTGTTTTAATTCTTTCAACATGGTCTTGCTTTTATAACTTCAGGTTTCTACGAAATTCCGTATTTTATTCATACCTAAAGTTCAACGTAAAAATACATCGCTTATATGGACCATTACCCAGAAGTAAACATCAAGAGTAAAGATATTCCTGGAAGAATCCATTATGCCAAATACAAACTTGGATGAGAAACAACACAGACATCATTATAGGTAGTATATACCGATAGCTCCTTTTACACTTAGGTACATTTTTTTATCAGACAAAGAAATACAATCGAAATGTACAGAAAACGAGGGAAAATTTTAGATTTAAATCTCCGTAGTTTAGCAACGTAACTAATTGCCAAAACATTTACTAAATTACTGAAAAATGAATTATTGCTAATTGTCTAAGATTCTGTTGGAATCGTTGTCTAAGAAAAGACTCAATCTCTCACTCATTCAATAGCCAATTGTGTGATGTAACTAACTTGTTATATCATCATCAGGATCTCGAGTGATAAAACATCATTGACCGAGCGAGCGAAGCGTCTCTGCGTCAAGTCTGGCAAAATTTACTTTCCTCTGTCAGTTTATTGCCTCTACAGGTCGTATTATAAAACCGATCTGGACAAAACTTGGTATACAGGTTTTACGACTTTTGATTGGAGGGGTACTTCCTCTAAAAAGGGGCTACTGGATATATCCGCCTTCTAAGATCCGATTTCAATCGTTATTTTTTTTATTTGAAAGGGGTAGTTTCTTTAAATTGGTCTCATAGAAATATGGTGAAGATCTGATGAGGATCTTTGGGATGATTAGCATAACGAGCATTTTAGATGTCTACCAATGGAATCGGCCCATTAACTAGGGAAGGATTGATGGAGCACCTGCGACCACCTTCTGATCACAAAACTAGAGAATTCTGAAAATAAATTTCAAAATTCTCTAAAACGAGGCTTACAACCAATATCAATGTTATTTTACAGTAAGGTCACTAGATGGCGCTACTGTGCACCGCTAGATCGCGCTGTCGTTGTCGCTCGCCAAATGGTTAGGTCCCGTCGAGCATTTAGTGTGACTGTTTTGTTAGGTGCAATGTAGGTTCAAAAGTAAAGTCTCGTGTTTCAGATATAGGTGGTTAGTTGTGAGTTAGTTCATTTCTGTTTAACTATCGTCTTGCCACTTGCCATAATTTTTTTGGCCAAGCGCGATAGCTTCAATCAGTTTTCTGACTGCTTTACTACCCAAAGGAACAATGTTACGGCATGGCTGCTACTGCTGTTGTGTTTGGCATGTCAAACGGAATTAATTTCGAAAATTACGGTGTTGACATAATATGCTTACTATCTGGCGATAGGTATTATAGGATATGTGTCTGCAGCAAATGCAGAGATTGGCTTCGAACAAAGTGCAGCTTTGTTCGGACAATCTATTGTCTCATCATCTATCTATTATTTGTGTATTAATTGTTACAAAAAAGTTTGTGCTGTGTGTGTGTGTGTTTGTTTGTGTGTGTGTGTGTGTGTTGTTTTGTTTGTGTTTGTGGTCTAAGTACTGTTCGCAGAACTTCTAGTAATATTATGTATTTATAAATTAAAAAAAAAAACATAAATGTTACCATAATACAAATTGTACAAAAATAGGTACTACCTTATGAAAATGACGTCACCCTCGCCGATTACTATTTTCCCCTCTTCGTATACATACGTCTGTGTAAATGCACTGGCGCCACTGAGCACCACTGAGCGCCAGTGAGCCAACCTTGAGGGTATATTTTTCTTCCGCCTCTGCTCGACTGCAAACACCGAAATGCTTTTATCCGACAAAACACGATTCCGAGGATACAGTACGTATCGCGCCGTATCAATACATTGTGTGTAGGTTATTACGCGACGAATCAAACGCGCTCGCCATTCAGTGTGACGAGTGAGGGACGGGAGCGGTGATCAAGAGGCTTACCAATCAAAGTAAGCGCCATATTATACATGGCATGGTACATAAACAGTACCTATGAATTGGTTTCATCCTAAATAGATTGTCCTTGAGTGAATTTCAGATAATACTTGCCCCGAAAATTAAACATTAAATAGTTGACAGCGCCAAATGTTGCGTACAGTTCATTAATATAACGGCGCCTTATTTTCCTGCCGTTCCAGACAATGTCCTCCAAATTAAAAGACGATTTCATAAATGTTTTCTCATTGCTAATTAAAGAAAATATGATAATAATCATTTAGAAATCACAAAGTTAAAATACACATACACACATACATAAACTCACGCCTTCTCCCATGGGGGTAGGCAGAAACTATAGAATGCCACCTCCTACGCTCCTTACATACTCCTTTTGCTTCGCCTACGTTCATACATCTGGTTATACACGCACGCCGATTACGAGACAAAGCGCGACAAAGTTAAAATGTCAATAAAAATTGATTTTAAAAGGTTACTGTATACTGTCGGAAAACGAAATTCGAATTGACGGAATGTGGTGCATTTACATAATCGAGAAATTGATTGAAGCGTATTCCCTGAAAATACGGACGAGAGAAAAAAGATATTCAATTCTTGTGAAGGCAGATGCCTTTCTAATGACGGGGGCTCCGAGAGCGACTTTGTTTTCTGACGGCTGCGAGTTTTTATCGAAGAGCCTGTTGCTCTTCGGAGTGTAATATGCTGAGTTTACGAACACCTTCCGTTAACGCAATCAATTTGGACACTTACAGAGGTTGAATACTAATAGATGTTTATTACAAAATAATGTTAACATTGTTTGTAACTTTAATTTAATATCCTCGTGCTCTAAAAACATTTATATTAAAGGCTAGACAGAGAGCTCAAGATCGAAAGACAATATTGTGAATTGCGACCGAGCCCCGGCCCGTGCTTCGACTTTAACAAATTAATAAATCTTGACGGACGGCGGCGAGCGCTCAGTTTGTACAGCAAACACCGAAATCCAATACAAAGAAGCGTCGACGTTGTTTATCAAAGGGAAAAACAAGCGAAACAATAAGCCGACCGGAAGCTCTCGCCCTACGACTTTTGATTTAGAAAACGTACCGCCGGAGCTTCGGAGCCAACGATAAATTAGGCCGAGGGCACAATAGCCCTCCTGACCCCGTTCTGCAATAATATGAAAA
The DNA here is from genome assembly GCA_963921375.1 of Tiliacea citrago. NCBI lineage: Eukaryota > Metazoa > Arthropoda > Insecta > Lepidoptera > Noctuidae > Tiliacea > Tiliacea citrago. Next base: position 28,023,611 of record OY992786.1, read on the forward strand.
GGTGAATTGAAAACTGGATCAATTTTCTGCAGACAGTGAGGTGAATAGTTTGTTAGTTAGCGGGTCACGGTCCGCCGCCGAAGAGAAGGATATTGCGACGCCGCGCCGCTGCACCGCCGCCACCGAGCTGAATTCGATACGGTGTAGGTTTTGGAAACGTTAATTTGTTCACCTCGGCTCTTGTAGGTAAGCAGCTTCTCCCAACACACATGCTACATAGCTCATCAAAACCAATTTCAGTACTAAACGCACCTCAGTAATACACGCTGCAACAAGCTCCTCCGGCTCCCATTGCAGAAATCGCGAACACACCGAAAGCGTGTATCAAACGTGTATTTTGGACACAAATCCGGATTAACTCCATTGACGTTTCGAATTAGATCTTCGTACAGTACTCGAAACTTGAACTAATTCAATTTGGTCAAAGTGGATCCAAGGATAGTGGAGCGCGGTGTCCGGACTCGAACTAAAGCGCACACACTCGACAAATAAATAAGCAAACAAAGGACAAAGGACCACTGCGCTGAAAGAGAATGCCTTCACTGAAATTTATTTACGTACCGGAGGACCAATGAAAGCGTTGGAAATTGCGTTTGACGTACTGTAATCGTTATGTTTGCGTTTCGTAAAACGAGTGCCTCTAAGATGTTTCGTTTTATTTAAAGCACAAAGCCCTGTTTGTAGTTTCGTATTGGAAGAAATGATTTGTAGTTTGAACCCTTTCTTTACCTTTTATTGAATGTGGTATTTTCTCTGGATCTAATGTATTTAAATCAGTGAAATGTTTTATATGCCATGATCTTATACCAAGAGAGACTTTTACAAACAAAATGAAGTACCTAATGCGATGTTGTTGATTATGGCGTATTTGTAGAAGGTAAAGAATATAAAACGACACATGGCTACACATTCTGCGTAAAGGTCTAGTAGTGCGTCCCCGATCTGATAGCGCATGTCTATTTACAGCAGGTTCCTTAAAAGTAAAAATGAATATTCTTCTTTATAAAATACTCTTTTAAGTATTAAAGTATATCGTTCGAAAATACACACACAATATTTTATTTTCATTATGTTTTTCAGTCTTTGGTTTTTTATATTGTGTGTACTTTGACATGTGTCAAATACACATATTTACTTTCTTTTCCTTTCAAAAATAAATAATATGGTCAGGTCAATATTAAGTTTTTTCAGTAATAAAAACACTAACCAATCTTCTTCTGCCGCAGGTCGACCGGAACCTTCGGTCCGCTGGCTCGTCAACGGCGTACTAGTTGATGAAGAGTACGAGCATAACACGGGTGACGTCATCGAGAACCGCCTGCTGTGGCCGGCAATCAGACGCGCCGACTACGCCGCCGTGTTCACCTGCCAGGCCACCAACTCGCATCTCGTGCCGCCCAAGGAACTGTCTTTAGTGCTGGACATGTTTTGTAAGTTGTTCTCCGTATTACAGAGACATAAACTCGCACCGTTTCCCATGGGGTAGGCAGAAAATACAGAAATCCTACTGCTACGACTCCTACATACGTCCTTTTGCTTCATTTACTTTCAGTATTATTTAATGATAAATATTATTATTAATAGCGTGATGATATGATAAATGTTATAATTTTATTCTAATATTTAAACTTGTCAATATTTAAATTTTGCTGTGTTGAGCTGGATAGTGGATATGCATATTATAGTATGCGTATACAGACCTCCAAGTTATCAGAATCTATCCGTGTTTGATTCTGTAATGGAAGATGTGCTACATAAACTTAGTTTATTATTTAGTGCGAGTAGTAAGTCAATAATAATATGTGGTCATTTTAATTTTAATTTATTAGAAAATAACTCGAATACTGTTAGATTATTGAGTCTTTTTAGGTCATTTGGTAATTTGGTCATTTGGTTCCCAGGTCGGGCAAAGTGTTTATTGGGTTTTTCCACCAGGAATTTCTCGGTAGCAGCCTGGAGTCGGGATTTGTGCCCGAATGATGGCAATAGGCTCGCACCCTATTACATGGGACTTAAACATAACTGGCGAAATGTGGGTGTACTATAAGTGAGCCTCTGCCTAACCCTTCGGGGATTACAGGCGTGATTTGACGTTGTTGTTGATTCGTCAAATGTTTTTATTGAACCAACCAGAGTGACAGCAACTTCTGCCACTAGTATAGATAATATTTTTTGTAATTGTGATTACTTACACAAACAAAGTGTAAATAAGTTGCCATCTGATCACAGTGTTTCTGTATTTTTATATTTGTACATCTAATACCTACTTATGTTTCATGCTGGATGATATTCGAACGCAATGTGAATTGTTACTGAATTAAATAAATTGAATTGAATTTCATTGACAAACAAATAACATTTTGCTCCATATAGGATAGACATCGTTTTAATACTAGAAATAACGATATTTATTTAATAATAATGTACATGGAATAAGTACAAAAATGTACAGAGGCGGACTGAATGCTATAAGCATTTTCTACCAGGCAACCTTTGGGTGATGCAGAGCCAAACAGTGTGTAACGGCTCGGGTTTTGCAGGGCGCAAGCCGTTAACAAATATAGGTAGTGTAGAGAGATAACTGAACCCAGCAGGATATACTTACAATGTGTGCACTTGTACGTGTATAACTATCACATAGTTCATTTGTCTGTCATTGCTTCATTTCTAAATATTTTTACCTGTTGTGGTATAGTAGTGACTAAATAAGATGAGCTTGTGGCTAAATAATAACTGCCGCACGGGTCGATCGTTCAGGTTAATCGATCGTTCATCTTTTCATATCAAGATTCCTCCGTGCCTCGGAAAGCACGCTAAGCCGCTGGACCCGGCTGTCATTTATAGATCTTTGACAGTTGTTACGGGTCATCAGAAGCCCAAAAGTCTGACAACCAGTCTTACCAAGGGAAAGTCAAAGTCAAAGTCAAACCATTTATTTCAAATAGGCACATAAGAGGCACTTTTGAACGTCAAAATTGACAAAAAAATTGAATTGATTCTAGTTGCCCCTTCCAAAAGGTAGTTTCGTATGGAGAAAAATGGGCAAGAAACTCCACCGTTACTCTTATAAAAATGTTTACAATATTTTGTTTGAGTACATTAATTATATGATTATAATTATGTGAACACGATGCACCTAGAATAAAATTACTATACCATATCGTATTGGATATCGTGTTACCCATTATCTCGGTTGTGGAGGTCAGATAGGCAGTCGCTCCATGCAAAATACTGGTATTCAGCTCCATCCGGTTAGACTGGAAGCCGACCCCAACATAGTTGGGAGAAGGCTAGGCAGATGATGATGGTATAGTAGTTATATTCTATCTTCACATAATATTTATATTAATGTACCTATACAAAATATTGTAAAACATTTTGAAAGAGTAACGGTGGAGTTTCTTGCCCATTTTTTCCATACTTACATAACTACATATGGTACAGGCTACTAAGTAACTTAGCTAGGGCATCAGATCGTAAGTAACCTAGCTAGGACATCAGATCGTAAGTAACCTAGCTAGGACATCAGATCATAAGTAACCTAGCTAGGACATCAGATCGTAAGTAACCTAGCTAGGACATCAGATCGTAAGTAACCTAGCTAGGACATCAGATCGTAAGTAACCTAGCTAGGACATCAGATCGTAAGTAACCTAGCTAGGACATCAGATCGTAAGTAACCTAGCTAGGACATCAGATCGTAAGTAACCTAGCTAGGACATCAGATCGTAAGTAACCTAGCTAGGACATCAGATCGTAAGTAACCTAGCTAGGACATCAGATCGTAAGTAACCTAGCTAGGACATCAGATCGTAAGTAACCTAGCTAGGACATCAGATCGTAAGATTGTATTGTTACCTACTCATGTCAGATCCATCATGTCTCATGTCTGAAACTATTCCTAAGTTGTCATCCCACTGTGTAACAGACTGAACCTCTTTTTATGAAATAAATTACTATTATTATTAACTACCTGTTGGAAGGGGTGACTAGTATCAATTCTATTTTTTTGTTGATTTTGACGTTCAAAAGTGCCTTTATTTGCCTATTTGAAATAAGCAATTTGACTTTTAATTTAATTTTTAATTTATTTGTGATAACTGTTACCTTTTCCTTCTCTGTAATTTATTTGGTTGGGGCCCTAGCTTTTAATCAAACATGAAATAGAAGTCTAACTAAACTCTCTCTTCTACAGTGAAACCTCTAACAGTGGAGATAAAGAAGCCGGCAGAGACAGGTGAGGGGGGCGTGCTGACGGCCGAGCGCAGGTACGAGGTGGCGTGCGAGTCCGCTGGCAGCCGGCCGCCCGCAGTCATCACCTGGTACAAGGGCAAGCGGCAGCTCAAGAGGATAACGGTCAGTTGTCTTTAATTTATTGAAAACTATACTAAACATATATATGACTTACCTGTGTCCAAGTATGTTTAGAGTTGTTAAAGACTGTAATCAAACTGAATCTAAACAATAATTATAACTTTATTTTCTAGTCTAAAATATAATCACACTTTAACCACACTATTTTATTATCACAATTATAGAGATGTTACTCGCGCTGTATCCGATGACTAACTGCGATCACCCTCTCCAATATTCGTGTGGCAAGTCATTTATATATTAGTCTATGTGGCAAGTGTCGCCCCACCATTGCTCCGCAAGTTAGCAATCAAAATAACTAATATTATATGTGAATATGTCTTCGAAGCGACAACAGAGTGCTACAAAATCTTTTGGCGCCTAAACGACATTGATAGGGCGTTGTTAATATAGTAGATTACTGCATCGAATAAAAAGCACTCGTGTTTTAGAGCCCTCGCTGCCGCTCGGGCGCAAATTTAACAGTCGATGCAACAATAAGTCACGTCGAGCGAGGTGCGTAATCTGCTTTTCTTTCAACTACTACAGAAATGGCTTCATAGTTTTCGTGAGCTCACTAAAATACGCTAAAAACATACTCTCGGATACAGATTTAACCTTTCTTTCGTTTCTCCAAGACATGAAATTTTCGTATGCCTTGAAATATCTGGCTCTAGATTTGTCTGGTAATAGGTTATCAATTAGGAGCAGTGCTCTTTTTATAGCTTCCAGCGTTAATGATAACTCACTTTCTCTAGAATAATACATTTATTTACTAATTCTGATGATATTCGTAATGTTCAGCTGTAAAAATTATAAAGTTCGGGCCAATACGTTTTATTTTTTTAAATTATTTCTTTACAGCCAGCACGTATTATTTTTAATTCTCTTTGGTTGTCTGCATACATTTTATATGGAACATATGAAAACTTTTTGGTCAATGAAAAAGTTTAAAGAAGTAACAACAAAGTAGCAATGAAAAACATACACTCGTTTCAGCATCGTTTTAGCGATGCAGTAATGAAAATACATACAATAATTTCTGCACTGTCTTAGCGACGCAGAAATGTTCAGGTTTCTGCTGACATTCTGAGTTAACAACTACGATATTACTGGGTAGTTAGAAGAAAAATATTTTGGCAAATTGTCAGTCATTGTGTAGCGAGAAAACGACATTGACAGGTTCTTAGAACCCGTGCATTCCAGATTTTATTACTTGATCTAATAACGTTAAATATATAATTGGTCTATGTAGGTAATTCGCCTGGTCCTTAAGCCCGTGGTCCTCCCGTACGCGTCGTACTCTCCAGATAGGGAGCTCATTCCACGCGGATCACTGCCCACTAATTGCTAGCTGTAACTCCCGGCGCCGCCGCCGCATTATCGGATTACTGCAGGCTTACGGACACATCCTGGGGCCCAATTCTGTAAAATAACCAACTTGTCAATAGTGTGTCGGTAGTGTGTCAGTAGTGTCTCAATAGAATAGTCATTGACATTTGGTATTCTACGAACTATTTATGGTCATTCACTTGGCACTGTAGTGCCATTGAAACGCCATAGTAAGACTATTGTAATAATTGTAGTCTGGTCCACTATAATGTTACAATGGCATCGTGATGGCCAAGCTTACGGTAGTCTGTAAATATTATAAATGTATTTGACAGTTGTTTCTATCGTATTTGAATAGTTTTTTGGCCATCGAACCGCCATTGTGAAGCCGTCGAACAACGACACCTATTTTTCGTATTGATTGGGTTAAATTTGTTTTTTTTTTATTTAAAATAAAGTGTCCGTGTGTCTTACGTAGTGAAATTTATAAAGTGGACGTAGTTTTTCGCCACAATGAGGCCTTCTCTACCTACTTTGCGGTGGCGTTGGCATTGGCATAAAGTTCCGACCGCCGAGGATTGCTTTTGCGCTAGCGCCGCAAATCTCGCGCACTAATGAAGCTGCAAGTGAATGCCTTTCATGAACTTCTCAAGGCGGGGTTTGCCAAAACGTTTCGGCTTGGTAAGGAGCAAGCAAGGGAGCTAATTGACGAGCTCATTCGCTTTCCCCAGAGAGAGCGACGGCGGAATGGAATCCCTGCTAAATTAAAGGTTTGTATGTGACGGTACCTAATTTGACACTCCGACCGAAAACCACATACATAGGCAAAAAATAACCAAAAATTTGACCTCCCCCCCGTGTGTTACCCCCCAGTAAGCAGCATCCCAACATGAATTTATGTTTTTTTTTATTACTTATCAATAAAAAATCGAAGGCCCATATCTCGGAAACGGTGCGTCATGGGGCCATGCGTCTCCGAGCCTAAATAGTTTCTATGGTCAAGGTTAACCCGATGCTGCAATAAAATTGGTAGGATTTCGAAATAAAAGTCCTCTCGCCATAGCGTCCCTAAGGCTACTCATTAATCGGGGATCCTGCCGTTTTGCCGAAAAGATTTTGCCAAATTTTCATTACCCAAACAAATTTTAGCAACCTTTTTTTATACCATTGCAATATTTCGAATGATTTTAGTACGCATATTTTCATTTGGTCAAATTTTTACTTGGCAAAATATTACCAAGTATAATGTCATTATGGCATTTGGTCTTTAATCAAATGATTTATTACAGCAAACAATCTTCAGACAATAAACGTTTTTGAGCGAGCGAAGCGAGCGGTGATTTTGCTTTGATTTTGCGTAAAAACTGTTATTCCAACTGAAATATTTGACTAAATAAAAAATGTTAAAAGTACTAGTTGGTAAACAAGTTATAGTTTAAACGTTCATTTGTCAAACATTAGGTTTGCGTTACAATTTTTTGTGAATAGATTTTTGCTAAGTAATAATTTGGCAAATGAAATTATGCGAAAATTTGTTTGGGAAGTGATAATTTGGCAATTTCTTTTCGGTAAAACAAGGGAGACCCCATTAAACGTTATTAAACGCATGTTTTTAGTGATATTTGATTGTTTTTAATAATAAAAAGTTTTTATATTATCAAATAAACCCATAATATAAAGATTTAATTGATAAAAATTGGATTTAATAAAGTGGTAGGTTTGGTGTAGCTCATGGCAGATTTTTGATAGCAACACTAAAAACCCACACTATCGACATACTATCGACACACTACTGAGACACCACTGAAACGCCATTGAAGTTTTTGCAGAACGCCAAATTCGCAACAGTGCCAAAATAATGTCTGTAGTGTGTCGATACAGTGTCAATGGCGTGTTGCTTTGCTTAACTCAAAGTTACAGAATTAGGCCCCCTGTAAGCACTTCAATGCCTGTTGTGTCAGTGTTATCGTGTTGATGAAATAACCACTTTGCTTGTCTTATTTTGTCTGAAATACCTCTTTAATTTTCCATACGTTTTGGACATGGCAATAATATTTCTCATGTTATCTAATCTAATCTAGTTATCATAGGTCACTTTGCTAAATTATATTTATTAATTAATTTATTAATGGAAACTCACCGATATTAAAAATACACCTACTCTACATACTGCGTATAAAGAATTATTTATGAAGGTCGTAGTTATCTCTTTTTTCACGGACTAACAAATCAAGCACTGGATTCTACTTCCAAGCCATTAGATTACTTGGCTCATGCGTGACATAAAGATTTTTTTTTAAGAAATGCAAACCTTAACCTTTTTAAATAAACCATTATTCTATGCAAAGAAACTATACGGTCTAGAAACTAAACTGAGATCTCCAAGTTCTCCCCACAAATCCGCCGTCATACCGGCCAGCTGGATCTAAATAAATCACTTTTTCATAAAGCAAACTTTTCCTCAAGTAGGTCGGTACCGACCGTTAATTGGCGCCGATGCCGCTAATCCAGCCCACCCTGGATTTATGTCCGCGTTACTAATAGAGCAGCTAAACATCGGACAAGTTCCCAACTTGCGAGCTCGAAAGAATCGGGAACTTCGATAGTTCGGGCGGAATGTCCCGCGATGTTTCCCGGAATTAATTTTCTTAAAAATGTTGTAGTTCACTAGTATTTTAATTATGTTTAGTATTTTGAAGGAGTATTTTTGTGTTAATATTAGTAGTAGTAAATTAATTTGTACAAGGAGTATTATTACAGAAAATTATGCAACTAAATTATTTTGGTACCCAATATTAAGAACCTACTGAAAAATCCGGGAATCCATAAATACAAATAAAGAAAATTTAAGTGTCTGTTTGTAATGACAAAATAACAACTTTTTACTAAATGCGTATGAAAGTATAATATATATGGTACTTATAACAAAAAAATATTTTAAAAAAAATTGTCTGTCTGTCTATTTGCTGGCTAATCTCCGCAACAGCTGGACCGATCTTACGGGACTTTCACTGGCAGATAGCTATTGTTATAAAGAGTAACTTAGCCTTTTACTTTAGAAACAGCCATTTAGGCGAAACCGCGGTCAGCAGCTAGTTTATTTAACATGTAAGTAGAGACGTGATATGTTTCTAGAGATAAGTTTATTTTGAAATCCAAAATGGTGCTCCACTTAGACAATATCGCAAGTAGGTATTTCCTCTAAAATAGCTCACAGATAAAGTTTTAAAACGTTGGCCCACTAACAGCCAATCAAAGTTGGGAACACATCCCACCACACGTGATCACCGGATAATTAATACCCTGCAGCGCTCAGCGGTCGCGTCTAACGTGTGCTGTAAGTGAACAGCGCTGTCAGCGCTGGCTGGTCGTGCACCCAGTGAGTTTTCAGCTGAAGTTGGTCTAGTATATCGATACAGTTTTCTCGATAGAAAATATTTACAAAGTTACCTCCAAACCGAACAATAAACCGCTAGTATAAATACTTCAAATTATATCATACAATTTTGCCTAATAACTGATCTAAATATAAAGCAAATACTATTTTTAATTTTTTTTTTTATTACTTACCATTATTTTCACCGTAAAAAGAAATTATCTAAAGCATCGGTGCCTTGGAGCCTTCTCCCTACCATCCTGTCTCGCTTAGTCGCGTGACCGCGAGAAGTAGTATGCGAGCGAGATAAAGAGTGAGGTGGCGTTGAGGTATTATGGACTCTTAAATGGACCAACTCAATCATTTTTCAGCGCACGATCAATATCTGTCTCTACGGTACCTGCATATTTTATATTTTGTGAATCTGCGTTCAGTTATGTGTAAGTTAAGTATTGATATACTTGATACTGTGTCTCTGCAAAGCGATCTCAACAGCTTGATGAGTGATGTGAGCGTCATGCACTTAAATGTCACATCAAATTCTCAAGAACAGTTCACATAATTGAATGTGTATACCGAATTGGCAATGAAATGACTGAAACATTAGGCCAAATAAAGGATCTAGCCGTAATATTTGACCGTAAGCTCATCTCCCGTACCTTGAGAGTACCATTAACAAGGCCTCATTTGGAATGGAAAAAACTATTTTACAGCTTGGTTAGGAGTACTTTTCGTGGTATGGAGGCCACATTATGGGACACATTCACTTCAAATGGAAAGGATTCAGAAACGGTTCATGTGGCACTAGGTATATAGATCTAGCAAAGTAAAAAAAAAAAAAAAAAGTAAAGAAAAATACATCTTACTCGGATAAATTGACAAAATTTGGCATGACTTCCTTATACATATATAACATAATCAAAGAGAATTGTCGGACTGTCTATAAATTTTGAATAATGTGATACACTGTCCTAAGTTCCTGAGTAGGATTAATAATTACAAAATTACCCTGCTAGATATCCCCGAATTCGTACCGCCCCTTTTTATCCCCGCGCCGAAGAACCCTGTACGGAGCAAATTCCTCACTGCCAATAATGTGTAGGCTCATGTACGAGTGCAGTGATCTAGTAGATTTGCTTGGACTCACTTAATCGGTTGTGATCTAATCTTCTTGATCATTTCCATAATTAGTTATTGCATCACAACATGGCAAGGAGCATGCAAAACTAAAATGATAACCGTTGAAAGAGCCCAAACGATGTTACTAAAAGTGAGTTTATTTAAACCTCGTATTTTCTCCACCTCAAAACTTTATGAGGAAACTCAAGTGCTATCTGTACGCCAGCTGTATATATTGCTAACTGTACTTCTTCAACAGTCCGACTTACCCGGAAGAAAGTAGAAAATGCATATACAGAAGAAACTACGCAATACCTCCTTTGCGCAAAGATTTTTCCCATGCCGAGGAAGCGAATTATTCAATAAAATAAATGAAACCATAATTATAGCGTATCGTAAAATTTTATGTAAAAACAAAAAAAAACAAATTATTACTAAATCGAAGCTTCGCTGAAACGGAAAAGTCCTTGGGATATAAAAGTTATTCATTATTTAATTTATTATATTCTAGGGTCTTATTTCGCAGCGTCAGAGTGGCTTCTACCAACGGGAAGCTACTCGGAGATGGTGATACGAGTGCTTGGTAGTTTTCTACGTATTTTATAATATTTATATTTAATTTTCTTTGCACATCTACACAATTTTATGAAATATTGTATGTACAATAAACGTAGGCACACCACACACACACCATCTATCACTCGCAACTATACCAAGTTGACAACCTTGACTATGTGATAATATGTTACGGCTAATACCCGAAGTGCGGCTACACCTAGTTTTAGCCGGTTAGAACTAGGTGTAGCCACTTACTCTTGGTTAAACCTAGTACGAGCCGATTGTTTTCGGGTAAAATCATTTGGGTTAGGTTAGGTTAGAACAGTAACCATTAACAAGCCAGATATCCTCTATTGTTGGTAAATTGGTTTTATCCAACAGGGATTGTCTGGAGCTATAATTCTAACCGGCTAAAACTAGGTGTAGCCGCACTTCGGGTATTAGCCGTAACATATATATTTCACTTCTAACTTTATGCCGGAACAAAGTAGGCTTGTGCGAGGACCTAACCGCCACATTAAATAAATCAATAACTTGGATGAACGACCTTGGATGAATAACCTTGAAATCAATTTCTCTAAATATAAACTAATGCCCTTCCACCCCCGTCAAAAAAACCCACTAGAAATAAACTTCACCTACAACGGCAAAACAATAGAAGTCGTTCATGAGTTTACTTTACTTGGCCTGTCAATAGACACAAACATAAATTAGAAATCACATATTAAAAAGATAAAATCAAAACTATCCAAATTTCCATACGCCCTCCGTGAAGTCAAAAAACCACTAACCTTAAAACTGCACTTGTTACCTATTATGCCTACGCTTATGCGTGGCTCAGTTACGGCATGATATTGTGGGGAAACAGCACAGATGCGCCAACACTTTTCATATCGCAAAAAAGAGTTATAAGAATCATAGTAAATATAGAAGACACCGACAGTTGCAAACCTCATTTCCAAGAACATAAAATACTTACCCTCCCCTGCTTAAACATTCTAGAAATATGCAAATTCGTTCGAAATTACCAACACTTTTACACAACAAGAGAAAATATACATTACGCCATAAAAATAGGTTAAACTTACCAAGCTCTAAGTTAAAAATGCACTCAACAAGTACACTAGTCATGTCAATTAAAATAATATAATTATATATAATAAATTACTAGAAATAATTAAAGAAAAACAAAAATTTAATACATTCACAAATAAATTAAAACAATTTATATTATATAAATGCCATTATAATATAAATGAATATTTAAATGACAACTTTTAAATTACATGTTTAATTACAATATTTAAATATAAAAGCCCTCATCCTCTCTCCTACTTTTGCTGTGCCCGACAACGTCCACAGTGATCATAATTCTGTAGAAACTAGTACCTAAGTTCACATGTTGAAGCAATAAATATATTGAGTATTGAGTAAATAATGGGGAGCCTGGAGTTCTAAAATACAGGCCTAAGCTTACTTTGGACTCCAGATCTCCCGAAAATTACATTTTTTTCTCAAAATAAGTGTCAACTTAATATGTATAATTAGTATATTATGATGTAATTTGTGGAGATATACAAACATAATTGTGTTAATTTATTATTTGTCTCGCAGGTTATAATAATTTCAGTGAGATCTTTTTTATTTCTCTACTTTTTATTAAATAATAAGATATGAAACGACAGTATCTCTCTTTCTTTTGATTTATATACATAACATTTAATTGCTCTACTTTAAAATTGTTCATCTAGTAGGTGATAAGAAGAAACTGTTGTATTTACCTATAATTGTTTATTACTTAGTTCTCTATTTTCTGTTCTTTCCTGTAGTTTCTGTAGTGTATACGAACTTTGGTAAATCTAAATAAATGAATACTTTTTAAGTTGTTAGGACAATTCACAAAAGCTTGGTTGAGTCAAATAAATACGTAGCTATTTTTATGAAATACTGTCTAATTTATATTCATACAAAGCGGCTAAAACAAAGTTCCCAATGTTGTATTGAAATCTTGACTTTGTTTTAACAATTTAACGAAATATTACCCAACACCATAACGATACCAAAAACTTAGTATTAGCAGTACAATAGGTTGGCAACAGTGTCCGTTGGAGACCGGCCAGCGGTGCCGGGCGTCCGTCACGGGGCGGTAATTACCGCTGTAAGCGTGGCTCGTAAAGACGGCGGTAGCGGTGGGCGGCCGGACCGACGCGCGGCCGGTCCGGCGCGCGGCGGCCGGTCGTTACTCACCGGGATTTAAAGCCGGTGGACACCACATGCGCCATTGATTCCAGCTTCATCATCCGGATCATATCTGCACTCTATTTATCACAATATGTGAACATTGAGACAGCATTTCATTCGTTAGCAGTTAGCACGCCATCTTTTTTACCCGACTGCGCGACGGCAAAGACCTTTTTAGTACCAGGGCCATTTGGGGTATCAGAATAAAGGACTTAAGGAGATAATCAAAAAAAAAATGAACACCCTTAAAGGTTGTGAACTAAAGTGACTGCCACGAACTGCAACAGACTGCTTGAAAAGGAAGCTTGTTTTGAAATTTTTAGTTGCAGTCGGATAATTAGATCTTTTAAATCCTTAGATATCACACTACTATTATAAAGGCGAAAGTTTGTGTGTGTATGTTTGTTACTTCTTCACGCTCAAACGGCGTGACCAATTTTGATAAAATTTTGTATGGAGGTAGCTGACACCCTGGATTAAGACATAGGCTAGTTTTTATCCCGATATTCCCACGGGATCGAGACTTACGCGGGTGAAACCGTGGGGTGCAGCTAGTATATTATAAAATAAAGTCCCCCACCGCGTCTGTCTGTCCGTCAGAACGCGATAAAATCAAAAACTACCGAACGGATTTTCAAACGTTTTTCACTAATGGACGAAATCATTCATGAGGAAGGTTTAGGTCTACAATTAATTAAGGTTTTGTATAAATTGGCTGTAATATGACGATTATTGTTGAAGATGTCGGAAAAAATAATGCTGACTTGGAGCTTTACTGGCGTGTGCCGCGTAAACCGTATGAGATACGTAAAATGTATGTTCTTCAAGATCAATAAAAAAGTCCGCGATAGCAATGTCTATCTTGGATGACCCACAGCAACCATTTTTATCTTTCAAAAGTTGATAAAAAATTCATTGTTATTTCTGAAGCTATTTTGACCGGTCTATTATTAATCCTTATCCAATAAAATAATGTTAATTAAATTAGGCATTTAATTAAAATTAAAATATGCCTCGACATCCTACCATTTGAATGAATACAAAAGATATCACAGATTCAAAATTCCGCGCAACAAAATAATTATGGTTGATTGCTACGATAGGAAAAACGGCTGAACGGAATTGAATGCAATTTGGCAGACAGAGTTCATAACCTGGACTAACACCTAGGAGAAATTAATTAATACCGGTAGTACTTGTCCGTGGGATAATTTAATTTCATTTACAAAGCCGTGGGCAAAAATTAGAATTATTTAAATTGAACTTGGAATGGTATTTCTGTTAAAATGTTAAAATATCCAATAGGTAATATTTATCAACAAAAGGAAACGGTAATTGGAGGGGCGTTAACGCTGTCGCCCTTATTAAATCATTATTTTCTTTCAACATTCGTCCTTATGCAACACGATTTTCGGCTTTGAATAAAAGAAAATTACAGAAAAGTTTTCTTACATTAATTCATACACGTTTTTATATGTACAGGATTGTATTAGGTTGTGTTTATTGGTTTTACTGCTACTAAACTCATTTAGGAAACTCATCTTAGTATAGCGAATATATAAAGTTATAATTGAAGCTGAAACATAACAACATTGAAGGCCATCGCGGACTGCAATAAAACTATTTTAATAGCATGAGCGGCTCAGCAGTTTTGATACGTAGGACTAGATGAAACTCTAAAACGGTTTCTATGACACGCTTAATTAGAAATAAGGGACTACTTAGTCATTGATAAATAGCCGGCAGTCCATACCGATGCCACGAGATTCTTATAGCATTTATACTGCGTTTTTGAGTCAGTCGACAGCATACACTGTTATTGAACAAACTGCCTCTCTAAACCTATTAAATCCATTCAAGCTTTACGGCGATGCGTCTGAAGATATTCCTCATACCTGCCGCACGTGCTACTCAAACTCTATTCAAATTGGATCGAATAAAAGTTTTATCGTATCGATTATCGATTTAGTCGCAATCGTGCTTCCGCCGAACCGAGCTGGAAGCGAGCCAGCCTTCTTCGGCGCTGCGTTATAATAATCGAACGCTGTATTCATGATTATTACCCTCACTTTAATTATTATTGCGCAGCGTTTTGTGCCATTCTAGTCGGATATTTTATAGGACTGGGTTTTGTTAATTTGCAGTGGTTAGTGGTTAATTCCCTAAAAGGTAAATCATTTTTAATGGGTAGAGCTAAACGCTAACTTTGGAAATATTTTGTTTAAAAAAATCCCTAAACATTTTAACTACTTCGTCATCATTTTAGCCGCCGCTTAAAATAAGTAGACTTTAAATAACAACATCAAATACTAAAAAATACTCACATAGTTTTGTATAAAACACAACTAAACTAAGACGATATTCCTCATGGCCATAATGAACGAGCACACAATCCTGCGCGCCTACTATGGCAACAGTCCACAATAATGAACGAGCACACAATCCTGCGCACCTACTATGGCAACAGTCCACAATAATGAACGAGCACACAATCCTGCGCGCTTACTATGGCAACAGTCCACAATAATGAACGAGCACACAATCCTGCGCACCTACTATGGCAACAGTCCACAATAATGAACGAGCACACAATCCTGCGCGCTTACTATGGCAACAGTCCACAATAATGAACGAGCACACAATCCTGCGCGCTTACTATGGCAACAGTCCACAATAATGAACGAGCACACAATCCTGCGCGCTTACTATGGCAACAGTCCACAATAATGAACGAGCACACAATCCTGCGCACCTACTATGGCAACAGTCCACAATAATGAACGAGCACACAATCCTGCGCGCTTACTATGGCAACAGTCCCGGTTTGCGGAACAATGAACCAAAAAGTTATAACCTTTATTTAAATGAGCTCAGCTGCACCGTTTCAGTTGCCAACAATAACATATTTTACACGCATTACTAATCACGAATTATTATACATGAACAGTTCTGTGGTTTTTGATATAGATAAGTCCAAAATTGGTCATTTTTAGGGTTCCGTACCTCAAAAGGAAAAAAACGGAACCCTTATTTATAGGATCACTTCGTTGTCTGTCTGTCTGTCAATACCATTTTTCTCAGGAACGCGTAGAGGTATCAAGTTGAAATTAATATCAAATACGTAAGTCTATAGTCCCTTGAAGCTCTAAAAAAATCAAGCTTCTTTGCGACATATTTCGATACTCGCAAATAAATCAAAACCTATAGGATACTTTCCGCTGACCTAGAATCATGAAAATTGGCAACAAGCCAGGTCTTACAGCACAAGTAAAGGAAAACTTCCGAAAATTCTAAAGTTGTAGTTTTATAACATAAAAAAAATTGCGAATATCACGCACATAAATAAAAACCTATAGGGTACTTCCCGTTGGCCTAGAATCATAAAATTTGGGCAGAAGCAAGGTCTCACAGCACAAGTAAAGGAAAAAGTCCGAAAATTGTAAATTTGTAGTTTTATCACATAAAAAAAAACATTTTTTGCGATTACAAACTTAAATTTTCAGTTGGAAAATTGACCGTGGCGTATATCGATGTATGGGTGAACATGTTTTTCAACTACAATGTTAAGTTTGTTTTAGGGATAAATTCATCCTAACTACGGAACCCTTCATTGTGCGTGGTCCGGCACACCATATTTATCATTTATTTATATTCATCACCATATTTCATATTTATCCAATTAGTTTAAACCTTCCGCGTCAAAGCACTGTTGTACGATTGTTCGTGTCGGTCGTCTGGGTCGCTGCTAGACTCATGATTGGCTGAATCATTTACATAGTTGCGATTTGAAAGCCGGTTGCAACTTGTATCGTGTAATTACATTAAAAACCTAAATAGCAGGAAAAAGCAGTGAAGGGCTGATGATTGTTCAAATGTTGATAACTGCATCATTTTGTTTCAACTAATTTTTTCCTGTTTGTTATAAAGATAAATAACACTAACTCTTATTCTATACGTGTTTTTTTTAATGTTTTTTGTATACTTAAAACTTTAGCACAGTAAATATATAAATATCATCCATTCGTTTTAATATATACGTATTCCGAATTTGTAGCATATTTTTAAAATTTCAAATGCTCATTGTGTATAATCAGATTTTTGGACTTACCATGTATACCAGACACCACAAGGTTGTACTTTCGAACCGCACTATGTGGTAGTCAGAGGGAAAACAACTTTAAATATTTCCTGTTATATCTGAACGTGAATAGCGTAGTTTGTGTGGGCGGTTCTTTTGCGTGAATTCTCGGTACAAACACTTAAGTATCTTGTAACGGCTAGGGCTTTGCAGGTAGGCCGATGGTAGTAAGAGATAATTGAAAGCGGGAAAGGGTAATACATATTATTAAATAGGTCGACGTAATACGGCTAAGTCGTAGGTAGGGTTGACTGATACTGTTCTGAGCATTTTCACACTTGGATGGGTATGAGGCTTGACAAAGTTGACAACTTAGACTCGGGTTTAAAATCAGTTTTTGTATAAAGAACTTTATCTCAGACGGAATCAGGTTCGAAATTAAAAAATTACATGTTGGTTCAAACCTGGGTTTAAAGATAAACCTTGTTTTGTAATAAGGCCGAATAAGTTTGACACCATTTTGTATCCAGACTCATAGATCAAACAGAAACCAATGTAACTACCTATTTACCCTTTGTAATAATGTTTGTGGTGCCATACCTGTTGGTCAGGTCACATAATCCCTTTTATGAATAGTCCTGTATCTAGTTCTAGCAATAGAATGCGATAAAATATATTATTATGATTAAATTAATATAAAAATTATTATGATATAATTTTACAATTCATGTAAAATTTAAACAGTCTCCTAAAAGTTTCTAACAATTCCCAAAGTCTGTAATAGTCAAAAGCCCGTACGAGCGGTGTTACCCCGGCACGAAGCCTGGCTGGGTTACATCGCGCTCGTTAAGCCTCGGGCGCGACCTGAACTGCATCCAAATGCTCCTTACTTGCCGAAGTCAAAGGCCAGCCGCTACGTAAATATACCATTAATTTGGCTTGAAACTGATTCTTTTAGAACGTGATGAAGAAAATTATAGGCTGCTTCTTCGATTTTATAGAGAACAAGATGCAATAAAATAATATATTACAGCGATCGTAGATTTATTTATCTATACGTTTAATTGTTCTGATAGTCTTTGACCGTCTTGTAGTGTAAGATTTAGAACGTAATATTACAGCTACATCTGCGTTAATTTATATTACTAGCTCAACCTTGATTAATGAAAGCTGGGCGCATATAAATACTACTGTAAATAAAAGTAAGTAAGTATACTTACCAGAGGTTTTATCTCATGTCTTCTTATTTCTAAAACTCGGATAACTTAATGTTATAACAAAATGTAGTAGTAGCCTACCTGTCGCAGTAAGTTCTCAAGTCCCCTGTGTGACAAGTTACCTTGTTTATACTTACGAGGAGCAACTTATGGGATGATAACCAACCAATATACTTGTTCCTTCAACTCAAGGATCAAAGAAAATAAGACAAGACGAATATCTCACACAGTTGTACTGAATGTTTGTAATCCCTTCCGGAGTGATGTTCTGAGTAATGTTGACATACCTATTGATGAAAACCTTTCTTGGAGGTACTGGGTTCCGGGTGGGTGATAGAATCTATTTATTACTTTGCTTCAAGACATTGTAGAACCAAAAGTAAATTCATATATCTAGCTTATTTGTTTTCTTGACAATCTATAAAACAATAAATCTGGCCAAATGCGTGTTGAACCACGAACAATGAAGGGTTCCGTGAAGTGAATTTATCCCAAGAACAAACTTAAAATCGTAGTTGAAACACATGTTCTCCGATACATTGCAACTGCAAGCGTAAGTTTGTACGCACAATGTTGAGTGATTTACCATGTTATTTTAAGACCATAGACTTCTCCTAAGTTATCCTGTAATCTATACGTAAAGAACTATTCTCTGCATTTTTTTCAAAATGTTAGGGTCAGCAGTTTTGGAGATAAGAATATGATCAATTTTCCTCAATTTTCGTTAATAACAAATTATTTAAAAAATATAAATAAATAATATTTGAAATCTTCCTAACAAATCCTTTTATTTAATTGATAGGTCACACGGTACGAGTGGAAGACCTTTTTTTTTATTTTCAAATTTACCGTCGTTTAGTAAACCCCATAATCAAAATTCATTTATTTACGTACGCGTTCGCGTGAGGTCACAAAAACCAAATGACCAAACCCCATGATTGTGTACCAAATGTTAAATAAATCGGTCCAGTAGATTCGGATCAAATCGAAAGTGACAGACGGACAGACAGACACACGAGTGATCGTATAAGTTCTTACCGCCAAAAGAAAAAACGGAACCCTAAAAACACCTAAAAACAATAGGTCCAATCAAATTAGTACAATCTAAACATCTCATTCAGTCCGAAATGACTTAAAATTAGCGCCTGAACGTAAGCTGATAGTTTTTTTCCCTAGCGGGGGTGAACGTGCGGTGCGGTGCGGCAGGGCCGGGTTGGCTCGGAGCCAGCGCTCAGATAATTATCCCATATTAATCTCACAGCCAAATCATTGAGAACGACAGTAAAAAACGAGTGATAGCGTTCACGGAGATCGCTCTCTATTGCCACTAAATAAACACTAATGTCCTATACGGGGTTTTTCTGTTAGAGATTTTTGGATGAGATTATTTTGGTGACTACAGGAAGAGTAGGGTATTTATCTTTACATTATATCGTTCTTACAACATAAACAAGTGATCATAGTGTAATTAGAAAGTAGGTACGCACGTAAATAGATCATAATTGTTTTTGATAATTTTGTCACTACAACACGAACGTGGGAGTAAAATAATGGACACAAACATACTCATGTAGAAACAACATAATCTATACTAATTCTAATAATAAAGCTGAAGAGCTGGTTTGTTTGATTGAACGCGCTAGTCTCTGATACTCCCAGTTGGATTTGGTTTTTTTTTTTGCATTCGATCCTTGAGGAAGGTAAGGCTAACATTGCGCTACAACCCTTAGTAGCCGAGCAAAAAGAAAAATGTCTGAATGAACGCTAAGCAAATACCAAGTAAGAGCACGGACGGGCGACACGATGC
Source organism: Tiliacea citrago (assembly GCA_963921375.1). Classification (NCBI taxonomy): domain Eukaryota; kingdom Metazoa; phylum Arthropoda; class Insecta; order Lepidoptera; family Noctuidae; genus Tiliacea; species Tiliacea citrago. Next base: position 28,043,692 of record OY992786.1, read on the forward strand.
GACGCGGTGGTGCGGCCTGGGCACACGGGTGAAGTAAGAGCGTGGGTGGGCGACATGATGCAACGCGGTGGTGTGGCCGGGGCACGCGGGTGAAGTAAGAGTGCGGGCGGGCGACATGATGCAACGCGGTGGTGTGGCCGGGGCACGCGGGTGAAGTAAGAGTGCGGGCGGGCGACATGATGCAACGCGGTGGTGTGGCCGGGGCACGCGGGTGAAGTAAGAGCGCGGGCGGGCGACACGACGCGATGCGGTGGTGCGGCAGGTACACGCGGGTGAAGTAAGAGCGCGGCTGACGACACGATGTGACGCGGTGGTGCGGCGAAGTAAGAGCACGGGCGGGTGACACGATGCAACGCGGTGGTGCGGCCGGCGCACGCGCGTAAAGTAAGAACACGGGCGGGCGACACGATGCGATGCGGTGTTACGGCCGGTGCACGCGCGGGTAGTAAGAGCGCGAACGGGCGATACGATGCGACGTGGTGGTGCGGCCGGGGTACGCGGGTGATCTAAGAGCGCGGGTGGGCGACACGATGCGACGCCGTGGTGCGGCCGGTCTACGCGGGTGAAGTTGCGATCAGAAGTTAGATTTATTAAATCATGATTATAAATAAAGACGTTCATATTGACGACAGATTACTTTCGACCAAAAATTATGTATTTTTATTAGAAAACACTCACATTTTTAGTAGGTATCTCATAACAATTTTTAATATAATTCACATTCAGATTTTTTTTTGCAATAAGATTGTTTCGTTCAAAAGCCATAGCTTTTTTAAGCCAGACCAATTTCTTGCTCAACGAAACTAATCAATTTGTAGGTTTATGTAGGATAGTTAAACAACGGTGGATCGGTTACTCCGTAAGCTTCACATTATTCATACAAGCAATTTAGATAAGGCACTGCCAATATTTGTGGTGTTCCTTCAGCGTCGAGCGGACCGCTGCGGCCGCCGTGCGGTGGACAGCGGGGCGATGCGGTACAGACCTGAGATTTTTAAGAAAAAAATCACCCTGCAGCTTCTTCTTGCATAATTCTCGTTTCAGAAAAATAACAGATTTTTAAGTAACACCAAAATTTCATCATTATTGTTTTTTATAGTTCCCATATCAAATCGAATCAAATCATTTATGTTTTGCCAACATGGGTAGGGATATAGATATTATTCATGTTTTGATAACGTTCTCCATGATCTGCCGTCACTTGGGCATGCAAAATTTACACATAAATTACAATCTACTATCAAAATGCCATGCTGAATAAATAAATATTACAAAATTACTAAATTGGAAAATCATTTTAACCATTTTATTTTTTAAGGTCAAGAAGTTTCTAGTAGTCCTAGTCAATAATTAAATAAAATGTCATAGTAAATAGTGAATAAATTTATAAAAGTCCTAGAGAAATAATAATTATGAGTTACACATGTCATTTCTATTAATCTGATTAATATTATTGGCTTTACGGATTCCCTTTTAGATTTTCTTTTAGATTACAGCGTTACTATTAGGTGGTTGATTAAGACCAAAACTAGTCAGGCAATCCACGAACCGAACATGCATTATTAAAACTGTACACAATATCCAATTACTTAGATTGAACATAGGTACTTATTTCCTTGTAAATAGATATACAGAAAAATAAATATTTCTTTTTGTACGTCTTATGTTTTATGAGAGAAAGTACGCTAGGGTACTCTATGTTAGTATTTGAAATGTTTTTGTTTACTTTTCAATCTCTGTTCATATTAATTTAATTGTTACCGTTTTAATTAACAATAAACAATAAATAAACAACTCAAAAAAACCGACCAAGAGTTGGGAAGAATTTATCCCAAAAACAAAGAAAGAATGAAAGAAAATACGTTTATTTGCGGTAAACATGACGCAAAAAAGAACATAAACACAAAAATAAGAAAAGGTTGAGGGAAACATGCGTCACATCCACGCAAAACGGCTATCACTCAGCATTATGCTGCGACCCTATACAAGACAGAGCCCCAGCGCTGGTTTTCAGTGACAGCCGACAAACTTAACATTGTAGTTGAAAAACAAGTTCTCCCATACATTGATATAAGCCACGGTCAATTTTCCAACTGCAAATGTAAGATTGTAATCGCAAAAAAAATGTGATATAACTACAAATTAACGATTTTCGGACTTTTTCCTTTACTTGTGATGTGAGACCTTGCTTCTTGCCAAATTTCATGATTCTAGGTCATTTATTTGCTAGTATCAAAAAGTCGCATGAATGGCCGTATTTTTATTGCGTTGACTTAGAAGCTTGATTTTTTTAGAGCACCAAGGGGTCGTAGACTTACGTATTTTTTTAATATAAATTTCAGCCTGATACCTTCACGCGGCGAACCGATCAACTGTAGGTATCCTATAACCAAAATCAAAATCAAAAGTCATTTATTCAACTAGGCTGAGAATCAGCACTTTTCTAACGTCAAAATTACATAAGACAGTCCCCCAAAAACGCCCACCCTTCACCACTTCCTAGTGCTTTAGCTGGGAAGTGGCGCAACAAACTCCCCAGCAGCACAGCTGTCTGTTCAGATATAAAACTTGAATTGAATCTATATAATAAAATGTAAAATAATTTGCATTACGCAACACAGAACATTAAAATATAGAGATAACGCAAACAGAACGTACTTAAATATAAAGCCTCCAGGCATAATGGGCGTGCCCGCCTACATAAAGTTATAGCTGTAACTCGAAGTCACAAATGATAAACTAGCACCATCGAAGTAAAATAAAAAACAGTTAATCATTAATAACAATAACAAAACCATGTTCAGCAAGACGACCAGTCACCACAAGCAGCACCCGTTCACGAGCATAACGCAAAGATCAGCCATCACCCCCCTCGCCATATTTGAGGGAAGGAGGCAACCCGACCCCCGACGCTACGGCAAGCAGTGACATCTAAGGGAGCACGACGAACTTGCTGCCGGTTGCTCAGGCAAGAATAATATAATCAATTGTCGAGGTCGCTAGCTAACCACTTATTGCAATACAACTCATAAAAAACATTTTTATGAGTATATTATGTCACTAATAAATAAATAAATAAAATAAAATTGATTGACAGTTAATAAAATAAACAATTATATGAACTCATATAACCTGTCAGTAGGTACGCTAATTCTGGAGTAAGAACATGAACATTGTCTTGAGTTAATCACAGCGACCAACTATTATTATCGTTTAAGTAGTCATTGATAGAATAGTATCAGTGCTCATTCGCAGTGTACAGACGTGCTCGTTAGCAATATTAATCATTACTTTAATAATACTTAGTGACCTCCTTTTGCATTACTGACGTAATGCAACTGTAATTCTGCTTAGTGTGTAGTTTCAGTGAATAATGGACACGAAATAGTGAACTCGTAAAAATACAAAATGGATAACAGCCCCTTTAATCCAAGGGGACCAGTGCATGCCTCGGCCTCGCCATTGAAGACGACGCCGCAAAACCCAGCCCTTGAGTCGGTCACGGTCGATGTTGTTTCAACGCCCGAGATTCAAAAATGGATGTCAGCCATCGAGCAGCACTTAAATGATATTTGCTCTATTGCCGCGGAAGGCAAACTCAACTCGGAGCAGAAAATGAAAATTTCTTCCCTATGCCGTAAAGTAGGATCTGGAACCTCGCAAATGGCAGTCCTATATCAGTCGCTCAAGCAGAAAGCTATTCATGCGTATAACGCGGTTGATGCCCTTCAAGAAAAGCGCGACCTGACTGATCATATTTTGGAGCTCAAGCAGACGATTAAGTACTCTGGTTTTGCGGGAAATGTTTCGTTTGCGGATATGGTGAAGAAGGGAGCAAATGATTTCATCCGACCGAACAATTTAAGCTCTGTAGCCATTTATCCCAACGATAAATTAAAGTCGAGTGACGAAACAAAAGTCCTCGTGCAAGAAATCATTCGCCCTGATCAAATGAAGCTGCATGTACGTGGTGTCCGTAAAACAAAAAATGGAGGCGTTATTATTAGTACAGAAACAAAACATGACGCTGATAAACTGAAGCATGCAGTCCAGCTCTCTACATCCGGACTTACCGCCGACGAACCCAACAAGCGCAAACCTCGGATCGTGGTTGTAGGTGTGCCGACTACTTTAGCTGAAACTGAAGTCTTCAAGTGCATTTACGAACAGAACGTAGCCGACAAGTTTCCTGAAATGCCTATGGAGTCCTTTTTGAGCTTGGTTAAATTAAGCCACAAATCTGGGAAGAAGGATGCGTTGACCTGTAATTACGTTATTGAAGTTACAGCCAATATACGTAAAGCTCTATTGTCCCAATCAAGGCTTTTTATAAATTGGACATCCTGCCCTGTCAGGGACTTCACCCTGGTTACCAGATGCTACAAATGCCAACAATATGGTCATGCAGCAAAAACATGCAGAGAGCTGAAATCTTCATGTGGTCACTGCGGTGAAGAAGAACACTCGATGTCAGAATGCACAAAGAAAGCTGACACACCGAAATGTGCAACTTGCTCACGCTTTAAAAAGCCCAATAGCCACAGAACGGGAGATGCTGCGTGCCCTGCTAGGAAAATAGCGGAATACAGATACATCAACTCTATCGACTATGAGGGCGCCTAGAGCGTCGTAATCAAAGCCAGACTTTCGTGTTTAACGCCTGCTGCTGACTCAACGAAACACTGCACTAACCTACAAACCCTCGATTTTGTTGATGTCTAAGCACATCAGTCACCCGCTGCAAAAATTGAATATACTAACTAAATAAGAAATTACGTTTACTTATAAGACTTTTTGTTATTTTTATCTTTAAGGTAAATAGTATTTAAGTAAACTAGGTATATAAAATATTGAATTAATTAAATTTTGTCATTATTTCAAGACTTGTAATCTAAATATTGTTAAGAATTTTATCGTCCTACAATTACCATGTATGAGCTCATGCCGCCTGTGATACAGGTTCAACCTAGTACAGGCATCTAACATTATAATACCTTTGTAAATTATTTGATTTTATGTTAATATTTTACCAATTGTAATACTGAATAAAAATATTATTATTATTTTGGTTTTTAAATTTAATTTTCTCAGGTTATTACCTGGTATTTTCAGAATCTCACGGGTGTGAACCATGGTGAGATTGTAGTTATTATTCTAAGAAGGTAAATTGCTCTGTACTGCAGTGAAATTATTATCCAAGTCTAGTTGTAAAAAATTTCTTACTATGCGGCAAGTGTTTAATATGGCAGCTTTTTGAAGTGTTAGGTATGTGTATTTGGATAGATTTAGTGCATTAAAACTATTGAATATTTGTTTCGGGATAACTCCTGTTGTTGATATTACTATTGGGACTATAGTGACTTTATTCATCTTCCAAACTCTGGTAATTTCCTCTTGTAATTCTGTATACTTCCTGATTTTTTCTGTGATAGTTTTTTGTATGTTATTAGTATTTGGGACTGCAATATCTATTATAAATGTGTGTCTTACTTACTTACTTTATCAACTAGTGTTATATCAGGTCTGTTGTTATATATGGTGTGGTCTGTAATTATAGTGCGGTCATAGTATATTTTGTATAATTGGTTTTCTAAAACAGCTCTAGGCGTATACTTGTAATATGGTGTGTAGGGATCTTGCATGAGTTTAATTTTAGTTGCAAGTTTTTGGTGTATGATATTAACAAGCTGATTATGTCTATGCGTGTAGTCGTTTTGGGTTAGTGTGATACAAGCTCCTGTGATATGTTGTATTGTTTCAGGTTTGCTGTGACATTTTCTACATAAATCATTTCTTACTGTACTATCTTTTATTATGCATTTTCTATAATTTTTTGTATTAATGACTTGATCTTGAATGGCTAACATAAACCCTTATGTTTCAGGAAACAGCTCACTTAACTCTAGCCATTTATTAGAAGCCTCTTTATCTATGTATGTTTGGTGTAAATCGTTGGGATGTCTTCCATGTAGTTCTTTTTGCCTCCACTTCCTGTGTATCTCTTCTATATGTCTCGCTTTATCTACTGTCTCAATATTACTATCATCGCTAAGGTTCAGTGGTGTATACTGTTTGTCTATCTCTATAATTGTTTTGTGTAATTGACTATTGTTTTTCTCACGCCTGAAAAATTGTTTTAAGTTTAAGACTTGTCTGTTATCATAACGTATGTAGCATTATCGAAAAGTATTATTAAGTAATTGATTTAATAGATAGGACCCTCTAGAAACTATGCGTGGTAAACCGATAATGGTCAAAAGTAAATTAAATCCTAACGCTAAACAAAATCTTTACTTATCTTTGTATAACCTGCTTTTTACAACACGGGTTTTCCTCTAATTATAGACATTATGTCTGTGCTACTAGCATTGAGTAAAATATATGAAAAAATCATGCTAGACCAGATGTTGTCACATTGTTATTCATATGGGATTTTACAAAGTCGCCAATTTGGTTTCACGAAAGGTAGGTCGACGACTGATGCATTAGTAGAACTCATCAGTCACATTTTGGAATCCTGAGAGAAGTCTCAGGATGCAATTGCCATTTTCTGTGACATCTCAAAAGCGTTTGACAGCGTTCATCAGTGTGTTGCGACCACAACATACTGATATGTAAATTACACCGCTACGGAATTTGTGGGCAAGCTGCTGGTATTGTTCTATCCTATCTATCGAACAGGCAGCAAATAATAAATGATAATGGGACGACGTCCTCGAGGTCTCTAGTAAAGACGGGCGTGTCGCAAGGTTCAATTCTTGGCCCTTTCTTATTTCTAGTTTATATTAATGACCTTCCTTACATGATGGCTAACTTATCGGATATAATTCTACCGCTGATGACAATTCTCTTATTTTTTTTTCATATCAACGATAGTCTGGCTGTTCTTTCGAAATGGTTCACAGCTAATAATCTTTTAATTAATGTGATAATTAGAAAAATAAGGCAGTTGACTGATACCTATAGCCACAGCTAGGTTAGTATGCTGTGCTAATTTACACAATATTATGTCTGACGGCGTTCTGCTGACGTAGATTCAATTTTCATCTTACAAAAGAGGGCAATCCGCGCGATCTATAAAATGGGTCCCCGTGAGTCCCTTAGAAACAAATTCAAAGAAATTAATATACTAACTCTACCTTCTATTTATATCTTAGAAAGTATTTTTTTTTATTTAACAGTTTATGTGTTGAAAATAAAGTAATTATTATTATTATTATTTCCTTTATTAATTTAAATACATACAAATTATATTTTTAAATATCAGAATATAAAAAATATATAAAAACATTTAAAAATATAAAAAAATAGTTGTCCACCGGTATCGGGAGCAGGGTCCAAGCTACCGGTGGCTAGGGCTGCAGAGATAGGAACCTCCTCACGATGCGAGCCGTATCGAGGAGTACTGCCTTCTGAATCAGGCCCTTGATCCAACCACCTAACGAGAGCCTCGAAAGATGTCGCTCGAGACTTTCGGCCATCAGGCCATTGGCCGATACGACAATCGGCACAATGATAGCCGAGCTCACATTCCACATGTCAACAACCTCGTGTGCTAAGTCAAGATATTTTATTTGTTTCTCTTTCTCAGCTTTCACGAGGTTCTCGTCATGCGGAATGGTAACATCGATAATCATTGCGCGGCGCGCTAATCGATCTATCACTACTATGTCGGGCTTATTCGCGACAATAGTCCTGTCAGTAATGATAGACCGATCCCAGTACAACGTGACATGGTCATTTTCGAGAACTGGGTCGGGCACATACTTGTAATACGGTACCTCAGAATCCACAAGTTTATATTTCAAAGCAAGTTGCTGGTGAATAATCCTGGCTACTTGGTTATGCCTGTGCAAGTACTCGCCATTAGCAAGACGAGAACAGCCAGAGATAATATGTCTGATGGACTCACCCGGACGGTGGCATGCCCGACACACGTCAACCGTCCCGTCCTTCATAATATGTCTCCGGTAGTTATTCGTCAAGATAACTTCGTCCATAATTGCACAGACAAAACCTTCGGTTTCCCCGAAAAGGTCACCAAAACGTAGCCAGGATACGGACGCTAAGAAATCTACACCGGGTTCATGAAGAGCCCGATAGAAGCGTCCGTGAAGCTCCTTGCTTTGCCATACCTCCTTGCGGTCATCGGTAGTAAGTATTACAGGTTTGCGCCAGTTCTCTTTAGCCATGGAGAGCGGGGTGAGTCCCTTGTCCACTGCGACCACATCACGGTGCATACCCAGTTCGGCTTGTAAAAAATATTCCCTGAGACTGCACACCTCGCGGTTATGGAGGGTCTTTGCATTTAAAAAGCCTCGACCCCCGCACTTCCGCGGGATGTACAGTCTCATCACTGATGATCGTGGGTGATGCATCCGATTTGCGGTCAGCAGTGTACGGACCCTCCTATCCAGGGCGTCTAGTTCGGTCTGAGTCCATTTAAGTATGCCAAAAGAGTACATCAAAACCGGCATGACCCAACCGTTGAAGGCGCGCACCTTGTTTCCGCCTGAAAGAAGACTAATAAATACCTTCTTCAGGCGACCAAAGAAGCGCTCCTTCAACGATTGCTTCATGTCAGCAACGTTGATCCCTAACGCTTCTGACATACCCAAATACTTATAGCTTTCGGATGAGGAAAGGGATCTAAGGTGTATGGAATCCGAGAGTTGGGTTCCTTCGGATTCCATAATCTCTCCTCGTTTTACATGCATGACTGCACATTTGTCCACACCAAATTCCATCCTGATGGCGCTACTGAATGTTTCAGTTACCTTCAGTAGCTCGATCAGTCGCAATTTGTTGGGGGCAAAGAGTTTCAAGTCATCCATGTAGAAGAGGTGAGATATGACCTGACCTCCTCTCCTCAACCGATAGCCTAGACCTGAATCCTCCAACAGTGTACTTAGAGGATTCAGGGTTAAGCAGAACCAAAGTGGACTTAAACTGTCGCCCTGAAATATTCCCCGTTTAATCCATACAGGCTCATCATTCCCCTGGATCTGCCGACATCCTGGATAGCGAAGGACCGTTCTCCATTGCCCCATACATGACATCAGGAAGTTGCGCAGAGTTGCATCTATCTTGTACAACTCCAGCACCCTCATGAGCCATGTATGTGGCACCGAGTCGTAGGCCTTCTTATAGTCTATCCAGCATGTCGACAGATCCTTGCGGGATCGACGAACCTGTTGGCTTATGGCCATGTCGATGAGGAGTAGCTCCTTAGTACCGCGGGACCCATTCCTACATCCATTCTGAGAGGCAGACATAATGGAGTTATTGTCAATGTGCGTATTAATTTTCACTCTCAAAATGGATGTAAGAAGTTTATAGACCGTTGACAAACATGTGATCGGTCTATAATTCTTGGGTTCCGCGGGACTACCTGACTTATGGAGCAGGTGGGTAACGCCTGTTGTTAGAAACTGTGGTAGCGACCCAGACTCTAAGGATGACTGGAACTGAGATGCCAGGCAAGTGTGTGAACTAATTAAACATTTCAACCAGAAGTTGTGCAGTCCGTCCGGTCCCGGTGATTTCCAATTTGGTAACAGACGGACTGCTCTGGCTACGTCTAATGGGGTGATTATGACTGCTTCCATTTCTGGTATAGTTTCACACACTCGCTCAACTTCCCGCATCCAGTCAGCCTCTGCGTGACAGACGGGCTCCGACCAGATGCTGCGCCAGAATGCACTCGTGGCTGCATCATCCGGGCGGCACACGTCTGTCACATTTTGTTCAGGTCGCTCCCAAGCTCTATATACCCACCTTTCATTGCTCTGGAACATGCGATTCTGCGTGTATCGATCCACCCGCCGCTTATACCGCCGAATACGGCTCGCCCATGCACAAACTTTCTGCTTCAGGAAGTCGATGCGTTCTGTGACACGGGACATGTATTCTCGAGGGCTGATTCCAGTCCCCGAGAAAGCCCGTCTTACAAAGCGCATCACTCGTGGTCGTGTATTGCCCTCCCTGAAGCAGTATAGTTTGCCGATGAGTACCCTGGCCCCATCAATACGGCGCTCGATCCTGCACTGCCAGGCTGGTACGGCTGGTTTTGGTCGAGTAGCTCCGTCACAGTTTGGAAATTTGACGTTAGCTAAACGACATGCCGCAACAGCCGCGCAATACAGAATCGAGTGTGTATCAATGAGATCCTCGCTGCTTTGGAAGAAATTCTTAAGCTGCGAGTCCAAGGCACACACCAGCGCCCTATTTTTCTTGTGCATAGGTAGGCGTGGTAATCGGGGTCTAAGTTCGGTCGGAGTGGACCTATACTCGCCAAATGCATCCTCCAGTGCGCTCCTCAATCGGGCGTTGCATTGGCTACTTACTGTGGCAACCCTATCATCCTCTTCTTCAACATCATGATTGGACCGGGGCGGGATTCCATCAATAATTGACATTCGTACCGCGGTTTGTGCCGGAGTCGAGACGATATGGTTGCTAAGTACCTCTGAGCGCAGCCTATCAAGTGCAACATCGTCCAACCTATGATCGCGTTGGATGACCCGCACCTGATCCGATAGTCGTTGGGCCGAGATGTTGATGGTTGGTTCTAGTTCCTGAAACAGAGACAGCATCCTAGCACGGTACGCAGTGAGGTTAGTTCCTCCCTCTGTAGACCCGTAATATGCGCGCATGACGTTCTCGTTCATAGATTGAGTCCATCTCATGCGCTGCACACAACCACCGGCAGCGGGGACCCGGCTCGGGGCCGGATGGCCCCTAAGTCCCAAGCTCCTCGGTGGCCGGCCTCTCCCCTGCCGACGTACAGGTGTTGGCGACGTCGGCGGGGAAAAATACTCGTCGCTCGAGCTCGAGATTATTATTATTATTATTATGTACACACATATAAATCGTCAAGAAGAAATGAACAGAAAAATACGTACAAAGGTGACGCTTATTTATAAATAAATCTCATCCAGCACACCTGCGATAGGATACTAGACAAAGAGATGAAGACAACGTGTGTAAGAATAGAAGAGTAAACAAAATACATTAAAAAAAAACTAACAAGTATTATTAATATACTAATCACTAATTTAAATATAAACATACAATAAGAGAATATACTTACATACTTCTCTTAGTATTATTTAAATGTTCATAGCCCGTATGTGAGTACTATGTTCTTACTATAAAGCTACCACTTACTGGGTACGTCTTTCGTTGACTTGAATGTGCCCTGGCGGCTGAGAGTATGTCATGCTCACTGTAATGTCTCGCTGATGGAGGTGGGTGTGTTGGATTATTTAGCTCCCTTCAAAGGACTGCTAATCTCTTAGCGGTCATGGCTTATTTTAGTTTAATTTTTGAATTGTTTTTTTTTTATCTTTTCTGTACGGACGCTTTTGACGTTTTGCACCGTTCTCACATGTATAATTTCAACAAGAATGATGTAGCCAATATTTTGTAACCATATGTTAATTTAAAAGAATATCTGTGGAGTTTCTTGCCCGTTCTTCTCCATAGATACCTACTAATCTTTGGAATGGGCAACTAGCTTCATCTTTATGACTGACCAACCCCTTGACAATTCAAAAGTGCCTGTAATTGGTTTATTTGAAATAAATGTTGGGAGTTGATAAATACTTCTAAAATAAATATCACTAAAATATAGATAGATAGATAGATAGATAGATTTATTTATTTGCCTGAAATATGGTATTTTACAGATTTTATAACACATAAATAGTTCTTCATATTCCGCCTACTACATTCGGCATGCAAATTTTGTGACAATAATAAAGATTCTAATTTAACACAATAATTAATTTTCAATGTCAATAAAAATCATCTGTCCTAAATAAAGAATTGTCTACTTATTACTTACAAAAGTCAAAGAAAATTATATTACAATTTGTCCATTAACAACGTTCAAATGACAACCAAGGAAATTAAATTACAAAAATGTCAATAGCTTCAAATCAAATAAAATAAAAATGTATAATTTAATGTCATGCAACTTTTCCAATTGTCCTAGAATCCATAAATTCCCTAATGGTATAAAAACAATTTTCAATAAGCCATGCTCTGAGATGTTTTTTAAATAAGCCGGTTCGCAGTTCTCTAATAACCTTTGGTATATTATTGAATATCTTTATTGCCATTCGACTAGTGTTTTTATGGCAGTATGCTGTTCTACATCTTGGCATTGCCAATTTTGTTGGATCCCTTGAGATTTTGCCCACCTTATAAACATTGTCGCTATCGGCTGTAATGAATAAGTGAGGATGTTTTTTTACAAATACCCCCATTTCCAGTATATATAAGCATGCTAATGTTAATAATTTATGTTTTTTTAAGATAGGTCTGCACGATTCTAATGGGTCTGCACCAAACACATCTCGTAAACACTTTTTTTGGACAATAAATGCCTTATTGCTGTCAGTGGAATTACCCCATAAGATTAAGCTGTATCTTAGCACAGATGAGACATATCCATGATACGCCAATAGAGCGGCATTACTTCCAACAGTTTTTCTGAGATTTCTTAGTGCAAATGCAAAGCTGTTTAGTCTATTGCATATATTTTCAATATGTTTTTTCCAATTACAATGTTTATCAATTTCTATGCCTAAAAATTTCGTATGGTCAACTTCTTCAATTTCATTATCACGTCTAATAATTTGCATTGGTTCATTTGTCATTTTGTAATTAGAAAAATTAATATATTTTGTTTTGGAAACATTCACACATAAATTATTTTGTTCAAGCCATTCTATTATAGCTTCTACGGCAGAATTTATTTTATCCTCAAATTATTCATTTTTATTATCTTTATTTATTATCAATGAGATGTCGTCTGCAAACAACACACACTTATTCTTCGTCATAGTTGGCAAATCATTTATGTATAGAATAAAAAGCAATGGCCCCAAAATACTACCTTGAGGCACGCCATATGTATTGGTTCTGTATTGAGATTTATATTTTATCACCTCTCTGTCTTTATTAACGCCTAAGATTTCTACCCATTGTTGTCTATTAGTTAGGTAATCTTTTAGCCAATTTAACGCTTTTCCTCTTATCCCGTAACTCTCACATTTTTCGATCAGTATATAATGTTTTACAAAATCAAAAGTTTTGCTCATGTCGAAAAATATTGCTGTGACCAGTATCTTCTTATCTATATTCTCAGTAATCGATTTTATTAGTTGATAACAAGTTAGTGCGGTTGACTTTCCTCTTTGAAAACCATTTTGTTCCGTACTTATTATATTGTATTTGGATATAAATGAGACAATTCGATTATACGTTGCTTTTTCATATATTTTTGAAATTATAGGTATTAAGGTCACTGGACGATAATTGTTTAAATCATGTTTGTTTTTTTTTATATAATGGTTTTACAACTGAGACCTTTAATTTGTTCGGGTATTTTTCTTCAAAAAAACTTAAATTAACAAGATGAGCCATAATAGGAGACAATATATCAGCACATGATTTTATTATGTGGGTGGAAATGTCATCATATCCCACTGCGTTGGTATTAGTTAGTGATGCAATTATTTTATTGATTTCATTGGGCGTGCAAGGTTCGAGATATAAACTATTACTTACCATGCCAGTGTTCTTTGTAATATTGTTTTTATTATCGGTTATGTCTATATTTGTAGTATCAATGAAGTGATTATTAAAAGCTTCCGCTATTTCTTCAGGTTTTTCTATCACAGCGCCATTCAGTTTAATGGCCTCTATATATTGTGCATTTGCACATTTAGGTTTATTTTTAATTAATTTCCATGTTGCGTTACATTTGTTTTTTGCCTTCAAAATAAATTTGTTAGAAGATTGTTTCCTGGAAATGTTAATACACTTTTTTAATATTTTAGAGTATTTATTATAAACCAATTTATTTTCCTTAGATTTATTTTCATGATATTTCGATTTTAGATATCTTTTCGAGAGGCAAGATTTTTTTATACCTTTAGTTAACCATCTTAAAGTAGGTGTTTGATAGTTTACTTTTATTCTTTGCAAAGGGAAATTTAATTTATATAATATGCAAAAAGTGTCATGAAAGTTGTTAAAAGCCGAATTAAGATCTATTTCATCATAAATATCTTGCCATTTCAGGCTCAAAAGACATTCTCTAAATTTTCCAATGTACTTTTCGTTATAATTCCTCTTGTTCATAAAACAATGCGATGGAGCAAGCTTGTTCGAGGATATTTTTGATGTGAATGTCAATATCTGAGCAGTATTATGGTCCGATAGATGTAATTCACATGTTTCACCTGACGAGTCTGATATATTAGTGATGATGTGGTCTATGCAAGAAGTATATAAAAGTATAAAATAATAAATACATAATATGCAACTATGACGAAGTGGAAAGACAGTGTTCTTCTTGTCTGTGTGTGTGTGGTTTTGTTTATCTTTTATACAGATTCTTTTATATTTTGGGAATGTGAGAACATTTTAATAGACTTATTAGACTGTAGATTTATAGTCCATTTCTATTTTGTTAAGTACTGGTACTTGTTGACAGGCCTACACTGTCCTCCCATATTTTAACACTGTAATTTGATAATATTGTAAAACCCAATTATTTTTAAAAGCGTAACCGTGGAGTTTCTTGCTGGCTCTTCTCCATAGGAAAATACCAATTGGAACCGTGCACCTAGTTTCTGACGTTTCATAAAGCTTATGTGAAATAAAATATTTTGATTTTGATACAAAAATATATTGACGAGTACATACGTTAGATTAGGCGGCGCTAATGAGCGCAACATCCAGTTAATATTAATTAGCAGTAACATGGAACAGTTTGCACGTCAGCGGTCACTTGTGTGACACTCGGTTCAATTAACTATCACTCTCAGTCATCTGCTATTATAATTTTAACAGTGGTGTGGAAAATATGACGTAATTAAGGAATTAATAATGTCATGATAATAACAGGAAATAGTCATGCTATATATCCCTACATTGCAGTTTTTATAATACAGGTAGACTACATTATTTTAAGTCCAAAGTAAGTAAGTAAGTAAATCATTTATTTGCGTAAAACATGGAATACATTGGTGTTAATATCATGAGAGTAGACCAACATGTTTCGCTAACATAACACATAGCAAGCAAACATTTATGTTTTTACAAAATGAGCAAGGAATCAACGTCTTACATCCACAAAATCTTTTAAACTGTAAAAATTACATTCATTAAGCCACTTGTGTAATTCAATCTTTAATTTCCTCGAGTTTAATACCTTAAAGCGACTTGGCATTTTGTCTTAAATGCGTACGCACATTGCTAGGCAGTTTTTGTTATACATATTTGGCAAGTCTCGGCAGATCACTTAATACCAGTTTATAAGGATCTCGTCTGTTTCTGGGATTAATATCGTTTGCTGACCTAAATAAATCTTTATTTTTAGCTACAAATACACATACTTCATATATGTACAGACACGGTAGCGGTAGCAGACCAAACCTCTTGAACATTGGTTGACATGAGTCATCAGGTTGAAGTCCACATATTGCTCTGATGCACATTTTTTGTGCGATAAATGCTCTATCCGTATTGGTACCATTGCCCCACATTACGAGACCATATCGCAGTAGCGATTCAACACAGGTGTAGTATGACATAATGGCAGTTTTTATGTTCGTTATATTTTTAACTTGCTTCAGTGCATATACAAATTTATTAATTCTAGTGCTTATATTATCTACATGTTCTTTCCAGTTAATACCTTTATCTATTATTACGCCTAAAAACCTTGTATAGGTTACCTCTTCGATTTTATTTATATTAAGTTTGATATTGTTTTTATTATTATTTGATTGATTAAATTGAATGTAAACCGATTTATCTAAATTTATTTTTAAATAATTCATGTCAAGCCAAAACAGTAATGTGTCTGTTGTATTATTAATGCCAATCTCATGATCTGTCTTGTTTTTCTTTTTATCTGATGTTACTATGATAGATATATCGTCGGCAAATAATATGCATTTATGCTTGGTTATTTTTATGATATCATTAATATATAGAAGAAACAATATTGGACCTAGCACGCTTCCTTGTGGGACGCCATATTTATTTTGCTTATATTCTGACGAGTACGGTATCATATCTTTATTATAGTAAATTTTAATAATAATGACACGTTGCCGTCTATTATCTAAATAGGATGAAATCCACTGGAGTGTAGGTCCTCTAATTCCAACAGTCTCTAGTTTATCCAACAATATGCTGTGCGACACCAGATCGAAGGCTTTTGATAAATCAAAAAAAAGTCCAGTAGTCAGGTAATTATTATTAATATTCGAAAGTATTGCCTTCTTAAGAGAGAATATGGCTAATGATGTGGATTTCTTTTTTTGAAATCCAAACTGTTCAGTATTTATTATTTGTAATTTATTGCAGAAATCAATTAGTCTTTTAAACATACATTTCTCATAAATTTTAGAAAAAATAGGTATCCATGTAATTGGTCGGCATGTTTAGGTATCATCTAGTTTTCCACAACACTAGGTATATGGATATAATTTAACATTTTTTGGAACTTTACATCTTGCACTAGAAATTGTTAAAAACTAGTTCTACTACATTTAAATAAATATCAAGCACTACTCGTCACAACGTGGGTTGGCACTTTTTATACGTTATTTATTACCGTATAAAAAGTGACAATCTATAAAAGTATCTAGATTGTCACGCCGCGAACATTTCAAGTTCTCCGAACAAGGGAAGGCTGTATAAATAATATCTCGACACCAGCACACGGAAAACTCAACTCGTTGGCGCACAAAATGACGCCCAAAATTGCAAATGCTTAAATGCAAATGAAAGTTAACAGGAAAATAGACTAATAAATAATTTAGTCAGCGAGTCGCAAGTCTTCGCCGCCGCGAGCGGCGCGGGAGTGGGCTATGTGATGAGAAGTAGCGTTGGAGATTACATATTGAGATTTTTTATACGTTAAAAAATTATGAAAGATGAAATTAATTATTATTTGGGAAAAAACTGACCTAGTTTAAAAAAAAATCGGCCTGAAGTTTTTGATCAGTAAGTAGTTATTTTTTTATTTTCTCAGGTTTGCGTCCTTACCAGTAAAGTGCTAATTAATTAAATTTAGTAGAATAATGTATTTTCTCCATTTTAACCGATAACGTGTTATCGGTGATTATCTAGACTGTGGAACGAAACAGTAACAATTAAGCCCGCTACGCTGCTGCCTACGCCGTAGGCACTCTTTCGCTTAATTAAATTCGACACCATAGCCGTTTTCGGAATTATGCAGAAGCTGCGAAATGTTTCATGAGCCTCCAAGAAAAAGTTCAGGCCAACTTGTTACCTTATTCAGGGCGTTCAATGTTTTATTTTCATCGACCGAACAAAATACGTGCGGACGACTTACTTCACCGGATGAGTTGCACTTCCTTAATCGTTAATAAAACTGCTTTAAATAGAATAAATTAGAATAGAATAGAATATAATTTATTTCTGAGTATTATGGTACATTAAGATCTTAATATTCAATAGACTTTGGCGAGATCAACTTGACTTGTTTAGCCCTTGCGAAGTTGACTTTAGTTTGCAATAAAGGCCGTATAATTGTAGCGAGTAGTCACAGTTTCGCACAGTAGGTACAAAACATTTGAAAAAAACGAAAAAACTAAACGTTTTTTATAATTGTCTGTATTTACTTGAGAAGGACGCCAATCTGTCATACAACTCAACACAGTACGCCTTTACGCTTTTCAATCATCCCTTCTCCGTCGCTACAACAAAAATGCGACAATGTTTTAATCTCCATTTTTCTCGAGCCATTTGGTGGCGCCCGCAGCGAAACGAGATCTGTCACATACAATAGCGAGCCAGCCCGACGAGACGCGTGCCCCGGCGGCCCCATCGTGCCCCAGCGGCCCCACCGTGCCCCGCCAGCCGGGGACCCGCCGTACTCCGTCGCAGATCTGTCATAAGATTATTTGGTAGAAGCGACGTGTGCCGACCGCCGGACGACACATTGAATCCCGACGTCCGTTCCTTTTGGTAACCCCTTCAACCCCCGTAAGCCGGTGTATTAGAGGATCACAACAAGTATTAATAAAGAGGTGCTGGTGATTGAAAGCGGTTTATTTCCGGGTAACTGGTTGAGCGTTTGACCGTGACATTGGCGGATAAAAAGGTATTTGTGAGTTAACTGGTAATCGAGTAGATCCAGTAGTACTTAGTAGTCCCGCGGTTCAAAGCAATTAGTTTGTTTGTCGTTTAGTTTTTCTCAAGTATTGAACAGTTACCAGTGTTCGGTTTGTTCGTCGTGTTTTTCATACTCCGTAAGATATGGGCGGTGAGCTGCCAGAACATTCAGATGAATAAAAAACTCCATCTCGTTATTTTTTTATTCTAACATTTGATATGAAAATGTAACCGAAGTCCCTGGATAAAAATAAATCACTTCGGTTTTTTCTAGCGGATATTTTCTCTTAAAATATCTCCAGGAATGCTCCTATCAGAATAAATCGGTTTTTGGATAATCGGCATGCTCATACTATATTATTATCTTTATTTCCAGACTACAATGGGGTCTATAGTGTTACTAACAAAAAAGCTTAGCCTATGTTAGTACTTAATAACTAAAACAGATCGGGTGCGGTTTGCAAGCGCCCACACTAGCGGGCTGGCTGCCGGCGGCTAGCGGTTGCAAGCGCCCACACTAGCGGGCTGGCTGCCGGCGGCTAGCGGTTGCAGGGTAGTGTTGGGACTACCACGCAGCCTAAGGAGTAGCGATAGCGAGGCAGATTTCTTACGCCACAGTGCATCAAAGCTGTCAGTGCGTGCGTCTGCAAACATTGCCACCCTAAATTGCCAACTATGTGTTAGTAAAGTTAATTACTTGCAACATTGAATTCTGCTGGTAGTAAGCTACCTAAAAGTGAACCCTCAATTCTGAGTCAAGTAACGCCTCTCTAAAAAGACTGGGTAAGTCTTGAGAGCTTAAAATGTCCAATAAAATGTGTGGGTAGTATGTGCAGCATGTACGATGATATCGATTATATTGGGAGCACCCGGCGCGGCACGTGCGGGGCTGGCGACGCGCCAGCGATGGCGACACCCGGCCACACGCCGCTTGCTACTGCTGCTGCACTGACTCCATGGCCACGAGCTACGCGCGTCTTGCGATAGTGACGGCGGAGAAAACAAATGAAAGAAGTTACTTAGATTATGCCGCGAGTCACCGCGACGCGACGTTGCGGAACGACAAATGGGCACAAGTGCAGCGCGCGCGTGTCGCAAGTCGCATCGCTCGAGGCCACGAGCCCTCAGTCGGGGGTCTCCAAATAAACGCAATCTGTGACGTCAGTCTGTCATTGAGTATTTTTAGCGGCGAGGCAGTGAACGGTTCAAAGAGATCATGATCGGCAGCAGCAAGCATCCCGTAACAAGCATCATGGCGCGCCATACGACAAGACGCTGTATGCAGCTGATGACGTTTATTGAAAACATCCGTCATTGCACAGTGTAACACTTTGGCAAGTGTTCACTAAGTTCTTTGTTCATACGTGTAGCTTTAACATGATAATTCTCCATTCATAAGAAAACTATCTAACATACATACCCTATTATGTGTTTTAATTAGTATGGATGGATATATGCGGCGTTTCCATTCCATCTCAATATCGAGTCCTCCAAGAGTCGCTAACTTTGCAATTTATACTGCCGAACTGAGGGCAACTCGTCCACAGCCGACATGTTATTGAATTAATACACTTTACTTCACTAGCTACGAGTACGTAGGGGAGTTCATGCGAATCTAATCATCTGACAATAGTTGAATATTGTAATCCTCTCCCACGGGAACTATGTAACATGAACTTGTAAGTAGTATTTTTTTTTGTTATGTATTGCTTTGTGTTTCAAATTGTGACGAGCACTTAGTAGCTTTCCTTTTGACAGCAAACGTTTACTGTATACATTTTTGTAAAACCTTAAAGTTGGTTTTAAACTTTTATCTTTCCTGGACATGATGGCGACTAATCGCTGTAGAATAGAAGTTTTACGCAGTCGCACACGAGTTTAGACGCTAAAATAAGTCACTCGAACGAAAGAAATATGAAACACATCAACAAAATACATATTTCTGCAATGACAACTTTTTACAAGCAAAAAAGTTCGCTTCACACAAACGTATCTTAGTGCGTTTTCGTTGAAAAACTACACTGTATCATCGAGGGATCCATCAGACCTCCCTAAAAACAAACGACGAGGCGACGCGCCGCCGCAAATAAGCCAAGGACGTGCGAACACACTGGGGACGCGGTCGCACCGTCAGCGTGCCCGAGGCTTTATGTTTAAGGATGCTTATTTTTATTTATTTTTTACTATCTAACGAAATAAGTAACATAATATTTATAAACATGTATCGTAACTTCTATAAATGACCCGCTTCTGCCCGCGGCTTCGCCCGCGTGGATGTCGTAAAAAATGACACGAGAACGTACTACCGGAATTAAAAGTACGTGTAGAGTATGTGTTAATGCAGATTACAAACTATATGTATGTTACCTAATTTCATCTAAATCCGTTCAGCCATTTTTGTGCCAATCCGAAACACAACATCATCCCCTCTAAAATTGACTACCTCTTTTAGATTTTTTGACAACCCTGTTAAACCTTTTCGTTTATTTCTGATCGTAAATATAAATACCGAGTTTCAAGTAAATCGAATCGCGCGTTAAAATCTTTCCATACAATAATTTTCCCCCACAAAATTCAACACCCCGTTTAAAAGGTGTGATATAAACTGTCTCCCCCTTTTCACCCCGAAAGGATTTTATTTTTGAAAAATATTATATCATGTTTTATTCAATTACTTTGCAGTTTATCAAGACGCGCAGTAAAATCCTTCCCTAAAAACTTAATTATCCCCTTTTGCCCCGTAAGGGTTACATTTGAATAAACCCAAACACATGTCAGGCTTTATATTTTGTGAGCATTAGGTATATATAAAATACCGAGTTTCGAGTTAATCGGACCGCGCGTTAAAATTCTTCTATACAAACTTTGACATCCCCAAAACCCGTTTTAGGGGGTAGTTTAAAAAACAGAAAATTATTTTTTTTATAATTTACTAAGGTTAGTATTCGTGCCTAGTTTCAGGTTTATTAACTCAAGGAATAAGATTTTTCATACAAACAAAATCTCCCCCATTTCACCGCTTAAAAGTCGAATTCCCAAAACCCCTTCTTATCAGATGCCTACGTCATAATTTAGGGTTAATCAAGCCACGCAGTAAAATTCTCCCTTGTCAAATTGACTTCCCCTTTTCACCCCGTTAGGGGTCAATTTCTCGGCATGCTACAATTGTGGCGATAGGTCCCCTCTTTAAAAAGTGGCTAGAGAGGCGCCACGGCATCGTGTTATGTCAACGGGTTTCTGTTCAGGATAAAGCGAGAGGAAACGCCCGGGTGTCACCAATCTGTGTGGATCGCGCGAAGAACATGGCGGAGCATACGGTAGAGGTCTGCCTGGCTTGGGCACCGCTATGTCCTCATGGAAGCTATCGGTGGCGGCGATCTCTCGTCGGTCCGGCCCTGGTTCAAGCCATGGTTCGGAGCGAGAGTTCATGGGGGTCCGTCACCTGTTTCTGTGAAGCAGTACTGCTCGTGAAGGAGGAGGCGGAACGCGTAATGGAGAGGCAAAATACGTGCCCTCACGCCCTTAGTCGCCGCGGGAGACGCCCCGGGCGTCGGAAGTCGCAGGCCGATTCTCGGCCACAGTAGGCACGGGCTTGCGGACTGTGAGCGATAGGTAGCTGGCCTATCGCTCACAGTCCGATAAGGACCAGGCCCGGGTCGACGGCGCGTAATGTTCCACGCACGCCTCAAAGAGATGTCAGCACCAACTGACGGAGTCTGTTAAGGCCAATGGCTGCCAGGGTTGCAAGTTTGTCCGAAAAGGATATCGTAGCCCTGGCACACAGGCTAATGTAGGAACACGGGTGGGTTTGATACATTTTATTCTTAATTTTTGTTTCTAAGTATAAATACTGAGTTTCGAGTTAATCGGACCGCACGTTAAAATTCTTCTATACAAACTTTGACATCCCCAAATCCAAAACGGTACACGTGTACTTATATTATTTTTACTTGAATACAAAATTTAGCGAATTAACAACTTTAATACAAAACTTCATCCCCCTTTTCACCCCCTTGTGGGTTGAAATTAATAAAAACAATGGTTTGCGTTCTGTTAGTTTCCAACCATAAGCCGAAATATTTGTGATTTTAACTTGTGAAATAATGAATTTCATCC
Organism: Tiliacea citrago; assembly: GCA_963921375.1. Taxonomy (NCBI): domain Eukaryota; kingdom Metazoa; phylum Arthropoda; class Insecta; order Lepidoptera; family Noctuidae; genus Tiliacea; species Tiliacea citrago. The sequence continues at coordinate 28,065,976 of OY992786.1, forward strand.
CCCTTTTCACCCCTTAAGGGATAAAATTCTAACAACACCGTTGCGTTAGCTTAGATGCTAGAGCCTAGGTTAGCCTAGATGATAAATTAAGTGATTTTTACTTCGAAAATTAAGGCCTTTCCATAAACAAATTCATCACCCTTCTATGTATGTGATAGCTGAATATATCGCGTGTCAACCCCTTAACGTTGGACCACTATTTACGCCACACCTTGTCTATATAGATAAATGATTTTTTTTTTAAACAACGAGTTACGTTGTGTTAGTTTCCAACCGTAAGCCGAAATATTATTGATTTTAACTTAAAAAATAGAAACTTTAATTAAAAAGAAAATTTCATTCCCTTTTCACCCCTTAAGGGTTGAAATTCTTACAACACCTTTACGTTAGCTTCCAACCATAAGGCTAGATAATAAATTTAGTGATTTTTACTTCGAAAATTAAGGACTTTCCATACACAACTTCATCCCCCTTTTTAACCCTTCGGGGGTGGAATTATCAAAAACACTGAGATACGTATAAATTAATTTTCAAGTGTCAGTCTAAACACAAAATTTGAATATTCTAACTTCAAAACTGACGGACTTTCATATAAATTTCCATCCCCTATTTCACCCTCTTAGGGGTGGAATTTCGAAAAACCCTTTCTTAGTGGATACCTACTCTTTACAAGGAACACACTTTCCAAATTTCATGTCTCTAGGACCAGCGGTTTAGGCTCTGCGTTTATATATCAGTCAGTGAGTCAGTCAGGACTTTGAATTTTATATATATATATAATATAATATAAATAGATCATCTTTATACGGTACTACTAAATGTTGCAATTTTCTGACTTACGTACCACTAAGTCCTTATGGCTGTCTAAGCGTTAACTAATAGGTGTAACATGGGCACTTGAAACTTCTAGCTAGTTCATCATCATCATCATTTCAGCCGAAAGACGTCCACTGCTGGACATAGCCCCCCCCCCCCCCCCCCCCCAAAAGGGGGAGGGGGGTTGCCATAATCGCCACGCTTGGCAGGCGGGTTGGCGATCGCAGTATGGTGTTTAAATGCATAGAGAACGCTGTAAGTCCCTTAGTCGCCTTTTACGATACCCACGGGAAGAAATGGGTGGTGCTATTCTTTACGTCCGGCACCACACGGGACTCTAGGTAGTTATTACGAACAAAGTATATAGATTGGGCACGTTCGTATGCGCGTAAATGCCTTTTGTTGTCATTTGTATTGTCACAAACTATTTTCGTTATCTACAACTATTACTCCATCGAACTTCTCACATTTGAATGCCAACGTCACGGCGTTAGGGCGCGTCCGCACTGGCGCGGCACAATCACACGCGCGACAAGTGTCCAACTTTTGTGACAGCTGTCGATTTCCCCCGGGCCGCCTCAACGACCCGTCCTATTAACATACACTAGCACATAATAATCAACTGTTTCATGTAACATCTAGTTCATTGAAGTGGTAATAGGTGTATGACTTTGAAATTGTACGTGTGCCGATACAGATTTCAGGTACTTCAAATTTAATTACAATTTGCTTGCATTTAACTATTGCAAAGCTTTGTAACCTTCCTTTGATGCGCATACTACAGGCTGTATGCTAGGATCTAACAAATAACAAAAGTTAATTGTTGCAAAAATAAACAGTTTCACAGCCGGGTACCTAATGTCAGTGAACTGCGAAAAATTCAAATACAGTTACATCTAACGCTTCTTCATACGCACGGTGCGCACCTCAGCGCTGTCCATCCAAGACGAAAAGTAAGTCATGTTATGTCGCTGTGTTACGTCGCGCGACGGCGAGTGCCGTGAAGCGTGTTGCGAGACCAGCCATCAATCTCGACACTTCATCGATAACAGGCAGAAGCGGAAACGTCTCGCAGATGTATGGCGGTGTCGATGTAACATGTGGACTCAGGATAAAAACACCATATGTCAGATACGAGAACAATGCTCACTAGGCCATTGTTTAGTTAGCAATTCGATATTATGTTGGAGCAACTGAGAATATCAGGTACTTGGAACAATACAAGGAGCTTCATGTTATTATGTAGTTCAGTTGTATTGAGTTGGCCTATAAAGTAACAAAGTAAGGCTTCGTCTTCCAGATTTAGATATTGTGTAGGTACCTATTTCTTTACAGACATACATCATATTATATCATTATCACATTGTTCAGGGCAGAGCCACTATACCGTAAATCGTATCAGAGAATTCAGAGTACCAGGCTAACATCACTTCGGTGAAGTGTTTATTAGGATCAGTTTGCTGCATGAAAGCATTAGTTAAGATATCAAAGAAAATGCGATAAGCATCAAGAAGCAGCGATGCAAGGTGATTGGGGCTGGCCAGAGAAGCGTATGGATCGCAGTTAACTCTTCAATGATTCAATATCAGTAATGTCACTGACTTCAAGACGTGAACATCATATAAGTGACGTCATTAAAACACGAAAGCATAGTATTAGTTGAAAGCTATTGTAAAGTGTGTTTTACACAACAGCACTGATCAAGAAATGATCAAAATTAAAGTACCAGGTTGCCATAGCCTCGAGGAAGTGTTAACTAACAACATAAACTTATGCTGAAGTGCACTGACTGAAGACGTGACGTAATTGTAGCAAAGTGGCGCAGCTTGTCATTAGCACTCGCATACCGAGCAGGCTAAATACCAGGGCTAGTTGCAGGTCGATACATGAATCTGTTTAAAATACTGGGTGTTCTGTATAATGATTATGAGAGGTTCTTGGTACAAGTGATTTCAGCCGATCGTGTACTGAAGTAGTCGATTTGATTAATTTACATAAGATTTACATAGTCCAGTAACATCTGGTTGGTTGCACAAACGATCGAGTGCGCTTGTTGTGTCAACAACACCACCGGCCGTCTATGAGTAGGTAAGTCAACCGTTAAATGTATCGATCACAATTCTGAGCACATGACTGCCGTATTCAATGAAATGACCAAAACACAAACAAACAATCTATAGAATTAATCTCGACGAAAGGCCGTATTCAAATGTTTATTAAATAAAACAAAGAAATAAACAAGTTGCTTGTTGTGCGGATCCAAATTAAACAAACCGCACTGCAGTCAATAACCAATCGAATCGTTGATATTTCCCAATCGAATGTTCAAGTTTCCCTTCGGCGAAATTCTGTTTGCCACCAATACGGAAAATATTTATAAACAAAACTTAATACAATATACATTTTCCTTGGGGAAACAATTGACTTCCTCGTGAACTGTTACGAACCGACCGACGCTGAAAGTAGTTGTTGTACTGTGCATTGGAGAACTGCAGCACGCATGCAAGTGTGAACCTAAAGTAAAAGATGCGTTCACAGTTCGGAGTATTCATTCCCCTAACATTTATTTTATGTTGAATAAAAAAGCGTTTGGATACTTATCAACCTATCTTGTCGTATTGGTACCTACAGGGCGAAACTTGTCAGGGGACGTCTACGAGTACGCCATGATAAACCATTCAACCATTCACTTCTTTAACTTTAACGGCGACTTTCTAATTGATCCTTTTTGTTTCAGATTTTACTCATATTAAGCTATCCCTTACCTACTACAAATTTACATTGGTCAACTCGCAAAACCAAATTCATTTGAACCAAACTACTTGCCTCCCACCCGTCTGTATCTTTGTAACCGGCGCCGTATTATTTACTTCCGATATTTGTCTTCCAACTGATACCCGATACGTAAATAAGCGTTAATGAGAATTATATTCATCCCGATATCATTTCAAAGTTAATTAATTTCGTAATATCGTCGACTGTGGCTGCTCAAACAGAGGTAAGCGGACGCCTTTTTGTGCCCAAGAATGTGCCCTATTTACACGAGAATAAGCTGTGTGGAACGATACCACTTGTGCCTTTCATTGTTAGTAATTATATTAATCTGTGTTTGAATGTACATATAATTATTAAATTGTTTGTTAACGGCAAGACGAATTTTATGAGCGTAGTATTTGCTATTTTCTGAAAGTAAATAATGTGAACAATATACGTACTGTTCACATTTTTGACTTTGAGAAAACCGACTGTGACTGTGTTGAGAATCTACTGCGATCAACGTTTGTCTGCGGACAGATGGAGATATCAGCAGGTTCCTTATTTTATTTTAAATATTTTTTCACTTTTACGAAAAACTTATACATACCAATCGACATTAAAAACAATAATTTCCTCATCACAAAAACCAGTAATTAATTATTTGTACGGCCATCGTAATTGGAGGCCCGTTGGATCAGAGTTTCCGGCCCGGGACTGAATTACTTCCATCTGTGAGCGGAGGCTGGTAAAACAATCGCCATCTATTTGATCAAACAAACGACGATCACCCGCCGCCCGGCGCCGCGCGCCACCGCCCGCTGCCCGTAATATAGCAAGAAGCTTTCTTTCTTTATGATTGAATTCATTATTGGTTTAAGATGGTTTCTTTTATTTTTATTTTATGTATTAAGGCTCTTACAAACACACGCGATATCGCGGGCGCGACATGTACCGACAAAGGAATTGTCTTTGTCGGTGCCTGTCGCGCCCGCGATATCGCGTGAGTGTGTAAGAGCCTTTAGGGAAAACAAACAATCACACATTCTTTGCATGAAGGCAATGTAAATAAAACGGGAATCATTTAAAAAGTCAAAATGTTATGTACCTAATTAATTCAGGAAATTAAATAACATAATGCTTTGTGTTTATTATCTATAGCTGCGCCCGCAATTTCACCAGCGGGGCGAGCACGGCCTACTGTGACATGACTTGAGTCACACATTTTATCACAGTTTGAGCTATAAAACTGTTTTGTCATAAAATGCTAGTACAAATTGACATGACTTAATTTATCATGTCTTGTCACAAACGTCTTGGGCACGCCCGTGCTCGGCCCGCTGCATAAGTCTCGATCCCGTGGGAATATTGGGATCAAAAGTAAATAATAAATACTATGTTCTAACCTAGGTCATGGTCAAACCATGTGCCAAATTTCATTCAATCCGTTCAGCCGTTTTAGCGTGAAAGCATAACAAACTCCTAAGCAAAAATCCAAGTATAAACAATGAAGGAATTCACTCTTGAAAGTGTCCTTTGAACGTGTTCCGTTAGTTAATATTGTTGGAAGACATAATAACGATAAAGTAAGCAGTTGGTATCTGCTAATAAAAACAAAAAATATCACCCTTGGGAAGATTCAAGCAATTACTTATCTTGTTGCTACCTCTATTTACCTTGGAATGCGTCCTCACTTTGGTAGATAACAACAACATTTTTGCTCCTGCTATATAAATCTCTGAGCTACGGCAGGCTGGGCTGTCTATTGTTTATAAAAGTAAAAAAATAATTAAGTCGACATAACACAACAAAGAAGCATCGTTCTTCTGTGTCACATAAATGTAATGGTCAGCACTCCACTGACCAAGCGTAATGATTTCGTATATTATTGTAATTTATAGTATATTTGGTCATTTATACATTTAAGTTAGATTTTTCAATCGTCACTATAACTGTTATCTGGAGAGTAAAAATGGTGGTTTGACCGCCGCGTCTGTCTGTCTGAACGCGATAAACTCACTGGACGGATTTTCAAACGGTTTTCACCAATGGACGGAATGATTCATGAGGAAGGTTTACGTGTATCAGAAATATGACAATTATTGTTGAAGATGTCGGAAAAAATCATGCCGACTGGGAGCTTTACTGGCGTAAGCCGCGTAAACCGTACGTGATAAATGCAATTAATTTTCTACAGGATTGTACATCTTTAAACGCTCAACACAAAAGTACGCGATAGCATAGGTCCATCTTCTACGGATGACCCGCAGTAACCGCGTTCCGTAGCTATTTTAACCGGTATTATATTATTCCTTATACAATAAAATTGGGCATTTAATTTAGCTTAAAATATGCCTTACATTATATCATTTAAATTAACACTTTGAAAGATATCACAGGTTCAAAATTACGCGTAACAAAATAATTATGGTTGACGGTGGCGCGGGAGTCAATGACCTATTTCTCTGCCATTACTACGACAGAAAAACGGCTGAACCGGTTTAGCACACAAATATTTAATAACCTGGATTAACACATAGGCTAAATTTATCCCGGTAGTACCTAAATTTCAGGCGAAGCCGCGGGCAAAAGCTAGTAGAAAATATGTCAAGCTGGCATATTTATTCTTTAGATAAATGCTATCTGCTAGCTATCTAAAGCTGACTGTTGAAATATCTGCCATAAACAAATTAAATTGTTGGTCTTTTTTAGCTCTATGGTCGAACTTCAAGCAAATAACAAAAAGTTCCCACGATCAGTTACCGTGGTGTGAGATCGACGCGTTATTGCGCGGCCACGCGACGCGCGGGACCTTTTCTAACCCATTACCTCTGTGGCACGGCGCGGCGGCGCGGGCGGCGGCGGCGCACAGTGGTCTGAAAATCAAGCTCCATACTGATAGAAAAATATGTTTTGTGTTTAGTATACCTCCCTTTGTTTTACTAATATAGTATGAAGGGTATGAGTAGCTCCATGCGTGAGAATTTTTTTTTTTTGTATGGAATAAAACACTTAAAGTGCTTTTTTTCAAAACTGAATAGAACTGATGGGCTGGTACTCACATCAGCTATTGCACCATACACGGCAATCAAGATGACATCCAATTCTTGTGCCTTTCGGTGCCGCTTTGCATGTTTCTTTGGAAATTTTGAATTTACAGTTGGTGATCTTTCAAATCTTTGATGGTATTTTGTGAAGTTACATATCGCTTTGAATATGAAAATAGTATGTAAACTAATACTCATACAAGAAGAGACAAACATACACACACACACACACCCTCACACATTCACAAACTTTCGCCTTTATAATATTAGTGTGATTATAAAGGCGAAACTTTGTGTGTGTGTGTGTATGTTTGTCTCTTCTTCACGCTCAAACGGCTGAACGGATTTGGATGAAATTTAGCACACATATAGTTTATAACCTGGAATAACACATAGGATACTTTTTATCTCGATATTTCCACGGAATCGAGACTTATGCGGGTGAAACCGCGGGGTGCAGCTAGTAAGGAATAAATATGTAAGTACTAAGGATGTTTTTGCATTTTTATTCTTAAATATATGGTTAAAAGTGAAGAAAGATAAAAACATGTATTAAATAGTTAATGTAAAATACGTTTCGGGGAACTGTTAATGAAATAGTTAATACTAATACATTACAACAAAAATTATGTGCAAGAAAGGCAATAACAATAAAAGTAACGTCAAAATTGTGCATTGGTCAATTTAAGACTACAACAACTATTTACAGCTTCTATAACTATGATATATTAAATATTACTGTTTAATGATATTACTAATTAATTATATTCTTATTATTATTTTATTATAATTATTTGCTATAACTACTTATACAAAAACGATTAGCAGAGAGTATCTTTGCTGTCGTCAGTCCTCTAAATCCGAGTCCAGCATTGACGCGTTAATATCAATAAATTCAACATTCTCTTTGTCTAGATCTGCATCGTCACTAATGAGAAGAGATTTCATATCATCAGTAATAGGTGTATTTACTGATTTTCTCAGCACAGATCTTATGCTGGACAGGTAGGGATCTGACGAGACAAGGAGACCATTGAAAATGTCTTCGTTTGTCGCTTTTCGACAAAATTTGCGCGAATGCTGTTCTCAGATTTTCTTGAAGTCTTTGTTTCTGGCTTCCGATGCCTCTTCAGATAATTTGCCAATGGGCATAATATTGAAGTGTTTAATAACTTCAGCACCGTGCAGTAAAAGTTTGTGGACACTCGAAGGCATGTTATACCAGCCATAGAGCTCCACATACAATTCTGCTGTTTGGCGCGCAAAGTTTTTAAACGCCTCAACGTTTATGGGCTGCCCACAGGCCATCACACGCAAAAGTGTTGCAAATCTTTGGATCAAACTAGGATCCAAGCCTGTAATAGCTGCAGTATTGGCAGGATTACCAAAAAATTTCCTCGCTGTGTTTCCATCGTTTGTGGTTCCGGAACCTGAATCAAAAATTATAAATGAATCAAAACTAATCCACAACTTTGTAAAGAATAAATAGAACTAACGTTATTTGAAAAAAATAAGATTTTAGAAATCGTTAAACAAGGTGAGTTATGATAACAGTCGTTGGACTGTTATCATAACTCACCTTGTTTAACGATGTCTACTAGGAGGCCCATTTCATCACGGAACTTCTGCTGTATGGTTTGTTTTCTACTCTTCAATGACTCTTTGCTGTCTGCATCTCTGGCTTGCCATGTTTTGAAGTCTAGTCTATACGAAATATGGAGTAGGCACTCCATACATCTAATCCAAGCATGAAGTGTAGATAAACCATACTGATATATATCTGTTGAAACAGGTTTTCTGGAAAGAAAGTGAATTAATTAATAAAAAGATACACAGCATTACGGTAATCTGAAATATATCAAATTATTCAAAACTTACTCTGAGATCTTCTCTAACTTATTCATTTCCGAAGGGGTAGCTTTACAGATGTCACAAGTCTGCGTTGAAGTATTTGACAGTTGCAAAGTGATTTTACCATCTATCATGGTCATAAGCATTGAGTGCTTAACAGTATGAATTCCCATAATAGACGGCTCCAGTGCTGCAATCTCAGCTTCAATCAAAGCCTGTTCTTCCTTAATATTTAATTGGTTTTCATTTGCAAATTTATAATAGAGCGGTCTGCAGAACATTGTGGAAGATGGCTTTGGATTCTCCCATAACTATTCTTCACCACAAACTAAGCGCAGAGGCACAAAAGAACACATAAAATTGCTTGAATGATCTTCACCTTAGTTTGTTTGTACAAACTTTGCCCTGAAGCACCATCAAAGCCCCACTTGCATATCAATATTAGCTCTTTGCCATCTAGCGAAGATTCCAAACGTAGGAATTTCCCAAATCTAGCAACAGTTTTGTCCAAAATTGCTTGAACCTTTACTTTTACCCCTCTTTCGGTGATTTCTATGGTGTCTTTTGGTGGGTAACAGTCCTTCTTCGCCTCTAAGATAGCAGTATATGAAGGATATAGTAGTATTCCTTCTTCTTTTGCATAAGCTCTTAGTGTTGTTTTGCGTTGCGTTGCGAAAGCTTCAATGAAGTCAGAATTCCTAAAGCTTTATCAGCGGAATATATGGGCATAGCTTTCTTGGACTTCAACAATTCCTTTATCTTTGTAGCCTCTTCGGGATGCTCTGAGATCAATTTTATTATATCTGCTACATTTTTGTTATCTGCACTTAAACCAGTTGCATAAGCAAGGCTTTCCGTGCTATGCGTGAGGAGCTCTTTCACTCTTCTTCTCTTCTGTAGCGGGCTTAGCTCCGAGAACACTTTTCTTGGACTCATAACAGTTGATGTTCCAACAATGTACGTCTCCGGTTTGTATGATGTTGATGTACCCTCATTTACACCGAAGTCAAAACTGGAACATGGTTGCTGCTCTTCTAACACTAAAGAAGGTGTCATCTTGTCCTTCATGAACTCAGGCCATTTTATGTCTTCTTGCAGCCATGTCTCATACTTTTTTATGAAAGTATGTCTCGTGCGATTACACGAGATCCATTTGTTCCTCAACGAACACACATGAGTCTGACAGAATTGTTTCAATTCTTTATTTTCGTTTTCTGACAAATCAACGGCATTGACAAAAACTTCATATAATACACTGGACTGTGAGAAACAGCTATTGTTAGCCACAAACATAAAAATATCCAAATTGGTACTAAAACCTTCCACCATAACAAGAAAACAAATCGAACGTAATAAGTATAGTAAGCGCGCACAAGTGCAAAGAGCTACTGAGTGAAGTTAGTTTAAATGTCCTATTTATATTATAACTACCCTCATCAACGCTCGCTGTCCCAAAATGCTGATTAAATTAAAATTCAACAATAATGACGGTGATTAACTAATGAGTTATTTCGTGAAATGAATTTTGTAGTAAAATGTAAATAATCTACATCGTTTTCGAATATTTTCATTATAAAAGTCATTAGCAGGTTATTAACTAACGACAATATCAGTTATGTGGTTGGTTACTTCATTTAATTATGTCAAAGATACCAACTGTAAATTCAAAATTTCCAAAGCTTGCTACGTACAAAGCGGCACCGAAAGGCACAAGAATTGTATGTCATCTTGATTGCCGTGTATGGTGCAATAGCTCATGTGAGTACCAGCCCATCAGTTCTATTCAGTTTTGAAAAAAAGCACTTTAAGTGTTTTATTCCTTACAAAAAAAAAAAATCTCACGCATGGAGCTACTCATACCCTTCATACTATATTAGTAAAACAAAGGGAGGTATACTAAACACAAAACGTATTTTTATTTATTAATTTCTGACGTTAAGTTTCTATGAGTATGGAGCTTGATTTTCAGACCACTGTGCGGTGGCTCGTGGGCAGACCCACGGGTCTGTGACCCGACGGCTCTGTGACCCGACCTCAATATTTAATCACTTAATGAGCCCAGCCGCAACTAGACGCACCGCTCTATCGACTACCTATGTAATAAGTCATTATTTTAAGTGCTATTTCTGAATTTTGTTTCCCTTTAATATTATGTTCAATTACTTATGTATTGGGACAATTTTGAAACTGAGACGTTATAATTAACGGTTATTAATACAAAGTACAAGGTTACAGGTAATATGAATAGTGTGCAGAAGATAGCCTCCACTATAACTGACGCTATAGTAAGGTCACATTACACAGTATGAACAGTTTCTGATGTCATTGTCACAGTTGCCAATAAAATAACATCTAATCTTAAATCACACAAACCCGGTGGAGGAAATGCATCTAGTACCTACTGTGAGGAAATACCTACTTCATCTGCTATTGCCATTTCGCACAAGAATCTAAGTAGGTACACAGATTCAGAAGTAGGCCAATACACTCGTGTGTGTGCTCATACGTAGTACCTGCGCCTTAGTGCCGATACATACTTCAGTGGAGCGCTCAGAAAGCATTGACATCGTCGAGTTATGTAAGCGTTCACCGTAAGAGACAATGCTTGTAAGCATTCGCGAATAGTTCTACAAATTCTACAATGTTCTTCAGTCAGCTAATTACATTGCGCGTTAAGCCGGAAACCACGTTAAGCCGTTGGTCCCGGCTGTCATTCATGGATCTTTGACAGTCGTGACGGGTCGTCAGAAGCTCGAAAGTATGACAACCAGTCTTACCAAGGGGTGTCAAAGGGCCTTGTTGTCCCTAAATAAAAGCAACGAAAATGCTGAAGAATAAGGTTTTTTGGTAGCAGGACACTTGCGCGAATGAAATTTCCGCAAAAGAGACTTGCGTGAAAGGACAGTTGCGCGAAAAAGTTGCGGAAATGAGATTTCTTCATAACATCACACCTGTATTCTTTCAAAGGGTGAACAATGGCGAATTGTCAGTTATGTTCAAGTTACAGACAGACTGGAAGTAAATAGTCCAATTAGTCGTCAAAGTTACTGTCGTAGTTTTTTTATTCCATAGCATCCACTAATTTGTTCCATACCCGAAGTGTGCCAAATAGAACCCTATTACCAAGCCTCCGCTGTCCGTCCGTACGTCTGTTTGTCTGTCAGCGGGCTGTATCTCATGAACCGTAATAGGTAGACAGCTGTAATTTTATATTGCCCCTATAACATTAAATAACAAAAAATAAATAAAGTTATTAATTAAAAGGGGGTCTTGCTTTGATTAATAACTTTATTTAATTTTGGTAACAAGAAACGTGTTTTTCGACGTTTTTTGCTCGGTCTGAATACGGTATGGAACCCTTCGTGTGCGAGTCCGACTCGCACTTGGCCGGTTTTTTAATCACAGAACAGTCGCATATGGTTTTCCAAAATAATCAATGTAGAAACAATTTGAGCATATTTCCACCATAATGTTATCTTATTTATTACCGGGGACGATAGATTTTAATTAAAATACATAACCTAGTCACTAAATATATATAGTATGTACAAGTAGGTACATAATAAAAAATGGGGAAGAGCTCATTTGGGCATCAAAAAATCCGTCCGCATCGCTGCTCATCTACGAGCAAACAAAAATTATTCACTGTTATAAAACACAATAATAAAAAACCGGCCAAGTGCGAGTCGGACTCGCGCACGAAGGGTTCCGTACCATTATCTATAAAAACGGCAAAAAAACCACGTTTTTTGTATGGGAGCCCCCCTTAAATATTTGTTTTATTTTAATTTAATTATTTATTTTTAAAGTGAATATATAACTAGATATTCTGTGAATAAAAACGATAGTCAATAGAACTAGGAATTGAATTTTTTTCTGTCATATCATGGCGCCGGTTTTCTTGACAGAAACCCTTTTTCCAGCAAATATTTTGTTTATGTTTTTGAAATTATTAGCCGGTAAAAGTCATGGAATAAGTCAGTTTTGTTTTAAAATATCATTGGTTGGAACGTTATGCCTTAATTTGATGACATACGAGTAAAGCGCAGTTAATGATATTTGAATTAAATAAATACATTTTAGATATTAATTTAGGTATTTACAAGGCAGAAGTGAGTGGAAACGCTGGGAGGGGATGCCCTAGAAGGACATATAGTGACCTAGTTGGTGAGATGTTCTTCAGAAAGGTCTGGTGCGTAGTACTCTCAACAGGCGTGCGTGTATGACCCTGATGTATGAACGTAAACATGGCAAAAGGAATATGTAAGGAGCGTAGCTGGTGGCGTTCTTTAGTTTCTGCTGTGTCGGCGTGCTACTTCCCACGGGAAGTAGGCGTGAGTATACGTATGTAAATAAATATTCTTTGGCGTGTCAAACTGACATCCAATCAATCCACCATACAAGTACTATCATGTGGAAGCAACTTATTCTATTGTCTAGGGCCTTTGATTGCGTTCATCATGATACACTCATCCGAAAACTGCACCACTATGGTATGAGGGACAGTGCTCTCGACCTTCTGACTTCTTATCTGAACAACAGAATTCAGAGGGTTGATGTTAATGGCAAGAGATCTGCAGGATCTGCGGTCACTATGGGGTTTCCGCAGGGTTCAATTCTAGGTCCTTTCTTGTTTCTAATTTATATAAATGACTTACCTTATCACATAAGGGATAATCACAAGATTGTATTATTCGCAGATGATACTTCCCTCATTTTTAAAATCAAACGTCAGCTAGTCAATTTTGAACATGTTAACGATGCACTCTCTAAGGTTGTCCATTGGTTTAATGTAAATAATCTTCTCCTGAACGAAAAAAAGACTAAGCTCATTAAATTTTCAATGCCAAATGTCAGGCAGCTAACTACCAATGTTCAACTTAATGGAATAGAGTTGGACCCTGTTGAGTCGACAGTTTTTCTTGGGATAACTATTGACGGTAAATTACAATGGGGCCCACACGTAGAAAAATTGTCAGGAAGGCTTAGTTCGGCCGCCTATGCTGTTAAAAAAATTCGACAGATAACTGATGTAGATACTGCCAGAATTGTTTATTTTAGTTATTTTCATAGTCTTATGTCATATGGGATTCTTCTCTGGGGAACTTGTGCGGACATTAATACTATCTTTGTTTTACAGAAAAGGGCTGTTCGAGCCATTTACAATCTAGGTCCAAGAGATTCACTTCATGAAAAATTCAAAGAAATAGATATTCTGACTGTAGCCTCTCAATATATATTTGAAAATCTATTGTATGTACACAAAAATATATCAAATTTTAAGAAAATGTCCGATATTCATTGTTTAAATACCAGGAATAAACACAATCTTGCTGTACATCGCACTCGCCTCCACAGAGTAGGCAACTCGTTCATGGGTCAATGTATACGCTTTTACAACAAACTTCCTACTGACATTCGAAACTTACCCATTAAACGATTTAAAAGCTGTATTAAAACCAAACTTTGTAAAAAAGGGTACTATAAAATTTCTGATTATTTAGAAGACAAAAAAGCTTGGGATTGAGCTGCTCGCTCTGCAAGCCTTGTGATCAAACTGGAAAACTTGACATTTAATGTTATTATGCATGATTTTATATAAATATTGACATTGCAGAATATTATATACAATATTACATTAATGTTTACTTTGAAAAGTATTATATTTACTGCTTTAATTTATTGTGAATGTGAGCACTATGTGGGTCTTTTTTTTTTTCTTTAAATATTTTCCTATTATTTTATGCTTTTTCTCAGTTTTAATGGTGGTCTGGCATTTTGAGCACTTTATGAGGCCTACCCAAATGTACTTTCTTTGGTATTGTTCGTCGAGTCGTTGAGCTCCTTAAGTCTTGAGTCGAGCTGCACGATTACGACAAATGCTTGCACTGATTGGACAGGTCCACTCAAAATTGTGTGGTTCTTTCCTCAAAAGACCATTTCAGACACAGATCTACATGGTCCTCACATGATCTGACCAAGATTATGTCTGGACTTTAAAAGAGACTTTGACCCCTGAGTTTGTTTCGCCATTTCTTGTCACGGGTAGTCAGATAGGAAATGTCGACTACATCTAGCTTATTTTTTACTTTTTAATATGACGTGTAAAAGTGATTCCGATATCCTATTTACAGAATAAACGATTTCATTTCATTTCATTTATTCCACATCACACGTGGTTTACTTTGTCCATTCTTCGCACTAAGATAAAGGCGTGGATCGGTTATTAATACGTCAATAAATCCGCACCCGCGGCGATAGAGAGGCGATCGGCGCTCATTACACAACTAACCTCCCGCCGGACAACGATAAAGGAGCTAACAACATGTTGCAGCTCCACACCACGCGGTGTCCGAGGGTTATGTTGCACGAAAATTGTAGGACATTCATGGTGCAGGCAAGTTGGCCGGATAAGTTATTACAAGTTTTGAACCGACTTCCAAAAAGGAGGAGGTTATATGTTCGGCTGTATGTTTGTATTTTTTTATTTATGTTCACCGATTACTACGTCAATTGTGGAAGGATTTTGAAAATTCTTTTTTGTATGAAAGGGTATACCCCCGAGGTGGCCCATTGCCACCAAATCAGAATCTGATGAGGCGATTCCATGGAAATCGAGGGAAGTCCTCAAATTTTATAGGTATACCTATAGCGATTTGAGTATTTTTTATAGTAACTCGTGTATTTGCACGAAAAACACCATTTGGTGAATTGGAACTGTTAATGAAGACCACGGATGGCCACCGGAACTATGTACTTAATAATAAGTATTTCACCGCTGCGATTCGATTAGGCACTTTAATATGGTTGCTAAGCAATTTGTTCTCGTCAAAATGCATAATTATGGTAAAGTCACAATCAGTTCTCCTGGTTCTAACCAGGAGAATTCCTCAATAATTAATGCCCCTGCATCGGAAAAAGCAATATTTTGTAAAAGGTAATGAGCATTTGACATTAGGCGATTGTAAATTAGATAACTTACAAACTGACCCACTAAAAAGTGAAAAATAAAAACTTTTTACATAAAAAAAAACAACTGACTTTCAAAAAAAAACACTACAAATTGAAAAATAACTTTAATTTCGGAAGTTGGTGGCAAAAAACTAAAATACAAATCCAAAGACTCTGACCCGCTCCGGCCCGGCGCGGCCTGCGGCGTGGGCGCGCCTCTCATTGAGAGCCGTCGGGGCCTGACCGGAGTTATTGTTCACTTTGTAGTGTTTTTTTTGGAAGTCGGTTGTTTTTTTTTTTTTTGTAAAACGTTTTTTTTTACTTTTAATTATAAAGCGTCATGCTTGCTCGATCCTGTTCGCTTGCTTTTTTTTCAGAAGGATTTTTACAGTGTTAGTAAAAATAAACTTACCCCATACACAACTGACGGCAGCTGCGGTAGCTTTGACGGCACGGTTGGCGCAGTGGTTAAGCGATTGACTTCTGCGCTGCGTGTCGCGGGTTCGATTCCCGCACGGAACAAATATTTGTATGACCTACAAGTAGTTGTTCCGGGTCTGGCTGTTTGTGTATGTGAGTTTAAATGTTTGTAAACGCACCCACGATACAGGAGAAATTCCTAGTGTGGGGCAACGTTTTTATTAAAAAAAAAAAAAAAAAAAAAACAACTTCAGTACCTGCTCGACCCAAATGTATGGGGGGACGGCTGATTATTTTTTTGGGATTACGATGTTGGTCCCATGGAGAAAGTTGTTCAGTTTGATGGTCTGCACCATATGACACTGTCCTAAATATGACCACACCTTTCTGATACATGCTGTATGAGAATTTGAAAGTATAAAAATCTGCTTTGAAAAATGTTAACATAGCCAAGAAGATTCTAGTTCAGATATTTAATTCGAGTCCAAATACCAAAACACGATGAAATGGTGATTAAAGGCAGTAATTATTAAACTCGCCGTTTCTTTATATGACAGATTTGGTCAACTTTTTACTTGCCACGTTTATCAAAGTGTGTGTTTCAAACTAAAGGTAAGTCATACAGTTCAATACTGTTTTCCCTTTTACGACAGCTTACCCGCCATCACGTACGATATCACGGACGCGCCAATTGGTTATTAATATCGCCGTAAATCACCGCAGTGTCGTCGGCTGCCGGCGATCCGTGGCGTTCGATGGCTAGCGGTGGCTAAGCCCCCATTACCCAATTAGATGGAGGCACGCCACTATAGACACGTGCGCTATTAACTGTTTGTATTTGATTAGTTACGAGTTTTAAACACGTGTCTTTCTCAAGGACGCATGGTTTGTGGTTTGTACCTACACCTTTAGGGCTGGGTTGTGTAGACTGAGAAGAAATTGATAAATAAATAATTTTAAAATCAAAAACACGTGCCCTGCCAAAAAACGAGCTCAAAAGTAAAAAATAAGTTGTATTAGTTAATCTGTATATACAAAGCGAAAGGTCAATCATTTACTCGCTGACTAAACAGATAAATAAAATTATTATCATTGCTGTACCGTTCTATGGAACACTTTTTAATCTAAGAGTTCTCAAGGATGCATTATTATTTTTAAACACAAACGAAAGTCTCTAGAGCTAAATACAACAGTTGGTAGATGTACACGACTTATTTTCAAGGAAAGAAAGAACACATTTTAATGATAAAGCTAAATCCAATAGTGTAGAGACGTTCCACGTGTTATTTTGAAGGACTTACCTAGGTATTAGTACTTAACCTAAGAACAAACGAAAATCCCTAGACTTAAGGACAATCGTGTGGCTTGCATGTTTCGTTCTGAAGCACGATTGTTTTTATAAGAACGTATGATAACTCTCCGGGGCTGAGTGCGAGTGTGTATAGCCTGACACGTGTCGTTCTGAAGGGCGCTTACATTTGCATAGTGCACTCCCATGTTACTTCCACGATCGTGACATGTCCCACGTCTTGTGCCAGAATTAAGTCTTGTATCAACTACGTGGAGGAATGGGCTCGATTAACAGCAGCAGTTGTTGAACATTTGTTCGCTATGCGCTATAGACATCTTTATTGATGATGAACATTTTATTTTACTAAGTTTCTTCTTCTGGAAAAGTATGGGAGAGACCTCTGCCCAGCGGTGGGACTAAATAATCATTTACTTGGCTTCGGTCCGTAAATGTTGCAAAAACCAGCCAAAGAGCTGAGAATAAAAACACTACAACAATAATAATAAAGCCTCTTTATTCCATAATAATAAAAAATAGACAGTATAAATAAAAAGTAAATAAAAATAAGGTAATTAGTTAAGAACCCCTCTTTAGGTAAAGGCCTCCTCCCTTTTTTGCCGCTTTTTGCTGTCCTGTGCTGCTGCAGGGCAATTCTGGCCCGCTACTTTTTCGATGGGACTAAATAGGTGAACTTCATGTTCAAGAGTCCGTATGTTTGTCTGTTATCTGTATTTATAATAAATTACCATCTGTAATAAAAGAAGAACAAAGTTATGCCCGTTTCAAAAAGCTACTAAAATCTCACACAATTAAGTGAAACTTCATTATACTTACGACGTTACATCCTCAGGATTTAATTATTACTATGTAGTTTCACTTCTCAATCTACTAGGCGACGCACATAATTTTTAGAGCTGTGGAAATAAAAATCAAATTATAAAATTCAAATTGGTTCTACTCAACATCCGCCGACCGCAGCGCCATCTCCACGTAACTTCATTTCTTTTTTATGTGCAGGCGTCGCAACATCGCGTGTTTTGCAAAAACATTGTTGTAGTTAAAAAATAGTGCGTATTTAGTGGAAAAAGCGTGTTATTATGGGAAAACGGAAAAGGGAACGTAGTAATTCGAAAATTCGACGAAAGATTTTGGAGCGAAAACTACGTGTCTCATCGTCAACAAGTGAGGTTGAAGAAGGTTAGTACCTACACATCTTTATTATGTTCCTAATTTGAATAACGTAGCCAAATATTGGTGTTTCTATGTCTAATCATAATAACTATGAACGAATTTATCTAAAATTAATAAAAAAAATTTGTCCTATCGTTTTCTCGATTTATTTTTTACCCGTCTACCTTCATTTAAGGAAATTTTTTAATTTTGATGAAAATTGTACTTTGTTGTTTATCACGTTCATAATAAGGATTAGATTCGTATGTTTGGTGTTATGTTTTGTTACATTCGTCATGTAAGCGTAATATAGGTCCTAACTACGATCGTAAATTGCAAGTGGGAATTCATTGAGTTCTTGCATCTACACGAATTAGTCTAGTGGCGTATCGAGAATACGTACAATGACTTTAAAATGTATACACACTGCATACAGCAGACTGTCAAATAAACAGTCGAATGGCATAACGTGAGTACGTAAAAAGACTAAAAGACAACACTGTGTCACTACATCAGTCGTTCTTTTTCTTTTAACTTACAGAATATGACCGTTATCACTCAAGGTCGCCAACACCAGACACACTGCGGTTGTCTTTGTATTCAGATGAATCAGAAGATAATATTCCAATCAGATCTGGCGTTGTAGACCCGCTAGTCCACCGCGTACTGGCCATGCTACAGATAATGCAAATCCATCTAATTTGCTCCCTCAGAACCCTGATCCTAGCTGCCTAAATGAGGTCCCAATAACTGATTCCGAGGTTTTACCGCCTGAAATATTAGACGCGCTGGGTGATCCAACAGGCAAAGAAGAGGTCTTGGGTCCGACTATAAATGAGGAGATTTCTAAACGTTGGGGTAGGATCTTATTTGACGGTATGACTAAAGAGATGAAAGAAGCCACTTTAAAGAAAACTTTAATTCCTGAAAACTTCACTTTATTGAAAGCGCCAAAGCTTAATTTAGAAATTTCTGCCATCATAAGTGAAAACATTAAGCATCGGGATAAACTCCTCGAAAGATCTCAGAACCAACTTGAGTTGGGCATTGCTTGTCTGAGCAATCTGGCCTCGTCTCTGATTAAAGAAGACCACCCAAAGGTGGAAATCTTGAAAAAACTGTCAGAAGTCAGCAAGATTTTTCTAGATTTACACTACGAAAACTCACAACATAGAAGAAAGCTGATAACTTCTTCACTGGATAAAAAAATTACAACTACAATAACTGACATCAAACGCGATTCATTTCTGTTCGGAGGTGACCTTGGAGAAAAGATCAAGGCCACAAAAACAGCTGAAAAATCAGGTCTACAAATAAAGCGCAGCAATGTTAGCATTCCTTCCACATCCAGACAACAGTTAAACTGGAGAGAGGAGGCCCACCCAGGTTTCAATCAATCAGGGGTACCAAACCGGGTGGGCAGAAGCCGAGGTACACATCCAGTCAAGGACACTCGTTACAGCAAGGTCGGAGGCAGCCAGCTGCGAATCGAGCCCCTCCTGCCCGGAAGATGGATTAAAAAACTCGCAAGAACCAGTAGAGGTAATCATGTTCATGCTGGTAGATTGCGCCACTATGTTAGCTATTGGCAAGCAATAACCAAAGATCCAGTAGTCTTAAACTATGTTAATGGCTTAAAATTAAAAATTACTTTTGATGAGCTTCCTTTTCAAAAATTTGAGCCAACTAACCCAAGGCTTAGTAAAACAGAGCTTACACATTTATAGTTGTCCATTTCAAAATTATTGTCTTCGAGGGCTATTAAAAAATGCTGTGACGTGGCTGGCCAGTTTATTTCTAATATTTTTTTGATTCCAAAAAGCGATGGGTCGTTTAGGTTCATTTTAAATTTAAAATGTCTAAATAAATTTATCAGTCCGGAGCACTTTAAAATGGAGGAAATTCGTACTGCTACAAAATTAATCAGTAAAGATTGTTTCATAACAACTATAGATCTACAGGAAGCATATTTTTTAGTGCCCATTCACAATTCTAGTAAAAAATATCTGCGATTTAGATTTCAAGGTTCTACTTTTGAATTTCAGTGTCTCCCTTTTGACTTGTCTATAGCACTTTTTGTTTTTACGAAGTTAATGAAGCCAGTGGTAGCTCATCTAAGAAACCAAGGGTTACTCCTAGTTGTTTACTTAGATGACTATATATGCATAAATAACCCATTTAATAGTTGCCTAGAAAGTACAGCAGCAGCAGTACACTTTCTTGAGAGACTAGGGTTTATCATTAATAAAGACAAAAGTAGCTTGATACCAAAACAAATTCAAAAGTTTCTAGGTTTCGAAATAAATTCACAAGATATGTGTCTAATGCTGCCAGATATGAAACGTCAAAAAATACTCGACCAAACAAAACGAATTGCTTAAAAAAGGTCTATAACAATTAGGGATTTTGCAAAGTACCTAGGTTTACTCTGCTCAGTTTGCCCAGCAATTTCTTATGGTTGGTTATATACGAAACGTTTCGAACGTGAAAAATTTCTAGCTTTGCGTAATTCTAGAGACAATTACGATTGTGTCATGAACCTTTCGCCCAATCTTAAGTCAGAGTTTTCCTGGTGGCAAAATAATATTTTAACATTAAAAAATCCAATACGTAGTGGTAGGTATGATCTGGAAATCTTCTCAGATGCATCCCTTACAGGTTGGGGTATATATTGTAATGGAGTACGTGCTCATGGTTTTTGGAGTGACACAGAATCTAAAGAGCAAATTAGTCTTTTAGAATTAAAAGCAGCTCTTATTGGCTAACAGTGCTTCGCTAAAGATCTTTATAATAAGGAGATTTTACTTAGGATCGATAATACTACAGCTATAGCTTATGTCAATAAATACGGGGGTATCTTTTGATAAAATCACAAATACTTTTGGAAACCCTCAAATAGATTTTGTTTGCCACACGATTGAACGCAAAATGTAAAAATACATATCGTGGAAACGAGACCCTTCAGCGTATAACATAGATGCGTTTACAATAGACTGGTCACCTTATTTTTTCTACGCGTTTCCGCCTTTCTCACTGATTCTTAAATGCTTAAGAAAAATAGTAACAGATAAAGCCACTGGGATTTTAGTTGTACCTTATTGGCCTAGCCAGCCATGGTACCCACTATTTTTATCTCTTTCTCAAAACCAGGTTATTTACTTGGAACCGAGTCCCTCATTGCTTTTATCACCTTTCAGGATACACACAGGACAGGTGGATTTTGCATCCACTTTGGAAGGGACTTACCCTGGTATCATCAGTATTAACAAGCAATCGTACGTAAAACAATCGTTACCAGATAATGCTATTAAAATAATAATATCATCGTTAGCTGACAGCACCCTTAAACAATATAATGTAGTTTTAAAAAAATGGTGGCGTTACTGTACTAAAAAGAAGATAAATATTTTTGATAACAGTATTCCTAATATACTTGAATTTTTGGGTACTTGGGTACATTACTGGGTAAATGTATAAGTCAGGACGATCGAATTATAAGGTTTATGAAAGGAGTCTGGCTTCCTTCCCTAGATATAAATCTACATGGGATCTTAATCTTGTACGAGTATTAGATCACCTTTCAAATTATTATCCAAATGAGAACCAAGCCTTGGCCTCTTATCCAAAAAATTAGTAGCTCTGCTCGCATTGTCAACTGCACAACGTGTGCAGACGCTATCGCTTATACGTTTGTCTAGTGTTGAAGTAAGTAGCACGAGGATAATTATTAATATAAATGATCTAATCAAAACTTCGGTTCCAAATAGATCGGCGCCTCATTTAATTATACCATTTTTCTCTAATAGAGAACAAATTTGTCCAGCAAAAACATTGTCCGCGTATACCGAAGCCACCAAGAATTTTAGGAACTTACCACTAACCGATAGAATTATTCTTACTGCCAAGAAACCAATCCATAACGCTAGTGCCTCAACTCTAAGTAGATGGATTAGAAACGTGTTGACTGAAAGTGGTATTGATACAGGGATTTTTACGGCTCATAGCACCCGCCACGCGTCAACCTCGGCGGCTAGTCGTAAGGGGGTTTCAGTAGACATAATCAAAAGAACAGCAGCATGGTCAGGGAACTCTTTAACCCTCGCTAAATTCTATAATCGTCCGATTATAGTAGATGAGGACAATGCATTTGCGGAGGCAATTTATAATTGTTAATTTTAATAAGGTAAAAATAATGATTAACCTAACTTTAGTTAATGGTCACATTATGCAGAGGATGCAATCTTTGTTTATTATGACTTATGATTAATGTATTTTTACATACTGTATAAGTATGTACTCAATAAAGGTTTTTTATATTTAATGTATTCATATTATTGTGTTCATTCTTCGTAAAATTCCTTTCCAATCTCGTTTGAACGAAAGCGCTTAACATCTACATAGTAATTATTAAATCCTGAGGATGTAACGTCGTAAGTATAATTAATGGTTAAACGAACTTACCTTAAGTGATGTTCGACCATAATTATACGAGACGTTACATCCGAAGAGATTTAAAGTCCCTCCCAAACCCATAAACTAAAGCCCATCAAACAGTTCATCAAACGAGAGTAGCGTCTCTAAAAATGAATGAAGTTACGTGGAGATGGCGCTGCGGTCGGCGGGTGTTGAATAGAACCAATTTGAATTTTATAATTTGATTTTTATTTCCACAGCTCTAAAAATTATGTGCGTCGCCTAGTAGATTGAGAAGTGAAACTACATATTAATAATTAAATCTCTTCGGATGTAACGTCTCGTATAATTATGGTCGAACATCTCTTAAGGTAAGTTCGTTTAACCATTAATTATATTGTATATATATATTAACATAAATAAAATTACACACATTATATAGATTAACTATATGCCTCTAAATTAAAAATATACATTAGTAATTACTTAAATTAAACAAAATCCAATACTTAAAATATTTTATAAACCCAATGTATGTACCCAAAATATATAAATAGAACAATAAACTTAAAATAAAATAGTCTTATAATAACAAACCTGCTAATAACAAACTATGCCATCAATGCCACATCTAATAGAAATCAAATTCATACATCTATGTTGTGTTTGGTTAATACCATCGAGTTTGTGTTATCAGTTTACTGATTGTCCTGTGCGCTATAATTATTAATCTTAGTTTTAGATAATGTCTCTCAGTAAGTGAATTATGTAGAAATAAAGTGGTTCTTAAACCTAATATTTTAAACAACACTATCAAATTCAAATTAATTTACTCATTTTGTGAACATAGGGTAAAGGCTCTTACACACTCACGCGATATCGCGGGCGCGACAGACAAAGACAATTTTTTGTCGGTGCCTGTCGCGCAGTAAAACAATGTTATATAAAAAAAATGTTGGTCCATACTATGTCCCGCCAGAAGGCATACAAAATAGCTTAGGTAGGTAATCGAATATCACATTAACAGAATGCAAACAATAAAGTCAATGGGTAGGTAGATGTCAAATAGTAATATGATCTTAGTTAATAATAATATAAACAAATAAAAAAATTGTACATTGAATATTTTTGAAAATAATTAATTAATCAAACTCAAAGCATTTATTTGAATTAAACCATTTACAGGCACTTTTGAATTGTCAAAGAGTCGGTCAGTTAGTCAGGAAGCGGAAGCTATTTGCCCATTCCAAAACGTAGATCTCTATGGAGAAGAACAGGCAAGAAACTCCAAGGACACTCTTTTAAATCAAGATATTACAAAATCCTGGGTACATTATTCTTGTCGCTTCTATATGTAAGAACAATGTTAAAAACAAAAAAAAAAAATATTAAAAAAAACCATTCAAAATATAAGATTCAAAGATAACAAAATAAGCCCTGGCAGTTAAGAGCTGACATGTCTCAACTGACGGCGCCCGTTCACGAACATGACGCGTGGGTCAGCACCATCCAGCTCAAATAAGTAGGTACTCGTAGGCCTTGGATCGATTCCAATGCCGAAAAACTAATTTTTAGAATTTTTGTCGGTCTGTTTGTCTAAATGTATGTTCCAGCAGGGTTAAGCTTGTTTCATCAAAAAGAAATTGACAAATTATCACTTTTCAAACAACTAGTACTTTTACCAATTTTAATGTAGTCAAATATTTCAGTAGGTCTAACATATTATTTTAAGCATAAAAAAATAAGCCAATTATTTAGTATCGTCAGCTTTCAAATTTACCATTTCTATTCAGTCACTTGCAACCTACTAAAGTAATTTCTTTCTATAAATTCTAGTTGTTTCTGGCACACGCCTGCCTCTGCCGCGGCACCGCTCGCTTCGCTCGCTCGGCTCGTGCGTCACAGTTTTAACCTAACCTAACCATTTTTTTTTATTATGAACCTAATCTAACTAGTTTGGTTCCGGGTAGCCTACTAAAAATAATTAATACAATTATTTCACTAAATGTTATTGTCTAAAGATTGTTTATTGTAATAAATCGCATTTAATTAAAGACCAAATGCCTCAATGACATTTTCCTTGGTAATATTCTGGCGAGTAAAAATTATACCAAATGAAAATGTGCGTACTAAAATCATTCCAAATATTGCATTGGTACAAAAAAAGGTTGCTAAAATTTGTTTGGGTAGTCAAATTTTGTCAATATCTTTTCGGCAAAACGGCAGGATCCCGTTCCGGCATCATGCAAATTCTACCGTATAGATTATTTTGCATAAATATTCCCTATAAGTCCGGTCAGTTGGTAGGCTAAATAGATTATCACGCTTTTTGCTATGAGGGAACAGCAATATTGCATTATGTTTGTATTCCTCTATAGTTTACAGTAAATTGTAAAAAACGAGCCAAACGGTTAGAACATTGCAAATAGTTACAGATTTAATCATCACACTATATCTTTATGGGGCTTCTTTTTTTTTTGTGTGGGAAATTATCAAATAACTTCTCCCACTCTGGGCGGAGCAGGAGGGCCTGTCAGACTTTTACTATCTACAACCCACCCGTATTCTTTCAGTTGCCTGTGTGCCAGGGCCACGATATCCCTTTCAAATTTGCAACCCTGGCAGCATGTTTATGGGGCTAAGCTGTCAATCATCATGACATATTATACAGGGTGGATTGTTGAGATGGGGCAGTAAGGGTACCTTTACCGTTGTAGCTACATGAGATCGGTCTTAATAGACTATTCTTAACTTTTTGAGAGATTTTGATCTGCATACATAGGTTTTGAAAAAAAAATACAGTTAGAAGGAAAATAAGCAATTTACACCAAAAAAAAAATTGGTACCAATAGGCCCTGTTTCAGATAAGGATCAGAAAACTAGCACACCAACTGAGGTTTGAGTACGAGAAGAGTCAGAAATCGCAGAAAAAAAATCCCATACATTTCGTAGGAAATGAGACAACTTACTTTATAGGGTTCCGTACCTCAAAAGGAAAAATGGAACGCTTACAGCATCATTTCGTTTTCCACCCGTCCGTCCGTCTGTCTGTCAGTCAGTACATACCCTTTTTCTCAGGAGCGCGTGGAGGATTAAGTTGAAATTAATATCAAATACGTAGGTGTGCCGTGGGGCGTTCGGGGGTGCCGTGGAGCTCAAAAAAAATAAATATTCTATGTTAACGCAATAAAAAGTAAGCGACATTTTTGACACTCGCAAATTAATCAAAACCATTTGGGTACTTTCCGTTGACCTAGAATCATACAATTTGGGAAGAAGCAAAGTTTCTCAGCACAAGTAAAATATGGAAAAGTCTATATAAGTCTATATAAGTATGGAAAATCGTTCATTTGTAGTTTTACCACATCATCATCAATTTAGCCGAAATACTGTTGGACATAGGCCTCCCCCAAGCATCGCCACTTTAACCGGTTCTGTGCTTAATGAATACAGCGGATTCCTACGGCCTTCACATAGTCATCAGTTCACCTTGTGGGAGGCCTTCCAACGCTACGTCTTCCGGCACGCGGTCGCCACTCCAGAGCCTCTCAGCCCTATTGGCCATCTGTTCTGTATAATCTACTGTTATATTATTATTTGATATGGCAGCAAATCAAATGTGTTTCTAAGACTTTTCTTCAAAGGAGTTGAGGCGAATAAAACCAGATACTTTTTCGAGAATAGCCGCAACATGAGTAGTTATACGTGTGGCGTGAGTGGCGGCGGTGACGAGAGTGAACGCCGTGATTTTTTTTTTTTTTTTGTATGGCATCTCGCAGTTGACCTTGAGAGGCCGTGACTGCTTAACCGGTCTTTCCTGTGGCTGCCCTAAGGTATTAGCTTAAAGCCTCCAGCCAGGAGCGTAAATATAAGTATTAAAAACTAAACGACAGCGCTCTAAGGGCACCCCCTGTGGGGTACGAACCTCGGCTTAGGGCGTCGTTGGGGAAAAACAAAGCAAATTGGGGACGGGCTGGATCGAAAGTTTAAATTCATGATTTTTAACGGGGATTACTATTAAATGCTACGGCTCACTCAGCCTCGGGGCTGGCGGTTCGACGTGCAAGGGACGGGGGGAACAATTTATTCTTGAACTACGCCGTGATTCAGCGCGCCCCTCTTTTATAGATTCGTCTCTATAGCGCATTGCGCAGTGGCATAAGGTATTAATTTGAAAGGTAGGCGGCCAGTGTGATTTTATTGAGGTAACATTTTGTGTGTGTGTGTGTGTTTAGCAGCTTTATTTATTTAGTAATTATATCACATACACAATCTTATAAGATTACAATTAGTCTAAAAAATGTTACTAGATTTCAATTGGAATGAATTTAATGGTTTAATTTTCACTTATTGTTTGATGCGTAACAAACGCTTAATATCTAATAAAACAAAAGTTAAACTATATATTTAGGTAAGAACAAATGAAATAAAACTTAATTACAATGTGGGTACTAAGAAACGACGTAAAAAATAATTAAAACATAATAAATGGCTTATAATCTATCTTAAATGACTACGAACGACTATAACTAGTTACTGAAACATACATAAGGGCTTATAAACTATCTTAAAATAACTAACTAATTACTAAGCTGTTATTTACAATTATTTTAGTGATAGTGGTTCGTCAAGAATAATCTGTACGAATGCATCAGTCAGTGTACCAGTGTTGTGGCATTAGGTAGTATATGCAGGAAAGCAGGCTTTCATTAATTCACTAAAAATGAAAAGCTTCGCAAGCCATGGGAAATTGCTACTGGAGACTGCGGCGTCGACCTCGGGACTAACTGCTTCTCACACGGACAACTGTACGTCGCTTACTCCCGCGTCACTAGTTTTGAGTCTCTGTATATTTTGGCTGCTGAGAACATAATTATAAACTTAGTATACAGGGACGTTTTATAAAGAGTAAATGTGGGAAATGAAATCAATTGTGCTATACATGCGTTTGTGACCAACCAGTCGATACCCAAAAAGGCTCGACTGGCTGTTCACAATGGTGTGCTGGTATCCGCGCTTATGTATAGAATTTAATGTTGGGTGTGGCAAAAGAAGCATGAAAGTAGAATCAATGCTGTGGAAATGTGTTCCTTGCGAAGCATGTGTGGCAGCATTGATGGCTATGAATGATAGGC
Source organism: Tiliacea citrago (assembly GCA_963921375.1). NCBI lineage: Eukaryota > Metazoa > Arthropoda > Insecta > Lepidoptera > Noctuidae > Tiliacea > Tiliacea citrago. Next base: position 28,093,824 of record OY992786.1, read on the forward strand.
TGAATAATTATGTGATAAGGCAGCGGTGGGTTTAAAAGAAGATGATTGTAGTGACAAACATTTAAAAGAGTATGCTTAGATGGTTTGGTCATGTTGAGAAGTTTAATGAAAGTCGACTAACAAAAGGTATTTACAAGGCAGATGTGAGTAGAAACGCCGAGAGAAGACGCACTAGGAGAACGTAATATAGTGACCTAATTGGTGATGTTCTTCAGAAAAGTCAAGTGTGAATACTCGAAACAGGCGTGCGTATATGACCTGATGTATGAACGTAAACGAAGCAAAAGGAGTATGTAAGTAGCGTAGCAGGTGGCGTTCTATAGTTTCTATCTACCCCCATGGGTAGAAGGCGTGTTTTTATGTACGTTTTATAAAAATAACATAGCATCACGTCTGTATTCCTCGAAGTGTAAGGCAGAGGTGTACCTACCTTATAGTACACCCACATTAAATTTCGCCAGTTATGTTTAGGTTCCTTGTAATAGGGGGCGACCCTATTGCCGGCCACAAATTCAGACTTCCCACTGTAACTGGGAAATTCCAGATGGAAAACCCAATAACACTTTGCCTGACCCGGGAATTGAATCCAGGATCTCAAGCTCAACATTAGCGCTTCCGACCAATAGACCAATGAGGCAGTTTTTTTATAAAAATGTGGCTGTTATTTGTATATTGTGCTGTCTTAAGACTTCCTCGCGAACGAAGTCGCGGGTAAAAGCTAATGTCAATAAATTAAGATGGCACAAAAACAAATAGGTAGTATTTAGTCACAATTTTGTAGTTATTCAATAATAAATTAAATAAAAATATCAACAAAGAATTCACACAGTATGAAAATAATTAACTTCATCTAGGTACTCCTCTAGATTCCTCGTATCTCTTCCTAACGTAGCTTTCTAACCAACCTACTCCACTAAACAAATCTATTTATTTAGCTTACTAACCAACCTAAACTACTAAACAAATCTATTTGAAAAAGAAAATGTAAGTTTTATTTAGTATTTTAGTTTTATTTTTATTGTTGAATTTTTGTTTATGTATAGGTATTTTATAAGGATAGATAGTGTAATACGGTGGTATAACATCGTCTTGGGTATACTGTAAGATGTTGTACTTATTGGTGTGAAAAAAAAAAAAAAAATATTTGACTTTCTAACCAACCTACACCACTCAACCTATTTACCTCAATCTATTTATTTAGCTTTTCGCCGAACTTTATAATTTCTGTAGAACAGAGCACAGTTCCGACGTTGTTATCAAAACTAATATATCTGGTTATAGTTTCATTTCCGAATGTTGGTTTTAAGTGCAAACTGGCCGGCTCAAAGTTGAAACCTATTAAAACTTGTTAGTCACAGAAACGTAGGTACTAATGTTATAGATGGCGTGCTCGTATCATCATGTTTAATGTTATAGATGGCGTGCTCGTATCATCATGTTTAATGTTGGATTATGAAACTTAGGTACTAATGTTATAGATGGCGTGCTCGTATCATCATGTTTAATGTTGGATTATGAAACGTGTAAACATACGTCTGATGACATAATTATAATTATAACCTATTATTATTAAGGTTTTCTTACGATCAGACGCATATTATCGTCATCAGCTCAGTCTTCAAAAGGGATTGAGTTGGCAGAGTACCTTAAATGTTGGTCGTCATCTTATTACAAATATTTCACAGCAAGCATTAACTAGTCTTTTCCCAAACAAGAGCTGCGGAACCCTACGATTTGACCGCCTGTATTAACTTATCAGCGTATTTACAACGGTCACACATTTACAAACTGACCTACCTAAACCTAGCATATTAATTATTATTAACTGTAGCACTAAAAACCCCATAATCTCGAAAGACTGGCATTTAAATTCATTTATATAGCAGTGTGGGCGGTGAATGCTGCACTCAATTTAGTTTGAAGCACAAATAGCCAGCGTTCGTCAAAGTTAGGTTCCACTCGATGCTGTTATATTTTAAGCTTGCAATAACTTGTGTGCTGACTGTTGGGTAACTTACTGTCCGTATGGCTTGCACAAGCTCCTACATAAGTATATCATCTTCTGAATGTGATTGGCAGGAGTCTTAATAAATAAGTAAATATAGTTTAGTTTTAATTCATACGCTTTCGACGTTTGGTCCAAACATTCCAATGGCTAACCTCTAATAAACCAGAATACCTCATTACACTTAAAAAGTTTGTCAACAACCAGACCTGGGAAGCTAACGTCAATAAATGACTTCCATCGTCCATTTTCTGTTGCTTACTTTGTGAAGCTTTGTTTACGAGTGGAGCGATGCATGTGATTCTATAGATTAGTCTCCGATGCCCGACCGACTTGTGGACCGGCCGTGTTTGCTGATTTAAAGCAATTTACCGATGTGTAGAGACAGCATGAACCAAAACAGAGTAATGACAATTTGATTAAACTTATTCGCACAAGATGAGTTTAAATGTTTGTGTATAACGAATAGTTAAAAATGTTTTTGTTTAAAGAGCGGACCGCTGTGTTTGGCGATAATACAGTCAGCAGGGCTTTTAAATAACAATCAAACTTGGATTCATCCTTTACGGCTGCAGCCACAAATCTGCTAAGGGTTATTTAATTAGATCATCTACAATAATTTCACAAAAACTATGTTACAGTTTAAATTCCAAAGTTTATCACACACCGTCGGATGCGATTACGTGCGTATGTAATTTGTTGGCAATACGGCACGACTCGGTAACACTTAATGACGTGGAACTATTGATGCGCCCGATAGCCACAGGTGAGCGGCAACTAAACTACGCCGCTTCTCTATATTACACAGTAGTCTGACTAAATGGTTAAGTGTTTGCAAGCGTAGAGGGCGAGTGCGCTGTGTTCGATTCAAATCGTGAATAAAATATGCAGGGTTTTTTCTGCAATCTGGAGTTTAGTTTATCTTAATAGTCGGGTAAACGAGATACGCATAGCAATATTTATTTATTTTATTTTATTTTACTTTATTGGGACATAAAACAGTTACACGTTATTATAATATTTATTTATTTTGATTTATATTTAATTTAATTTTGATTTTAATTCTAATGTGATATTGACTTTAATTTTGATTTGGATTTTGATTTTGATTTAAATTTTTGATTGTTTTAGAATTTTGTTTTGATTGGAATAATAATTGTTTTTTGATTTCAATGCTACTAACATATTTTTCTAAGTTCTAATACTAATACAATATGGATGTATTCCGAAATAAAAATAGAATTGAATTGTATTGAATTGAATTACAATTTAAGTGTGATAGAATAAATTTAAAACTAGGTAAACGTGTAACCCCCCCCCCCCCCCCCACCAATGTCCGCGAAATAATGGTCTATGCTTAGATAGTTAACAATATAGTATCTAATAATAGTAGTAGTGTAGTTGTTAGCAACAGTATGTACAAGTGGCCTATAATGTTCTCACTGCTGCGACACGGTCCTCTCTAATGTTCTCACTGCTGCGACACGGTCCTCTCTAATGTTCTCACTGCTGCGACACGGTCCTCTCTAATGTTCTCACTGCTGCGACACGGTCCTCTCTAATGTTCTCACTGCTGCGACACGGTCCTTTCTAATGTTCTCACTGCTGCGACACGGTCCTCTCTAATGTTCTCACTGCTGCGACACGGTCCTCTCTAATGTTCTCACTGCTGCGACACGGTCCTCTCTAATGTTCTCACTGCTGCGACACGGTCCTCTGTAATGTTCTCACTGCTGCGACACGGTCCTCTCTAATGTTCTCACTGCTGCGACACGGTCCTCTCTAATGTTCTCACTGCTGCGACACGGTCCTCTCTAATGTTCTCACTGCTGCGACACGGTCCTCTCTAATGTTCTCACTGCTGCGACACGGTCCTCTCTAATGTTCTCACTGCTGCGACACGGTCCTCTCTAATGTTCTCACTGCTGCGACACGGTCCTCTCTAATGTTCTCACTGCTGCGACACGGTCCTCTCTAATGTTCTCACTGCTGCGACACGGTCCTCTCTAAAGGCGAGCCCAATGAGGGTTATAATAAATTGTGCTAGATGGTGGGTGGGTGTGGATAATTTTAGTCAAAAAACGCCAAACCTATTCTTCATCTTCCTTCTTATCAACACAAACTATACGCGGGTAGCTCAGTAAACAGTACAAGAACGTGGCGCTCACAACATTTGCCCACGTCACGGTAATTATAATAGAATCCTCCGAGTGTATCGCAAGACAAGAGAAAACATTATAGCAGTGGGTTTGTATTCAAGAGGAAATCCGAGGGAAATTAAAAGAGGTCCAAATCGTACCCGGGGGACGGGCGAGGACCCGATGTAGCGATAAATTGGCGCGCCCCGCCTCTAGTCGCGCGCTTTTTATGGGTCCACCCGAATGTCCCGTTTGTTACCTTCAGAGTGACGTCACTGACTGTTACTTGTGAATCGCCATGTTACAAGTAGTCGCGTGAAACTGACTTTAATGTCAGGGTTCCATGCTAAAACAAAACCTTAGATCAATCTATACTCTTCTGAATGCCACCATCGACAGTTTTTTTACTACTAAGAATTTATTTAAAATTTCGTTAATATAACACTGCTCAAAGCATAAGTTTTCGAGCAGCTTCGTCTTTTTATACTTATATACGAGTACCGACAAACCGTAGTTTTATTTAAAAGCACTTTTTTGCCTATAATAAAAATAAATAATAATACCGTTTATTTCAGGAGACACAGGCCCATAGAAAAATACCCTATCCTGAACATACATATGATCACACTATATAATTAATTATCACACTAATATTATATAGGTGAAAGATAGTGAGTGTGTGTGTTTGTTACTTCTTCACGCTCAAACGGCTGCACTCATTTTAATAAAATTTTATAACCCGATATTCTTACGGGATCGAGACTTACGCGGGTGATACCTCGGGGCGCAGCTAGTTGTAATATAAACAAAACTTGTGTTAATAAAAAGGCTGAAGACTATGTTAGTAGCACTTCACTTTGCACTAAATTGACTTTGTGCTGACCTGTGGAACTTGGCCGCGGAAGCGACGGTATACCAGGTCCTGTGGCCAAAATTCTTCTTCCATGATGAGGGGCAGATAACAGTTTGGTACACGCACGAGGAAAGCTTTGAAGTTGACGTTCCGGCGCGACTCCAGTAACTGCACCCTCGGCGTGTACCTCGCCTTTTGGCGTACGTACTCCACCATGTCCTGTTTGGCTATGCGGAACGCAGGCTCAGTTCGAGCCCCGTAGGAGCTTTTCCGCAACGGTTCTTGTTAGTTCGCAATCGGCGCTTCCTTCTTTGCACCGTCACGAAACCGTCATCAGTATCAGCCCTATTCGGCGCCTTTTCTGGCATGGGCTTGATACTAGGAGCGCCAGGGGCACTCGCGGTGACGCTAGTGAAATCCTTTTGTAGGGGTTTCGCCAGGGCTATAGCACGAGTCAAAGAGAATACAAAATCTATTCAATAAGTAGCGACAGTCGAACTGCTTTTAAATTGTAACACGTGTGGGTTGTGACTATTAAGATTATTTTTCCTTTACTTTGTCGTACCTACTTTGCCAGATGTGCGCCTACACATAACCGCACTGATTGCAATTTCCCACTTTTTTCAGCTTTTCTTGCGATGTCGTCAACGTGGGATCTAACATGCCTTGTCAAACCATCTATTACAACGATATTATTATTATGGTAATAAATTATCATACAGTTCAAAAGATAGAACTCAATGTAACATGAAGCTAGCATTTACGAAACTATGAAACTATTACCAGACTTTCCCTAAAGTAAATCCTGAAGGAGAACCCAGGGGCTTTACTCTCCAAACCATTTTCAAAATCTATCAAGTTTGTTACTTAAGCACGTCGCCGCGTCTGTATAACAACACGATACAAAGTGTAGCATCTCGTGACTGATTGTAAGAGTGGCGCTTATTTGGTGCAACGCGACGTGACACTTAACACAAACAACTAACAGTTTGTTACGAGTATTAGGTTTTGTGAACTTTATCTTGTGCACTTGGCTTATAATAACTTCACTAGTGAGCAATCGGGCGAGCGTGGTAAGCGAGCGGTAGGGTAACTTTACACGACCATCTTATAGTTGACTACAAATATCAAAAAGGACTCAGCGAATTGTAAGACTACTGACTATTTCAAGCGACGCCGACGTTTGGAAAACTTAAATCAGTACTGGTCCGATTACCAGTACCATCACGACCGTATTCTTACGGAAGAAAGCAAGTCTCATCCGTATTTTAGTGGCCGTGCATACGAACAAACAGAAGAGCTGTACATCTCGACTAAGGCACTCATCAATCAAAAATATCAAGTTTTGTTGATAAAGATGAAGGAACCTCAACAGGGAGGTTCTACTCAGGAGGTGCAAGGTCCTGCATGGTCTGAGCAAGAACATCCGTAAGATCCGGACGTCAATCGCCGCCCGTCGAGGTATGCTCCAGGGGTTCATCTAGTAAGCTTGATGAACTGTGGAAGAAACAAGCAAGCAACTTCAGGGCGCTGCAGCGCACTGTAGCAGGGATAAATTTGGATTTTATGTCCGATAAGTGAGAGTTGAAAGATGCCTTACGTACTATGGTCTATCATAGATTCCTTGCATTGGGAATGAGACAGCGAATTGGAGGGTACGAATCAAGAATATGACGTGTCTTATACGAAACAAGAAACTATTTACAATTAATTAAACAATGCAATTAACAAACAACTAGGGTCCGTAGTTCACATGTAGAATTGGACACCAAAAATTGACATCCCGTTCTTCAATGGCAATTATCAAAATTGGGTGTCTTTTATGGACTTGTTTGTTGAAACTATCCACAGTAACGTCTCCATAGCAAAGGCCCACAAAATTCCGTTTCTTAAAAGCAAGGTGCGGGGAGAAGCTGAACGTTTGATACAGCATTTACAAATCAGTTCTGACAACTACACTGTTTGCTACAACCGATACTAAACTAACGTAACTGTTTCAAACAACAGGTACAACAACACATGGTTGATTTTTACGTCTCATATAGATCTCCTTCTAAATCTTCCAGTAGTTCAACAAACAAACGTCCCTCAGATGAAGAATATTTACGATACTACACTAGAGTGTTTAAACTCAATAAGGAACCTAGGCGTTAATATAGACAGCTGAGATCCAGTCATCGTGCGTTTTTTATTGCTAAAATTAGATGCGGATACGCATGATTATTATTTGGAATCTAATCTAGTTCATCGGCATCAAATTTTGGCAGTTCTCTGGGTTGCCTTAGAGATTAGATCTCTAAGGCAACCCAGAGAACTGCCTTAATTGTCAGAGTTTCTAAGCTTCTTAGAGAGCAGATTCACCGCATTGGAATCTTCGCGCAAAAAAAAACAAAATTCCAAACCATCAACAAACAAGCAAAATAAATCAGCATCGTCAAATTTCAAGAATAAATATTCAGCAAGTAAGACTTCTGTAAATAATAACGAATTAGCATGTCCGTTGTGTAAAGAGTCACACGGAATATACTAGTGCAGTAAGTTTTTAAATATGACACCAAGTGCAAAGCGACAAGCTATAACACGATTACAGCTGTGCAAAAATTGTCTTTATTCACATTGGGGATAGAGAATGTACGTCAGAAAGACGCTGCCTCGATTGTCGTGGCAAACATAATACACTTTTACATGACGCGTATAACAATAAGCCTTCATGTTACCCAATTATGGAGAATGACACTCCAGCAGTTCTTGCAACCGGAACGCAATATCAAGAATCACAAGAAAATCACGTCACGCAACAAGGCAACAACGTGATCAAAACATTATTAGCCACAGCAATGATCCAAGTTCTAGCAAGTGACGGATCATTCCACAAAATGTGTGCGCTAATAGATCAAGGCTCTCAAGCCTCCCTTATCTCAGTCAGAGCGGTGCAACAGCTGGCTTTATCAAGAAAGTATTACAGGGCCGTCATCTGTGGGATAGGAGAGTAGGAGAGCAGTAGCAAGGGCGTTACGAACATAACATGTTGTTCGCATTTTAATGGTTTTACATTTGCAACAGGTGTGGTAATCATGGACACGCTGATTAATCAATTACCAAGATGTACATTTACCAAGCCCATCACAGAATCATCCAATTTATCCGTAGAAAATCAACAATATATGGAGTATTACAAGAAAACCACAACAAGACATGAAAATGGCATGTATGAAGTAAGATTGCCTTTTCAAGAAAATTATTCCAATACCCCAGTATGTAGGTAACTCAAGCATGGATACTTTAACTCCGATTGCTGAACATGTAGCAATCAATTTGAAGAAGGACTCGTATTTACCGATGTCTATATACGATGTCCAGACATGTCTACGTGACAATGTCGATACTTATCTATGTCATATAGAGAAGCCGATTTATCATCTTAAGAATGATGAGAAATTATGTGAAGTAGAACCTGATTCTAGCAAATGCAAGATCAGCATTAAGGCCCGTATTAATAAACGTTCCCCAACGACGTACTCAAGTGCGTAATTATTTGATACGCCATTATTACGATATCAGCATCTCAAGATCATTACTAATTAATAAACACATGAAAACAGTATCTCAGTTACCAAGATCAGCCTTTCATGGAGCTGCACTTGATGAACGATTACATCACATTGACCGAAGTTTAGAATGACATTCATCACATTTCGTTCTTGATAAGTCGTAAGATTTATTGAAATACTTGTATTTTGTTATAACTATAATGTATAGCGCTGTATCACGTTATTAACTATTTCTAAGGAAATTGGAAGACTCTGTTACTGTATTTCACCAAAGAGTATTTTTATTAATGTGATTATTTTTAGGGTTCAGAAGTCAACAAGGAACCTTAATTATAGTTTCTCTATGTCCGTCTGTCTGTCTTTCGTTATGTCTCTTATTAATCACGCCGACAAAGTGGTAAAATAAAAGCTCGAGATTTTTTTTTTCGTTAGGTACCTCCCTTGCACGTTAAGTGGGGATGATATTTTTTTCTCGTTTATCCCATGGTGTGTTATCGTTGGCCAGGTCTTTCAAAACTATTGCGGATCTGTGAAAACTAAAATTATTTTAAAATTTATTAACTTATTAAAAAAATAAAAGGAAAGCTATCACAGCTAAGTAGGCTCTACAAGTTAACTAGCAATAGTCGAACAACTTATATTTGCAGTTGGAAAATTGACCGTGACGTATATCGATGTATAGGAGAACATGTTTTTCAACTACAATGTTAAGTTTGTTTATGGGATAAATTCATCCAAACTACGGAACCCTTCATTGTGCGTGGTCCGACACGCACTTGATGATTTTTTTTAAATGTTCACTTGGTAACTCAAAAGGATTCGAGGCATCCCATATATAGATTTTTGGCAAAAATATCGTTATAGTACTTACTCTAATTCATCGTAATAATTATTTTCACCCAAAATATTTTCAAACTCCATGTTTCGCGCTACTAATCACGACCTCAAGTCACGGACTGCCTACACTCAGATTTAAGCATCTCGAGTACACCAACCTATTGTATACTTAAGTGACGATTTTCGTTTATTAATCAGCCCATTACTGGGCTGATAACGTAAACCCAAGCCGTAACTTGAGTACATCAATTATTATGTTCATTAATACGATCATGACCTCAAGACTGTTATCAAGTGCGAGCTCTTGGGCTGAGTAACGTTTATTAATACGGGCCTAAGACTTCTTCGAATCAATGGACAGCTCTTAGCAAAATAAACAATTATGCATTTTTCTGCTGTAGTCATTGTAAAATAAGAATTATAAGCGACGATAATGTGTCGTCGGGGCAACTAGTAAAAGCATAATTATATTTTATTTTTGATCTGATTCTTTTCCATTATGATTTTTTTTCTAAAATGTAGATTTGATAAAAGAGAACTGAGATATCACAGCAATATAATTAAAGTCTTGTTCTATCACTAAACAAAAAACGAGGTACCAAAAGTCTTAGTTTAAACGATGTAATAATTAATACCACGAAAATCATGCTAAATTGAATATATTATAGAAAAAGCACATTATTCTCGTGCATATGCTAACTCCATTGCTACCGTCCCAGGTTTTGCGTTTAGATATTGCTAATAATTGCGTTTTGATATTCAGATTTCATAAAATATTTGTTTCTTCTTTTTTGTGTTTTGTGCAACATAATAAAAAAAGGTAATGCATACAAAGTAAAGTCCTGTAATTGATTCATACGTGTATAATGTACTACATAGTTTCATTCATGAACGTTTTTGAAATTAAGCAAAACCAGAACTGCCATACTTATTTAAGCACACGTTTGAAGTATGTGCAAGTTCATCATGGCAGCATCCGTCATATTTGGCAAACTTCAGGACTTGCACACCTGCACATACCTGTGCTGCGAGTGCCCGCCGCCCTCGGGCAGGCTGCAGCGAGCAGCGGTTAATTAGCAACGCGTCGACGGGTTAATGCATTCGCTAAACACTCCGACAGATTTGAAATATTTGCGCTTAACCCTCCAATGCCACCCCCTGTCCCCTCCCCCTACTGTCGTCGTCGCTATTCTATTGCGAGTTTAGTTAGCTCCAAACTTGGCCGCTTTTAAGCCGGGACTCGCTTGGCTTTAGGAAATTTACTAGTTTGAGCTATATTAGACCGGTATACAAGGATAAGTGCCTCCGCTAAACTGCTGAAGTTGTTAACAGGATTTCAAAGATTTGCAATTTGGTATGTGGTTTCATTAAGCAGCTAAACCGACATACTCATACCTAAGGGAGTATTTAGCATAGGTACTGAATTGGTTGTTCACGAGAGTGACATTCTTCAGTTCAGTTCGAAATTCTTGTGAACGTTGATATTTAGAAATGCGATCGTTATTAACTGTCGCGATGTGAGATTTATGAGGTATACCACTCAGAGCACTGATTTCAACAGCACTTGTCCGAACCGCACCTGAGCACTTCCACTAACCACACTGAAACAAAATTTTGATAAGTCCGGTTTGGTGAAACAGTTTATTAATATTATCACTGGTAGGTGACCGAACCGTGCCGGTTAGCTGATGCTCCGCTATCCCGGCGCCGTCACGACGCGGTGACGCGAGCAAGAAAAATAACCCATAACGAACTTTAACGAACTGTCGATTGTTTTGAGACGGTGGCGGCGGCGAGGCTTCCATTAAACCAATTCGCAAGAACTTCCCTGTCCTCAGTTTTAATTGAAAACGTCGTAAAATCTATCGCAGAGCAAGGCAAAGTTGTGCCGGCCGGACGGACTCCATATAGTTCTGATTACAAATTTCAAATCGCGCTTAAACCAACCGAGTTGATTACGCCGAATGTCGGCGTGTAATTTGGGCATTCCTCGGCACCGCACCGCGTCGCGTCGCCGTCGCCGGCGCTTGGCACGCGGCCAGCTGCGTCCGAGTGCTTTAGACACCGCGCACCTTGCAACCGTATCCCACCAAGATAATACCAATTCGCAGTTCTTTTGCTACATAACGTCGTTCTTGGATATTGTTATTAGCCTAGCTTAGCTTCTATTTGTAAGTAGAAACGATTATTATTCAAATGAAACTAAAACTTCTAAGTAGGTTCCATCTGGTTCCGTCACAGTTTTCTCGTTACATTCGATATTATATGTAATCCAATAATTCATTGTAGGGTATACATGGATAGAAAAATGTATAAATCTCATTCTGCTAGTGGTTAAAATAAAGTGGTTTCCTCTCATTCGTTCCTCCGAATTAGTGCTTTAAAGAGAATCCTCTGTGAGATAAAGCGTTTAAAACTTCTCTTAGGAACGCTGTAAATATCACATGTTGCGCTGTTAATAATATATGCAGAGTGCACAGAGCGGCATCTTCGTCGCCAGTCGTAAGTTTCCGTCGCGCGTTTTATCTGTCCGACACGATCCGGTGCCGTGCGGCGCGGAACGACCCGTTTAAGCTAGTAGAATTGCGTCACATATACTGACCCATTTGTAAATCCTCCATTTTAATTTAGAATTATTACTATTGGAATATTGCTCCTCTCTTTGCAGTTGTGAGTTAGAATATTTTCACCGCATCTGTGTGCGAAACAGCGCTTGATTTCTATTCTATCTGAAATGCTTTCAAACTAAGTAAAAGCCTCTGTGTGATACGTTTGCGTGTGCCACACACATTGCCACCAGACACCATATACTATTGTAGTGTGTGAGCGGAACTGGCTCATTAGCAGTATTCCACCTCCACCGTGCGATCTGCTGCGACCTACAGCGCTGTAAAGCGACACACTTAGCGCTTGAATAGATCATTACTTAATAGCATCATTTAATTTCAGCTACTTACCTTCACTGCCACCACACGAAGCTGCTTTTCTTTAGAAAGTTAATTAAATAAGAGGTACGTAATAGAGAAACTTCACAGCTTATTGCATTCAGTAGGCCAATATCATGTTGTGAAAATCCTCCAAGGTTACGGGATGATAAATATATTTAATGAGGATAATCGATAAGATCCGCACCACATCTTGGTATTTAATGCCTTCTTGAGATCGATATATTGATTCTCGAATCTTGTATAACGCTCTTCATAAACTGCGTTCTTGTCTCCGTTAAGTTCTGTTGGCGACAGCTCTCATGAAGGCCTTGAAGTTCGCCGATTGTTTGCGTAAGAGGTCGTCCAGTTTACTGTTGGACCCCGTGTCCCTCTTGTTTGGGATTTGTTGTTGCCGAGGAGGCGATTGATCCCTGTTGTTGCTCTCATTTGTATTACTGGTTTCTTCTTTCTCCTCGCTGTTTTGTTCTTGTAATTTCTTGCCCGATGTACCTGCTTTATCTTGTTCAGAGGTACTCTCGAACGGTGTTGGTTGCACCACCGGGCCCTCTATGGACCGTTTGTGCATCGACAGTTGCTGATTTTGTTGGAGAATTAACTCCTTGACTTCCTTATAACACCTCATTGCTGTGTTATATAAATCACTTGTAAAGTGAAGATGTAGAGAAGACGCCCGAACAAGATGGGAGCTGACTAGAAAAATATATACAGAAATCTGGAAGAAGTGGAAAAACGAGTACTTGTGCCAACTGTTAGCAAGAACGAAGTGGCAGAAACCTCAGAACAACGTGAAGATCAGTGACTTGGTTGTTGTACATGATGACCAGCGGCCCGCAGGAAAATGGTTAATGGGCAGAGTAACAGATCTTCACCCGGGGAACGACGGATATGTTCGTGTCGTGACCCTGAAAACAAGAAACGGCTCTAAAAAAGAGACCCATAACAAAGCTATCTATTCTACCAATAGACAGCAAGGAAAACTCTATTCCACAAAACACCGGAAATGAACACTTAAAACAAGCTACAAACGAGACTACAACAAAACACCAACAAACTGCCAAAACAAGCAAAATAAACATGATCGGATTAGTAATGGCCCTGCTATACCTACTAATTCCAGCAAGCGCGACATCAAACACAACAAACTTTATCGAATCGCAACAAGGCCTATATTTTGATAAAGAAATTGCCAACATGAAATTGATTCGCGACGAGTGGAAGATAGTTGTCTACTACGACGTCAAACCCTTCTGGCATGGTACAGCAGTGTTCACCATATTCAACGATCATCTTGAAATCATATGTTCAAAACTAAAACAGAAGACTCAATGCAACGTTATTATATTACAATTACATCACGCGTTCGCTGAACTTGAACACTACAACCGCATTTTGCTGAATCCGCAAGGTCGGGTGAACATGAGAAGCAAACGCGGCCTTATCAACGGTATCGGGTCAATCGCTCGTTCCTTGTCCGGAGTATTGGATGATCAATTCGCCGAACAATATCAACGGGATATAGAACTCATCAAGGAAAATGAGAAACATCTGGCTCTATTGTCTAAAAATCTGACATCAATAATAGAAGCCGAATAAAACGTACTAAGAAGATCGGAAGAAACAATTGCAAAACAACACAAATTATTTAATCAACATCTGCTAAGCATAGACAAGCTCACAAGCAACCTTCAGCAAGAAATTGAGTCTCAAGAACTATCAATCGAGTTTGTGATGTCTGCTATTTCTGCAAACAGCTATATAGAGAATCTAAGAAACGTTCAAGAGATTCTTTTGGATACCGTAACCAATATTTACAATGGCAAAATGAACTTACACCTCATTGCGCCAGAACAGCTACGGGACGAACTGAACGTTATATCCGGTCAGCTATCAAAGGATGTTGCACTTCCTATCACCAACATTCAAGATGATTTCTCCCGCCTATACCACCTTCTACAAGTGAAGGCAAAAATGACAGAGAGATATATAATCACTGAGATACGGGTGCCGTTAATCAGCAGAGAAAACTACGAAGTTTACCATGTCATACCTGTCCCAAAAAAGAATGGCGTCGACATGGTCACCCTACTTCCTATAGCGGAACTATTATATAAAGATTCATACCTACCGATGACTAGAACTGACCTACATCAATGCATGCACTACGACAGTACGACTCTGTTGTGCCCCACGAGGTCACCAATATACCACATAAAGTCTCACGAGAGCCTCTGCAAGAAGAGGCAAGACTCGTCGGGCTGCAAAATCAAACATGAGAGCTGTCAAAACACGGGGCTGGAACTTAGCAACATAAATAGCTACATGTACTTTTGCTGCGACGCTTGCAAAATACGCGTCATATGCGGGAATCAAGTTTCTACTGAAGTACATAGGAACGCAGGGGTAATGACATTCGGTAGCGACTGCACTATCAATAGTGAGACGTTCACTGTATATTCCCGAAGGCAACTCATGGACACAATGCATACCCAGGTTGAAGAACTCACGCTGGAAATCCCACCAATCAATCGGATCATCAACCTGTCGGTACCGGTTTTGAAACACGAACCCGAGAATGAGACGGTAATGGAGGAGAGCTCATTACTGCAAGATCTGGGAAAACAGATAGAACAGATGAAAGCCGCGGCCGCAGAAGACATCATATCTGATCGGGCAACATACCACGATGTTCACCAATATGTCGTCATATACGTATTGGCAACAGTAGCAGCAACAGCAGGCGCAATATATGCTTACCACCGACTTCGTAAACATTGCACGAGTCAAGAGAAACCTGAAGCACCACCTGTTCCCAATCCAGCGCCCCGAAGGAGGTCGACTGCAAGCATGGTGGACAACGCAGCTGTATTTGACGTCACAGACGACAGCAGCGTATTGCACTTATCGAGTGCACGTACACTCAACAAAACAACGTTGCCTATTGCGCGTTGTGATTTATTTGTATAGTAGTACTTAACATTTAATTATTAACATAACTTTTTCATTTTTATTGTACAAGTACCTTTTGTGAGTGGGCAATATGTACGAGCTATGCTGTACATTGACCTTTGTGGTAGTTTGTACGTCACAATCATTAATGCACATAAATATTGTTTAGATGTGCAGTGTAATAATTGTGTAATTATATTTAGTAGCAATAAATCCATCGGGAATCGTTCGTCTACTCATTTCCATAACATAACATAACAACTACATAACATTTTCACTGTTGGGCATCACAACCCCAACAAGGATACTCACAGAAAGGATTGTAGGAGTAGGTAGGTATGCTTTTAATGTTACCAGATTCAACTGGTAATCTGCCATCAACTTTTCAACAAAAATAGTAGGAAAGCTAGATATTTTTCTGTACTTATAATTATTGTGTGCAATTCCGTATGCCAGCTGAGGCATGCTTTTTTAAGCAAAGTAGTGCTGAATAAAAAATTATAAGCCGCAACCAGCATAGTAACGTTCATCCTCGCAGGTCAAAGTACTGCTGAATGAAAAATTATAAGGCGCAGCCAGCATAGTAACGTTCATCCTCGCAGGTCAAAGTACTGCTGAATAAAAAATTATAAGGTGCAGCCAGCATAGTAACGTTCATCCTCGCAGGTCAAAGTACTGCTGAATGAAAAATTATAAGACGCAGCCAGCATAGTAACGTTCATCCTCGCAGGTCAAAGTACTGCTGAATGAAAAATTATAAGACGCAGCCAGCATAGTAACGTTCATCCTCGCAGGTCAAAGTACTGCTGAATGAAAAATTATAAGACGCAGCCAGCATAGTAACGTTCATCCTCGCAGGTCAAAGTACTGCTGAATGAAAAATTATAAGACGCAGCCAGCATAGCAAAGTTCATCCTCGCAGGTCAAAGTAGTGCTGAATGTAAAATGATAGGATGCAGCCAGCATAGTAACGTTCATCCTCGCAGGTCAAAGTAGTGCTGAATGTAAAATGATAGGAAGCAGCCAGTATAGTAACGTTCATCCTCGCAGGTCAAAGTAGTTCTGAATGTAAAATGATAAGACGCAGCCAGCAAAGTTACGTTCATCCTCGCAGGTCAAAGTAGTTCTGAATGTAAAATGATCAGACACGGCCAGCATAGTAACGTTCATCCTCGCAGGTCAAAGTAGTTCTGAATGTAAAATGATAAGACGCAGCCAGCATAGTAACGTTCATCCTCGCAGGTCAAAGTAGTTCTGAATGTAAAATGATCAGACACAGCCAGCATAGTAACGTTCATCCTCGCAGGTCAAAGTAGTGCTGAATGAAAAATTATAAGACGCAGCCAGCATAGCAAAGTTCATCCTCGCAGGTCAAAGTAGTGCTGAATGTAAAATGATAGGATGCAGCCAGCATAGTAACGTTCATCCTCGCGGGTCAAAGTAGTGCTGAATGTAAAATGATAGGAAGCAGCCAGTATAGTAACGTTCATCCTCGCAGGTCAAAGTAGTTCTGAATGTAAAATGATAAGACGCAGCCAGCAAAGTTACGTTCATCCTCGCAGGTCAAAGTAGTTCTGAATGTAAAATGATCAGACACGGCCAGCATAGTAACGTTCATCCTCGCAGGTCAAAGTAGTTCTGAATGTAAAATGATTAGACACAGCCAGTATAGTAACGTTCATCCTCGCAGGTCAAAGTAGTGCTGAATGTAACATGATAGGATGCAGCCAGTATAGTAACGTTCATCCTCGCAGGTCAAAGTAGTTCTGAATGTAAAATGATAAGACGCAGCCAGCATAGTAACGTTCATCCTCGCAGGTCAAAGTAGTTCTGAATGTAAAATGATCAGACACAGCCAGCATAGTAACGTTCATCCTCGCAGGTCAAAGTAGTTTTGAATGTAAAATGATCAGACGCAGCCAGCATAGTAACGTTCATCCTCGCACGTCAAAGTAGTGCTGAATGTAAAATGATAGGATGCAGCCAGCATAGTAACGTTCATCCTCGCAGGTCAAAGTAGTGCTGAATGTAAAATGATAAGACGCAGCCAGCATAGTAACGTTCATCCTCGCAGGTCAAAGTAGTTCTTAATGTAAAATGATAAGACGCAGCCAGCAAAGTTACGTTCATCCTCGCAGGTCAAAGTAGTTCTGAATGTAAAATGATCAGACACGGCCAGCATAGTAACGTTCATCCTCGCAGGTCAAAGTAGTTCTGAATGTAAAATGATCAGACGCAGCCAGCATAGTAACGTTCATCCTCGCACGTCAAAGTAGTGCTGAATGTAAAATGATAGGATGCAGCCAGCATAGTAACGTTCATCCTCGCAGGTCAAAGTAGTGCTGAATGTAAAATGATAAGACGCAGCCAGCATAGTAACGTTCATCCTCGCAGGTCAAAGTAGTTCTGAATGTAAAATGGTAAGACGCAGCCAGCAAAGTAACGTTCATCCTCGCAGGTCAAAGTAGTTCTAAATGTAAAATGATAAGACGCAGCCAGCATAGTAACGTTCATCCTCGCAGGTCAAAGTAGTTCTGAATGTAAAATGATTAGACACAGCCAGCATAGTAACGTTCATCCTCGCAGGTCAAAGTAGTGCTGAATGTAACATGATAGGATGCAGCCAGTATAGTAACGTTCATCCTCGCAGGTCAAAGTAGTTCTGAATGTAAAATGATAAGACGCAGCCAACATAGTAACGTTCATCCTCGCAGGTCAAAGTAGTTCTGAATGTAAAATGATCAGACACAGCCAGCATAGTAACGTTCATCCTCGCAGGTCAAAGTAGTTTTGAATGTAAAATGATCAGACGCAGCCAGCATAGTAACGTTCATCCTCGCACGTCAAAGTAGTGCTGAATGTAAAATGATAGGATGCAGCCAGCATAGTAACGTTCATCCTCGCAGGTCAAAGTAGTGCTGAATGTAAAATGATAAGACGCAGCCAGCATAGTAACGTTCATCCTCGCAGGTCAAAGTAGTTCTTAATGTAAAATGATAAGACGCAGCCAGCATAGTAACGTTCATCCTCGCAGGTCAAAGTAGTTCTGAATGTAAAATGATCAGACACAGCCAGCATAGTAACGTTCATCCTCGCAGGTCAAAGTAGTTTTGAATGTAAAATGATCAGACGCAGCCAGCATAGTAACGTTCATCCTCGCACGTCAAAGTAGTGCTGAATGTAAAATGATAGGATGCAGCCAGCATAGTAACGTTCATCCTCGCAGGTCAAAGTAGTGCTGAATGTAAAATGATAAGACGCAGCCAGCATAGTAACGTTCATCCTCGCAGGTCAAAGTAGTTCTTAATGTAAAATGATAAGACGCAGCCAGCATAGTAACGTTCATCCTCGCAGGTCAAAGTAGTTCTGAATGTAAAATGATCAGACACAGCCAGCATAGTAACGTTCATCCTCGCAGGTCAAAGTAGTTTTGAATGTAAAATGATCAGACGCAGCCAGCATAGTAACGTTCATCCTCGCACGTCAAAGTAGTGCTGAATGTAAAATGATAGGATGCAGCCAGCATAGTAACGTTCATCCTCGCAGGTCAAAGTAGTGCTGAATGTAAAATGATAAGACGCAGCCAGCATAGTAACGTTCATCCTCGCAGGTCAAAGTAGTTCTTAATGTAAAATGATAAGACGCAGCCAGCATAGTAACGTTCATCCTCGCAGGTCAAAGTAGTTCTGAATGTAAAATAATCAGACACAGCCAGCATAGTAACGTTCATCCTCGCAGGTCAAAGTAGTGCTGAATGTAAAATGATAGGATGCAGCCAGTATAGTAACGTTCATCCTCGCAGGTCAAAGTAGTTCTGAATGTAAAATGATAAGACGCAGCCAGCATAGTAACGTTCATCCCCGCAGGTCAAAGTAGTTTTGAATGTAAAATGATCAGACGCAGCCAGCATAGTAACGTTCATCCTCGCACGTCAAAGTAGTGCTGAACGGCGCAGATGTAGATTCAATAAATATTTTTATGTTTTTGATAAAAATACGTTCAAAATATGTTAGACAGGAATGCCAGTAGGCTACCCGTTTCGGGATGTAATAAAACATTTTAGGTTTTACAAAATAACAGATTTATTTGAAAATAAAGCGTGTTTTTTCACTAGCATAGCTTTAGCTGATCGTTACATACCTAGATGTTTCTTATTAAAGGCATGTTTTATAAAATATTCATTGGACTTTTATTTATTTCAAGTTGTTTGTTAATTTCGCCGCTGAAAATTTTAAGGCTGGATTCATATGTTTCACTATAGGTTTTCACATTTACTGAAGCTTTTTACCTTGTTTGTACTGTAGGTATGTAATATTTTTTTTCTTTACTCACTTTCCCATAAAAGTTACATATTGGTTGATTGATGCAATTGCATCCATATCTCCATCCAAATAATAACCGTCCACTTTTCGAGGGAAAAGGTTGAAATTTTCTGAAATAACTTGCAAAGTAATTATTGTAGCCAATTCTGAGCAAGTATAAGATAAAAAAACACAGCCGGTATTTTTTTGTTACTTATAAAGAATAGGTACTTATATAATATAGGATTTTTTTTGTGCAAACTAATACACATAATTACAATAAAATAACACTTGAATTTTAACCTAACAGAAATCACGTTCAAATATTAGAAACACAAATCCAGCAGTGTACTCGAAAGTCCTCCAAGTACTACACTATCTACAAAATCGGTTTACAAAGCGGTGTTAGAACAGCATTATTACTCGGGTACCGGGTACCGGGCGAGCAACCCAAGGCGCACAATAAAGTTAATCTCCTGGCCTACACATCAAGTGGTGCCTGAGCTAGCACGAATACAGGGAACGGGCAGCAGGTCCGCACAACTCACGCTTATTATTTCCAGAGAGGAAAATTTAATGTACGAGTCATTTGAACTTTCATAATGTGTGTAAGTAATATACTGAAATACTTAATTGAACATCAGGTAGCCGCTGTAGCTTATATTGTACCTATCATTGTTATTAAGTAGATACCTATTTCTAAGAGGGAGGTGGAGTTAGTATTTAAATATATTATAAACTCTGTTCATCACATAATAATCATAAAATTTAAACATAATCGTTTGTAAAATTAGGGTAAATTACCAAGTTCGACGTGCGCTCTTATGTCAGCCCTACCTAAATTACTAACTACGTAATATCTTGTAAGACTGAATGTGCCAGAGCATCGAGATGCTCTAGTAACATTTATTTATTACAAGACGCCACCAGACTGCCACACGAGATAGACACCGACTGCAATGCAACTACTTACAGTAATACAGTAATCTGATTCTTATTATATTCTGCAAAACATGTCTGTCCATTGGTATATAAATAACATATCCAACTTTTCACAATTGATTTGCCAACGTGACAAACAAAGCGCGCCGCAATGGATTCAATCCTCTACATGGAGTCCACCACATATCGAGTGAATAAGCAATCAACACGCGCGCTCGCACTTATTCAATACACTTTTTAATATTAAGCCCGGCTTGGTAACAAAACTCGTTGTATGCGCCCATCACTAAATTTGTTCGGAACGGTCAGAGCAAAGAGGAGCGCAGTGAACGGAATGAGCTGAGCGAACGGAGAGCGCTCCACTCTAATACGCAGTTAGTATCGCAATAGTGCAAGTATGCGCCACTCGGGTGCAGCGAGGGTCCACTCGACACTCGAGGGCTGCCCCGCTGTCGACGAGCTACGTTTAATAGCTCCTCACATTACAAACGGAGATTTACCTAAATACACAAAGCCATAAGAATGTTAACTGTAGTGTAAGTTTATTGTTATAAATAAATAAAGCATTTCGTTAATTTTTCCTTTGTTTTGGGAAACTTGATTGTTGAAGAAATATTTAATTTAATTTCCATATTACAAATTAGTAGAACGTCGGTACTTACGGCGACTATTATAATGACGGGGCAGCCCTACCCGCAGACTACTAACTCTCCGCGTAAATTAAAACCGAGTCTGATATTTATTTTTAAACGCTCCCCTGGTGCCCGCACCCCGGACCTCACCCCCGCACCGCACCGCCCGCCGCATCAGGCGCCACTATTTGTACAATTTCCACTTTTCTCTCATATTATTTAATTAGAATGAACAAAAGGCCTATTTACATCGCAGTGGAAGACCCGGCATTTCGTCAATTTGTTTGATGGCTTCAAGTCCGCAGCTTGTAATCGGTACAGTTGCAACACTTAATTTTATTGCGACAGTGCTTTATTTCGTTACATTTCCGCTGCTGGTGCAGTTTGTATTAAGTTTGATAAGAGAAAGGTTGTTTGGATGTAGTAGTTATAGTGACTCTTTAGTCTTTTAAAGTGCATCTTTTTCAATTAAAGTATTCCAAATAAAAAAAACTAACTTTCAAAAGATAATGCCGCCTCTTTAAGTGCTACGTTACGAAGACACCTCTCTCTCGAAGTCCGTATTATTATAGTCAGCGAATAGCGCACTCCACAGGATTTCCGCTTACCGCCTTATGAGTGACTGGCTGAGAGTAGGTAGTGTCGCTAATTTAGCTTCAGAGGGTAGGAGGACCCTTCGGAGGCACTCCGGTGCTAACGAGTCCCGGCCACCTCGCGCGGTGCACTGCACACGACACTGTACCACGATTGCAGTGGTGCAACTTACGAAACAAAGTTGAATTTAAGTTTTTTGTATAAATATTGATGCAAGGAAGAAAGAAAAATTGTTTATTTTGCACAAACGAAACGCACATTACATTAAAATAACATTATTAAAATACACACATACAAAGTAGCCAAAAGCCTCGTATCCGTTGTGTCTACTAGAATACATTGTCTGCTTATTTATTCTGTTATTTTGGTACTGGCAAACGAGAACCTGTGATGACAACAAATTCAACAAAGAAACAATCAAAACAAAAAAAAGCGCATTGCCGAGTGGGAAAATAACTACTTTTGTAACAAACAAACTATAATAATTATGAACAATTACAATAACCGTGCGACGCATCTGTGCAAGAACGTGGCTTTGCTCAGCAAAATGCTGTGACTTCAGACAAACCTATCGTCAACAGCGCTGATTTTCAGCAAAAACCCTACCAAAACCCAAGACGTGTTTGGGATACACAATCAATTCTGGACTCGTAATCGTCCAAAATTTAGGTAAATCAAAAAAAATTTTTTTTTGCTAATTTAGCTGCTGTGACGTGAAAGGTAATCGTCCAAATCTTAACTTAGTTTAATGAGGCTTCCTCAAAATGACTTTGGTATGTAGGCCCGCTTGCACCATACATCATCAAATGCGTTTAGCGCTAAACGTATTCAAAACATAGCTCTGTTTCTGTGAATCGTTTGACGATGACAGAGACAGAATAATGATGATTTCACAGAATTTCAAACGTGTTTAGCGCTATACGCACTAAGTGATTTGTGGTGCATATGGGCCTTAAAGTATCTAATTTAAGAGTCCATAATACCTTAGCGCCACCTCACTCTTTATCTCGGTCGCACACATCTGCTCGCGGATGCGCGAGCAAGCGAGGCTGAGTTGAGTGCTGGGCGGCAGGGAGAAGGCTCCAAGGCGCCAAAATAATGGTAATTTAAAAAAAAACATAGTTTCTCTTATTAGTTCATTAGTTCTCATTATGAAAAATTTCATGATCTGGTTGGAACTATTTTTTTAATACTAGCAGTTTATTGTTCAGTTTCGAGGTAACTTTGTAAATATTTTTGTTTGTTGAGGAAATTGTATGGAATTGTGTTTTCATTTCATAGTAGGTAGATAATCCTCAACTTTACCATAAATTTATTTCAAAATTAATGCTGCAGTATTTTCGTTATATAACGGAAGATCATCCTAAACAATTTGAGGTATTGTAGACTCCTAACCAATTAAAATCATAACACGATGACTAACATTGACTAGATGACATAACTACATTACAAACTGCCTAGTATTGAAAGTAGATAAACACCCCCTAAACAAAACATCCACACTGGCTTACTGTATGAGGTGCGGCAGTGACTGCTACTACATCAGCTAACTACTCGTACGTCGCCGCGACGTGATAAAGTGACAGCGACTGAATGACGTCACTCGGATACAGATGTTTAAGAATACCTACACAATCTGTAGCTCAGTAGGTACTTGCTGATCTGACAATAACTATGATACAAAAAATATCGTGATAATTTCTAAGTCGTTTGGTTAAGTCTTCATATACCCTAAATATATATGCGGTTCTCTGAAAAATATTGAATACAATATTTTGTAACCAAAAAGAGCGTCTTACTTGAAGGTTCAAATGTATTTTGATAAAATGGAACTTCAAATCAAAAGAGCCCTCAATATTAAAGCTATCGAACTATTTGAAATTATTAAAATAGCATCTCTGAAGTTTAATTTGTCACTGTTGTCAGTGAAACACGGCTGGGCGACACCGATCAATCATAACTACATTTTGTAATAAATTAGGCACACGGTTACATAAACCCTTCAAAGTCGTTTAATAAAGTTTTTGCAGCGCCATAAAATTAATAACAAGATAGTTGCAATGGTCGACAGATGTCAATTTAATAGACGCTTTGGGGGAAACTCGTTAATATTATTTAAGGGGAATTTTGAAGAGACGCTAAGATATTACCTGAGCGAACAATGCCGCCGAGTGTTTTGACTAATCTTAATTGGTAGGCCTTTGTGAAATATCTCGGGACAAGAGTTATGATAACGGTGACTCAGGAGTTTGTTTTTATAACAGAACTTAGTCTGTGGATACATCCCTAAGCTAGGTTTAAATAAGTGGAAACCGTTTTGTACTAATAAGCACTTGTGTCTTTCGTAAAACTATCAATTGTGTTTACTGACTGTTACGTCCGTAGGTATGAGTTAAGGGCCATAACAATCTAACTGACGATGAGCATATACAACACATTTGGAAGGCACATTGGTCACGCCTAATTTTTCACCCAATCATAGAGTAAGTTTTGGATACATTTTAAGTTCCAGTTTAAGTTAGTTTAGCGGCAGAACCAATGAGTGGTTGGCAATCAAACGCGAGACCGACTCAATTGCCGCGCGCTCTGGGTACCCCAGCGCCGCTACACTACCAGATAGTCATCATCAGAAGATGCATGTTCTCCTAAACCCCCTCGGCCGCGCCGCGTATAGTGGCTGACACGCTGTCGCCATCAATATACTTCCTGATATATGATTGTTGGAGACGTGCGCACGTCTCGCGATTTACCGATCCCGTTCGCTCCCGTTCGCCTGCTCGCTGTCGCCGCGTAATGAAAAATCGGCCTTAGTTTTATAAAAACCTCTTGTGTTTCTTTTGCTTCTTCATCCTCATCATCTCCAGCTGAAGAAGGCAGATCCCGTTGGCTATTTTTTCTGGTAATTCCAATGTTCCTCTTGCTGCTCTCGTGAACTGGGTGTGAACGAGTTCAGTATATTTCTCCCCACATCAATAATCTTCCTACAACTTAATATACCACAGCTTTATTATACCTTAGCATCTCATGTATGAAAATATTTGTAATTTTCGTAGAAAAAATTATAAATTCAACTAGCCAGCTGTCTAACAATACAAATGGATAGGACAACTGTTTTAAAAATTTTATGACCATTCCTACTACGACCACTGTTTAAAAGTTTTTAACATTTGTTTTATTCATTTTCCTTCAAATGTTCTTCCAAAATTTACTAATAGTACACTTAGCAAGTTAAACAAACTGCTTCAGCTGCTAATAGTTAGTGGCACGCGGACCACGCTACTGGGCACTCTGGCAACACTGGCATACTGGCAGGTCGCCAGCTATTCATGGCGAATATTTAACTAATGTCCGCCTAATCAAGTGACAAGACCTACAGCCTACACGCTGTTCCTAAGAGTTATGATTTCCCGGTAGCCCGGTACGGCAGCACGGTTATAAGGGGTGAAGAAATGAATGGACTCATAATCATAAATTATACTACTGACGGCAAGTGTGTTTCTTGTTGTCAACAGTAAGGACCAGGGGAGGTTTGCGATTATAAGAACATGGGAAGGCTTAAGTATGATTCTCCAAGTTTTCGGAAAATCTTATAATCCCATATAAATATAGGCATCTAAATTCTTAAAAAAAAATTGTAATTGTTCGTTTATGCGTATATTATTCGTAACAGAAGTTCTAAGTTATTGTCTTGATTGATTGTAATGAAATAATTAACGGAAAACTAAAACAAAAATCTGTAGGGAGAGAGGTCGCACTGCCTCTGGAGCGTCCGCGACGGCTAGAGGCGGCGCGTGGCGGGACGCGCCCTAATTAAATTATATTTATTTGCGAGCGTTTCGACCGTTTTCAGAGGCGGTCCTCTGAAAATGGTCCAAATTTGGAGCGGCCAGATAAAATGAAGCACCTCCATGCATACTTTCAAACGTAATAAATCGCAATAATACCAGACTAATTAGATATCTACTGAAGGTTGAGAACGAGGAAGACACATCTGCGCAAGTAACACATTCGTTGTGTTCAGTCCATTTACTTTACTACTTCTCAACTTGGCCGCTTTGCTTGCTCACAATTATTTTAGGCCGGTAATTAAATAAGCAATTTTTATTTGTCTCACCGCTAATCATTTTACTGTTTATTTTTAATACCGACAGATTTTGATGTTTTGAGTTTTGACAATGGATGATATGACAGATGTAGACAGATGTCAGTGTCACTGCTCACCATCACGTATACAGCCGTCATTGGATCACGTTCCATTTTATGTAAAATCCGATGTGTGAATCGGTTGTTAAAATTGTTCTCGTCTAGTTTTATTTTGGCATGTATTTAAAACGGCGACAAATTAATCTGAATTTGGGATTAAAAAATAATTAAAGCCGGTAGCAAAAATAATAGGTTGGCAGCAAAAATAATAGGTTGGCAGCTACAGCGAAGTATTATTTTAAGTAGAAAGTAGCAGCTCAATAATCAGTTTTTAGCTTTATTTTAATTTAAACTGGCATCGAATTTTTGTTTTGGTAACTGAATTTACCAACAATAGAGGGGATCTGGCGCTCGGCGGCCGCTTCCGCGGCACGCTCGCTTCGCTCGCTCGCCTTCGCTTGTTAATGGTTACTGTTCTAACCTAACCTAACCCAAATGATTCAATAACAGTAGAAGACTTTGCAGCGATTAAGAAATAATATTTAATCGCTGCCAAGTTATTATTTTAGTAGCAAATAGTTAGTCGCCCTTTAAGTTATTAGTCGCCTGGAAAATTATTATCCTTTTATTTTTATTCTGTTTCTATTTACATAACTTTCTTTTGATAAATGTGAACCATCATCAAACTCCATGTGCTCTATAGACATGTATACTTTTGTGTTCTTTCAAAAATTCTACCCATGTACTAGCGAGTGGGGGAGGTTAGAGGAAAAATTTGTAATAAGTATTTTTAGTACTTACGGTATTTTTTTTTAATTATTTTATTCTTGTATTCTAGATATTCATATTATTTTTATATTTATATTATACATTAGGTTTATTCATGGATGATGTAGCTGATCATAAGGACAGCTTCTTCTCGTGCTCTTCTTCTACTAGTTTTGCTAGTGCGGACGGTGACACTTCCATACCACTTTACATGATAAAATCTCTTCTCTTTTTTCCAATGACGCTAAGAATCTGCATATAGCTCACATAAATATTCAGAGTGTTCCTAGTCACTACTCAGACCTTCTGGCATCCTTTAGCAGTGATCACCTGGATGCTCTCTTGATATCGGAATCCTTTTTGAAGCCATCTCTCCTCTCTACTCAATACTCACTCCCCGGCTTCGTCTTGATCCGCAACGATAGGACTGGCAAAGGTGGAGGAGGTGTTGCTATGTACCTGCGTGCTGATTGACCCTACAGGGTAGTCAGTTCATCTTCTTCACGGTATTCTGAGTCGGCTGAATATTTGTTTCTTGAAATTACTGTTCATCACACAAAAATTTTGCTTGCTGTGCTCTACAGTCCTAATCTTTACATTGACTACTTTAATTCTCTCGATAACCTCAGTCTCAGCACCTCACTCTCAGTAACCTTTGCCCCATGTATGAGCACGTTATTTTAATGGGTGATTTTAATAATTGCTTGATTAAAAATGACTCTCGCTCTATTAAACTCCTTTCACTCTTGTCTTCTTTCAATCTTCAAGTTTTGCCTCTCTCTGCAACTCACTTTTTTCCTAATTGTACACCTTCTTTTCTAGATCTTATGATTGTTTCCTCTCCTAATAATGTTTCTTGCCATGGTCAACTTACGGCTTCTTTTTCTTACCACGATCTCATTTATCTTTCCTATCCCATTCCGTATTCCCAAGCTTAAGTCTCAGCTTTTATATCTTCATAGCTACAAGGGCATAGACTTGGAGGCATTGCAGCGTGATGCCAGCGATCTCGACTGGACCCCTCTGGTCGAGATCGATGACATCGACGATAAGGTGAATTGTGTAAACGCAACCGTTATCGACTTATATGATCAGCATGCCCCTATCCGACGTGTCAAAGTTCGGCATAACCCTGCACCATGGATAATGCTACAAATTAAAGTGCTTATGGCTCGTAGGGATAAAGCAAAGAGCAGATATAAGCGCAAACCTTCAGAGCTGAATGAAAAAATCTCTTATTACAAATCCTTACGTAATCGTTGCAGTCATTTGTGTCAAGGTGCTAAGAGATGCTATTTCCACGATCAACTCATTAACCACACTTCCTTCGTTGTATGGAGATTTCTCAAATCTTTAGCTATAGGCAAGTCACCTACCGACCATTGTAAAGGTGCAAACCTCAATGAGCTAAATAAACATTTCTCTCTCCTTCCCTTTTCTCTTGATCCGTCTGTCAAAGCATCGACACTAGAGAGTCTTGCTAGTTTGCCGTTACCACAATGTTCTCACTTTAAACTTTGCGATGTTACTGAGGATAACGTTAAGAAATCTATCTCTTGCTCATTTCCATCTGTTTGGAAACAGGCTCAACACACTTTAGACCTATTTCTATTCTCCCATTTCTCTCTAAAGTTTTTGAGCACATAGTTCATAGACAATTATCATTATTCTTGACGTCAAACTCGATAATTTCTCCCTTTCAATCCGGTTTTCGCTCGGGTCACAGAATTGTATCCGCTGGGCAATGGAGAATAAGTCCCTCACTGTTTTAGTATTGCTTGACTTTAGTAGCGCCTTCAACTCAGTGGATTTCGATATTTTACTGGGTATCCTCAAATCTATAAATTTCTCTTCTTCCGCTTTAGCTTGGTTCATTGCTTATCTACGGGAACGCTCTCTGTGTTCACCTGGAGGAGTCCTTCTCCGATTGGTGTAGCCTCACGGAGGGTGTTCAGGGTAGCGTCCTCTCTCCTGTTCTTTTTTATATTTTCATAAACTTTGTTACCAGAGCAATCTCCTCTAGTTTTATCTCTGTGCAGATGACTTGCAGCATTACCGACATTTTAATGTAGCTGACATGGGTTCTGCAATTGCTGCTATGAATCATGACCTGGCTTGCATCAGCGTTTGGACTAAGTCTTTTGGTTTGCCAATGAACTCAACAAAATCCCAGGCCATGATCATAGGTAGCAGATTCGTGCGCAATGTGGCTGCTGTTACATCTCTGATGCCTTTATTTATTTATTTATATCTCGATGGTGTTTGCATTGACTATACCGAAACCGTCAAAGATCTGGATGTCATTATTGACTCCAATCTTTCGCTTTATTTTCGGTCTTCGAAAGTATGACCATGTTTCTCACCTTCACAAGGAACTCAAGTGGCTCCCAATCCGCCTTCGCAGGAACACTCGTATTTTATGTCTCCTCTTCAACATCTTACACAACCCGCCTTATCCTTCCTGCCTGCGGGAGCGTTTTTCTTACGCTCGTCCTAGCGACGCTCCATGTAGATCACACCTTAGATCCCTCCTTAAATCTCATCCTCATAATATTAGCGACTATTGTTATTCCTTCTCTGTGCATGCTGTAAGATTGTGGAACTCACTTCCGCCTAGCATTCGTGATTTATAAACAATTTCCTTATTCAAATATCGAGTAAAAGAGCACTACCTTTCCTCTCAACTGTGAGTATTTTATATATATATATATATGCTTTATGTATTTATTTAGGTATATGTATGTTTTTAGCACGTGTGTACGTGTACGTATACGTGTGTAAATTTTATATGTATGTCGGAGCATCAGGATTTTACTCCGTTAGATTCGGACATCATGTGGGCAGAAAATGGGTTTCGTGCAATGAAAACACACTTAGTTCAATACACAGCGTTTATTGAAAGCATAAATAAATTGACACAATCACTAAAAATTATAATCACCACAATAACTAAGCACAACGAATCGAGTGCACTTCCGCGACGTCTTAACTCCGATGCGATTAGACACTGCTTCTTAAATGGCCTCCTCGCCATCGGCTCAAAACCAGGGACCATTTTGGTTACCCATTGAAAGGGTTTTCGATAGGGTTTTTCTTAGCGGTTAAACAAAAACCCATACGATATGGGTAACCCTTTTGAACGACTTAAATTAAATTTTGGTTACCCGTTGAAAGGGTTTTCGATAAAAACCTATACGGTATGGGTAACTCTTTTGAACGGCTTACTTTAAGGCATTCAAAATTACCCACACCGTATGGGTTTTTGATTAACTGCTTAGAAAAACCCTATCGAAAACCCGTTCCATTGAAAGGGTTTTCGATAGGGTTCTTCTAAAATGGTCCCTGGGTAGAATAGAGATAGAATTGGTCATGCTACGCGTGCTGGGCGGATATCGAAATAACATAATATTATGATTTTTTCATGTCACTGGGTTTCAAGTAGGTATAGAACCCATTGAATGGGTTATCATGTAACCCTTTCACTGGGTTTCAAGTATAAAACCCATTCAATGGGTTACATCATGAAAAAGTTAACCCATTGAATGGGTTACCCCTTCGAAAGGCTTCACCCTTAACCGGGGTTGTACGGTCTCTGCTCAAAACGTCACGACTCTGTAAAAGCGCGCTAGAGGTGTGGGTAGATCACGTGATGTCGCCAGTAGTGGCGCGCTTGCGATTCTTTTCTTGTCCGTACTAATGACCGGATCCGACATATATAATTATATATTATATAGTTATGGTATAGTTTAGGTATATTTAACAATTTAGTTTATGACTTCGCATATTCATATTTTTCTCTTCTTGTTCTCACACACTATTGTCTACATTTATTTTTAATTTCTCCTTTCGCGGGTCTGCTGGAAGAAATTTATTAAGAAATAAGCAGTACCTTTGTACTAATATTATAATTATGTCGTATCTCTCTGTTTTACTGTGTGTACATAAAGAATAAAACAAATAAGGTCGGCCTCGTCGAGACCGATTCGTCATCGCACCACAAGCATCGCATCGTAACGCACCGCGGCATCGCCGTGCGATCACTGTGAGTTTAATTATTTACATGAGTGCTTGAAGTACTTGAAGCTCGATTGCGGGTCTACTTGTAGTGGTAGTGAATTAATAATCGACTTAAGTTTGCATAACTTAAGTGGATTTAATAATTCACTGGAGTAATCTGACATGTGCTAGTTGTCACTTTATTTATTTATTTATTTAACCATTTATGTATACACATACAAGAAGAAAGGAACAGAAAAATACGTACAAAAGTGATGCTTATTTCTAAAGAAATCTCTTCCAGCATACCTGCGATAGGAAAGTCAATAAAGAGATGTTGACACCGTGTGTAAGAGTAGAAGAGAAAATAGAATACATAAAATCAAAAACAATGTATAAAATTAAAAACCATAAAAAATAAAAGTATGTAATAAAATGTGTGAGGGTGTGTTTGTGTGTGTAATGTAGTATTAAAATGGTCATATTTATTGTATTCTAGACTTTTACACTTATTTATACTAATTAAAATTAAAAATGAATACACTTATATAAATCAATTAAACTAAACGACCACCATTACAATAAATATGACCTTTTTATTACACAAAGTGACATGGCAGATTACTCCCGTGAATTAATCGTTTAACTTTAGTCGCTGTATTGAACCTACGCGTAGGTATGTACTACATAATGTATGTACTAGGTATGTACTACATAATGTATGTAGTAGGTATGTACTACATAATGTATGTACTAGGTATGTACTACATAATGTATGTAGTAGGTATGTACTAAATAATGTATGGTAATTAAAACTACTTCCTCGCACTACAATGTTTGTTTCATAAGCGTGGTCTCGCTCGTGTATAACCACTGAACTATTTCCAAACTTAAAATAACATTGAAATTCTTTAACTAAAAATAACACTATTTTAGTTTTAGCAAAGTTAATGATTCGCTCTGCAAATAACAATAATGAGCTCAATAGAAGTAATTATACTCGTATACGCCAAGTTCTTGTCGAGTACAAAGTCGGGGGTTTTAGAAAGAAGTATTACCATATTTAATAAATTATTTTCTACATTTTCTTGTGCTAGCGTAGGGATCGCAAGTTCTTTTTAAACTACTTGCCTGCGGATTTCGTAGTAAATGGGAATGTGGCGAGGTGCGCTGCGGTGCGGACTCGTGCGACGTCGCGAGGCTGCGGCGGCCACTCAATGAGCGCTGATTGCAGCAAGTCGCCGCACACAACTCGATTATCGCCGCGTGTGTGAGATTAGCTTCAAGTAATGTTGTAAAGCACTAAAGTTCACTGCAAATACTACTATCTTTTGACGCTGAATTATTTAGTCAGATTGTCAATCATTATTTGAATCGTCTGAGGGGCAAACCCTCTAGTGTATGCGTAACTCCAGGCTCTCTATAAATAGTTGTAAAGTCGCGGCCGCGCTAAGACAATCGCGACCCTCAGGTGTGGCCACCAATTACGCGATATTTGTGAGCTAGCCACAGCGCTGACAAATAAACAAACACCGCTGTTTACTAAACGCACCGTACTGATTAAATACAATGTACCTACCTATAGGTACACGTGTTGTAATGTTTACTGCAATTACATTAACTAAGCATAATTACTACGGCACAACATAGCATGTAGGATCCTTTTTAGGGTTCTGCAGTCAACAAGGAGCCCTTCTAGTTTCGCCATGTCAGTCTGTTGTCTCGGATTTTTTATTATAGTCCAGGCCCCCCCAACCCCCCCCGCCAGCTAAATGTTTGATTTTGGATATTATGTGGAAAAATTCGTGGTAGTAGTATAAATTACGAAATTAAAAGGAGAACTATCACAGCTAAGTAGGCTTTACAAGTTAACGAGTAATGTCGACCAACTTACATTTGCAGTTGGAGAATTGACCGAACATGTTTTTCAACTACAATGTTAAGTTTGTTTTTGGGATAAATTCATCCCAACTACGGAACCCTTCATTGTGCGTGGTCCGACACGCACTTGACCGTTGTTGTTAAAACAGAACATTACTGACTACTAACACTTTTAAATACGGTTCAAGTTTTGATTAATCTTTTATTTATATATTTCTTCATTGTCTGGGAAAAATCGTTTGGCTTGGTATGCATGTGATGAGGAAGGAGGAAATGAATGTGACTGAAAAAATATAAATGTTAATGGATGGAGCGGGACAGGAAGGCCAAACAAAAGATGGATGGATTGTGTGAGGAATGATATGAGAGAGAAGGGAGTCAGTGATAGCGTGACGATTACGTGGTGCGCCGACCGCAAGTAACTGGGATCAGGGCAGGAGGATGACGAGCTCATTCTTTTGGTCTTCCCTTTCCTCGGATGTAAGTAGGCTCCTTTAGCTGCAACGTTTGGTCAGGAGTAAATCTTCCGGTGCGTTTGTTCATTGCCCTTACTTGTCCCGCTGTGGATTCCGTTAAACTATACCGCCT
This sequence comes from Tiliacea citrago, assembly GCA_963921375.1. Classification (NCBI taxonomy): domain Eukaryota; kingdom Metazoa; phylum Arthropoda; class Insecta; order Lepidoptera; family Noctuidae; genus Tiliacea; species Tiliacea citrago. The sequence continues at coordinate 28,126,947 of OY992786.1, forward strand.
CCTATGTTGAACAGTAGCTTGAACTAGTGCCATGATAATGTAGAAAGTAAAGTACCTATCAGCCTGTAAACCTAATGTGTATTCTAAATCGGATCGCATGGGATCGTACGATATCGCACGCAAACAGCGCGGACGCACGGCTACACAAGCACTTAGCCGACAGCGTTATGATAGCTTTGTGTTTAGCAAACCCTCCAGAGACGCTCAATTACGATCTACGAGTAGCAGCGAAATACATGTAAGTGGGATCGGATTATGTGCAAACAGTACCGGCGTGGCTAAAGGTTAAACATGGACTGTTGTAAGTAAACTTCGGCGTCGTCCTCGGCTTCGATACTAACCTATCTATCATCGGCTTGTTCCGTCATTCGTTGCTGGATGTAAGTGATATGAATCGTAATACACGGACTGCGCTGAAATCAGTCCATCAGGACTGGTTTGCAAGTACCAAATACTGTGAACATACGTATTGTTTATTTTGTATAATAAAGCCCAGGAACTCTTTGTTGAGGAGGAACAACAAACAGCCGGGTGTCGTCCCGATGATGGATCGAGTGACGGGTGTGCGACCCGCTCCGGAGGGATATACCTACAGAGACAAAAATAATTCCAAAAGTTCTGCACATTTGTTCGCTTAGCCATTCAAAATCATCGTAAAAAACGTTGCTAAACTACTTTTATTGTTATGTTATTTAACGTTTTGTTTAACGATTGGAATAACTCCATAACGCGTCTGTTTAATAGAAGCGTTATGTATTAACATAACCTCAAGCGCTTGCAGGCACTGCATCGCTCGTAAAACGGCCCCTGGAGCTACCATCAAACAGTGACCCTTCATTACGCGCTTTATTGTTAAAACATAAGTAGTTAAATCTTACGATAAATTGTAAATCATAAAATAAAATCATGTTTGTCATATTCACAATTAATAAGCAAATATAATATGTTAACTTTAGAATCTAGACGTAAGTTTCCAGAAGCCAACATACTACACGGTATTGTTCATAATCACTTCGATTCCATTGATCTCACGAGTAAATTATGTTATGTGGTCCCCCGCACTGTAAATAAGCGTAGTGTCCGCGCAGGTACACTGTTCGCTGTAAATAAGCGTAGTGTCCGCGCAGGTACACTGTTCGCTGTAAATTATGTTATGTGGTCCCCCGCACTGTAAATAAGCGTAGTGTCCGCGCAGGTACACTGTTCGCTGTAAATAAGCGTAGTGTCCGCGCAGGTACACTGTTCGCTGTAAATTATGTTATGTGGTCCCCCGCACTGTAAATAAGCGTAGTGTCCGCGCAGGTACACTGTTCGCTGTAAATTATGTTATGTGGTCCCCCGCACTGTAACTAAGCGTAGTGTCCGCGCAGGTACACTGTTCGCTGTAAATAAGCGTAGTGTCCGCGCAGGTACACTGTTCGCTGTAAATTATGTTATGTGGTCCCCCGCACTGTAAATAAGCGTAGTGTCCGCGCAGGTACACTGTTCGCTGTAAATACCTGTCGGACTAATTCAGGATTGCGTTGCCCTGTTCTTCGTATGGTGGATTCTTATAATCGCAACTTCATTGATATTGATATTTTTATATGTTCCAAATCGAAATTTAAGTCGCATGTTTTTAAAATCTTATGTATTGATAATAAGAAATAGTGTGAGTCCTTTAATCAAAATTTAATTTATTTTAACTGTTTTAATTATTTTTATGAATTGTATTATACCGTCAATTCCTTTTTCTTTTTTTTATTTTAATACATATTTCTTTGTGATAATAAGTACCAAAACAAATATCTTTTTTTTTTATATAATATATCTGAGTAATGCTACTCTAGTGGCACTTTTTACATAATCTTATTAATTTTGTTAACATGTGGATAATGTAGTGGGCTGCAATATTGTTAATACTACTTATGAGCCTATATTATTATTTGTAAACAATTTATATTGTAGCTGTTTTTTGTCCCTTAATAAATAAAATAACTTTTTACGGGATTTTTTATCGTTGAAATTGGTAATTTTTTTAAACAAGGTCTTGTAAAAATAAATAAATTATTTTATTGCCATTACCAGGTTACAGAAAAAGTTGACCCCTGGCTCCAGAGCTAGGTTAGAGTAGCTGTATTTCAGGAGACAAAAGTTAAAACATTGTTGTACTCGCGGCTACCTAACAAGCTATACATTTCCAGTATAAGCTGATGTCGTATTGTATAGGATTTCCATACAATGAGGATCAGCTTATACTGGAATCGTATAGCTTGGTATGTAGCCGTGTGCACCACTTAGAACAGTTGTACCTTAGTCTGCGCCTACTTTCATTCATTTTAATGCATTGTTTCTATACATATATTCAAATCTAACTTGTTATCCCAGAAGATAAGTCAAGATAGAGCAAAAACTGGCCACCGTTGATCTCGGGAGAGCCACGGACGCAGCGGGGTGTCGGCGGTCGTAGATTGATGACCACGTCGCCATTGATAAATGTGCACGTAATCAGCCCGCTGACATAACAAACACTCCGGACAATTTAAAATGCAATTACCGTCCGGAAACGTCGCTAATTAAACGGAGATATTCGTTAATGGCTCCCCTCACTTCACCCCCGGGCTCCGGGCCCCTGGGGCCCGGCTGACCCCGGTCGGACTTGGCTTCAATTTGTAATGACATTACCTTCGCAGCCTTTTTTTTGTTGAAGGACGGAACGAGCAATCTCTTATTGGAGTCGGTTACGTGAAATTGATGAGTTTCTATTACGACGAGGCGTTAGGGCCGTAAATGTACAAAATCCCCCTCTAGGTGGGTCGTATGTTGATCTAGCTAGGTAGGGTTTTGGTCGGATTTTTTGCTTTTGGGTTCTCGGCACTGAATACGTGATCGCCTTTTCTCGTAGACATAAATAAAAAGATACGTGCAACACACTAAAGAAGATAATAATAACATAAACATACGCGAATAACAGAGCTTTATCATCGTTCTTTCCCACAACTAAGAACTCAATTTTCCCTGTATTGCATGACATGTGGATCTCCCACCTGCCTGTGCATGCAGCAGCCGAGATATCAAACCTGACGGAACTAATCGTACATTATTATAGCAGCGTTTAAAGAGGATTACGTAATGAAATAGTATTAAGCTCTGTGAGCTCTGCACTCCTGGCGTGAAGCTATGGATAATGTAACGTTTAGTCAAGTGTTTCTCGCTAACCAAACTTACACATTTGTTATGTAATGATACTAGTTTTGTTCCAAATGGCACTGATACAGTTTATAATAGCTAAGTTCTTTACACGTGGCTGTTTTCGTTCATTCAGATTTTCGTTAATTAATTTGTTTTCTTCAAAGCCCTAGGATGGTTACGATTTCTCCAGAAAACGGAAATTGACTTACCATATCAGCAAAAACCTATTGCATAATCTTAGTCTTGTTTTAAAATCCCAGCAGTGTGCAAAGATCGACTACTATAGATATTGCCAATCAAACAGTAAGTGCCGCTCTCGACTGTAAACAGCATTCCGTCAATATGTTATACAACGTCAAATAAATGCTCAAGCTATAGTCAACTTGCTGTGATAACATCTCGAGTTCTGTGTATGAGGCGGGTGAGCCGGGCAATGATGGCTCTTATTAGATGGGCATAAAGTTGACATTGATGGTTCACATGCGTACATTGACTATCACAACGATGCTTATTAGAAACCCTAAGATGGAAATAGGTATTTAATGGTCGATGTACAAAGATAAAAATGGTAAATTTACAGTCTCAATAAAATTATAATTGCCCAAATCTTACAAAAAGTTTTTACAGAGCAAATTATTAAAAATAATAATAATAACTTACAACTAGACTTGGATAATAATTTCACTGTAGTACAAAGCAATTTACCTTCTCAGAATAATAACTGGAATCTCACCATGGTTCACACCCGGGAGATTCTGAAAATACCAGGTAATAAACCGAAAAGAAACTCCACGGTTACTCTTTAAAAAAAATATTGGCTTTTACAATGTTTTCAAATTACAGTGTTAGCAGGTATGGGAGGACCGTCAACTAGTACTAGGTACTTAACAAAATAGAAAATGGTCTACAAATCTACAGTTTATTGAGCCTACAACGTTCTCACATTCACAAAATATTTAAAAAAAATCTATATAAAACATTATTAAAATAATAAAAGTAAAAATCTTTTTGAAATTAAATTGTAGGTAAATAATGTCAAATAACGAAAAGATTATGTCAAGGAAATATACAAAAAAATAAAACATCGTTGGGAGCAATTAATAGACATTTACATAGTTATGCCGATAATGAGGTACCAGGGAATTTGCAGAAGGAATTAATGCCAAACTTCCTTGTTTTCAACATTGTCTTTAATCTTATATTATGCTTTTTTGATAAGGACACGTTTGATGTGGGTTTTGAATTTTCCATCGCTAAGTTCTGTAACTTGGCAACTTGTTATAAAAGCGGATACGGTTTATAAAGTCAAAGTCAAAGTCAAATTATTTATTTCAAATAGGCACATAGATGGCACTTTTGAACGTCAAAATTTACAAATAAAATAGAATTGATTCTAGTCGCCCCTTCCAAAAGGTAGCTTCGTATGGAGAAGAATGGGCAAGAAACTCCACCGTTACTCTTTTAAAATGTTTTACAATATTTGGTATTGGTACATCAATTATATAATTATATGTGAAGACGATGTACCTAGAATAAAACTACTATACCACAATAGGTAAAAAGAATTAATAATGAAGTAATGAGATAAATTAATTATGTGATAGATACATGGTGCTCACATATTTACAAACATTGTAAAAAAAAAAAAAAGTTTTCCTAAAATAATCAGTGTGTGAGTTATGGTAATCAAAGAGTGTAAAATAAATGTCATAAAAATAATAAAATATACAATTAAAATAGCAATCAGTTAGATTTTGTCTAGACTCTAGATTGTCCTATGGAGCTGGACCAGCATGTTTCCAAGCGTTCTTATCCTGGATATAATCCTCTAATTTGTAATAAGCTTGTTTACAAAGTGTACTTTTTATATGAGTTTTAAATTTTCTTTCATTTAATTGCAATATATCACAAGGTATTTTGTTGTAACATTTAACACAGTACCCCATAAAAGATGTATGTACTTTAGATAATCTGAAACATGGCTGATCTATTTTATCTTTATTTCTAGTATTAAAATTATGTCTATCACTTATTTTTTTGAAAAGATGTAGGTTTTTTCTTACTAATAACTAATATTTTCATAAATGAATTGGAATTGGTATAAGAAATGATTTGCTTGTTTTAGTTAATCTAAATAAATTTGGGTATCACAATTTCATATTTACTACTGGAAATCACTCCTTATTTTGTAACGTCCTAAGTTTTTGACAACATATAAAATACTTTTTAAGATAAAAAGAGAAGGCAGAGACAGTACATCAATTTCTTTGAATTTGTTTCTAAGGGACTCACGAGGACCCATTCTATAAATCGCGCGGATTGCCCTCTTTTGTAAAATGAAAATTGAATCTGCGTCAGCTGCCGATCCTCACAGCAGAACGCCATAAAGACATAATACTGTAGAAATACAACTGTTTTATTGAAACGTTCCAATTATTCTACGAATTATGTTTCCCCAGCAAAATGATTACCATTAAGACTAAAAAACCAACTTGGGTATCACGTGGGATAAAGTTGTGTAGTAAAAACAAACGGAAGCTTAGAAGCTTCCGTTTGTTTTTACTACACAACTTGGGAATATAGGTTAAACCAAGTCAAGCTAATAGAGATATATTCAAAAGATATTCAAAATTACTCAAAAGAATTATGAATATAACTCAGAAAGCACGAAACAATTACAATATTAAAACATCTAATAACAAGTCTAGTACTACGTGGCAATTAACTAATAACCTCTGTACAAAATTTCAGCTTTCTAGGTCCAAGGGTTTAGGCTGGGCGTTGATGAGTCAGTCAACGGCGACGGTTTCGACGGCACGGTTGGCGCAGTGGTTAAGCAATTGACTGCTGCGCTGCTTGTCGCGGGTTCGATTCCCGCACGGAACTAATATTTGTATGACCTACAAGTAGTTGTTCCGGGTCTGGCTGTTTGTGTATGTGAGTTTAAATGTTTGTAAACGCACCCACGATACAGGAGAAATTCCTAAAAAAGAATAAGAGTAAATACAATGCTCCGCAAAACTCAAATCTCAAATCTTTTTTGCATCAAATTTGAAAGTAAAGACATCACACACCAAAATTTCATTACCCAAACAAATTTTAGCAACCTTTTTTTATACCATTGCAATATTTCGAATGATTTTAGTACGCATATTTTCATTTGGTAAAAATTTTACTTGGCAAAATATTACCAAGTATAATGTCATTATGGCATTTGGTCTTTAACCAAATGATTTATTACAGCAAACAATCTTCAGACAATAAACGTTTGGTGAATTTTGTAGGGTAGGTTTTTAGTAGGTTACCCGGAACTCAACTACTTCGATTAGGTTAATTTCTTCTTTAAAAAAAATGGTTAGGTTAGGTTAAAACTGTGACCTCCTACGCACGAGCCGAGCGAGCTAAGCGAGCGGTGCCGCGGCAGCGGCCGGCGAGTGCCAGAAACGACTTGCATTAATAAAAAAAAGAGATTGTTTTTAGTAGGTTATCCTAATTACCCTAGTTACCCTAGGTACCCTAGTTAGACTAAATATTTGGCTTATTTGATTTTGCGTAAAAACTGTTATTCCAACTGTAATATTTGGCTAAATAAAAAATGTTAAAAGTAGTAGTTGGTAAACAAGTTATAGTTTAAACGTTCATTTGCCAAACATTAGGTTTGCGTTATATTTTTTTGTGAATAGATTTTTGCGCTAAGTAATAATTTGACAAATGAAATTATGCAAAAAAAATTTGGGAAGTGAAAATTTGTCAAATTCCTTTCGGTCAAACAAGGGAGACCCACCCAAAGACATTGCTAATACATTTAATAATTATTTTATAGATAAAATACCACCAACAATTAACGCGGGAACAAACTCAACGTCATTAATTATTGGCAGAGCACAGTCACACAATTTATGGCTCCGTCTACGTCCTATGACATACAAAATAATATAATGAAGCTAAAAACACGAACAGCGTTGGCTACGATGGTATTGCCACAAAAATATTGAAAGCAGTTGCATTTGAAATATGTACTCATCTGTGTTTCATTATCAATCTTTGCATAAGTGCAGGTATATTTCCTGATGTATTGAAGAAATCTATAATAAAACCGCGATAATTATAAGAAAGATAATCACGAATTAATGATAAATTACAGACCAATCGCGCTTATGCCAGTTTTGTTTAAGGTGTTCGAAAAATATATTTATGATGAAATGAATACCTATTTAGAAAAATATAATCTCAACATAATCTGACGATTCAATATAATCAATATAATCTGACGTTGTTCGTCACTTATTAGATTATATAAGGGATTTCGTAAAAATAAAAGTATTTATTAAAAATAAAGCTATTTATGAGTTTTACATAATGTCATGCTAAACGTAGATAAGAGAACACCAGTCTGTGCCATATTCTGCGACATGACACAGGCCTTTGACTGCGTCCATTTTAATTCCTTGGCAGTAAAACTTGCAGCCTATGGTGTTAGAGGCAACGTTTTAGAATTAATTAAATCATATCTTCATAACCTTCGTAACCACAAGTTACATAAATCAGTGCAATAAATTAAAAAATAGACGTGAAGAAACTTCAAGATCAGAGGAACGTGAAGTTATGTACGGAGTACCTCAAGGCAGTGTATCGGGGCCACCGTTGTTCATCCTGTATATAAATGACTTGCCTAAAGTTACTGAACAACCGATGACACTTTTTGCTGAAGATTGCACTATGACAATAGCTTGTAATGACATAAACACGTATGAATATGACATTATTAATTCACTAATATCTATTATAAATTAGTTAAATGATAATAATTTAATAATTAACTTAAAAAAAATCCGGCCAAGTACGAGTCGGACTCGCGCACGAAGGGTTCCGTACCATTATCTATAAAAACGGCAAAAAAATCACGTTTATTGTATGCGAGCCCCCCTTAAATATTTGTTTTATTATAATTTAATTATTTATTTTTAAATTGAATATATACCTAAATATTCTGTGAATATTTCAAGCGTCTACCTGTTGCCGTTATCAATATCGAGCAAAAACGAGCAAAAAAATCACGTTTATTGTATGGGAGCCCCCTTAAATATTTATTTTGTTCTGTTTTTTAGTATTTGTTGTTATAGCGGCAACAGAAATACAGCATCTCTGAAAATTTCAAATGTCTAACTATCACGGTGCATGAGATACAGCCTGGTGACAGACGGACAGACAGACAGACAGACGGCGGGGCCTTAGTAATAGGGTTCCCGTTTAACCCTTTGGGTACGGAACCCTAAAAAGACTAACGTAATGCACTTTAGACAACGTACACAAACAATCAACAATCTTAATATTCAATTTGATAAAATAAATATCCATGAAACTGACACAATCAAATTTCTGGGACTAATAATAGATTCTAGATTGAATTGAAAACCTCAAATAGAGGCACACAAATTGAGTAGTGCAGCCTACGCTTAACAGCTTGCTATGGTTCTCAACACAGATGCGCTAATTACTGGTTACTATGGTTTAGCCGAATCATTTCTTAGATATGGAGTCATCTTTTGGGGGAATAGCACGGACAATTAAATAGCGTTTCGGGCACAGAAAAGGTGCATTAGATCGATGTTTAGACTGCAAAGAACGGACAACTGTAAATTTTATATTATAGAACGTAAGATATTGACATTGCCCTCGTTATATATCCTGGAAACAGTAATGTTCATTAAATCGAATACTCATTTATTTCAGCTTTTGTCTGATGCCGTCCCTAGGAATAGACGTGATAATTTCAAACTCTGCGGTCAAGGCGCTAAACATCTTTTGCATGGGTCCCATCTTTAATAAATTGCCCAAAACATGGAGAACATTAAATATATCTATCTGCTCTTAAAAGTAATTTGAAGAGTTTACTAACTGAAAGAGCATAATTATTACAGTATAGCGGAGTTTATGAAAGAGGACATTATTTTCTTCGTTTATGAGATGACGATGTTATATTTTATTGACATGTTATTGTGATCTATTCTATTATAATAGTATTTTTGAGAAATAATTATAATATGGAAAATTTTATGACAGTAATTCATATTTTTATTAACTAATTTATTTAATGACTACTTTGACATTTCATTTTATCTAAAAAATATGCTTGTTGAATTGTAATGATACCTAATCTTTAATGAATAATGTTGATTTGATAAGTACCTACATAACTTCTATAATTTAATTTTGATGAATATTATCACGGTTTGTGCACCATCTCTTCCTACCAGTGTGTACCCCGCGATATGCGATTCCATGCAATGTATCATGTACACCATGTTTAAACAAATAAAATTTTACTTACTTACTTACTAATAAGCAAAGTATACAGCAGTGTATATAGCTGTGGCTATATCAGTCAACTGCCTTTTTTTTCTTACTACATAAGCAGCTGAACTTAATCTACCTGAAAGAGCTCTAATGTGGGCACCCCATTGCAATTTGAAATCTAGAGTAATTCCTAGAAATACAATTTCCGTAATAGCATTTAGTTTCTTGCTATCAAGTTTTAAATTTAGACCCACTTGGGGTACACTTTGTCATGAGAACTTAAGAAATTTTGTTTTTTTTTCACATTAAGTAAGAGATTATTAGCTGCAAAACATTTCGAAAGAACAGCCAGACTATCGTTAACATGTAAGACATCCGTATCTTTTCTATGTATTTTAAAAATAAGAGAAGTGTGTCATCAGCGAATAGAATTATATCTAATAAGTTAGCCATCATGTATGGAAGATCATTAATATAAACTAGAAATAGGAAAGGGCCAAGAATGGAACCCTACATCTATCTTCAGTAGATACCCTGAGGACGTCACCTTGTTAACGATTTCTTTTGCTGCCAGTTTGATAAATAGAAAAGAACAAGATCAGCAGCTTGTCCACGTATTCCATAGTGGTGTAATTTACAGATGTATTGAAGTCAACGCAGTGATGCTATGCTTTTGAGAGATCACAGAAAATGCCAATGACATCCTGGGATTTCTCCAGGATTCCAAAATGTGACTGATGAGTTTTAGTCCTGCGTCAGTCGTTGACCTACCTTTCGTGAACTCAAAACCTGGCGACTATGTAAAATCCCATTTGAATTAAAATGTGACAACATCTGGTCTAGCATGATTTTTCATATATTTTACTCAATGCTGGTAGCACAGATATCTATCTATATAAATAAAAAGACAAGTCCTGACTGGTTTTTTTTTTTTTTTTTTTAAACGTTGCCCCACACTAGGAATTTCTCCTGTATCGTGGGTGCGTTTACAAACATTTAAACTCACATACACAAACAGCCAGATCCGGAACAACTACTTGTAGGTCATACAAATATTTGTTCCGTGCGGGAATCGAACCCGCGACAAGCAGCGCAGCAGTCAATTGCTTAACCACTGCGCCAACCGTGCCGTCGAAACCGTCGCCGTTGACTGACTCATCAACGCCCAGCCTAAACCCTTGGACCTAGAAAGCTGAAATTTTTATAATGTAGACAAGGAATAAGAAAGGATTTTTGGGAATTCCACCCCTAAAGGGGTAAAATAGGGGATGGAAGTTTATATGAAAGTCCGTCACTTTTGAAGTTAGGATCTTCAAATTTTGTGTTTAGGCTGACGATTGAAAATTAATATATACGTGTTTCAGTGTTTTTGATAATTCCACCCCCGAAGTGTTAAAAAGAGGGATAAAGTTATGTATGGAAAGTCCTTCATTTTAGAATGTAAAAATCACTAAATTCATTATCTAGGCGGAAGCTAACGCAACGGTTAGTTATAATTTCAACCCTTACGGGGTGAAATTTTGTTTTTAATTAAAGTTCTTTATTTTTAAGCTGAAATTAGTAAAAATAGTTCGGCTTATGGTTGGCTGATACAACGTAAATCGTTGTTTTTTTTAAATTTTAACCCACAAGGGGGTGAAAAGGGGGAAAATGTTTTTTATTGAAGTTGTCCATTCGCAAAATTTTGTATTTAAGTAAAAATAATAAAGTTGATAAACTTGAAACTTGGCACGAATACCTAAGTAAATCATAAAGTTTTACATTTTTAGTTTTATGAAAGTTCCCCCCGTAGGGGGGGATTGGGGGCTGTCAAAGTTTGTATAGAAGAATTTTAACTCGCAGTCCGATTAACTCGAAACTCAGTATTTATACTTGAAACCTAAAATATAGAATAACGTGTACCAGGGTTTTTCAAAAATCTACCCCTAACGGGGTGAAAAGGGGTAGTCAAAAAGAAAACCATGACTGACTGGTGCCATGTACAAACTACTTATAAATATATTTTTTTTTTTTAACACACAGCTCAAACCACTGAACGGATTGGGTTGAAATTTGGCACATAGATACTTATTATGACGTAGGCATCCGCTAAGAAGGGGTTTTTGAAAATGCGTCCTTTAAGGGGTGAATGGGGGGATTTTGTTTGTATGAAAAATCTTATTCCTTGAGTTAATAAACCTGAAACTTGACACGAATACTTACCGAAGTAAATTATGAAGTTGTCATTTTTGTTTTTTTTTTAACTGCCCCCTAAAGGGGGATTGGGGGATGTCAAAGTTTGTATAGAATAATTTCAACGCGCGGTCCGATAACTCGAAACTCAGTATTTATACTTTAAACCAAATATAAAGAATAAAACGTATCAGCTTTTTTTTTAATCGTTCCCTAACGGGATGAAAAGGGGTTGTCAATTTTACAAGGGAGGATTTTACTGCGTGGCTTGATTAACTCTAAATTATGACGTAGGCATCTGCTAAGAAGGGGTTTTTGCGAATTAGACCTTTAAAGGGGTGAAAAGGGGGGATTTCGTTTGTATGAAAAATCTTATTCCTTGAGTTAATAAATCTGAAACTTGGCACGAATACTAACCTAAGTAAATTATAAAGTTAATAATTTTTTGTTTTTTTTTTAAAGGGCATTGGAGGATGTTAAAGTTTGTAGGGAAGAATTTCAACGCGCGGTCCGATTTACGCAATTTTAAAGGGGATGGTTTTATGTTTCGGATTGGCGCAAAAACTAGATGATTTAGATGAACTTTGGTAACATGGTTTATAGTTTATAATCTGCATTAACACAGTGTACTTTAATTCCGGTAGTACGTTCTCGTGACATTTTTTCCGACATCCACGCGGGCGAAGCCGCGGGCAAAAGCTAGTAGGTCTATAATTAGAGGGATCACTCTTACTACCCGATTTGAAGATTGGTACTACTTTACTATATTTCATTAAATCAGGAAACGTAAGCTGTCTAAACATTGATTAAATATGTTTGTTAGGATATTGTGGGCTATTGTGTCAATTATATCTCCAAGAACCTTAACGGAAATCCCCCATAAGTCTTCAGTGTTATTTATGTTAAGACTTTTGAATGCCTTTTTAATCGTGACAATAGAAATGGGCTTGAATTCCAAACTTGGCAAATGTCCTTAGAGAAGTATTCTTTGAGAAGAGATTCAGCTAATATGATGAGGGGAGAGATTTCGTAACCTGTATTGGGATGTTGGTAAATAAATTATCTAGAGCAACTTTTAACTTAATATAATATATCATAATAATGATAGATAGATTCACACGATAGCCAGAAGCTATTCCGGTCAGCGAAGTTATTGCAGAAACGGTTGCAAAGGTATTTTATCATAATTGGATGATACGTTTTGTCGCTCCCGAGCGATTAACAAGCAATCAGGGTCGCCAATTCGAAAGCAACCTATTTAACGAACTACAAAAAACTTTAGGTTTCAAAAGAAGTCGAAGATGTCCATATCGACCACAAATGAATGGAATAGTTGAGCGTTGGCATAGGAGTATGAAACAGGCATTAACAGCACGTCTTACGGAAAATAAAAGTTGGTACGACGAACTGCCTACAGCTCTGTTAGGGTTACGTAGCGTAGGCAGAAGTGATAATGGTGTGATTCCCGCAGAATATATTTATGATCAGACACTCTGGTTACCTGGGATTTCTATGATGCTCCATATAACCGGTTGACAGGGGATTATGAGTTTTTAGACAATTTATAAAATAACATTAAAAATATAAAACCGGTTTCACAACACATACGGGACTCGCGGGCATTATTTGTGCACAGCGAATTAGGCAAGGGACAAGTGACATCATCACACATTCATCAGGAATGATGCAGTTCGCCGACCATTATCACCACCGTCTGATGGACCCTACCATGTCATCAAAAGCAAAGGAAAGTTATTTAAGATACAGTTGCTAAATAGAACTGTAAACTTATCCATCGACAGGTTAAAACCAGCGTTTATTATGAACAAACAGTCCGAGGTTGCAAACAATAGTACATGCGAGCCAAACTTTAATATGAAGTTTATTTATTTATTTATGTATAGTTCATGACAACACAACACCAATTACAATCATTAACATGGAAGCATAAAAAAAAGAATAATATTAACATATTTTTGTATAAATGTTGTACAGATTCAATTTAATTTAACTTTGCATTGTTAAAACTAATATGGAACAGTGGACTCCCTTGCATACTTCCTCTCACAGAACACCAAACATATACGCATAATTTTTCTCCATTCATCCGCAAACACATCACAAAAAGATCCAGTTGCAAACAACAACCACTGTTAGTAATAAAAGCAACGATAGTGAAGATCAAAATGAAGCACGTAATGACAGAAAACAAAAAAAAAACAAAAAACATGCATTACCAGTACGATTTATTTGTTAAAACTAAAGTAGGTCAGGTAGTACACTAGGTAATCATATAACTCTAGTAAACAATAATGATTAATAAATGTAAGTGACATCATAGCAATAAGATATAAGAAGTATTTTGATTGTAACAGTTGTATTGCGATTTTGTGACAAAATGTTAATGACAACAGTTACCATTACAATGGGAAAAAAAATAAGCAAACAAGAAGTAATCATTGCCCAAAACAGCGCAGTGGAAGCGCAGGTATATAAATACAACATGACATTAACTATTATTGTGTTTTCATTGGTTGTATTGTAGGCTTCATTCACACTCACAACAACCAGTCCTGAATCAATCCTGAAGATAATCAAGAGTCTAGGGTCGAATGCACAGGGTGTCGACGGTATAAGTCTCGATATGATATCTCTCACGTTGCCAACTACCTTGCAAGCCATTACAGATATCATTAACCAGTCCATAACCACGCGTGCATTCCCTGAACTCTGGCGACGCGCTATAGTACGCCCTATTCCTAAAAACAATAACCCGGTTAACATGAAGGACTTAAGACCAATTAGTATTCTACCTTGCCTGTCCAAGATCCTGGAACGTGTGGTATACTCGCAGGTTATCCAATACCTCGAAACCAACAACATTCTTCCCGACCTTCAGTCGGGTTTCAGAAAGGGTAGAGGTACTGCAACTGCTCTGGCTGATGTTGTGGGTAATATCCTTGAAGCACGTGACCGGGGTGAGGGAACAATTCTGGCTCTGCTGGACTTTTCCCGGGCTTTTGACGCAATTAATACCACTCTACTGCTGTCAAAGTTAGCTTTCTATGGCTTCGACAGTGATGCGGTGGAGTGGTTTAATAGCTATCTTACCAACAGGTCTCAATATGTAGAGATGCATAGGGAAGACGGGTCGTCGGTGTCATCCCTCCCCCTCCAAGTATCAAGGGGTGTCCCTCAGGGATCGATTCTGGGGCCTTTGTTGTACATTCTGTACAGTGCCGATATCTTAAAGTCCTTTGTTAACTGCAAATTTCATATGTATGCTGATGATATCCAGTTGTACATATCCTTCAAGGGGAATGAAACATCTTTGGCAGTGCAGAAAATGAATGAAGACTTGCATAGAGTGGTTGTATGGTCGGAGGAAAACTCTCTGGTTCTGAACCCTCTCAAATCTAAATTTATGGTGCTGGGTTCTAGGAAACAAGTTAGTGCAATACTGTCTGCCAACCCTGAGATAGTTATCACGGGAGAGAAAATTGAGAGAGTGGAACAGGCATGCAATCTAGGGCTAATTATTGATCCAGCGTTGCGCTTTGAGGCCCATGTGACCAATGTTCTCCGAAATTGTTTTTATAGGTTAAAGGTCTTATATGGAATACGGAAATTCCTAAGTGTGCCAATTCGGAAACAACTTGTTGACAGTCTCATCCTATCCAAGTTAAATTACTGTGACACAGTCTATGGGCCATGCCTGCTTTCAAGAACAGAGCATGTGATCCAACGTATCCAGAATGCATGTGTTCGTTTTTGTGTTAACATTCCGCGGAGAAGTCACGTTACTCCATATATTAACCAATTAAATTTATTAAAGATGAATGCCAGGAGGAAGCTTCATTTAGCCAATTTGTTGTTTGGTATCATTACAACTCATAAACCACACTATCTCTATGAAAAGCTAACTTGGAAACAAAACCATGTTAAGTATAGTCTTCGCTCCATGGTAAGCCCACTGTTGGTGCCAATGCACAGAACTACAGCTTTCAGGGGGTGTTTCAAGTTTGCAGCCACGCGCTGTTGGAATGATCTCCCACCACCAATGCGACGCCTGAAAACAATACAATCCTTTAAATTCCAACATAAAAAGTTACTCATACGTGAACAAATTTCCCTTCAATTCTAGTATTGATTCACTGTACCTCTGCGGTCATGGCATGCAGGCACTGGCTTGGGATCTCCTGGGGCATGGGCTGCTTGGGATTCGCTCTTCTGTTAATGGGGTTGTATTAATCTCTGTGTTTCGGCACCCATAAGCTACCTTGTTTCTGCAATTTACGGTTAAACCTAATTTAATCAACTGACAAACTATGGCTTGTCAGGTATAATTTCCTTGATATCAAATTTATCCTAATTTATTATCCAATCCAATCTAATTTCTTTTATTTAATAGTATTCAAATTATTTATTATTCACGATCATAAATACAACAATTTATTTTGCACTTACCATTTTGTCCTGGTCTGTGGTTGAGGTCACCGATTTTGTCATCAACACCATACAAATTTCACGAACACTGTACAAATACCATACTTATTTAATACCCAGTCACCCAATGAATCCTTTGTTAGATAACATCCTAGCATTCTTTACATAATGCGCCATGTTATTTAATTATGTAACCCTCTCTGACTGAGATGTAACCATTACGTAAAACGCCAAATTCTTTATGACAGCTGACAGCTGCACACACAGATTGCGTAACATGCGCTCGTCGCTTGAGTCATTGCCGACGTTACTGAATGTTGCCATTCTAGATATTATATTTATATATACATAGATAACGAAGTATTGCATTTATTTTATTTTGTTTATTTTTATCTCATTATGCTGCACCGGTTGACGTCATCACGTCAACGCCGGCGGTCGCTGAAAACCAGCGCTGGGGCTCTGTCTAGCATAGGGTCGCAGCATTATGCTGAGCGATGGCCGTTTTGCGTGAATGTGACGCATATTTTCCCTCAACTTGTTCTTTCGTGTTTGTGTTTTTATTTCTTTGCGTTATGTTTACCGCAAATAAACGTATTTTCTTTCTTTTCTTTCTTTCTTTTCTTCTTCTTTTTCACGGCGATAATAATATTTTTTGGAGTCGTTATACACTTTCGTAAACGCATAAAAAATTGGATAAATAAAATGATGACGACAAATGCTTGGAACATGCAGGCAACACAACGCCCGCAGCCACAGCAAATCAGTTATGCGTAACACTAACGGCGTTCCTCAAGGTAGCGTGCTGGGACCCCCCCTTTTCCTACTCTACATAAATGACCTTCCGAGGCAAATAAAACACCCTATGGTACTATTCGCCGATGATAGCACCGTAATCATAAAATGTGATGATCCCAATACTTATGAAAATGAAATAAACATGACATTGAATAGAATTATAACATGGTTTGACAACAATAATCTAATTATAAACTAAGAAAAGACTAAAATTATGCATTTTTATCAGAGAATACCAAATACAATCCATGACATTAGCTATTTAGGCACAAAAATAGAATCAACTACTGCTACTAAATTTCTTGGAATTAATATAGACAACAATTTGACTTGGAGACCCCAGACAGACGAAATATGTAAAAAACTTAATAAATTTACCTATGCTCTCTATAAATTATCGAAAATAGTGAGCCTAGAATCCGTACTAACAGCCTATCACGGCTATGTTGCATCAACACTCAGATATGGCGTAATATACTGGGGCAATTCAGTTGATAGAGAACGCTTATTTAGAGCCCAAAAAAGATGTGTCAGAGCTATGTGTGGCCTTAAAAGCACAGACAGTTGCCAATCGTACTTTATACGCCTAAAAATACTTACCTTGCCATCGCTGTACATATACGAAACTAATGTGTTCGTCAAATCTAACATTTCACTATATAAAATAGCTACTAAAAGTTACTACAGAAAGTTGCGCGATAGAAATAAGTTGGAACTCGAAGTGACTTATGGCAAGACTGCACTAATGAATAAAAGTACCTTCTGTATGGCCAAAAAAATATTTAACAAACTACCTGAACAAATAAAAACGTTAAATCTGGACAATTTCAAAACACAATTATTAAGAATATTGATAAATAAATGCTATTACTCACTACAAGAATATTTGGACGATAATTCTATAATTTCTGCTTCAGAAAATTGTACATCACCTCACCTATTTTGAATCTTATTGACATTAGCATTAATATTAAGACATGTAACCTAATATATTTGACATTTATTGAAATCGATTTTATTCTCTATTTATACTGATTAATCTATTTGACATTTTTATTGAAATTGATTATATTCTTTATTTATTTATATTGACATGCATGTACCTATCTATTAATTGATTTTATTACCAATGTGAAAGTCTACATAATTTTATATTATTCTACCACTTCATGATAATTATTTTAAAAGCTAAATTGTTGCTAGAAGTAAAGACAATGTAATTAAATATATTTGTACGCCTCTGGGCAAAACATAGAGGACCTGCCTATCTGTAACACCATTATTGTAATCCTATGTTTACAAATAAAGCATTCTGATTCTGATTCTGATTCTAACCTGATAATAATTATTAAAGGAACAGTGTAATAGAATTACATGACTCATGATAAAATACGTATAGTAATAAGTGCAACCTAGGTAACGTGTTAAATGATAGTGTAACCAAATGGTACAATTATTGTAAAAGGACATGTTAGTTAGAAGATTTTTAAACTTTAAAAATGTATGTAACATCTGGCCGGAGTAGTGTAGGGACAGTACAAGTATGAATGTTATGCGTAAGCGGTTTGTAGTGTGAAAGAGCTATCCCATTTAAAAATTTAGTAAACTGGTCTAGGTTATCAACATTATGCAATAAAACGATGTACGAAAAAAAGTGTCCCTTACTAGGTTTTGAAAAGGGACAGCCGAGATGTGTGTGTGGTGCGATCGCCAGTTACTGCGCGCTGCCGATCCGTGTACGTGTGTTCCAACTTGGGATTTCGGGAATAAATAATCTACAGTAATCAAACAAAGTCTTTATTTAATACATGAGTGTCGCAGTAACACTCGCGGCAAGCCTAGTAGGCACAGGCAGGAGTGCCTACACCTGCATTACCAAAAACTCTATGGATTATAATGCTTGTTTTTCTCTTTTCTGTTGTTTTTTTGCAGTCGGATTTTTTGGTTTTTTCAATAATTTGCTTTATTTCAAGCTTTTTAGTTTTATTAACAAATATTTTTGGAATAGACCCAATACTAGGTTTTATTTGATACCTACCAATATAAAATACACAACACCTTATAATATGTTAAAATCCATCAAGCAGTTTAGGCTACGGAGCGTGCTAAATAAAATAGACTTACATGCATACATCATACCTAATCATCATACCTAAAAGATAGAAAGGTTAAAGTTCAAATAAACGGCGTTAACTCATTAGGGTCTGAAATGGCAATGGGCGTTCCTCAAGGTTCGATATTGGGTCCATTCCTCTTTTTAGTTTACATTAATGATTTACCCCAAGTACTTCAAAATCAACCGAAGATGGTGTTATTTGCTGATGACACATCATTGATCTTTAAAATAGATCGACGATCACAAAATCTTGACGAAGTGAATAACTCTATTCTTCAGGTCCAAGATTGGTTTACGGTAAATAATTTGGTATTAAATGAAAAAAAAACCAAATGTATTAGATTTAAATTACCTAATGTTAGAAGTAGCGAATGTGATATCATATTGAACGGAGAAAAACTGGAATTTATTAATCAAACGGTTTTCCTAGGAATCACTATAGACGAGAAACTGCAATGGGGACCACATATAACCTCTCTGGCGGGGCGGCTAAGCTCGGCCGCTTATGCTGTTAGAAAGATAAGACAGCTAACAGATATAGAAACCGCGCGTTTGGTTTATTTTAGTTACTTCCACAGCATTATGTCGTATGGCATTTTACTGTGGGGTCGGGCTGCTGACATTGAGTCCATCTTTATTTTGCAAAAGAGAGCTGTCAGAGCAATTTATAATCTCCGTCGCCTCGAATCTCTTAGGGAACTATTTAAAAGGATTAATATTATGACGGTACCTTGCCAATTCATTTATGAAAATATTATGTATGTAAGGAAAAATCTACATATTTTTAACAAGATAAGCGATAGACATAATTTTAATACTAGAAATAAAGATAAAATAGATCAACCATTTTTCAGATTATCTAAAGTACATACATCTTTTATGGCGTACTGTGTTAAATGTTACAACAAAATACCTTGTGATATATTGAAATTAAATGAGAGAAAATTTAAAACACATATTAAAAGTACACTTTGTAAACAAGCATATTACAAGTTAGAGGATTATATCCAGGACAGGAATGCTTGGAAACATGCTGGTCCAGCTCCATAGGACAATCTAGAGTCTAGACAAAATCAAACTGGTTGCTATTTTTATGGTAAAATCTGTTATTTTTATGATATTCATTTTACATTCTGTGATAACCTATACTCACACACTGACTTATTTTTTTAGAAAAACATACTTGTATGATGTTTGTAAATATGTGAACACCACGTATCTATCTAATACTTAATTAAGTTATTTTTCATTGCTTAGTTTTTAATTCGTTTTACCTATTATGGTATAGTAATTTTATTCTAGGTGCATCGTCTTCACATATAATCATATAATTAATGTAATCAAACAAAATATTGTAAAACATTTTTAAAAGAGTACCGGTGGAGTTTCTTGCCCATTCTTCTCCATACGAAACTACCTTTTGGAAGGGGCAACTAGAATCAATTCTATTTTTTTTGTAAATTTTGACGTTCAAAAGTGCCTCTTATGTGCCTATTTGAAATAAATGGTTTGACTTTGACTTTGACTTTGACGTACATACTTTCGAAAAAAAACATTACTGTCCTTTTGGGGTAGTCTGGTAATTTTTTTTGTCACCATATGTCATATCGGGCAGGACGCACTAGTTCAAGATCTTGGTCTTTAAACATTGCGGGATAGGTGACGAAGAGACTTGACGAAGTTTTCCAAACACTGCCCAACCCAACTGGATCCTTCTGTCCGCTTCATTCTCAAAGTTGTGTCTACCGAGCTGGATGAGTTCCCCTAGGTAGACATATTCCTTCACAACTTCAAAAAGCGACCTTTTGATGTAGATTGGTCTCGGCAAGACGTGTGAATAGTACATGACTTTCGTCTTGTCCAAATTGATACCGAGGCCAACCCGTCGAGAGGCTCCGTTTAAGCTGTGCAGCATCTGGTCTAACTTTTTCAGCGTCTCTGCTAATATGCTATGTTGAAATAGTTTAGTGATTTGAATCCAACGTTAAACAAATTGCATACGTAAAAATTTACCCGCATTCATTACGTACGATATCGGAGCCCTTTACTGTATGTGGTTCGATTGCACTTACTACTCGTTATGTTATAGTTGGTAATGTCCTGAACACAGAATATAATATACGTCCCATCACTACAAACTGTATGCAGGTGCCGTTCGGAGACTTAAAGTAATATTAGAAAACTGTTCCACCGAACCGCACTCATCAAAATTTTGTTTCAGTGCCGTTAGTGGAAGTGCTCAGGTGCGGTTCGGTCAAGTGGTGTTGAAATCAGTGCTCTTAGTGGAATGCCTCAAAATTGTGTTCATCCGTCGAGTCCTGACTTTTAACAGTCATGTCACGAACGACAACGTATACTGTAGGTACATGGTACATTGAAATCATCGTGTTCTTTGTCCTCATGGACAAGGCAGGCAAGAAATACAAAACTGAGCATAATTGATGATAACTGAATGTAATTGGTGCGAGTGCTAAGGGCTCGAAGCCACAACACCGACAATTAGCCGCGCGAGGGTACTGCGGCACGTATCAACTATACACAAGTATTATTATACAAACTGATCAATAAAAACGTGACTGTTTTCAATGCGCACTTCTCTTTATTTCATATTGTTTTAAAAACAGATAGAGGAATATTGGAAATTCAAAAGATATTTCTATTTTTAAAGAGATTTCAATATTTTGAACTGGTTTCATGAACAGGACTGGCCAAAAGGGGAGTTTGATTAAAACTGTAAAGAAAATGTAACAAACGAAAGGCTTGCCATACTTTTTAAAACACGTAGGTAATAATAACACCTGATCTATAGTATGGAAACATAGCTGTTTTCCTGCGCGCCTCGCGTGATAAAATAATGCAGCGAGACTTTAAAGTAGCAGCACTAAAACTCGCCATAATACAGTAGACTGCGCACATTCTAAGCAACAACGTAGCACCCGTCATAAAGTGTGGAATCATACGCGCGGAGGAACGCGCTGCCCGGCCACTGCGTGCCACTATGCCCACACAGCGCACACACGCGGGCCACTGTGCACCACGAGGTAACGAGACTCAGAAGACGTACTATTTGCTATACACGATGAAGTCATTGTAGTTTTAAAAACACCTAAAATAATTCAGAATCAACAGACAGAAAGGTAACACGCTCTAGCTAATACATTTTGTCTGGACTATTACAAGCATAATAGAGTCAATCTTCTGAGCTATATTATTTATCAGTGCAACGCATCACAAATCCCGGGCACTTGCAGCTGAGTTCAGGCGCACAATGTGGTGTGTGTTTGCGCTGTCAGCGCTGCGAAGCAGGTGTATGTATACCGCGCAAGTAAATATGCGCGGATCGCTTAGCTTAATAAGCGGTAGCGTTGGCGGCCAGCCAGCCGCCGTCCCCGGCCCCCGCCGCCCACACCCCCGTCGCTAGCCTGCAGACTTATGGAACTGCACAACATACGCCAACTCAGCTGTGATTAAGATTTTTGCTGCACCGCCATCCTCCTAACGAATGGTTCGACCCGCTTCCTCCTCTGAATTGTTTTTTTATGACTACTTTTAGAAAATTTGTTCGTAACGTCTTAGAGAGCTTATCTCAGTAATAATGGTGATAATTATTCACGTGACTCTACGAAACCATTATACGGGCGCTTTTAACTTTACACTCCACATTCGTTCTTATAACTCACATAGTACGACTTTTCCATTTTGAAATAATACTTCTGCAACATACTTTGTCCATTAACTGACGCTCAGCGGCAAGCTTACCATGCTTTTAGAACATACCAGAGAAGCTTTTGAAACACGGATTCGGTGAAAATCTAATTATGTTTAAAAAACATTTCGAAAAGCAAGAAAAAAAACTACCATCAAGAGTGAGCTTTGGATGGACCTTTCATCAGAAGAGCGTTGCAATTCTAGTAAAACAATAAGCAAAAAAGAGTGTCACATAAAAGTGGAGAAAAGGAATAATTCGTAGAATGACAACATACATTGCGGAGGTACGTGCGCGCGGCGCGGCGGCGCGGTGCACACGCGGCGCGACTGATTTATCGCGCGCACGTGAGCGCTGCGTGTGCCGCGATGTGAGGCAACTGTGCTGGACCGACGAGCTCCTACCTACGTACCGCAGCTACACACCGCGAGCCACGACCATGCGCTAATTAAGATGTGAAACCCTAGATTATGTAGCCAAAGCCACGAAAGCACACTACGCAATTGCGTAGCCACAGCTACGAAAGCGTAGCGGCTTCGTGCGATGGTGCTACGCCACTATCGAAACCAAATAGGAGCTTTTTACGCAGATGCAGATATTCAATGTACAATCGCTTATGTTGTGCATTATTAGATAACAGCTCTGTCAATGTGTAATGTGTACTGTGTGCTCTGTAATGTGTGTGTCACGCACAGCGCTACGATTCCGTGAGCTCCACGTAATCCCACTTCACTGCCTTAAAGAGGCTAAATATAAAATGTAAGTACAAGCCACTAAGAAAAATATTAAGCGACGAGACATTGACGTAAATGGAGTAGAAAGTTTACTTTGAATTCAAATTAGGAGCAAAAAATTACATTTACACTAGCTTTTGCCCGCAGCTGTGCCCGCGTGGATGTCGGAACAAATACCTGAAATAATAAACTGAAAGTACTTACTTACGAACGAACTTTAGTATGGCGGTTACAAAATCAAATTGTCTTCACTACCTTAGACAACTATCAGTTGTCAGTGTGATTTTGACAGTTTGGGATAGAACACTTTCTTGTGAAATAGTCTACTTATAAAAGGACATAAACAAAGATCGTTAGAAACGAAAGACAAAATTTTAGATTTCTACGGTGCGATGTCAAAAATAGGGAAACGAAATGTCACTTTGTATAAAGAGTTGTGTCTATTCTTGGTAGAAATAGAAAGCGTCAAGCTAAGCCAAATTTCCTATCGAAAGAGGTGTCAGACAAGGTGCACAACGGTCATTACTCAAAGTAATGCGAAGAAAACCCTTTCGTTATCCCACAATGAGCTTATATAAAGACTGCAATGTCTTGACAGTGAGACAACTATTCATCCTTCACACCACACTTCGCAAGCATAAAGAACTAGCTTACGATGTAAGTTAACATATCCTGCACGTAGAAATAACAGAATATGCAAGACAACTAAACACAAAACTGCTTTCCTCAGGAGACACTCCTGTTTCCTTGCTCCTTATTTATATAATAAACTTAACTCTGTTTTAAATATATTCCCTAAAATCTCGCATGAATGTAAATCTACTCGTATTATCCAAAAATATATTCTAAATTTAAATGTAATAGGGGTTTGTTAACTTTTAGTTAAACCACGTAATGGGGGCGAGCCTGTTGCCATTGAGTTACAGCAATAAAATGCGTCATATACGTAAAATGTTATAATTAGTGGCGTAGGTAAGTGTTAATAAAATAAACGATTTGATTAGATTTAAATGTGTGGCTAGGTAATAACAGCCGCGCGGGTCGATTGATCAGGTTAAGCTACGCTTGTCGCGGTTGGTCCGTGGATGGGTGACCATCTTTACATACCAAGACCCATCTGTGCCTCGGAAAGCACGTTAAGCCGTTGGTCCCGGCTGTTATTTGTAGATCTTTGACAGTTGTTACGGGTCGTCAGAAACCCGAAAGTCTGACAACCAGTTTTACCAAGGGGTATCGTGTTACCCAGTAGCTGGGTTGTGGATGTCAGATAGGCAGTCGCTCCATGTAAAACACTGGTATTCAGCTGCATCCGGTTAGACTGGAAGCCAACCCCAACATAGTTGGGAAAAGGCGAAAAGGCTTAGGCAGATGATGATGTTTGCAATAAATAATAGGTTCATAAACATGTGTATAGAGTATCATTTTATTATTTTGTGCGAATGTGACGCATACTCGCATAGTGAATGTGACGCACAGTTTCCCTTTTCTTTTTTGTATTTTTTTTTTTGCATAATATTAAACGCAATTATACGAAAAGTCTTCCTTTCGTTTGGCCCTAACTAGACGGTGTGGTGCTATCTATCCACCATGACGCATAGTGTCAGACGCGTGGGCTGTGCGTCGCGTTATCGCGCGACACAGGCGCGGTGGCGAATCGCGCGGCCTCGCATTGCTCCGCGCTGCATCACACCGCGCGGTATCTGTGGTCTGCCCACTGTTAAGCCAACACCACTCAATGAGACAACAGAAGACCCACTAGAACTCAAACTATAAGCCGCTACGATTAGCAAACAGTCATAGTTGTCTCAGTGTAGGCTTTATTTAGAGTTATGTATGTAACACGTTAGGTGCAAACATGACTTTTTAATTGCACAAAATACATACAATTTTCGCGTGCTCTATGAACGTTATTTATTTGTGTGCGTTGGACTTACTGTCCCTACCTATTTGTTAAGGCCGCTCACCTACCGTGCAACCTGCGCGTATTAATTAATCCGCGGTCAGGGACACCTGGACTGTGCCCAACTTGCACTATACTGTTATATCTAGGCTTAGTTACACTAGCTGCACATAGTGTGCAACATTATTACGTAACACATTATATAGTGCAACATTGTCCAACAAAAGTAATCCGCGGGATTTCACCTATACCAAATAAAGAATGTGAATATACAAGATGGCTTTAGTTCCAATAATAGTGACTCCTGAGCAGACAAATTACTTAGATGGAGAAACTGTATTAAAATATTTTATAATAATATTCATGAATTCTATAAATCTCAGATTGAAAATCTACATCTAAATAACAAAGTTACAAGGTCAAAATGACGAGCATATTTGAATTTGAACTGAAACCATTTTGAGAAAACAAAACAATTTCGAACACTATTTATAATCTCTTGGAACAGTTGCCTAGTTAATTTACTACAATTACCCTTTCAATGTCTAAGCGGGTTTCGTTCGCTGAGCAGGAAAAAAATGCGAGGCGGGAGTGGGGCGGGGCTCGGTAGCGTGCGCCGTTTGCTGGTCGCCGGTCGCAGATATCGCCGGCTTAGTGTTGACTGATCACTTCGCTTCCTACTTATTAACGAGTAACCCTCGCCTGCTACACGGCTTCACGACCGGCCGCTCGTTGATTCGAAAAAACACCGATAGTTTCTCTTACCACAATAGCTCTAAATCTTTTCAATCTACACTTAGTCTTTTAAAGTACTTGAAGCGTGTGTGTTTACTGCCGTATTCTAACATGTTATAATGCGATTCCAATTGAGTTTAGGAGAGAACTGCCTACATTTCCACATATCAATTTAGTGAAATCTTTTGTTAGTAATAACGGCGTGGGGGGGGGGGGGTATACATTATTCAACAGAGCGGCGCTCGTTAAAGTGTTCGTAACGAGATTAAACTGAATAAATGAATTTGAATTGTATCAAAATATTCAGTGCGTTGGTGGCGCTCACCGATTTAAGAAACAGACTCTTGACATGCTTGACATTTATGCTCGAAAATCAATTGGTCAATAGAATTAAAAACACCACGATACTCGTACATTACACTATAATATGTTTTTATAAAGGTCTCAGGTCTCATTTATCATTAGCTAAACCACGCACACAAACTCCAAATAATTTCCGCCAATCAAAAGTCCCCTGGCAATCGTGTGATATGAAGCGTGAATAGTGACATTAGCAGCGCGCTAACGCATCCCCCGGCCGGACACGTCACGCGTCAATGTCGGCGATTGATTCGTAATCGGCCCGCCATCGCGCCAGCGAGCCGGTCAGCCGGACAGCCAGACCGCCGGCCGCCGATACCGAGCCGCGGCGCGGGAACCCATGCAATTTCGTATTTTTTGCAAGTGGTAACTTTTTTGCACCTTGAAAGAGAATTATTGAAGCATTGTTTTGAACCAGACAAGTTAAGTATTCAGATGATTCCTTTGTAAAAAGTGACTTGGTACTACAGTACCCAACGTACTGAGAGTGGATAACGTAGAACTATTGTGGCAAACTTATTTCTAAAGCATAATTCAAAGCTCAATAAAATCGAAACTTAACCAAGTCTTGTAGATACTTGACACCTATTGTATGCCAACCTCAGATGTTTTAGTGGCTGTTGAATGTCACTGTTAATAAGACGTATTTTGTCGTTGTTGCAGGAGGAGCTCCGCGACAACCTGACGGTGAGCGTGATGAGCTTCGTGCCGACCCTGGATGACGACGGCAAGCCCATCACGTGCCGAGCCGAGAACCCCAACGTCACTACACTTAACATGGATACCTCCTGGACTATCAACGTCGTCTGTAAGTAACATCACGCCTATATCCCGCGATGATAAGCAGAGGTATAGGTACACAAGTAGACTTTTTAGAGCTCTGAAAACTTGAATTGTTGACCTTTCGAAAAAGCATAAGAGTGAAATAAAACTTTAAAGCTTTGAAGTGAATGTGGTTGCTGCAGGGCTTTTACTGCTATATTGGTACAATATTAATAAGGATGGTATTTAAAAGTACTTCAATTTATTCCCATTTCATTTACCTAATTTTGCCTGTGTTCCACCAAATATACTGAATGTGCACCAAAATATGTTCATTAAAATATGTCATAACGAGCATCTATTTAACAACTGTTGCAAATTTGTAAAAATAGTAATACACCTAATTTTAAAAACAAGCATTTATTTTTTTAGTTTTACTTCAGATAATGCACTGCAAAATGTATTTGAATCAAACACCAATTAATGTCCAATGTAGCTTTATTAATAAAAAATGAACACATTATAAAATGTAATGCTTACTAAAAATGTTTTTTTGCAAGTCGTTTCTGGCACTCGCCGGCCGCTGCCGCGGCACCGCTCGCTTCGCTCGCTCGGCTCGTGCGTAGGAGGTCACAGTTTTAACCTAACCTAACCTACCCATTTTTATTTGGTGCACGATCAGTATTTTTCGGGGAAGAATAAAATAGTTATTGTTACAATAGAATATTTGCAGCGCACTACAATAAAAAAGTGTTATATCTTGGTGTTAATTTGGAATTTGTTTGATGTAACATAGTTTGTTGGCCGAGTAGTTTAATTATAGTAAAACAATTAAACGGGTTTAAGATCAATATTTTAGAAATGCATACATAGATGTACCTTTAGATTTTTGGTGAACACAAAAATATTATCCTATTAATTATATGTATTTAAATGTACATTGTCGTCTCAGTCATTTTGGAACGCAAAAATATTATCGTAACATTGGCAAAAGTTTTTTTTATTATTATTATTTAACAACGCACTGCTGGTCTTAAATAATGTTAATCACAGTTGGTGGGTGACGTTTGGAGTGCAGTCAGTGTGTCGGTCAGTCGGTCGGATCTGTCGCGGGCGTGCGACCGCACTGTGCCGGGGCCGGCGGCGGTGGACACACGCACGCGCCACTCGCTAACTATAATAAATACGAGTTTTACTTACTCAGTACACAGCGAGCTTTTTTTCCTGCAGAAATAAATATCTAAACATAAGTATGTTATATGATTTACGTTTTCACCAATAAACTAAATTTTTATATTTAGTTTATTGGTGAAAACGTAAATCATCAATCGTTCTATAGTTTTTCCCTACCCCTATGCTAAGAAAGCGTGTGTTTATGTATTCATCGTATAGTTAGTATATAGTTTATGAGTTCGTCTCATGACGCTCACCGTATGTATTAAACATTCAAAATATTTGATAAATTACATAGGTAGGTACTAAATTTGAAATAGGTAGTAATAATGTAGAGGTATCGTATTACCCAGTAACTCGGTTATGGAGGTCAGATATGCAGTCACTCTATTTAAAATACTGGTATTCAGCTGCATCCGGTTAGACTGGAAGCCGACCCCAACATAGTTGGGAAAAGGCTACGCAGGTGATGATGAGTCATGTAGAGTTCAAAACGTTCACAAAGACCACATTCCCAGATAATAATTAGAGAAAAATAAAACAACGCTAATAAATATGTTCTTGTAATGAAGCAGTTATTCTCATAGACATGTTTTTCTCAAAGAAAGTGGCTGCGCGCTGTAAAGCGCTGGAGCGCTGCGGGGCGCTGCAGCCGCACTTCTTTAATTTATTGGCTACAAGTGTGCCTCACTACACAGCGACTTAATTATTGAAATGAAACAGCTTTACGAAATATGTTGCGCATTATTTATGTCTATTACACTTTATCTTTCAAAGAATTTTCAATTTATTTATTGTGCCATGTGGTGTATGCAAACTTAGCATTCCAATCATCTTGAATCAATAGTTGACTGTTTACCGAACTATCTCTCACTCTTTTGTTTAGCTATCCCGTAGAGTTTCTTGCCGGCTCTTCTCCATAGGAAACGACCAATTGTAACCGTGCACCTAGCTTCTGACGATTCGATTCGAATCGTAGGTTTATGTGAAATAGAATATTTTGTTTTTTTTTTCCTTCTCTCTCGATGAATGAACGATGACGAGATCTTCCACTGTCCACAGCCAGTGTTCAGTTAGCTAGACAATGTCACGTCTTCTTTATTTACTTTTCTTAACGTGTCGATGGCAATCTAAATTGTCACAGCCCAGAACTATTATATTTATATTTAAAACTATTTTCGACTAGGCTCCAAAAATTTTGTTATTCATTTAAGTACCAAAGTATAGGTTTTACAACAAACTGCAAACCAAGCCATGTTACAGAGTTGAGCCTCAATAAAAAAAACGGACAGGAGCGAGTCGGACTCGCGCACCGAGGGTTCCGTACGTATATGATGTTGATGATTTCTAAAAAACTGTGCTATTTAGAGACATCGTTATATTTTTCCTGTAATCTTTACATAAACTTCGGAGATAAGAGTGGAACGGTATTTTTTTTAGGTTTTTTTTTTAACTTTGATGCGAGCATCAACAAGGGTGCGTGTTACGACTCTAGCCGTGTTTAGACGTGCATTGTCATGCATTAGTCAAAACGAATCACCCAACCGGCTTCGCAAAGGGATGATCACGTCTGAAACAATCCTCTCTGCATTAATCTGAGCATTGAGGTTGCCCCTGCTCCAAATGAGATCGGTTCTTCCACCCATCCAAATACTGGCCTAAACAATTGTTCCTCCTCCATATGAATGATCTTCCTGACAAAATTTCAAACGTTCTTGACGTCCAGAGGTCCTCCAAACTCAAGTACGTCTTGTATCCGGCCTCACACCGAAACGAGATTTATCGGAAAAGCAAACACAATGCCAGTCTTCTCCCTCCCAATTTCTGTGTTCTCGAACCCATTGTAAACGGGCCCTACGATTGCGGGGTGCTATAGGTGGAACTCTCTGCGGCCATCGGGAACGCAGACCCACTTCACATAAACGATTTCGAATGGTTTGGTCGCTTATCAGCAAGTCTGAAGAACTGTGGAGCCTCGTAATAGCCAACATCATGGTGGTCATGGTACGATTCCGTGAAGCAGTATTTTGGATGTACCGGTCCTGTCTGCGTTTGGTGATGCGAGATCATCCTCCATGTTGCTCGGCCACGCTGCCCGTGTTAAGATAGCGTGTCCAGAGGCGGCTTATGACGCTCTGTGTAGTGCCAAGAGCGACAGCCACAGTACGTTACCTGGAACTAGCTTGCAACATTTCGACGGCTCTCATCATCTCATCTGTCGGCTCTCGTTAAATAATGTCGTCGCTCCATATCGATGCAATTTTTTTTCAGTTCCGATGCAGAAATGGTAATGGTTTTGTAAAAAACACTATTAAACACTTTTATAGGAATTGACAGTTGATTTTCTATTTTTAATAAAAATTCTTTATTCAAATAGTGAAATTCACAAAAAAGAATCAATAAGGATCCAAAAGGTTAAAATAATAATCCTAAAACGTACTTAATCTCTAGCCCGCCACTTGTGACGTGAATTTGACTTACATCTTTGGTGACGCCACGCCGGTTCTAAGCACTTTTCAACCTAAGATTTTCCTAGTAAGCAATAATCCATGCTACTTTTTAACCGACTTCTAAAAAAGGAGGAGGTTCTCAATTCGGATGTTTTTTTTATGTTTGTTCGCGCATAACTTCGTCGCTTGCCAACGATTTGAAAAATTATTTTTTTGTTGGAAAGGGTATACTTCCCAAATGGACCCATGAAAATTTTATCGAAATCAGACAAGCGGTTTTTGAAAAATCAACAAACATCTAAAAATTTATCTACATTGTCTACATTAACGATCTTTTCGTTTACTCTGCATTGCGATTTTTCACTTTTTAGTGCCGAAAAAGAATTTTCCAAATCGGTTCGTAAATGACGGAGTTATGCGCGAACAAAAAACGCAATGCAGAGTAAACGAAAAGATCGTTAATGTAGACAATGTAGATAAATTTTTAGATGTTTGTTGATTTTTCAAAAACCGCTTGTCTGATTTCGATAAAATTTTCATGGGTCCATTTGGGAAGTATACCCTTTCCAACAAAAAAATAATTTTTCAAATCGTTGGCAAGCGACGAAGTTATGCGCGAACAAACATAAAAAAAACAATCTGAATCTACGTAACCACGTAGAATATTATTGTAGGCACAACTTTTATAACTTAATTTTAAATCAACAGTACCTTTCAAGTACCTAAGCACTCTCTTCAGACATTGCCAAAGTATTTATTGTTTTTGTTAATATACCTACTCAGTATATTAACGCTTGTGCTTAAATCTGGACGAATACATAACATGATATATATTAAACATCCTATAACGTTTCCTATAACGTTTGAGTTTAATGCGTCATAATTAAGTTTATTTTCCATGGATGTATTGACAGGTTTACAATCGTGCATATTAAATTTATTTAATACAGTTTTTATGCACTTTGATCTAATGTTATTTAATTTGCATGCCTTGTAATTTTGATGCTAAGCAATAGTTTTATCTCTTTTAAATCAGTCATTTTAAATTTACTCTTTAAATACATTTTAAAATTATTCATTGTTTCAATATCAGCGCATAGTCTATCTAAATCATCTACATATAACACAACATAAATATTTGTATGTACATCTCCATTGTCTAGCTAATATATAGGTACACCTATCGACTGAAGAATTTTGAAATCTTCTTTAAGAGATCGTTCGAAAACTTCAAACCAACATCGAGCTGCCTGTTTCAGCCCGTAAAGTGCTTTATTTAATTTACACACATCATTATCTGGACAAGAGATAGCCGCAGGGACTTTCTTGTAAATATCTTCCTTTAATTCACCACTTAGGAAGGCGGTTTTGATATCCATATGATGAACTAGCATTCGCAAAACTAAGTATAAATCTGAAACTAGCTAGCTATTCTTGCTACTGGTGCGAAAGTTTCATTATAGTCCATGAGGTATTCTTGACGGAAACCACTTGCAACAAGTCGTGTTTTGTATCTTAAAGGTTTTCCAAATTTATCACGTTTTACAGTAAATATCCATTTACAATCGACAATGTTTTTATTTTCAGGTCTTGGTACTAAAGTCCAAGAAATATAGCTTTAAAGAATTTAATTCGTCCCTAATTGCAGTTTCCCACTGAGATCTGTCTGAATTTGGTATTTTACATAGAATAGACTGAGCACACAAAATATAATCATCATCACCGTCTTCATTTTACAAAATAGGTGAACGATTTTGAAGCCTGATGCTTCTTCTAACCTCAGATTTTTTATCTGTTTTCTTTTGACTCGAGGTCTGGCCTGGATTGAAGAATATTTATTAATTTATTAAAACTTTATGCACAAGTAAAAACTACACTGTACAAAGGCGGGCTTAATGCCTAAGCCATTTTCTACCAGTCAACCTTAGGGTGATGCAGAGACAAAACATGGCAGGTGCAACGTACGGGATACAAGCATAAATACAAATACATAGATAAATAGATACATACATACATAATATACCAAAATAAACTTTGTCAGGAGAAATAACGAACGGTAGCGAAGAATACTTCAGAAACAGATTGAGTCTTTTTTACAGATACCATTAATCTATAGCAATTAAATTATTATTCAAAATACTTTGCATGATGATTTTAGTATTCTTACGTATATGGGCTCCTTGCTGGTCGAAAATGACTGTCAACCCAGCACGTTGCATTTTCGATATGGACAGCAGGTTGTATGGGACCTCAGCACAGAAGGCACGTCCTCCAAAACTCCTTGAATGTCCACGTTGCTGGTCATATTCATCGTTCCCTTTTTGGTAGCTGAAATAAATTCACCATTTTTAGCAACTGATTTTTATATGGCGTTTGCAAGATGGTGTGACGAATGAAAATATCTTCCCTGTTTATTATATGGTTCGATGCTCCAGAATCCAACAGGAAAGTAACTTTGCTTCCATCATCATCCACTTGATAGTCTCCCATCATAAAAGCAAAGCCAGAAAAATTGCTCGACATGGATAGTTCATTGATCTCAACTGCCTGGACCGTTTTTTCCTCTCTCGTTTGAGCTCTTTCTAAGTAGAAGCAGTCGTTTTATACATGCCCTTTGCGGTCACAGTAATAACACTTGACGAACCGAGATTTCTTGTTCTGCTTGTTATCATTCTCGTTGTAGCTATTATTCCCTTTATTATTTTGAGAATTATCGAATTTTCTTTTTCAAAATTCCTGTCCATTTATTCACTCAACTTGCAAAACTTTGACGGACTTTATCACTGGACTTATTTTTCAACTTGACTTCATGATTCAAAAGCCTTGTTATAACAAATGCTAGCGTTAAATTATCCTCCGATAAAGTTTCGATCGCAGTTATCACGCCATCATAAGTTGCGGGTAGAGTGAGCAACAAATGAGCTACCTTATCGGTTTCTTCCAACTTCGCTTCGGTGGCTAATAATTCGGTGATCAAATCATCAAAAATCGTAAAATATTTTTAACTTTAACTTTTAACTTTTTTCGTAAAGCCAGCTGAGTAGCAATAATTTTCCGTTCATACAACACGTCCAAACTTTTCAAAATTTATCTCGCCGTACTGTCTTCCTTCGCAAAACTGAGGTAGGAATCCGTTAAATACTCGACAATAACACTTTTTGCTATCCGGTTATTTTTCTCCCACAAACTGCATCGAAATATTGGGTCGTCGTCAAGACACTGTATTTTCCCCCATCGAATGACACGATGTTGCGTTTGATTTGTAAATTATCCATTTTTAAAAAGTTCGTAATGGACTTACTTTTAACCACTTTTATTGCAGTAAAAACGTAACCTGGTCCCATAACCTATAGAAAATCTAGTTTATACTCTTCAATAAGTTATGGGCTTTTTATAATGTCTAGATTATTATTAGCTAATTAAAAATCACTAAGAAGGTTATACGTCCTTATCCGTTGAAGAACAGACAAGAAGTAAAGTGACAAAGATGGTGGGTAGTAAGGGAAGCAGGCTTCCGTTTTTCTTTTTTAAATAAGTACATACGATATAATTATATCGATTATTAGAGAATCGATTAAAGATTGATTTTTGTAAATAAGTAAATCAAATAAATCAACACTTATGAGCACGAATGAGTTACAATTTCGTTTTGCATAAATCATGTTTTATTGTTATATTGCAGATCCCCCGGTGGTGCGGCTGCGCCTGGGCAGCTCGCTGGCAGCCGGCGACATCAAGGAGGGCGACGACGTGTACTTCGAGTGCCACGTGCGCGCCAACCCGCCCGCCAGGAAACTGTCGTGGCTGCACGATGTAAGTACCTGCCGGCTTTAGCTCATTAGCTACTAGCGCCCCGCCCCTGCTTTGCACTTTTTTACGACTTGACAAAACATCGACATTCCTTTATTATAATTATGTAAGTTTAATACATTATTCTTAATTATAATGTATTATTCTCGTAAAGCTTTCGGAATAAATTATCTATAAAACCGGGTGAAAACCGCATCAAAATCAGTTGCGTAGTTCAGAAGAACAACGCGCAGACATAGGTACATGAAAAGCGAATTTAATTTATAATTTAAAAAAACCTCCGGAAATGTAAGCCGCCATAAGAATAATAATTATATAATAATCTAGGGGAGTTTCTTTCTGATTCTATATCCCTAATGACTCTACGTTTTTGTACATCAGTGGATATGTTACGCCAATGGCCGTTTTGTTACCAGTTTGTAGTGTGCGCTCCTATTGAGAGCTTCAAAGAAAGTTAACTTTTTGTCAATACCTATGTCGTAGCGCGCGCCGGAGCTCGTCGCCGTAACAGCGTAGCACACACCTTCTTTTATTTTAATTATCAATGTGTTAATGTTGATTCACGGCAATATAACTGTAAGTGAGATAAGTGAACCCAAACGACATTCCTCAAACATTTTATATTCGTTTACCATCGAAACAAATACACAAATCCCTTTGATTTCATTTAATTGCTTGCTAGTTATGTTCATCAAGACTATATTGTTTGCTAAACGTTTTGGTGAACAATAAAAATAATTAAAAATGTATGATGGTGGGATGTGAAAAATAATAATGATAACAAATGAATCCGACGTCAATGTGAAAACAATGCTGTAGCGAACATTTGACGAGTGGCGGGCTCATGGGTGTGAGGCGCGGGGGGGATGCGCGGGTAAAGTAATAGACGACGATGTACGGTCCGATAATCGCTTTGTACTGTGTCGCTCTGTTTTAATCAGCAATATACAGACGGGGGCGGTACACATTTTTTTTGTTTCGCTTCACCCTTTCAGGGGCAATCAGCCGGGCGTTGTTACACGGATCGTACACGCACCACCGCGCGCGCCTCCACGAGCAAGCTATATTTTCTCTGTATTGTGTTCACGTTTTGCTGTCGGTACACGCGGTGCGCGACTCCACGCGACCCACTCGTCCGTCCACACCGCAACGCACCGAGCCGCACCGCGGCGCTCCAAATGCGATTGTTTCTGATTCTGACGTTACGTTATGACGTTGACGGGTGACGCGTTGCGTATTTTCTACACATTTCATTTTCCATACTATGCGTCTTTTTGAGGGAATGCGTATTGAACAAGTCAATAATATTATACATAAAATTAAATCGCAACATCCGAGAATATTCTAATACAATATTATATTACACATACGAGCAAATTATTCAGGCGTAGCGAGCCGAGGTTTTGTGGCGCTCGATATACTCGGTGTCGGCAAAGCATGCGGTAACTTACTAGGTCAGCTCGAGCTGAGAAATATTTCGGGAACAACCGACTACATCCCGAGATGCGAACCGAGAACTGTCGACTTCCAATTTAGAAGGTCGCATCTAAACTGGAATGTAAAGCACCATGTGGGCGGAAAAAGGCCACAATTTAATGCTGCGTTCTTGAAAGGCAAAGTCAGATGTATTGTGTTGTACAGATAGCTGTAGGAACCGTTGATAGCCGCAGTGATTAAATAAAAGCGTGCATCGCGTGCATTGTGTCGCGGTGATGTATGACGCGCGATATTATTCGCGTGATTTTTGTCGCGCGACACGGCGCGGCGTCCATTTGTCGCGCGGCGATGACACGCCTCATTGTTTTATGTGTGATTGTTTTTGACAAATGGCGGACGCAGCGAAGCCGCGCGAATTAAAACGCACATAATTTACAGCGGTCATTTGCGACGACTCGAATATATACGTCCGCTGTTTACGATCACCACTCACTATCATATCAAAAATACTCCGTTTGTTTTTACACAAAAATGTCGCATATTTAGTATTTAAATAATGTTCAGCCGTGAATGGCTAAACCCCGCAGACACGTTGTTGCCATACCCGCGCTACTTACTTGTGGTGTCGCTCAGTACGCATCCTAAGTAAAACATGACGACGCCCACGTTAAGCCTGTATCTGATTTCTACCACTTAGTTAGGCATTGTAGGAATTATTTTCGCTAAAGTTTCAAGTTCGTCGTACTTAATGTGTCATAATTTGAAGTGGAGCACACATCTCGGTTGCTCAGCTGTGGGCTCCCAGACCAGCCGTAACAGTGTGAACTCGTAAGTAGGGCACACGATGTGCTAGCTATTTGTCTAAGAGAGCTCACATACGAGCGCGGTAGCAGGTCGCCGCTAGCACTAACAGCCTATAATGTTCCGACTGCTGGGAC
This sequence comes from Tiliacea citrago, assembly GCA_963921375.1. Taxonomy (NCBI): domain Eukaryota; kingdom Metazoa; phylum Arthropoda; class Insecta; order Lepidoptera; family Noctuidae; genus Tiliacea; species Tiliacea citrago. The sequence continues at coordinate 28,163,952 of OY992786.1, forward strand.
ACAGGACTCCTCTCTGTGAGAGAAAGTGGGCCGTTATCCACCACGTGGGCCCAGTGCGGGTGGTAGATGTCACAATCATGGTCGAATGTTTGGTCCTAGGACATGCCGGGATCCTCACGATGTTTTCAGTGGTGATGAAATAACTTATGCAAAGTAAATCGCCTGTCTGGGTTCGAACCTACAACTCGTAAGCCGCGGCCGTTCATCCGTGATCGGTCACCGTTAGCGAGTTATAAATTGTACTCGAGGAGTATTTTTGTCGCCTGTTCTGGTAATTTATAAGGGAGGTTCAGTAATGGCGGCGCACGCGCGGACTAATGGCACACGGTCATCTCGGCGCCACATGTTGAGATACGAGTATGATACAGAAGGCTAACTCTTGCAGAGCTATAAAAACTTTGCGGAAGTTCCATAAAGCAAGTCACTACTTTCAAGTATCTGGGCCACTGGGTTTCCGAAGACCTAGAAAACTGTCTGGATATTGAGCGTGGATGCAGGGCGTTGGCTGTCCGCTGCAATATGTTGGCACGCAGATTTGCACGACTGAAGTAAAGGCTACACTATTTACAGCGTACTCTCAGGCATTCTATACATACGGTCTGTGGGTGAACTACACGCGGAGGGCATACAGCGCTCTGCACGTACAATACAATAATGCTTTCAGGGTGTTAATGGGGTTGCCGCGCTACTGCAGTGCTTCCGGCATGTTTGCAGAAGCGAGAATATTATGGCTTTCACGCCATCATGCGCAAGCGTTGCGCTTTCATTATGCGCAGGGTACGCACCAGCCCCAACAGCATCCTAAAATCTATAGCTGATAGGTGGGACAGCCCCATACTGGGACATTGGATACGCCTACATGCCACTGTGGCGTAGTAATTAATATATTGTTTTTGTGGTAGATTTAAGTACTAACACTAGATTCTAAGTCGTGTGTATACTAATCAAATGGACTATATCTATGGGTCCGAAATAAAAGTTTTTATTTAATTTTTTTATAAAGAAAAGGTTGTTGCAAAGCTCCGTTAGACAGAATAAACTCTCTCAGAAATGGAGTTATCGAGGTAAAAATATTATAAACGTATGGTACGTTACGTAACGTAAGTCTACTTCCGTTATATTTGTGTACGAGCTTGTCATTCCACACCGTATACCTTCTGTCCCACCCCTGTGCTGTGTCGCGGGACTCCGGTGGAGAGCGCCCCGGGACCGCCTAAATTATTCATCATTAACGCTAACACTGTCCAACGTATTACAAGCAAATTGACGACGGACAGGCGGGCGGTATAGGTAAATATAATATTAAAATATATACACGTGCAAATGTGTTGCCAGTTTAACCGGCCAATGTATGCAAATTAGGGAAAACGTCAATTTTGTATGAACGCCACAACGGACGCGACTCGATGCAAATTCTTGGGATATTCATCATTATTTTGTCGAATATTTAGGTTAGTTTAATAATGTAGCCAAGCCCAACATATCCCTAGAGTGAATATTGGAAGCGTTCGCCACAAAATATGACGCGGTAATTTTCAAAATATAGTTATTAAATAGACGATTAAGAATCTACATTCATGACATTCTAATAAATACGAAAATCGCCTTCAGGTGAATCCGCAGCTGTAGCCCGTGAAATTCGAAAATATGTATTCAGAATTATAATAATTACAATCATTAGTAGATACACCTTTCTAAGTTAGATTTGTTCTCCAATGTCATGATTACATGAAAAAGTCATTCAATGGAATGAATCTCTCTAGAGATGTATTAATGATTCTAAGCATTATAATTCTGTAAATACATGTCTGTTATTCGCGAATCATATTTTGATGAAGATACAACCTGACGCTGACCTGAAAATATGGATGCTCCGTTTGCATCACCTTGCGCTTTCCTATCAACTGGCGCTGTTTGTTCCCGCCTTTATGCAATCTGCGCTTATTGTTTGTTTAACACCAGTCAAGAGTTTGCAACAACGTTTGATTTTATGCCGCATTTACATCCGCGCGGCTGGGATAGGCGTCAGGAGCCCAGGCTTCCAAAATGATACGATAAACTTGTTTGAAGTTAATCGTTTTATAACTTGTGACTTCTAGTTTTGCGGTACTCGCTGTTTCGGAAATCATATTATATATATATATATATATATATATATATTGTAAGTGTACGGTGGCCGTAAATATGCCACAGAGAGTTTCAAAAATAGGTAATTTAGCTTTGTACAGGGTCATCTCTGTTACCCATATCTGTGTGATGGTATCTTTGTAGAGTGTCATCTCTGTTACCCATACCTGTGTGATGGTATCTTTGTAGAGGGTCATCTCTGTTACCCATACCTGTGTGATGGTATCTTTGTAGAGGGTCATCTCTGTTACCCATACCTGTGTGATGGTATCTTTGTAGAGGGTCATCTCTGTTACCCATACCTGTGTGATGGTATCTTTGTACAGGGTCATCTCTGTTACCCATATCTGTGTGATGGTATCTTTGTAGAGTGTCATCTCTGTTACCCATACCTGTGTGATGGTATCTTTGTAGAGTGTCATCTCTGTTACCCATACCTGTGTGATGGTATCTTTGTAGAGGGTCATCTCTGTTACCCATACCTGTGTGATGGTATCTTTGTAGAGGGTCATCTCTGTTACCCATACCTGTGTGATGGTATCTTTGTAGAGGGTCATCTCTGTTACCCATACCTGTGTGATGGTATCTTTGTAGAGTGTCATCTCTGTTACCCATACCTGTGTCATAGTATCTTTGTAGAGGGTCATCTCTGTTACCCATACCTGTGTGATGGTATCTTTGTAGAGGGTCATCTCTGTTACCCATACCTGTGTGATGGTATCTTTGTAGAGGGTCATCTCTGTTACCCATACCTGTGTGATGGTATCTTTGTAGAGTGTCATCTCTGTTACCCATACCTGTGTCATAGTATCTTTGTAGAGGGTCATCTCTGTTACCCATACCTGTGTGATGGTATCTTTGTAGAGGGTCATCTCTGTTACCCATACCTGTGTGATGGTATCTTTGTAGAGGGTCATCTCTGTTACCCATACCTGTGTGATGGTATCTTTGTAGAGGGTCATCTCTGTTACCCATACCTGTGTGATGGTATCTTTGTAGAGGGTCATCTCTGTTACCCATACCTGTGTGATGGTATTTTTGTAGAGGGTCATCTCTGTTACCCATACCTGTGTGATGGTATCTTTGTAGAGGGTCATCTCTGTTACCCATACCTGTGTGATGGTATCTTTGTAGAGGGTCATCTCTGTTACCCATACCTGTGTGATGGTATTTTTCTAAAACTCAATGTGTCATATTTACGACCAGGTAATGTGCCTGGTTGCTTTCGGACTATTTGTCATGTGAAAGACTCTTTAGATCTTCAAATTAATAATATAATATTATCTGGTTCTGGAAACACATTTCCATACACATTTGCTCAACCTACATATCCAATTCATCCTAAGTCTATTGTCATAAGTTTAAGAGTAGTTCATTCACAAGTCCAGCTCCGAGTTACTGACTTTAGGCCAAAACATTTGCAACTACGTGAAAGTATAACAAAACACATGCCCCACAACAGATGCCTCGACACCGCAATAATGTCCATCTGACATGAGAGTGTAACAGATGGACCATGGACATAACTAGAGCCGTATGATCAGTGTGGCCGGGGCCCGCTATAGCGGTTTTTGGGGCTATAAGCCGCCCGGGTCAAGGAAGACAAAGAAATATGTGCTAAAGTCCATCATCCGCCTTACTGCTAAATAAGAGAGTTATTAAGACGTACCTACTTCGAAGCCTTACACACACAAACACTTATTATACATGTTAGTGTGCACAGGTGTGAAACTAGCATTAATAATTACAGCCACAATTTACAACAGTGGGTTCGCTTGATATGTTAAACATATAAAGCGAATTTTCTAACCGCTACTATTTTAGGTATAAAAGAATCGACCGTACATTGTAACCTCTTGTTTTTACTCAACCTTTTACTTTTTTGCTATTAGTCTTGCCTCCGATTCCATAAAGACTGGTCAAGACTCATTAGTAAATCTGCAATCAAATCTCGGATCCGCTGTTGCGATTCAATCAAACCTCGGATCCGCTGTTGTGATTTTATCAAATCTCGGATCCGCTATTGCGATACAATGAAACCTCGGATCCGCTGTTGCGATTCAATCAAATCTCGGATCCGCTATTGCCATACAATAAAACCTTGGATCCGCTGTTGCAATTCAATCAAACCTCGGATCCGCTGTTGCGATTGAATCAAATCTCGGATCCGCTGTTACCATTCAATCAAAGCTCGGATCCGCTGTTGCGATTCAATCAAACGTTGGACCCGCTGTTGCGATTCAATCAAATCTCGGATTCACTGTTGCGATTCAATCAAATCTCGGATCCGCTGTTGCGATTCAATTAAACCTCGGACCTGCTGTTGCGATTCAATCAAAATAATAAATCACCATAGATCAGGAATCTTTATCTTACCATCCTTCTCTATTACGAGTAGATTGAAAATAATAGGCGATGAATTTATTATTCGTATACGATTGCGTATTAATATTGATGAATAAGTCTAAAATAAATTGAGGTAAATAGCTTCTACATTTCATCATCATAATCAGCCTATAATATTCCCACTGCTGGGACACTGGCCTCCTCTCTGTGAGAGGAACTGGGCCGTAATCCACCATACGTGGGCCCAGTGCCGGTTGGTAGAAGTCACATGTCTTCGAATTTTTGTTTCTAGGACATGCCGGTTTCCTCACGATGTTTTACTTTACCGTTTTCTGAGCAGTGGTGATGAAATAAGTTACATAATGTAAAGCGCCTGCCTGGGTTCAAACCTACGACCTACAACTCGTGAGTAGCGGACGTTACCACTGAGCCACCACTGCTCCCTTCTACATTTTATATGACATATCAAATGTAAAAGGGATACCGCTATCGTTCTCCATTTTATACGTTTTATAAAATAGAGAACGATAGCGGTATCCAGGTGAGCCCCCGGGAGGCTCGTATAACAAAATCCTCAAATATCACCACACGCGGCTGAACGCGTGGAGCGCACCCGCTCTCATGTATGCGCGGATTCTAATGGGCAATTACTATGGACGCACTTGTACCCAGTTGTGATGAGTAGGTCTTTAAATGAAATGCAATTGTTTATTCTGTAAATAGGATATCGGAATCACTTTTACACATCAAATTTAAAAAAATAAACTAGATGGAATCGATATTTCCTATCAAACTACCCCAGAGAAGAAATGACGAAACAAACTCAGGAGTCAAAGTCTCTTTTAAATCTCAGATATAATCCTGGTCTGAATAATCAGAACTTTTATAGTACCCTTTTTTAACAAAGTTTAAAACCAAACTTTGTAAAAAAGGGGTACTATAACATTTGAGAGATCTCGACATGCGACGCGAAACCGCTCAAGTCTGCGACGTGATACCGCTCAAAGCGCCCGGACTTATCTTATCAAGCCCCACTGACCGCCGAAAAGGCGTAATTGGGGCTTGATGGTATTTTGCCGTTGACGCCGCGCGGATCCCGGAATGACGCCTTTTAAGCGTTGATGGGGCTATACAGCTTTTAAATCGTTTAATGGGTAAGTTTAGAATTTCAATAGGAATTTTGTTGTGAAGGCGTATACCTACATTGACCCATGAACGAGTTTTCTCCTCTGTGGAGGCGAGTGTGATGTACAGCAAGATTGTGTTTATTCCTGGTATTCAAACTATGAATATCGGACATTTTCTTAAACAAAATAAGTTTGTGTTGATACAATAGATTTTCAAATATAATGTATTGCGAAGCTACAGTCAGAACATCTATTTATTTGAATTTTTCTCGAAAGGAATCTCTGTTCGAGCAATTTACAACCTAGGTCCACCTAGGTTGTAAATGGCTCGAACATCCCTTTTCTGTAAAACAAATAGTATAAATGTCTGCAGGTTCCGCAGAGAATAATCCCTTATGGCATAAGACTATAAAAATAACTAAAATAACCAGATCTGGCTGTATCAGTTTTATCTGTTGATTTTTTGAACAGCACAGGCGGCTGATCTAAGCCTTCCTGACAATTTTTCTCTGTGTGGGCCCCATTTTAATTTACAGTCAATAGTTATTCCAATAAAAACAGTCGACTCAACAGGGTCCAACTCTATTATATTATATTAAGTTGAACATTGGTAGTTACCTGCCTGACATTTGGCGTTGATTAACCTAATGAGTTTAAGTCTTTTTTCGGTTAGGAGAAGATTATTTACATTAAGAGCAGGTGGTCTAAATCAAATTCAGAACGCAAGCTCCGCCCCTCGCTCCCCGCTTTCCATTATGTGCTAAACGCTAATACATCAGTAATAAAGTTGAATATCGCGTGCGCTCTTTAATCGTGTTTGAGCACGAAACTAAATAGCATAAATCTCTATTCTTATTTCGTTTATAACTAAAGTAATAATTGATCTAGAGAAAAAATATCTTGTGTCGGGATAATAAACTATGTTTTCTTGCTGTGAATATTTATTTTAGACATAAAAGCTAAACTATCTTGTTTGTTTTTTAGAATTATCCTTAAAAAAGACATGATTTTCGAAAAAAAAAACTTATTGAGAGTAAATATTACAATTACGTAACTGTCTTCAACATGGAAAGAAAAAGATCCAATAAATCATATACTAAAGTTTCGTTTTGCTTGTATGTGTGACTGTTTCGAAATATTCATGCAAACTAACTTAAAAATAGGGAGCCTCCTCTTAAACCAATGGACAAATTTAGAGAATGCATCGTTAATATGTTCAAAGTTGACTAGCTGACGTTTGATTAAAACAATAAGGGAAATGTCATCTGCGAATAATACTATCTTGTGATTATTATATTTCCCATATGTGATAAGGTAAGAGGTAAAGAAGTAGCAAAAGGTCTTTGTAGAAAATAACACCAAAAAACAAGGGGCCATTATGTAATCATTTACAATAACCAATTAGGACAGGTGTTTTTAAAACATCCAAATTAAAGTAAATGTTACAGTAATTTTTTTTTTAATTCTTTATAAATCCGAACATTATAAATAACTGAATTTGCCTTTATTGAGAGTAGCTACAAATCGATAATTCTGATGGGATCTTCCAACCGCCGCTCCGTTTGTTTTCACACCCGCCGCCCGAATGTTTTCGCACGTGTATTAACAAGATGTAAGTGTATTTAAACTAATAATATCACAAAGCCTAGGGCATGAACACACTAACTTTGTTACATAACGATGAGTATGTTATAACATACATAGCGTAGTTCGCGGCACTTCTATTTACACTAGCTATTTAACTTGTGCTACTTTAATATTCCACTATATCAGCTGAAAGAAACCGTGCAATTTTCTCCAAAATTCAATGCAGTCAGTATCCACTTAACTATGTATTTTTTTATATATAACTTTTTTTTTTTTTTTTTAAAAAACGTTGCCCCACACTAGGGATTTCTCCTGTATCGTGGGTGCGTTTACAAACATTCAAACTCACATACACAAACAGCCAGACCCGGAACAACTACTTGTAGGTCATACAAATATTTGTTCCGTGCGGGAATCGAACCCGCGACACGCAGCGCAGCAGTCAATCGCTTAACCACTGCGCCAACCGTGCCGTCGTGCCGTATTTGGTACGTATTATACAATAATCGCTGCAGAGAATGTGTAGTGCAAATATTACGATTTGCAGCGCTTTGACGCGAAACATTTTTCCAAGAAAACACAACGTCTTCTCTTTTCAGATAAACTCAAAGAAACATCTGAAAGAATCACAAAAACCGTAACACTAAAATCTAGTAAAAGTATCTGTGCTACAAATAAAATACTTCTGAAAATAATTATTTATGACATAACAGTTACCAACTGAACACAAACGTCCCTCGTGGCCGATTTGTTTAATATCAGTGTGACAGGAAATAAAGTTCACGCGACCAGTCACAGTCATGTTGAGCGCGAACAGCAGGCCCGTGTGTGACGTACACCAACCAAGTTAAAATAAAACGTATTTTAATAAACATAACATGACGTCTGTATTCCCTGAAGGGATTGCCAGAGTTGGATAGTACGCCCTCAGTACGCTAAATTATGCCCCAGTCCTAAGTTATTATTTACTAACACACGGTGGCGGGCTAGCCCTTTTCCACCGCCACGTCAACGGGACGTCAACAGCACGAACGGTGCCGAAGTAGCGATCATACGGTTCTAGATATTTTATTTTTCAAAACAATTACTTAAAGAGAAAACATAAATAGGTTTAAACAATAGTATGTGCATCAAGCGTAGCTTAAAACAAAATTGTGCTATACATTATACGTATCTTAAAACTAACATTATAATAACACTTAGTTTTGTCAAATCAAATAAAACAAATCAGAAGTAGGTAATTCTACGCAAGAAACAGCAGAATTTAAGCGTTGTGGGTGCATTTCAACGGTTGAAGCGTGTTTATTGAGGCCTACACCACAGTGCAAAACAAACAAATACGTCATATATTTACTATGGCCGCGTGGAATGATCTCGTTTCTTGTTAACGTCCTAGCCGGAGGGGGTCTTAGCTGCGAATAGCCGAGCAGCAACACGTTTCATACCCAAGTGATTATTTAAAATGATACGGATCGACTCGTGAGACACAAAAAGTCCAGCGGCTATCTCTCTCAAATTTGAATGAGGATTTTCATTCGCTATTTCCTGCACTTTTCCGATGTTAACTTCAGTTGAAGACCTTAATGGCCTACCAGGGCGAAGCAAATCTCCCAGCATATCTCGTCCGCTTTTAAACGCTTTGTTCCACTCACAAGCACCTGTTTTTGATAAAGTCGATTAACCGTAAGCCTTCTGTAACATTTTCAGTGACATCGAACACAAAATTCTATTGGCGATGCAAAATTCTTTGTTCGATGTTTTTGTCCATTATGAAATTCGCAATAAACACTACATTGATCTAACTAAAAACAGCACTGTATTTTATTTAAATACCACATGCAACTGAAACTCCGCGCCAAAATGGAAAACAGTTGTGCCAATCTAACAACAACAAAAAAAATAAAAAATTGAATTTGGAACCTTTTACAAATCATCCATTCCCGTATCGGGAATATTTTTTATTTTTATTGACTGAATGTATAATATTTTTTTTTAAATTTTGTTATATCATCGGCAGTTTTTTTTAAGACCGAGTTTAAGCCCCCATCTTTCTAACATTTTCATCTTCAAGTGATAAGCCACCTTGAATCCTAACCAATGTTATACAATACATGCGAAAGTGAATGAGAGTTCGTAGAACGCATACAGAAAAACATGAAGTTTAGGCCTCTTCTGTCATATTATTATGGTATATTAAAAATAAATATCTGTGGCTTATGACTGTTAATGAGAAATACCGCGCGTGTGCTTACAATCTACTGTTATATTATTTCGGTGATAACCGTTTGGCAGGAATAATGTGATAGAATGCAAAATTCAGTGTACCAGGTTTGTGCTATTAGGTAGTATATATGCAAGAACGCAGGCGTTCATAAATTCACTAAACACGAAAAACTTCGCAAGCAATGGGAAATTGCTTCTGAGCATGAGGTTCTGGGTTCGATTCCCTGGTCGGGTAAAGTCTAATTGGGTTATGCATCTTGGAATTTCTCAGTAGCAGCCTGGAGTCTGGATTTGTGGCCGGTTGATGGCATTAGGCTCGCCCCCTATTACATGGGACCTAAACATAACTAGCGAAAGTGCAACTCTGCTCAACCCTTTGGGGAAACACGGCGTGATGTTATGTTATGTTATCTCGAGTAATACCTTCTGAAATAATAGGATTTTAATAAAATTATCAAAACAATATTAGCAAAGTGAGCTCTCAATCTGATTGGAGTATCAATATCGTTGGCATCGAGTGAAGGGGTGCGACTAATATCATTCGTAATCCAAGATTGCGGGGAGCCGTCAATCAACGAGGAAGTATTAAAACTGGTCGCTCGAGGAGGTTCTGACTCGCATCTGTCTGTTAACTTTGTGAAGTGTTGCAATCAGATGCCGCGCATCCGGCTTGCTGATTACGGAAATGATTTTGAACTGGCTGAGAGGAAAAATTACTTTTTTAAATTGAGTGAAAATGTGTTTCAAATATAGTCGCAGATGCCACTTGATCTGTGTTTGGCGGTCTCTTTTAGTTTTCTTAACTTTTTTCCATAATGCCTGACCACATATAGTCTACCTTATTTAATCTTAGTTCCACCTGGTTACGGGATGCCTGTGGTCAATAAATTACTACCTACATATGGAGACATACATGTTGTTTTCTTTTTCTTTCGCAATGAAAATCGACGTGGACTCGATGATACAAGTTCGATGCTCATTCCCTGTTTTGTCATGCACAGCATTAAACACTCGGTAATTACGGGCCGCACGTAATTCCCTCAGGGGTATGAACAAGTAGGTGTACAATCACACACTCACAGCTTGCAAATATCAGTGTTAGGCTCCAGTTCACTAACGCAATTATCAATCAGCGCACGCACTTCTCATTATATCACTGTTTCATTTCAATATCTAAACTTTGGTGGCTTAAGCTCTATCAGGTTGAAACGGTGGCCTAACAAGATTCTTTATTCAATATGGAGGTCGTCGAGATAATTATTTAGCACTTAGCACTAACAGAAACCTTTCATTTCGGTCCCTTCTGTGAGGTTTATTGGTTACAGGGGCTCGTGGCTACATTTAGCACTAACAAAAGCCTCTTATATCGGTCCCTACACTGTGTGAGGTTCATTGGTTACAGGGGCTCGTGGATACATTTAGCTCTAACAAAAGCCTCTTATATCGGTCCCTACACTGTGAGGTTCATTGGTTACAGGGGCTCGTGGCTACATTTAGCACTAACAAAAGCCTCTTATATCGGTCCCTACACTGTGAGGTTCATTGGTTACAGGGGCTCGTGGCTACATTTAGCACTAACAAAAGCCTCTTATATCGGTCCCTACACTGTGTGAGGTTCATTGGTTACAGGGGCTCGTGGATACATTTAGCTCTAACAAAAGCCTCTTATATCGGTCCCTACACTGTGAGGTTCATTGGTTACAGGGGCTCGTGGCTACATTTAGCACTAACAAAAGCCTCTTATATCGGTCCCTACACTGTGAGGTTCATTGGTTACAGGGGCTCGTGGCTACATTTAGCACTAACAAAAGCCTCTTATATCGGTACCTACACTGTGAGGTTGATTGGTTACAGGGGCTCGTGGCTACATTTAGCACTAACAAAAGCCTCTTATATCGGTCCCTACACTGTGTGAGGTTCATTGGTTACAGGGGCTCGTGGATACATTTAGCTCTAACAAAAGCCTCTTATATCGGTCCCTACACTGTGAGGTTCATTGGTTACAGGGGCTCGTGGCTACATTTAGCACTAACAAAAGCCTCTTATATCGGTCCCTACACTGTGAGGTTCATTGGTTACAGGGGCTCGTGGCTACATTTAGCACTAACAAAAGCCTCTTATATCGGTCCCTACACTGTGAGGTTCATTGGTTACAAGGGCTCGTGGATACATTTAGCTCTAACAAAAGCCTCTTATATCGGTCCCTACACTGTGAGGTTCATTGGTTACAGGGGCTCGTGGCTACATTTAGCACTAATAAAAGCCTCTTATATCGGTCTCTATACTGTGTGAGGTTCATTGGTTACAGGGGCTCGTGGATACATTTAGCTCTAACAAAAGCCTTTTAGCAAATTTTGCGACTTGAAGCAGAGATGCTTCACTCGCTCGGTCAATTATATTATTGTTGCGGACACACATTAAATATAATTTGTCAAAAAAAAACGATCTCTCTCTCCCGTTCCACAGCTTCTGCAAAATGACGGTTTCGCAGAAGGAGATCACCCCATTCCCCGACTCGGCGCTCCCGACCATTGAAAGAGCGACGGCTGGCAGCGAGAGGTTAGCTCCGACTTTTGATACGAGCACGGCGTGGCTCCTCCCATGTGGCACACTCGGCCTGTGTATGCCGCGCCATGTCCTTCCGATAGTGGATGCAGTGGTGACACTGAGCGTCCGGCTGCCCGTTTAAGTGACACAGTTACTTCCCATAGCATCCATGCCCCGAGAGCACCTGCGTCGCTTGTAACGACAGGGAGCCTTGCCTCCTCCCGAGCCATTCCCACCATTCCAGGATCTTGCAAAGCTGTGACCGACGAAGCTCGATCTGTCACTGCATCGGTCCACTGGTCCTCATTCGCGCCTCGTCGCGCTACCGTGCACCGGTACAGTGAAGTAAGGGTTCTCGCCCCTTGATCCCCGGGCGGGGATCCGCCCAGTGCACAAGCCGCCTCGTAGGAGATCGCACGATACTCTGCGGTTTTCGCAGTATTGCGCTGTTGCCGGCCGTCAAACCATGAATCGCACGATCCCCAAGTACACCAAGTACCTACAGGTGGTGCTGGCCCCCAGATTGGGAAGCAGCGTTACGAGCGCGCCCGCCGCGCCCTTCTACTTGGGCGTCAGCCACCGAGAGTAGGGGCTGAAGTCCCACCGGTTGTTGAGCACCAGTCCCAGGTACTTCATGGTGGACTCGACTGTAATTCGGGCCCCTCCAATCACGATGTGTGATGAGAGGTGACGTTTCCTAAGAGAAGTAGCCCCTCTGTTTGTACCTTACCTTAGAACAGCACAACATCCATGACAGGACATTCCGCCCTCTAATACAGCGACCGATGAGCTGTCACAATAATAAGACGCCGCATAAATTCCTCGTCTTAAGCCATCATAAATTTGAGCCAAAATATATATTATAATCTGAACAATTACTCAGGGCGGGGTTGGTGAGCCGATGACTTATGCGCGCTGCCCAGCTGCCGGCGCCATGTTTTATTGTGCGAGATCTAACTGAAGGGAACGGAATTAGATCATTCTGATTATTAAATTAATGTCTTCTGTTATCCGCAGACCCCTTAGGTCTAGAGATGAAGTCGCCACATAGGTACCTAATCGGGTATTTTCGTAGGAAATTCAATCTGAATTCGTGCTTATTTATGGTTTACATGGTAAATAGCAGCTGTTTGAACACCTATTAAAAATTATGATCATTATAGGTTTGATTTGAGTTAGACCCATACTATTGTGAAAGCATAACTGTATACGTGTAGCGAAATCAAAATGAAAATTCCCCACTTTAACACCTATATTAATGTATTATTATTTAAAAACGAATTACGTCAAAAAATATGAATTTATAATTAAATATCATTAAAACAGTCGTAGAACAGGTAATTTACCCTAAATTTATAGAGAAAACTTGATACATCAACTTGGTACATCGGATGGTAAATCTTTGTTACGCATTTGGTTTCCGAACTAAGGAATCTATTGCAATCGGTTTTAGGTTTATGACCACTAAATCAGTTATACTTTCGAATTAATATTATCTCATGAAGATGGACCCAAGTTATCCCTATAGAAACAATCCTGGTTAAAGATCAACTGGTATACAATTTTAACCCTGAAAAAACTAATAACTATAATAGTGAGTGTGATGGTTTAAATAACAAGTCGTTCCTGACGAACTGCAATCTCAAATAACAAGTCGTTCCTGACGAACTGCAATCTCAAATAACAAGTCGTTCCTGACGAACTGCAATCTCAAATAACAAGTCGTTCCTGACGAACTGCAATCTCAAATAACAAGTCGTTCCTGACGAACTGCAATCTCACATCAGACACAGAACACACACACACACGCACAATCGCTGGTGATACGACGATCATATGTATCGCGCACCAAATCGGACTTACCAATCTCGAACTCCAAGGATTCTATGCGGCTTGTGAAAGCAAACCAGAAGCACGCTAGCTTGGTGAATAGTCAGTACCCGGAACAGGCCGGGAGCTGCCTTTTTCAACGGTTTCTACACCTACGAAAATTAATAAAATAGGGTAATACACCAGAGAAAAGGCTAAAACTCCCGCTGAGATAGCAAATAAGGGAAAATACATACCAAATGCGAAGAATATCTGACACCATGTGTGCAAAACTCAACCATATAACTTGGTTGACTGCAGATCAGATAACAGAACATAATATTTATTTATTTATTTTATCACAAACACTGCTATCATAAAACACCCCTAAAACCACTTCTACCCCTAAACCTGCTAATATCTTAAAACTTGAGTAGGAATCACGGCCAAGTATAAGTAGTCCAAATTTTATAAAATCGACTGAGTTAAATTGCCATTTCTCAGCGACAGAATTAAAAAAAAAAAATACAGCCTTGTTTATGTTTTAATCAAATTTGAAAATTATAAAAATTAACAATAAGGAGAGGCAGAGGTCACGCTGGAATACCTACTATCGTTGATTGTCACAGTGATTCAGTTCGGTTTCTGAAAATGCCACCCTCTACGCTTTATGGTATATCTCTACTGTCGTTACGTCTTTTACAGACATAACCGTAGTAACGATATCACTGAGCAATGCAGTTTCTCTTAGATTTAGCAAGTTCACACCCCCAGCAGAGAGGGAACAATATGAGAAGAATCATCGTCCATAAAAGTCGCACATACGATGCGGCTGCCCAGCGAGCGTGTATTTATACCGTGCTAAATTCCCGGTCCGGTCCGCAACGCCGCGCACCGTGCCGGTTACGGCACCGCGCCGGATCCGATAACCAGATCTCATTTAAATAGTTATTACCGCCTAATAGTTGTAATAAAGTTATACTGAATAGCGAATGTAATTTCAATAGGTTCCTCGTCCAATCGGAAAGTCACGACTAGCTGGGAGCGATTATTCCAAGAATGTGAGTCGCGATCTTGTTACTGAGCATTATCGACGAACTGGAGCCCACTCAAGGTCGCTTTATACGACAAGGAATATTGGAAACATAGCTTAAGACTGTATACTTTTTTAAATGTATTAAACTTAATTATGTTGCTGATAAACGTTTTGTCTTAGTAATTTTTTCATTTTATTAAGACAGCTTAGATCTTTTTTAAGGTTCCGTACCTCAAAAGGAAAAATTAAACCCTTATAGGAGCACTTCACTGTCCGTCCGGTCTGTCTGTATGTATGTCAAGACCCTTTTTCTCAGGATAGTGTGGAGGTATCAAGTTTAAATTAATGTCAAATACGTAGGCCCCTTGGACCTCTAATAAAATCAAGCTTCTAAATCAACGCAACAAAAAATACGGCCATTTATGTGACATTTTTGATACTCGCTAATAAATCAAAACATATAGTGTACACGCGGCTACACATCATGCTATACATTTCCAGTTTACGCTGATGTCACACTGTACGGAAAACCGATCAATGCGAGATAAGCTTATACTGAAAACGTATAGCTTGATGTCTAGCCATGTGTACTTCCCATTGACCTAGAATCAGGAAATTTGACAAGAAGCAAAGTCTCACAGCACAAGTAAAGGAAAAAGTCAAAAAATCGTTTATTTGTAGTTTCATAACATAAAAATATTTTTTTTGCAATTCCAAATTAACATTTGCAGTTGGAGAATTGACCGTAACGTATAATGATGTATGGGAGAACATGTTTTTCAACTAAAAAGGTTGTTTTTATTAGGATAAATTCATCCCAACAAAATAAAGGAATCCTTCATTGTGCTTGGTCGGACACGCACCGGGCCGGTTTTTTTTTAATAAGGTATGACGGACGCGTCTATTCATTGAATATCCCTCATGACCGTACACCTAGTCTACACAATGGTAAATACATACTAATAATAACATAATACTCTAACATCCTAGAAACCATATCGATACAATCATGCATGTGTTCGCGGTAAACGTACAGTGACACCGTGGTTTAATAAGTTACGTCACTACCGTGAGTGATATCACTACAGAAAACATTCGCGCATATTTCGCAGACGTATCCCATATGTGGACTGGTGGCAATACTGCTAGCAATAAAATGGCGTTTTTATTCCCGCGCCGCGGCGGCGCGGCGGCGGCGGCGCCGCGCCGTAAAGAAGTGCTTAAATTGCTATTGAAATTTATTTCTCACTTCACTATGTGAGCCAGAATGTGTTTAAAGTGAATAAAATGGAGGAACTAAAGAAGGGGGAGGGGGCTCTGTTCGTGTACAGGTGTGCACTCATTACGCCAATGCACATAAACCGAAGACTGTACTTACCGCCGGTTGACCACGGCACACAGAGAGTTATTTCAAAATAGCGACCACTCGTTACCGTCTACTACTGTAGGTAATAGTGGAAACATAAGCTTGTTGTGAATGTAATTAAAAGATGTGTAAAGTTAATGATGTGTGTGTGTTAAATGTGACAGTGATGTGTTAAATTATGATGTAAAGTTACCTACCGCACATGGAACGATTAACTTTACATCATAATTTATTAATATCAATATTGTATTTATCGTGCATGTGTATTTTATTTGATGTGTCTTGTGTTTTTATGACTTTAATTTTTTTAAGTAATACATAATATGGACTATTAGTGTCTGATAATAAAGTGTTTATTATTATTATTATAATTAATTCATGAGACACAAACAATATTGTTGTGTTCTTTGGCGGAGCAATAGTTTCGCGCCAAAGCAGGGGCGCAAGTCTGCTATTTTTATAAATTCAGTCATTCCAACACGATCCCATTGTCATGCCATTGCCATTTTGCCAAAAGTTCGTAATCTGGTAAATTCATAATGGTCGATCATTGGTCGGTCAATGTTCTCGTAATATAATTGTGTTATTATAATGGCATTGTCGTATTGCCATTATTATAAAACCCATTCGTAGAAATGTCATTCATTTTTCATTATGTACGAGATTAACAATATATGCAATTTCTTTCAATGTAGTGTCAGTAGCCGACCATTGGAAAGTCATAATGACGCCATTATAATAGTAGATTACCAAACTTGTCAAAATCAACAATTATGAAATCAATGATCGACCATTCTGACACTATTGTAATAGCAGACTTGAGGCCCAGATATAGCGATTGGCAAGATACATTGGTAGCTCGAAAATGTAATATTGTAAGCCGTATATACATGCCGTCTATGTAGCGATATTACTAAAACCAGCCCACTCTCACACCGAACTATAGCAATGTACGTAATAGCCTATGTGTAGCACGTGAGTGATAATTGTGTTATTTATGCGCCCATTCAAGATATACGTGACGGAGCTCACTGCGCTCCACGACAGCGGTACGACGTCTCAAGCACGCCCGCAATAACAGAGAACACTCGAACAGAACGTAAGCAAACTGTGCTATCAGGTGGGAAATGCCTCTCTTTATTCGTTAATGGCCGCTATTTTCAAGGAACGGCGGGGGCGCCAGTGAGGCGTGGGGCTCTCTCGCGACCCCCCATGATCATCCACGTGATTGTGCTCCAATGAAACTCGTCTGCCTCATAATGGACAAGCCTGATTGAATCAGTCGCTCTCGATTCACGCAGGGTGGATCCAGAGATCAAGATTTTTTGGGACGTTCCCTGTAGTGTTCATGTGAAAATCGTCTATAACACAGGAGGATGTGTAGAAAGTAAACGCAGTCCTTTGTTTTATTTGCCAATTGCCAATTTGACAAGACATTACAGGCTGGATACAATCCGCGTAGAGATTAAATAATACACATGTTTTAGCTATACTATACATTGTGCAACAATCGAGGACTTTCAACTGTCGCTTCGATTTACCGATACGCTGAGATAACTGTCCACACCCACATCAAACACACGTTTCAAAACAAAGTTCTGACATAAAAAGAAACAAAATCGCATTCGCTTTCGGTTGTCAACTGTCAAAACAATCTCATAATTACGTACACACATTCATTTAAAGTCTCAGTATTAGGGGTAGTCACAAAGAAGGAACTGGCACGTCATTAAAATATTTGTCGGTACACGAGGGGTCCCGCGTCAAGCACCGGGTGCCGTCCGGCGGTAGCCCGACAGGCCGACATGCAATTAGCATCGGACCAGTCCGGGAGCTGCACGACAGTGCACAATATGGGGATTAGATAATTTAAGGTTAAAAGTAGGAGTCTTTAATATCTAATCGCCCAGCTTAAGCTTTTAAGTAAAAAAATGACGTGGCCCTCAAATAATGCCTTTTGGTCCAGCTACTGTACAGTGTATAAAAATCCATAGCATATAAACAGATCCATAGCATATCACTCATATTGACATCAAAAAAATACGACAAGTCACGAGAAGAGACAAATCTATGAAAATAAAGAAATGAAAATGAATTTTTATCAAAGTTCGAAATAACCAAACAAATGAAAAGCAGTGGCTAAAATTCGCGCCTGATGTTGTTGTTTTTATTAAAATTGTGACCGAAAAGTTGTTTTTTGTCCGTAGTGTGGCGTGGGCCTTCAGTCTGTTGACATTCAAATAACTTCACGAGAGAGTTAAATAGCTGGAGGCTTTTCGCTGAAATTGTTATTTTTGATGTTGTAAAAATATGCAATGGAAGCATACAAACCTTTGTTATCTTTAAAATTGTTTGTCATATTTATTACATAAATATTTAAAGTACCTAAGGCTTATTTTGACGCAATATCTAGCGTTGGAAAATACAATATCCGTTGCGCGGCGTGCGGCGCTGTGTTGTAGAGCTGTGTGTGTGTGCGTGTGTAGGCGCACAGATCATGGATGAATGACCCTCGTAGTGCGGGACACGTTTGTTATGATTTAAATTTAATGAACTATCAAAATACAAAAAATATTAAGCATTGCCAAAGTTATTCCTTTTGAGCTGAAATTTTGTACAGAGATTCTGAACCTGATGCACTCTTCACACCGTTTGTATGGATATAGCCTTTCCGTAACACGCTGTATATTGACTTTAAAAATAAATAATTTAATTAAAATAAAACAAATATTTAATATTTATATACCCCATACAACAAACCTATTTTTTTTGCCGATTTTATAGATAATGGTACGTAGCCCTTCATGCGCGAGTCCGACTCGCACTTGGCCGGTTTTTATTATTAAGCATAGCTCACTAAGTCACTAGTAATACCTTTTTCTATTTTTATATAGAGAAAATTTAAATTCTAACTCAAGCGCTGATATAATTGACTTGTGCGAAGGTTTACAAGCTGCAGTGTAAGTCAATAATCTTAGCGTAGGTCTTGAGAAGTTGTAAATTGGAAAAGTTGCGGCGCCCTGCTCCCAGGCCCCTGGGCCCCCGGGCCTCGGCACCTGCGGCTGGGGCTCGTAGGCTTTCAGCGCTCAGGGTGTCTGCGATGATTGATGAAGTACTTCCGACCGACGATAAGTATCTCTTGAGAAAGCACGGAGATAACTTGGGAGAGATTATGGCAATACCTATGATTGTTCCGTAGGCGGCTGTGATTTTCCTCAACGAGTTATTTTACGTTGAAAGTTATTGTTTTATTGGTTTTGTGCCATTCATATTAAAACTGTTTTGCTTGTAACTCTGTATTTTCCAACGATTTTTTTTTTGTGAGTGAAATTATCAAATAACTTCTCCCGCTCTGAGCGGAACCCACCTGTGTTCCTTCCGTTGCCTGTGTGCCCGTGGTGTGGGCCACGATATCCCTTTCGGACAAACTCGCGACCCTGGCAGGACCCCTACTGTACTATTAGTTACATAATCAGCGGTACGTTTTTTTTTACTAAAAAACTAAAAAACAGTTTCCAAGTTACAATAAGGTTTTTGTAGTACTTAAGTAATTTGTGTTCAAGTGTTTGATATTTTGTGGAATAAAACTAACATGCGGAACCCATTTTGCAAATAGTACCAGGATACACAAATCTTTTACAGACTTGTCTCTTTGTGTGTAGTTTATTGACACCGATCAGCTGACTTGGTCTAGTGATGTGGAGAATTAAATTGGAAACATTTGATTTAAATTAGTTAAATGTTTCTAAATTTATAATTATGTAGGTAAAGGTATCCAAAAAATGTTGCCATGTAGTTTGTTATCACCAAAAGCATACGTGCCTTTGATATGTATATACTCTTTCCGTAACACGCTGTATAACTAAATATTCTGTGCATCTTTCAAGCGTCTACCTGTTGCCGTTGTCAATATCGAGCAAAAACGAGCAAAAAAATCACGTTTGTTGTATTGGAGCCCCCTTAAATATTTATTTTATTCTGTTTTTAGTATGTGTTGTTATAGCGACAACAGAAATACATCATTTGTGAAAATTTCAACTGTCTAACTATCACGGTTCATGACATACAGCCTGGTGACAGACAGACGGCGGAGCCTTAGTAATAGGGTTCCCGTTTTACCCTTTGGGTACGGAACCCTTAAAACTATCTATCTATAATAATAACAAAACTTCAGAGCCCAAGGAGGTAGCCAATACTTTTAATAATTTCTTTGCTTCTGTTGGGGAACGTAACACGAACCCAACTGGTAACAAACCGAAAGGAACC
Organism: Tiliacea citrago; assembly: GCA_963921375.1. NCBI lineage: Eukaryota > Metazoa > Arthropoda > Insecta > Lepidoptera > Noctuidae > Tiliacea > Tiliacea citrago. The sequence goes on from OY992786.1 coordinate 28,184,386, forward strand.
CCTGCTATCTCACCAACAGAGAATACAATATTCCTTAGTCCAGTTGATCCTTACGAGGTAAATTCACTAATAAAAAAACTTAAAAAATAAAAAGAGCCATGGTATAGATGAGATTCCACCTACTCTATTGAGACAATGTGCAGATGAGTTAACTCTACCGTTTTTATCTACTAATAAACCAATCTTTTGAAGAAGGCGCTTTTCTTAATCTCCTAAAAGAAAAACATAAAAACCGACCCAAACAATTATCGCCCCATTGCTCTCTTGCCTACAGCTTCAAAATTTTTTGAAAAAGCCATGTGCAATCGAGTTTATACGTTCTGTGAAAAGTATAACATATTAAACGACTGTCAATATGGTTTTCGCAAAAACCGATCCACAGTATTGGCAGTGTACAAGTACATCCAAGAAGCCCTCAATATTATTAACAATAAAAAATACGCAGTAGGTTTACTGCTTGATAAGACAAAGGCCTATGATAAAGTACAGTTTGAAATATTATTACATAAATTATATAGCATAGGAATCCGCGGCAAATGTTACGATTGGTTCACATCCTATTTAAAGCATAGAGAACAACTGGTGGAAATTGAATTTTACAACCACAGTACAAATGAAATAGAGTTAATTCGGTCCGACAATAAAATAGTTAGCGCCTCTATTCCTCAAGGAAGCGTAATAGGATGTTTCCTATTCCTTGTTTATATCAACGACCTTCCTAACAATATTAATGAACCATGTGTCTTGTTTGCCGATGATGTATCAATACTCACCTCATGTGAATCAAATATTAATCTAAATGAAAAATTAAATTCCGTGCTCAACACCACAATAAATTGGATGACCGAACATAATCTTGAAATTAACTTCAATAAGACAAAAATAATAGTATTTCACCCCTGTCAAAAAATACCAATTAATATAAATTTCAGCATCAATGACTCAATTTTAGAAGTTGTAAATAATTTCACCCTATTAGGATTAGACATAGACTCACGTGTTAATTGGAAATGTCACATTCAAAAAATTAAAAGTAAACTTTCAAAATTTTCTTATTCCCTCCGCCAGATCAAAATAACTACAGATCTTAAAACTGCTCTAGTCACCTATTATGCGTATGCCTATGCCTGGCTCAAATATGGAGTCATTCTATGGGGTAATAGTACAGACGCGCCCACATTATTTACTATACAGAAGAAATTGATTAGAATCTTAGTAAATATTGAAGAAACCGTCAGCTGTAAACCCCACTTTCAACAACTACAAATACTTACCTTACCCTGTCTCTATATCTTTGAAATATGTAAATTTGTTCGCAAATACCCGGAATTATATACCAAACGAGAAAATATACAAACTAGAATTACACTTAGATATAAAAATAGACTAAACATACCAACTTCGCGACTAAAAATGCACTCCTCCAGTACCTTTGTCATGTCTATAAAAATATACAACAAGTTACCAGCAACCATTAAAAAAACAAATAAAGATAACAGTTTTATTCATAAATTAAAACTCTTTCTATTGGGCAAAAGCTATTATAGTATAAAATAATATTTAGACGATAAATTATAATTTACAATAAAGACATAAATAAACATTTAAATTTAAAATACACGTTAAATACATATTTAAACAAATAAGTGAATTGAAATAAACGCTTCAATAACCAGATTGCAATTATTTAATAAATAAACAATGCAATAACTTATTTTCAATCAATAATAACTTCTAGTCAATAATTAATAAATAATCGTGCAATAATTTAGGTATAATATCCAAATATTATAGTTTAGACTAATACTGATAGCAGCTACTACTACTATTTACTAAATAGGTGCATGAATACATTTAATATTAGAAGAAGAAAAAAGTAGTCATAAAATAAAAATACAATTATTAGAATACCTTAATAATTTAAACACAAATAAGCGCTCTTCCTCCTACTATGCGGTCCATAATTGCGTCTAATATTAAGCCTACCACCTGTTTTACTAACATTATGGAATGCAATAAAGAATTGTGAATTGATATCTAACTATATTAACCGATACGCGACGGTCTATAAAGTTCTTACCCATTCTTAGAGCAAAAATTGCACACCTTATTGATAGTAACTCAATTATGTTTGTCTCAGAATGTATGTAAGATTATGTCCTTATGGTATTAAGGAGCTGCTCCCTATAGACATGGCCATAAGCCAACATGTCAACAAATCGTTCGTTCCCGGAAAGATTTGTCGACATGTTGGAAGAAGGCCTTTGACTCAGTGCCCACATACGTTGCATACATTAGGGTGCTGGAGTTGTTTAATTCATAATGCACCTAAACCTTCCTCATGAATCACTCCGTCGATTGGTGGAAACCGTATGTAAATCCGTTTGGTAGTTTTTGTGTTTATCGCGTCCAGACAGACAGACGCGCCGGGGGGGCTTTGTTTTATCATAATGTAGTGATAGTGATTATGACTAGTACAAACTCTCATGAAAGTCTTCCTAGCCATTGAAAAGCACGATTGATATGTTTCTATCTCATAATCTTAATATTCCAGTGAAACAAAGTCGCTACATAGCTACACAAACAAGCCATCTCTCCCGAACTGTACAAGCTCGCTACAAAGGTAAAGGCGACATTATGTGTTTTTCATCAGCGCCAACAGGCTGTAGTACTAATTTCAAGCAGCTTTCAAAATGTCTCTTTTAATTTCCCCTTTTGTAGTGAAACAACAGAGTCATTGCGCTAAACAATTTTTTTGTTCGGCTGTTTCGGCGACTTCATTTGTAAAAATTACATTTTGTGCCGTTTCGGTGGGGAGCGGTTTGTGCTGGGATCTGTGATGAGGTGGAACAGCTACTAGAGTGCTGTTAACTTAATTCAAGAGCTATTCATAGACATTACATAATCAACCTATAATGTTCCCACTGCTGGGACTCAGGCCTCCTCTAGGTGAGAGGGAGAGGGCTGTACAATCTACCACGCGGGCCCAGTGCCGGTTGGTAGATGTCACATGTCATCGAATTTTTGGTTCTAGGACATGCCGGTTTCCTCACGATGTGTTCCTTCACCGTTTTGAGAGCAGTGGTGATGAAATTTTTTACACAAAGTAAACCGCCTACCTGGGTTCGAACCCACGACCATCCACGACGATTCATAGACATTACAAGTTTCAAATTACATATCTTTTAAGAGATCCAAAATCCGCACAGTAACAAAAAGATAGGGTACAGAAATGACACAAAAAACCGGCCAAGAACGAGTCAGACTCGCGCACGAAGGGTTCCGTACCATTATCTATAAAAACGGAAAAAAAATCACGTTTGTTGTATGGGAGCCCCCCTTAAATATTTGTTTCATTTTAATTTAATTATTTATTTTTAAAGTGAATATGTAACTAAATATTATGTGAATATTTCAAACGTCTACCTGTTGCCGTTATCAATATGGAGCAAAATCAAGCAAAAAAATCAAGGTTGTTGTATGGGAGCCCCCTTAAATTATATATTTATATTCTAGTTTTTAGTATATTTTGTTATAGCGGCAACAGAAATACATCATCTGTGAAAATTTCAACTGTCTAACTATCACGGTTCATGAGATACAGCCTGGTGACATACGGACAGACAGACAGACAGACAAACAGACAGACGGCGGAGCCTTAGTAATAGGGTTCCCGTTTTAACCTTTGGGTACGGAACCCTAAAAATGAAATCAACCACGCTCTCCACAGATACACAATAAAACAATTTGGTAAATTTTAAGACTAGCGTTGTTGTTGTTGAACAATAAAGAAAAGGGAACATTAATATCAATAGCATAGTATCAACATAACATAAAGCTACCAATAGTGCCGCATAAGTGGAACAACAGTGTCAAATATTTTTTTCAATAATCATAATTATGTTAAGTAACATGAGTCTAAACTTTCCTTGCGGTAAATAAAGCAAAAAGATGCAAACTCCAGAAATTCTTACTAAAAGTGCTCGTAAGGCGACGAAGAGACTGGTAGTAGTAGCGAACACAGGTCGTGCGCGCACGTTCTGGGAACTATATAACACAACTTTGTACGACTGGTAGTAGTAGCGAACACAGGTCGTGCGCGCACGTTCTGGGAACTATATAACACAACTTTGTACGGCTGGTAGTAGTAGCGAACACAGGTCGTGCGCGCACGTTCTGGGAACTATATAACACAACTTTGTACGGCTGGTAGTAGTAGCGAACACAGGTCGTGCGCGCACGTTCTGGGAACTATATAACACAACTTTGTACGACTGGTAGTAGTAGCGAACACAGGTCGTGCGCGCACGTTCTGGGAACTATATAACACAACTTTGTACGGCTGGTAGTAGTAGCGAACACAGGTCGTGCGCGCACGTTCTGGGAACTATATAACACAACTTTGTACGGCTGGTAGTAGTAGCGAACACAGGTCGTGCGCGCACGTTCTGGGAACTATATAACACAACTTTGTACGGCTGGTAGTAGTAGCGAACACAGGTCGTGCGCGCACGTTCTGGGAACTATATAACACAACTTTGTACGGCTGGTAGTAGTAGCGAACACAGGTCGTGCGCGCACGTTCTGGGAACTATATAACACAACTTTGTACGGCTGGTAGTAGTAGCGAACACAGGTCGTGCGCGCACGTTCTGGGAACTATATAACACAACTTTGTACGGCTGGTAGTAGTAGCGAACACAGGTCGTGCGCGCACGTTCTGGGAACTATATAACACAACTTTGTACGACTGGTAGTAGTAGCGAACACAGGTCGTGCGCGCACGTTCTGGGAACTATATAACACAACTTTGTACGGCTGGTAGTAGTAGCGAACACAGGTCGTGCGCGCACGTTCTGGGAACTATATAACACAACTTTGTACGGCTGGTAGTAGTAGCGAACACAGGTCGTGCGCGCACGTTCTGGGAACTATATAACACAACTTTGTACGGCTGGTAGTAGTAGCGAACACAGGTCGTGCGCGCACGTTCTGGGAACTATATAACACAACTTTGTACGACTGGTAGTAGTAGCGAACACAGGTCGTGCGCGCACGTTCTGGGAACTATATAACACAACTTTGTACGGCTGGTAGTAGTAGCGAACACAGGTCGTGCGCGCACGTTCTGGGAACTATATAACACAACTTGTTACCAATGTCTAAACAATCATACGTAATAGGAATCTAAAAAAATGTCACATGTTTTTTTGAACATAAGCAAAAAAATTTTAAAAAGGAAAATTCTTATAAGCAAAAGAGCGAAATTTAATGCCACTAAATAAATAGATAATAATAAGTTAAATTACCTACTGTGTCAGATAGCGGAATATCAGCATAAAGCAAGAGACAATCTATACATAGTAGAAGTAAGCCTAATCAGGAACGGATCTCAAATACACAGCCAAAGAACACGTCTACACCGATACTAAAAATCTTTTGGTTCGAAACAAAAAATATAATCAGTCCTCTCTACGTAACGAGTACCTTTGTCCGCTGGAGTGGCGCCTTTTGTAGGGCCGGCGGTAATGGGCGGACCCTTTGTGTAAATATATTCTAGTAATTGTACCCCCTCACTCCTGCCAGCCCCCTGCACTGCTCCCCAGACCCTCAGAAAGGAACATTTACGTCATCATAATATTGCACGAATACTTTTTCGTGTTACGTTACATCGTGATCGACGTAGCTTTTAAAATGTTACTGCCCACCTTTTTGCTTTAGCTTTTATCCTGTTTGAGATAATGTTCTTCCTACGAACCTAATCCTGCATTATAACGGAACAGTTGTAGGCGATAGAAATGTTGAAGTAAAACCACCTTTATTGTTTTACCAAACTACGATAAAGAGGCGGCTGATATTTCTAAGTGATAGCGGCATAGTCTTGTTGATGCTACAATACCTGGCCTTTATGCAACCTATTGGTTCAATATTAGCGTCGTTCATAGACTAAATTTGGCTTTGCTCTGCATTAGAGAACTCACGAAAGGAAAGAAAATTTGTCTGGTTCGCTTTGGCCGGATGAGGTGGTCTATAGCTATATTATTCATAGTGACAGTAAAGGTGATTTTGATTGACTCTTTTATTCCAGGACCGGCCTCTGGCACACAACGCGACGGCGCGCGTGTTTCACAGCAACCAGAGCCTCGTGCTGCAGAAGGTGACGCGCCACAGCAGCGGCCGGTATGCCTGCTCCGCGCTCAATGCAGAGGGGGAGACCGTCTCAAACGAGCTGCTGTTCCGGGTCAAATGTAAGAGATATCTCCTTCAACTTTATAATTGCCTGGTACAATAGTGATACGGTATGTCTGCTCCGTGCTCAACGCAGAGGGGGGAGACCGTCCTCAACGAGCCTGTTCCGGGACAAAATAAATGTAAGAGATACGTCCTTCAACATTATAATAGCCTGATAAAACAGTGATACGTTATGCCTTTTCCACGCTCAACGAGACTGCTCTCCAGGTCATATATGATCTGACCCGGAAGAGCAACTCGTTAGAGACAGTCACTCAAGCTATACTACTAGCAACACTAATTTGTAAACAAAGCTTCTATATAATGTAGACAGATATCCTGTGATAACTTTCATCTAGCCAATATTTTTTATTTCTCTTCACCTCGCTTCTATCTAAACGCGTAAAGTACATCTCAAGAAACGATTCCAGCAGCCGGTGAATGGGTGGATATATTCTCATCTCATTGATAGTATTTTAAATTCAGTGTTGGCTCCCTAAATCTCCGAAGGATTCGACAGTTTCATGCAATATTCACGCGCCATTCGGGGGACCTTGTCGTTTCGCGTCAAACAGAATTATGCAAGAAGATAAAGCACATTTATATTGGGATGTATCGAAAGTTGCAAACAAGTCGAAGGTGTCGCACTTGACGACGACCCGGCCCTATATTGCTGTTAGTGGTAACCGGTGCGTCAGATTCAAACTCAACTTCAATCTTTAAGAGCAGGCAGTCTAAATCAAATTTCGAACGCAAGCTCCGCCCCTTGCTCCCCGCCACTCCGTTATGTGCTAAACGCTAATACATCAGCAATAAAGTTGAATATCGCGTGCGCTCTTTGATCGTTTTCGAGCACGAAATTAAATAGCGTAAGTCTCAATTCTTATTTTGTTTATAACTAAAGTAATAATTGATCTAGGGAAAAAATATCTTGTGTTGGGATAATAAACTATATTTTCTTGCTGTGAATATTTATTTTAGACATAAAAGCTTAACAATATTTTTCATATTATATCTTATATATTATATATTATTATAACCGAAATTCAGTAGTTTTTGAGTTTTATAAAGTAATGACAAAAATTACGAAAAATAAAAATGTTTAATTAGTTATCTCTGCCAAGTTTTCGGCATTTTGGATTTTTTAATTATTAACAAAGATTTGCTATGGCATCAGCTATGATAATAAATTAAATTCCAGCATAGTCGCACCGTAAATCATTTTTAAATTGTATTTTTCATAAAACAACTAAAAACCTAATTAACTCAAAAAGTACTGAATTTCGGTAGAACATTTGATGGCTTAATTTGTTGCATTTTAACCATAATATGACGTCCTGCAAGGAATACGTCGAGTTACCAGTAACCCTGTATATAATACAGCACTTTTCGGTCACAGAATCTTGAAAGCAGTTACAAGTTTTCGCAGTTTCGTAACTGCTACGAAACATGGTGACTGTGTGGGGTTTGGTCTCTTATGTGTGGTAATAGTTTGAACACAATTTGACCGGAAAACATTTTAGTAACTATATGTAGTCTTTGTGTTTACACGTACATTTGTGTATACCTACTTATTTTTAAACACTTAGTGTTCAGTTTGTAACTTGCATAAAATCAAGTAAAAAATGTGTAGTAGCGGTGTGGTCACCATGTTACTAGAATAATTATTTAAAAAGTTATCCTATGACATGTACTGTTTCCCAAACTGTTTCGACAAGTGATCAAAAGATTGCAGTTAAAAATGAGTAAAAAACCGAAACGATTCCGTCGCACATACTTTTGGTTATTAAATCAACAGTAGATAAGTGAGACTAATACCAACGACTAATACTAACGATTGATTATATCAATAAGCAAAAGAATGTATTGGTAAAAATTAAATAAAGAGTTTTAATGACTTCTTACAAAATACGAACCGTGTAATAGGTACTGCAATGGATTTTAAACATATACTTAGAACTCAATAACTTAACTTAGTTACTTTTGTTGATTTAGTTTTCATGAGTTACAATAATTAAACCATTACTTGATTATGCGGAATAAAATATTGTCCAAAATATACATCCATGCAATCATATTTTATTGCTTTTTAGCTATCAAAATTATTCATTCAATGTATCATCTGCATAGCCTTTTCCCAACTATGTTGGGGTCTGCTTCCAGTCTAACCGGATGCAGCTGAATACCAGTATTTTACATGGAGCGACTGTCTTTCTGCCCTCCACAACTCATTCAACCAACCCATTCATTCAACGTGTAAATGCCTGAATGAATTGGTGTAGATAAATATCTAAAACCTGATTCATCGAGTATTTTTTTAAATCGAAGCAAAAAATAAAAAAAAATCGTCAATCCTGGACAGGAAACCTACAACTCCTCGGCAATCCGGGCCAACACGTGCGTATTTCAATTATGCTATCAAAATACAGACGATTTTTTTTTTTAATAATGTACACATGTGTGTTGTGTGTGTGTATGCATCATCAGAATAGATATTATGCTGAGCGATGGATGGCCGTTTTGCGTGAATGTGACGCATATTTTCCCTCAACTTGTTCTTTCGTGTTTGTGTTTTTATTTCTATGCGTTATGTTTACCGCAAATAAACGTATTTTCTTTCTTTCTCTTTCTTTAAAGTTGTACAACTGCAGCAAGGATCTACAGCGTATCATCCAGGCTACAAACCAAATGCTTCATCTTCATCATTTAAAAAATCAAGAAAAGAGTTCTGAAATGCCTGGTGCCAAACGGTTTAGTTCCAAACTGCCTAGTGCCGGTGGACCAAGTTCCGAAGTGTCAAACGTGCAATTAGATGCAGTTGTGACCTCTCCTAATATGTGTGTGGTCACTTGTCAGTGAGGGGCTGGATAGCAGCAGTTTCGTAGCAGAAGCTGAAGATGTGACGCAGATGCACTTGGCTATGAATCATCATCTGATTCTGACAGCGAAATACATTCTATTAAAGTATCAGATTCTTACGAATTACTTACTATATTATGAGACAATTCAAACAAGGATTTTAAAAAAATCTTACCAAAAGACAGTAGAAGTCTATTAAAAAGCCAAATTTTATAGAAAACTTTTTGATATAATTATGGGCTCCGAATTTTTGAGTCCGCGTATCACTGGTCAGTTTCCCTCACTCGTCAATTTATTTAATTCGCCAGTTTCGTTTATTAGTCAGTTTCGCTGATTGGTCAGTTTTGCGGATTAGACAGTCGCGTCAATTTGACAGTTTCCAGTGTTCGCCAGATTCCATTGATTCGTCAGTTTAGTACAGTCAACGAAAAAAATATGTTTACGTATTGCAGCTACGCGAAAATGGTCTTAAGAGACTATCCATATTTTTTTATGGAATTTTGATCCCCATTCACAGATTTTGAAAAAAATGTACAGTCAGCAGGAAAATGGGCAATTTTCACAAAAACTTTTTTTTATGCCAATCGATCCTCTTTCTTATAAGGATCAAAAATCTCTATCGGACCAATTGAGGTTTGAGTACTAGAAAAGTCATAATCAATTAATAACCAATTTTATGGTTTATTTTTGGTTCCATAACATAATAATATAGTTAGTATTAAATCTATTAAAGCAAAAGCTTCCAAATTCTGGAAATATAAAGACTTGTTAGTTAAAAGGATTGTTTACATTGTACTACTCAGGTTAAATTACAACTTTATGGTGGCGCATTGATAAATTTCAAACTATTTGAACAGATTACATAATGAATTTCTTTTCCCATTTAAATTTGAACAGTATAAACCAATTAATATAAATTATAAATAAAAAAATTCCATTAGGAATTTCTGAGTGGCAGCCCGGAGTCTGGATTTGTGCCCGGTTGATGGCAATAGGCTCGCCCCCTATTACATGGGACTTAAACATAACTGGCGAAATGTGGGTGTACTATAGGTAGAGGTACACCTCTGCCTCACCCTTCGGGGATTACAGGCGTGATGTTATGTTATAAATAAAAAAATTCTTGACAAAACAGTGATGTTTTCTTCTTATTATTTTTTTTATTTTGAAACTTCACGTCGCAGAACAAAAGCGAACGAACGAACTAATGATTTCTGAGAAGCAGTTGCAGACTAAGAACAATTTTACCAAACAGCAACGTAACTTTAAAACCAAATGTTACTGTGTCGACTGTTCCCTATTTTTAGTCGTACCGTCGGAACTAAACCGACTCATTAACCAAAAAATGTTTTTAGAATAAATCAGTGTCGACGCAATGGTGTCGAATTGTTTCGTAACGACTACCAAAAAGCGCTGTTATACATTACTGCAGCGGCCAGCAAAATAGGCATTGACGGACGAACATGTAAATGTCAGCCGAGGCGAAGCCGAGGCACACATACTTGAGTCCATCAATGACTGGTTGCGGCCAAGGCTTTTGTATTGCTTTTCTCAAATAATGCGCGGAAATTCAAAATTAAGTAAATCACACTAATATAATAAAGGCGAAAATTTGCGAGTGAGTGTGTGTGTGTGTTTGTTACTTTTTCACGCTCAAACGCCTGGAACAAATTTGATAAAATTTTGCATGGTAGCTAAAACCCTTTTTTAGGGTTCCTTACCCAAAGGGTAAAACGGGAACCCTATTACTAAGGCTCCGCCGTCTGTCTGTCTGTCTGTCTGACTGTCTGTCTGTCTGTCTGTCCGTCTGTCACCAGGCTGTATCTCATGATCCGTGATAGCTAGACATTTGAAATTTTCATAGATGATGTAATTCTGTTGCCGCTATAGCAACAAATACTAAAAACCAGAATAACATAAATATTTAAGGGGGCTCCCATACAACAAACGTGATTTTTTTGCTCGTTTTTGCTCGATATTGATAACGGTAATAGGTAGACGCTTGAAATATTCACAGAATATTTAGTTATATATTCACTTTAAAAATCAATAATTAAATTAAAATAAAACAAATATTTAAGGGGGGCTCCCATACAACAAACGTGATTTTATAGATATTTTTGCCGTTTTTATAGATAATGGTACGGAACCCTTCGTGCGCGAGTCCCACTCGCACTTGGCCGGTTTTTATAGATAATGGTACGGAACCCTTCGTGCGCGAGTCCAACTCGCACTTGGTCGGTTTTTTTTTTTGACGCTGAGAAATGCATTACGCATCCCCGCTCGTGGGGGACGAGTCGGGGTATGTGGGACTCCTGTCAGTAGTGACAGTATACCCACTAAAACTCAGCGGTGTTCCCACATCGCCATGATGGGAGGGCCATGGGAAACCGGCTCAATCTTTACATCCATGACCCTCTCGGCGCATGCCCGCCTATCCGGCGGCCCCCGTGTGCCCCCCTTTCTCAATGGGGGACTACGGGAATGGCCGGGAACACCTGGCCATTTCCGGCACTGGTGGAGGCCTGTGCAATACAGGCAAGGGTGCCCCCGCACCCGTTGCCTACTGGCCTCCACCTGGGAGGAGGCGGAGATGACGATCGTACAATCGCCTTCTGGCGCCCCCTCTTCGCCTGCTGAGCGGTGCCACGAGAGGGTCGTCCTCCCGCGCGCGCTCCGCCGCCTCCTTCAGCGACATTACTTCCTCGCAGAAGGAGGCGACCGCTGTCCAGGCCCCCACGCTTTCCAGCATGGAGTTGACGACGCTGGGAAGCGAGAGGTCCGGCCCGGCCGCTGCGATCAGAGTCCGGCGCAGCTCAGACCAGGCCGGGCACACCTCGAGGGTGTGCTGTGCCGTGTCCTCCGCCGCGCCACAGTAGTGGCACGACGAGGTCTCCTCCCTTTGGATCCGGTGCAGGTGCGATCCGAAGCACCCATGACCGGACAACACCTGCACCAGACGGAAAGAAAGAAAACCGTGGGACCGCTCGAGCCGACGGCCCGAGCGCGTCTAGAGTTCGGCGGCAGAGGTGAGGTCCTCCGTCCAATGATGGACGATTGTGTCCCTCGCCTCTTGCCGCACGGTCTCCCGCTCTTCTGCGGCGGGGAGCTCCCCGAGCGCCTTACACCGCGCCATCCATTCGTACACTCTGGTCAGCACCCACGCCTCGAGCTCCCAAGGAGGGGTGCCGGCCAGAGCGCACGCCGCCGAGAAGCCCACTGATTGGTAAGCCCTCGCCACCCGCAAGTAGCTAACACCCTGGATTAACATTTATAGTCTACTTTTTATCCCGATATTCCCCCGGGATCGATTATCGATCGATTTACGCGGGTAAAGCCGCGGGGCGCAGCTAGTTATTTATAAATTCTAGATTCAATGACGAACAACGATCATTTTTCACGCGCCAATATGTTAATTTGTTTTTTTTTTTTTCAATAAACAGCTTTCTATTTGCAAGCCAGTTTGAAATTTAAATAAAACCTTTGGTAAGTTTTGGTTGCCATGTTTCGGAGTCAAGATCGTTCCATTTTTAAGTTACACGATAGATATGAGTTTACTATGTAATTTATTTGGCCGCTAAATGACGACAGATATGGATTTTCATACAAATAAATTTGGCGGCCGCTGGTCGCATATATTTGGCCAGTACAGCAATTTCGATTTATCTCGAAGAAGGTTGTCGAAATAATGCTCACATTTCCAAGCATATTTTTGAAAAATATAATAATCTGACCGCTTAGCCCTCTCTAGGGTCTTTACCGCAAGCCCTTCTCCACTGAGACGTAAGCTATGCGTCGTCCAATAAATTACTGAAGAGTACGCTGCACCACCTTTCCGTGGAGTAGGTTCATGCCAAATAAAGTTATATAGTCGTTTTAGTGTATCGTCGGTGCAGTCCAGCTACGAACCGCAAGCGAAACAGATCATATTTCGGCGCTAAAACAAACTTAAACTAACCGTGAAAGTTTGGCGCTAAATAGAAAACTCGTCAAGGGGCTGGGTTCATTACGGCACCTCTCAAAGCTCATTCAAAACAATCGGCACAAATCTGGAACAATGCGAGCCACCGACCCACACTTAAATTGCTCAGAATTAATTAATCTCGACGTCCGCGTATTGTGTCGCCACAAATACGCCGCGCAAATTAAGAAGCATTGTGGTCGCACCGTGCGGCGGCACCGCGCCGCCCTCGCCTGCTCGCACGGAGTCGTACCGAGTCGCGGCGAGTCGCGCGCTGCCACACGGCTTCGTATTTCGTCGGTGTTATCGCGTCTCGCCCTCGGCGGGGAAACTTTCCACTAATTGTTTTTTCTCCGACGTTTGCCTTGATGCCTTCTGAAAGGACTGAACGGATAAACTTCTTGTTTTGCGATTTCAGATTAAATGTAGTCTGTATGTACTTTTTTATTCAAGTTTAAACTCAAACTCAAAACATTTATTTCAAACTAGCTTTTGCCGGCTTCGCTCGCGCCAACATTTATTTTGATTGATAAGTTTTTTTAGCTTTTTAGTTTTAGCGTTTTAGTTTTAGGTTCAAAGAATATATTCACACCTAAGTACTTATAGAAAAAATATTATTTACTAAACTTCTATAGACAATATCCTTCTACAATTCTACTCCCGAAAATTTTGATGTATGCTCTTATATTTGCTTAAATATAGTCATTGCAAAGCATTTTGAGGGGAAACTGTAATCATTCGAATTCAAACAGGTCATTCGGAATTAAAGGAATTCGTGGTACAAACGTTAATTTTTGAGTTAAGTTAAGTTGAATTACCAGGAGAACTCCTCCACCCAGGAGTTGATGGTGAATCGTATGTGATACAGGTTGAAGCGCCCATTTACCACTGGATTTTAAAATACTATTAACGCCATCTGTGGATTCTTATGGGAACTAATATTGTTATTTAGATTAATTCAAAACAATTATAAATTAGGACTTTTTAGAATTTTTTGTTGTACAAGTGCAATAAATTTCAAAATTAATGAAATTTACGTGATCAACGTCCCGACCCATGTTGATTTTTAGACTACCTACTCTTTTCACCCCCTGAAGGAGTTGTTTTTGAAAAAGCATGAAACATGTTTTATTTATTCCTTGAGTAATACTACGAATTTTCGAATTGATACATATATCTTACATTATTTCTCTATATAAATTTTGAACCCCCGTTGCACCACTTTAATGGTTGATTTTCATAAATCCGTTCTAAGCAGATGCCTTTGTCATAATAACTATCTGTATGCCCAATTTTAGCCTATCCGTTCAGCGGTTTGAGCGTGTTGATTGACCATTCAGTCTGGGTTTCCTTTTATTTATATAGAAGAGAAGAAGAAGATAGAATATATAGAAGAAGAAGATATGATACACATTTAGATATAGATTTATACATAAGTATAAGTAGACATGTTACGCCGACCCCAAGTAAATAGGAATTAGGGCAGGAGAAATGAGCATCACCTTTGTACGTATTTTTCTGTTCTTTTCTTCTTGTATGTTTATGTAAGTGTGTACAAAAATGGTTAAATAAATAAATAATGATGATAAAGTATTCAGGCCAAGTTTCAAGTTTATAGATCAACGAAATAAGTTTTTTTCATACAACCTGTATTCCCCTTTTTTACCCCCAAAGGGGTTAATTTTTGAAGGGTGTTTTGCGGAATTTCCATTATTTGACTTCTAGGTTATTTATACCAATTTTAGAGATAATCAAGCCACGCAGTTAAATCATCCCTTGTATTATTGACTACCCCTTTTCACCCCGTTTTAGGTGTAGATTTTCTGAAAACACTGATACATGTTGTTACTAAGTTTTGAGTTAGTCGAATCGCGCGTTAAAATTATTGTATTCAAACTTTGAAATTCTCCAATCCCCCCCTCTCTGTTATAAAGTTTGTAATTTTTAGTTTTTTTAAACTACCCCCTGTAGTTTAAAAAAAACTAAAAATCACAAACTTTATAACATAGTTAGGTAAGTATTCGTGCCAAGTTTCAGGTGTATTAACGTAAGGAATAAGATTTGTCATACCAAAAAATCCCTCCTTTTTACCCCCTTAAAGGTCGAATTTCCAAATACCCCTTCTTAGCGGGTGCTTACGTCATAATAGCTATCTGTGTGCCAAATTTCAACCCAATCCGTTCACCGGTTTGAGCTATGGCGTGATGATCAGTCAGTCACGCTTTCCTTAGATTATTCCTTATTATTTTCTATTTTGTTTATTTTCTTATTATTCCTTTTCATTAAATTAGATTGTTTAGTGCGATGTTAGTGACAAATTAACAAACTTTTTAATTCTTAAAGTACTGGTTCAAATTGAATGAAATTTGAAATATAGTGAGTTTATACAATGCCTGCTTGGTTACTGAAAATTCAGGTTTCTAGTTTTATCCACAACGATTTTATAGGCCGATAATGGCCTGAACTACTTCGAGAAAAGGATGGTACGGCCGACTTGGCGGGGGCACTACCGTGCCCGCAGATCTGTTAGTATTATATAATTGCATAGCACGTGTGTGAGTACTATGTACTTACTATAAAGCTACCATTTACTGGGTACGTCTTTCGTTGACTTGAATGTGCCCTGGCGGCTGAGAGTATGTCATGCTCACTGTAATGTCTTGCTGATGGTGGCGGGTGTGGTGGATCATTTAGCTCCCTTAAAAATAGTTGAGTTGAATGGTGCTAATCCATGCGCCATGTTCGTGAACGGGCGCCATCAGTAGGGACTGATCATCTCTTAGCGGCGATGGCTTATTTTAATTTAATTTAATTTTGGAATTGTTTATTTTTATTTTATCGTTTTATTACGGACGCTTTTGACGTTTTGCATCGTTCTCACATGTATACAACTATAAATGATATGAAGTGATAGTCAAACTCAAATTATTTATTTCAAATAGGCACATAAGAAGCACTTGTTTTTTGTTTACGCGTACTGATGAGACGCGAAATTGTATTGAGCTCAATTTCACTAGGTCCCGATTGCTCATTTACACTGATTACACTAGCACTCTGAAGCTGCTGATGAGGCGAGCGCGCGGGCAGAGCCACGCTGCGCACACGCCGAAGGCGCCGCCACACGTGCACGGCTCCTGCCGCGCACAGGGCGAACACCATTAAGTATATCACCGTGTAGTGGTGCAAGTCGTCATATGAGAACCCGTCGTCATAATGTTCATCAATGCTCGTTACATCTTTCATCTGACTCAACTTATCATGGACTTCCTTTACTAGACCTTGAGTCTCGATGTGAGTATGTTCAGACTGTTCATCGATTGCACCAATAGGTATCGATAAGTTGATTATGTTGTTGATGGGTGGGATATCAATCCTCAGAACGTCTGCCGTAGTGTTCAGAGTGTTGAACAGCTTTTTTATGTGAATAAACTGTGTCAGTATCGGCTTTGATGACGCATCCATCGCCGAGCATGATAACGCCAGCCTTGGTTAATTGTTCGGCCGTAACTTTATACTCGGCATATGATTCGTATGGAGCATGGTCCAATGGTTTGTGCAGATAGTAGATGCTGTTCTGCAACGATTGCACTGTTGATCTCTGATGCAGAGGTTTTCATCCGATTGCTGTTCTGCAACGATTGCACTGTTGATTTCTGATGCAGAGGTTTTCATCCGATCTCATTTGATGAATCGGACCCTTCAAAGGGCAAATGTATGTTTCTGTGTCGTAAAGCATACAGGTTTGGACATCGTTTTCCGTCATTCGAATATAGGCGTCCTTTTGTAAATTGATTGGGAGAAGATCTGCGATGGGGATTATGCTAATCATATTTATTCCAACCTGCTGCGGGATTGTTATGATACTGTAGATGTCGTAGCTATCTCTGCTCACTAATGATATTTTAACTTCGAAGATAGAAAACTGCTGCATAACCCTGGCTTTAGTCTTTAGTAAATGATACAATTTAGATAAATCCAATTGAATATTATCTATTGGAAGAGTCAATTCTTTTGCTAACTGTACTGTTATGACATTACGTTCATCCGTCAACTGTTTAGGTGTTAAAAGGTGAAAATTCTACACAACCTGTATGGTGAAGGTTAATAATAGTATCCACGATGGTTTCTTGGATGGTTTTCAAGTTCATCAGGACACTGTTGGCAATGATAGACGAAACACTAAAGCTTAGCATATTAGACATTAGTAATTCTTGAACTCCTTGCTGAATTGTGTTAAATCCTTTCTCTAAAGTGATCAGGTGTTGATAAAACACCTTGTGATGTCTATCAATCGCATTTTCGACTCTTTTGATGATGTTATTCTCTGCCTCAGCAACAGATGTGTTGTTTTTCCATAGAAAAGATAAATACTTTTGAATACGTCTGATTTGATGAATATCTCTGGCATATTGCTGAGCAAACACCAAACAAGCTTCGTGCTACGAGTATGCTTCCTTTAAGATTGATAAGAGCACGCATATGTCGGACATTCCCCGCGAACTGCTGACCAAGCAACATGCTATTGTAATGGTCAAGTTCATTGCTACTGTGACGTAATTGCATGACGATCCCTAACTTACCGTGTTTTAATCCTAACTAATAAGTGTAAAATAAAATAAACAATAAAAAAAATCAAAAAACCCGACTTCGTAAAAAGTGAACTTAAAAAAGATGGAAACAAGATTAACAAATTAATACTTTATACAATCTCATGCAGTCGGAGGCATCTTCTTAAAAATAACGACCTATTGCCTCCGACTGTGTGAGATTGTATAAAGTATTAATTTGTTAATCTTATTTCCATCTTTTTTAGGGTTCCGTACCCAAAGGGTAAAACGGGAACCCTATTACTAAGGTTCCGCCGCGCGCCGTCTGTCTGTCTGTCTGTCCGTCTGTCACCAGGCTTTTTTTCATGAACCGTGATAGTTAACCGTGACAGTTGAAAATTTCACAGATGATGTATTTCTGTTGCCGCTATAACAACAAATACTAAAAAACAGAATAAAATAAATATTTAAAGGGGCTCCCATACAACAAACGTGAATTTTTTGCTCGATAACGGCAACAGGTAGACGCTTGAAATATTCACAGAATATTTAGTTATATATTCACTTTAAAAACAAATAATTAAATTAAAATAAAACAAATATTTAAGGGGGGCTCCCATACAGCAAACGTGACCTTTTTGCCGTTTTAATAGATAATGGTACGGAACTCTTCGTGCGCGAATCCGACTCGCACTTGACCGGTTTTTAAGTTCACTTTTTACGCAGTCGGGTTTTTTGATTTTTTAAATTGTTTACAATTTATGTTTTTGATGGCTTGAATTAATACAATGCAAAGATAGTTGAAATCTTCAGCAGCTCCAACAGTACCTATTTTCAAATGCTAATCAATTAGGTTTTTGCGCCCTTGTGGAGCAGGACCAGCATTGAGCCAAGCATTTTTATCAACGATGTAATCCCCCTACTTATAATTATGCCTGGCAGTGGCGGCTTTAGGGGGTGGCGAGCAGGGCAACCACCCAGGGTCTCCCCTCTCCTCGCGCAACAACTCGAGCATAAAAAGTTGACATTTAAAACATTATTTTATCCTTAGGTATTAGTTAAAAACCATCTCGGGGGGTCCTGGGAGACCCCAAATCTTGACCAGAAAAATATATTCAGTTAGTAAAAGGCAGTTTTTTTGTTATTTGGAGGCTCTCTAAGCATGCACAATATAAACGTAGGGTGCTAAAATTCTCGAGCTCGCTTCGCTCGCTCTTGTATCCTTCAATCTCTTTTTTCTCATACTTTTCTACATTCGTTGACAAATTGAGTCCTATTTCTGTTCAAAAGTCAATTAAATCTATCCAAGACGAGGTGCAAAAGGGGACATTATTTATTTATAAATTTAATTTCTCATCATACCTACAAATACCTACTTTCAATCCACATACAAGGATAAGGGCCTCGCAAAGTTTAAGGCCGCCGCTGATACCTGTAGTGTGCGTTTTAAACATGATTTAAATTTCGTTTAATTGAGTTGAAGTATGTGTGGAGGTATTTTATTTTAACATTTTAAACAGTACCCCATGAACGATGAGTCTACTTTAGCCAGTCTGAAACCTGGTTGAACTAATTGGTGCACGACATACTTTCTTATTTTCTTGTATATATCATACTTTCTTTCTATTGTCTTGTATCAAAAGATTTCTTGTAACATTTGAGACACGTTAGGTCTATTGAGTCTATGGCAAGCAGTGGACTGCGATAGTTTGAGCCAATTAAGCCTTTTTTTGTGGAACTGAATAAGAGAGTACCTATCATGAAAGGCTATATCCGGCGGGGTGACGTCCATATCCGGAGTGTGTAGGAGTCGCGACGTGTGGGCACATCTCGCTGATCGATCATGTCCATTAAAGATAAAGTTCCGCCATTCTGCGATACATTGAGTTCCTTGAACTTGATAGTTCGTTTTGAAAAGAAAAAGATTAAATTCGTTCAATCTAACGCAATTCGGATTGAAAACGAATGCACGAACAAACAATGGCAACAAGATACTTCTGGGCGACATCAGTTTACCGGGACAGTGGCAGCTCTCAGCCGTCGATAGTCAATTATAGAGGATTGGATTGCGTCAATTAAACACGTCAAACAAGAAATAAACGATTTCAATTAAATAGAAGTCGGTCTGCAGTACTGTGTAGTGGCGCAGGTGAGTCACTCTCCTTCGCGGCTCGTTGCTTTAAATCGCCCATCTATCCCCCCCAACCCCTAACGTTGCCCTCTTGTCTACCCCGCCCACGCCCCAATAATGGCTGTCGATCTATTTTGCCAATTGTAAGATATGGCCCTGACAAAATAAGATGGGAATTTTTAATGGCGAACATAACTGCGAGTAATGTCGCAATAAATTTCTGTTTCGCAAGAAAAAAATGTTTTGTAATGAAGTTGTTGTTATTGCTCGTTACGATCGGAGCAATTTTATTCATGACCCGATGCCGTTAGTCTTCACTGGATTTTGTTGAAATAGCTTGCTCGTATTCGAAGGTAGATTATCCTATTACGTTTTACATTACCTATTTAAATGGGTTTTGTCTCGGATCAAATGATTCGAGATTTCGCTATTGCAGCTGTGTCCCGCCATTTTATTTTCAGGTTCACAACGCTACAAAATTAACTAATCAGAATGAATATTGTATCAATAACTTGCGTCACTAACTCGGGATCTCGTATTAATTGGTGAGTAGTTAATTACTATGGATGCACGTCCCACACCGCGCACCGCCGACGTCGCGCGGTCTCTCGAAGTCGCCTGGCTGCTACCAGGGGCGACCCGCGACCACACAATTACTATGGATGCACGTCCCACACCGCGCACCGCCGACGTTGCGCGGTCTCGCGATGTCGCCTGGCTGCTACCAGGGGCGACCCGCGACCACACAATTACTATGGATGCACGTCCCACACCACGCACCGCCGACGTCGCGCGGTCTCGCGATGTCGCCTGGCTGCTACCAGGGGCGACCCGCGACCACACAATTACTATGGATGCACGTCCCACACCGCGCACCGCCGACGTCGCGCGGTCTCGCGATGTCGCCTGGCTGCTACCAGGGGCGACCCGCGACCACACAATTACTATGGATGCACGTCCCACACCGCGCACCGCCGCTCGTCGCGCGGTCTCGCGATGTCGTCTGGCTGCTACCAGGGGCGACCCGCGACCACACAATTACTATGGATGCACGTCCCACACCGCGCACCGCCGCTCGTCGCGCGGTCTCGCGGTGTCGCCTGGCTGCTACCAGGGGCGACCCGCGACCACACAATTACTATGGATGCATGTCCCACACCGCGCACCGCCGCTCGTCGCGCGGTCTCGCGATGTCGCCTGGCTGCTACCAGGGGCGACCCGCGACCACACAATTACTATGGATGCACGTCCCACACCGCGCACCGCCGCTCGTCGCGCGGTCTCGCGATGTCGCCTGGCTGCTACCAGGGGCGACCCGCGACCACACAATTACTATGGATGCACGTCCCACACCGCGCACCGCCGCTCGTCGCGCGGTCTCGCGATGTCGCCTGGCTACTACCAGGGGCGACCCCCGACCACACAATTACTCCTGGCCCCTAATTACCGGCTGACGACACCCCTGGCCTTTACCATCACCATCTTCACACACCACGATTTGTCGCACATTTTGTAACAATACTCTGACAGGCACCGACAAAGACAATTCCTTTGTCGGTGCATGTCGCGCCCGCGATATCGCGTGTGTTTGTAAGAGCCTTAGACACGTAATCATTCGTTCAATAAGAAATAAGCTGGATGAAACCGAACCCGCTCTCAGTTTTCAATAATTTTAGAGATAAGTTACATAATAATGTCGCAAATGATAAATAACATAATACTTCTCGTATTGTACCAGTAGGTACCTATATTCGATGCTCAGGTATTTCATGGTGTATAAATAATAGTGACCATAAATGCAGGATTCGCTCCGTCTTGTCCGTAGTATCACGCACTATTACGTAACCCTACTACCGGCCCATACAGAAACGTTACAAGATTTGTGAACCCACTCTGCGGAATGGCCGCCATACCTCACGGACTGAAGCCCACTTAGCTTAGCTGTTACCAAGTAACTCGTGAAGGCCTCTATCAATTGATTAGGTCACCATAAAACTACAGGCGGTGAATCTGTTTTGATGTTCCTTTAAGCTAAATCTGAAGGTTTAGGATACAAAAACATGTACCTACAATACTTTTTAAATGATTGTAGTCTGTTACGAAAGCATCTGACGAAAACATTAACAAATAGATCAGTAACCGTACCTGCGGATGCCAATCTGTAGTGCCACTAACAAATTGATTATTTGAATAAGTACATAAACTCGAAACTAAATTTTAAATCACCTTAATGATGTTTTTCATTCGATAATAATATAAGAAATAATGTACCTAATTAAATAAAGGAAATAATAAATAAAAATTATTTATTGCTGTTCTTATTTTTTAAATGAATGAATGAAATGACGACTCCAGCGTGGTTTGACCAGACTCGATTACTCGAATGAACCCAAAGATTCATCCTAGCCCCTGGAGCCTCATGTTTCATGGGACTACAGAGAACATTGCATATCAAAGAGTAGACCGGGGGCGTGATAATGGCAGGGAAGGCGTGGATGGTTGGCGATCGCAGTATGGTGTTAAAATGCATAGAGAACGCTGCTGCCCATTCTCTAGTAAGTCCCTTAGTCGCCTTTAGTATATGGAAGGATTATTAGAGCCGTACCGGGTATGCATCCTTGAGTAGGATAGGATTTTGGAGAGACGGATGATATTTATCTATGGTTCAGGTCCAGCTTCACCGAATCTTGAATGGTGAATCTTTTGGCAGGGTTAAACAGCTTTCTCGACTCTTTTCCAAAAGTAGACTCCGCATACAAATTATAATGACGTCTTATTAGGAATTCCCTGAACCCAAAAGGAATTTCTGTTGCTTTTGTTCTAGCTTCACGATCCTTAATTTTTTGCAGTGGGTTGGGTTCTACGGACACCTGAGCGCTTGAAGCTCGTCTATGTCTCAAAATAGAATGCGAATTCACAAAAAACAAACGATTTTGGGACACTATAACACAGCTCTGCACTGCACACAATATTATTATAATTGTCACACACATAGGTTAAAGTTAGCTACACTATTTTTTAAGCACATATATATAACTTATTAAACTAGTAGGGACAAAATAACCTAACGACTTAAAATGACAAAAGGTTATCAGAAGCAAATCACTAAAAGATCATGGAAAAATCTCACCAGGTTAGCTTGCATGGTGGCGGCGGTATGTCACTCAGGGCAGTGGGTCGTTTGGCAGGCAGCCTCTCGTATATACTTTCGCAACACAGTCACAAACTCACTAACAAAAAATCTTTTTACAAAAAAAACGACTTTCAAAAAAACACTACATAGTGAAAAAAACTATAATTTCGGAAGTCGGTGTCTTCAGATCTGTGTTTTTAATTTTATAAATAAAACCAAATCAAATTCTTTATTTTCAGACATTTAGTCCACTTTGTTAGTAACACTAACTTATACACTATGTTAGTAAGAATAGCATAAATAGAAAACATTATAAATTGAAAAATACATTTTCATATTTTTTGCATTTTTGCCACCGACTTCCGAAATTAAAGTTATTTTTCACTTTGTAGTCTTTTTCAGGAAGTTGTTTTTTTTTGTAAAAGATTTTTATTTTTCACTTTTTTGTGGGTCAGTTCAGCCAATTTTTATGTCTATTACAACATAAAGGATGGATCATTTGATATTTGGTTATTCAATGATAATTAATATGCACTTTTGGAAATTACTTTTAATTTTGATAAATTACATAGGACAGAAAAATATTTCGACCGCTCGCTCGTGCGGTGGGCAAGTTACGAAGTGTCACTTTATAGTATTTCACTCACACCGTCACAATAAATTGCGCCTAGCCGATTGCTGTAGGTTTTTGTGTAGCACACGCTGCTAACAGAGGGTCAGCAGGCGCTCCTAAACATCCTTCCACCCGTTGAAAGGCTTGTCTTTCAACATTAAATCTTCAGCAATGGGTAGCGGACACAGTTTGATTATAGGCCGACGTAGAGCGCCTCTAGTAGTTTTCAAATCAGCCACTCTCAACCGCTTCGGCCGTCAAGGAAACCGGGATTTCGTAACTGGTTTCCATGAAGGCTTTTTTTTTACGTCTACGTAACACTCCGTCTGGACCAGGGTACATAATATATATATAATTACTTATCAACTTTTAAAAAATATTTTTTTCCCGATGCAGGGGCGTTAATTGTTGAGGAGTTCTCCTGGTAAGAACCAGGAGAATTGGAACTTATGGTGACTTCACCATAAATTGCTTAGCAACCATATTAAAGCGCCTAATTGAATCGAAACCGTGAAATACGTACTATTCAGCAGTTCCGGTGGCCATCTGTGGTCTTCATCATCAGTCCTACTTCACCAAATGGTGCTTTCCAAGTGCAAATGCATGAGTTACTATATAAAATACCCAAATCGCTATGGGTGTGCCTATAAAATTTGAGGATTTCCCTCGATTTCCATGAGATCCCTCATCATTCTGACTTGATGACAATGGAACCACCTCGGGAGCCTAAAATTTCAAACAAAAAGGAATTTACAAAATCGTTCCACAATTGACGGAGAACTAGGTGAACATACATAAAAAAAGCACACAGACGAACATAATAACCTCCTCCTTTTTGGAAGTCGGTTAATAAAAATAATCCCTGGCACTACACTACATTCGAAATAAACACGACAGCAACGGTACGAACGGTTCACCGCAGCGCACGTGCATCTCTCGCTCGATTCGTTGGATATTATCTTGCTGTTCTTATTTTCTACATGATAAAAATATCATAATATATTATATGTCCCTGATACTTTAATACAACGAAAATAAATATCGGCCAACGGTTTAATCTGATACAGCTCGTCTTCTAACAAAGGCCTCCTCTAAAGATTTCCATTCTGTCCTGTCTCTTACTGTATGAGTCCATATTGAACCCCCTGTTTTCCTTATATCATCTACGACGAAACCGAAGAATTCCTAAAGAAGTGATCACTCAATCACTCAAATAAATACATGCATCATACACTACATACATTATCAAAACACTCACCACACTAACAATATACTCACCACACCAACATACTGAACATTTATTTATAAAGTCTTTTCCAAAATTGCTATTATTTATTTATTTATTTAACCATTTATGTACACACATTATAAACATACAAGAAGAAAGGAACAGAAAAATACGTACAAAGGTGATGCTTATTTCTAAAGAAATCTCTTCCAGTATACCTGCGATAGGAAAGTCGATAAAGAGATGTAGACACCGTGTGTAAGAGTAGAAGAGAAAATAGAATACATATAATCAAAAACAATTTACTTAATAAAACTAAATAAATAATATACTAATATACATACATACACACAAATACATACTTCTAAAATAAATATCACTAGAATATTAATTATAATTTTATTAAAATAATAAAAACATACGCAACTATGACGAAGTGGAAAGATAGTGTTTTTTCACTCTTCATTATTTTAGATTTAAAGATTTTTGTAGAGTTTTTTTTTGTTATTACGAGTAAGCAGCTTCGTTTTCTGTAATGATTACTATATACATTTTAACACGTGCTATCATAAGTCCACCATTTATGACGGGGATCGGAACTGTTTCTCCTTAACAAAGATTATTTTGTAACCTATCTAGGAGACCAGTACGGCACCCACTAACTATATTAAGAAACTTTATGCTTGTGCTTTATATATTACCTTGTCATGTAGTTGAACAAATAAATCTTTAGCTTATCTTATCTCTTAGTCTATCTACCTCTGTTTCTTTTGCTGTCTCGTGGGTACCATTCAGTTATTACAGTTATTAGTCTTCTCCATTTTTCCTTCTTCTTTCTTATCATTATGCCTTGTTCATCTCCACTTTGGTTGTTTGTAAGTTGTATGCATTCTTGCAATTTGTTTTACTTTTTATGTCTTTTAATTTATTCGGTCCTTTCTTTTAACTCCTATTGTGCTTCTCTCAATTCTATTCTGAAATTTCTTATTATCTTGTTTGCTAGTTGTTCTGTCAATGCTCCTGATTTGACACCCGTATAGTAAACATGGTAGATTGCATATATTATATACTTTCCTTTTTTCTTTCATAGGCATTTCTTTGTTTCTCATAACTTCATTATGTAACCAAAATTGTTTCCAAGTATTAGCTATTCTTCTTTCTACTTTTGTATGCATATATTCTTTAGTGGATGTTATTAGCTGTCCTAAGTATATGTATTCGTGTACATGTACGTATTCTATTTTACTTTATGATCACTGTTTGTGAAGCATTTGACATTATTTTTGTTTTTGATATATTAATTGACACACCTGCCTTATCACTTTTATCCGCCAGCTGCTGCAACATTATTTCTAGGGTTTTTGAGCTGTCAGAAAATAAAATTATGTCATCTGCGAAACGTAGGTGACTTAGGTTTTCGCCATTTATATTTAGTCCCTTATTCGTCCATTCCAGTTTCGTGAATATCATTTCTAGGACGGCTGAAAATAATGTAGGTGAGATAAGGTCTCCTTAGCGTACACCTCTTTTAATAGGAAATTATTTGCCTGTAGATTCTAACTTTACTTGCGCAGTACTCTCAGTGTATACATTTCTATACTACTCTCAGTGTATTTTGTTTGTACACCTTGTATTTCTAGTACTTCCCAGACAGATCCGTGTTCTATTGTGTAGTAGTCCGTGTTGTAGTTTGGTAAAATCGACAAACCCTAGGTAGTAATTTTGTTATGTTCTTTAATTTTTTTATAGTATTTGTCTAAGGGCGTGGATTTGATCTATAGTTGAAAAATTTCTACGGAGTCCGGCTTGTTCTTTAGGCTGATTTTCTTCAAGGGTATTGGATAAGTTCAAATAAAATATAATTTTTGAAAATACCTTGTAAATATTGGATATTAATGCTAATGGGTCTGTAATTTGCTGTCTCCTTTGTCACCTTTTTTATGTAGCATTATAATTGTCGATTTAGTCTAATTTGACAATAAAAATTGAAGTTAATTTATAACCTCAATTTGCGTCGATGATTTTTCAATTATAATTTAATAATCTTATTCAAACAATTATGATTGGAAACAGTTGTGGTGACACATAAACAAAGTTAAAACCTTTTATATACGGATGGATGGATTCCTGATTTCCTTTAGTGAGTGATTGCGTAATAATTTAACCTGAACTGGTTTATACAATAAACATAAACTTTTAGAACAGACTAGAGATTATAACTTTACTCTAGTTAAAATGTTTTCGTGTTTGTGTTGCCTCCTCAGACTCGCCGTCGTGCCGCACGGGCGGTGTAGCGGTGGTGGGTGCGGCGCGTGGTGAGTCGGTGGTGATCGTGTGTGAGGTGGACGCCGACCCGCCCGCCGCCGTGTTCAAGTGGAAGTTCAACAATTCGGGTGAGACGCTGGACGTCGCCGCTGACCGCTACACCTCCAATGGCAGCGCCAGCAGCCTCAAGTACGTATAATCTTTCGCATTTGTTGGGAAACGATGCAATGAGTATCGTGTAATCAAATAAAAACTGTTGCTAAGGTAATTCAATGCCAATCACTACAGCTTTTTTCGACATTACGAAATAACGGCTAAAACCATGGTTAGTTTTACCAACAAGTCTGTCTGATCTTATCGAAATCCGTATAACGCGTGTGACGGTTTTCTCTTTTTTGAGATTACTCTTGAATTTCTGACATATCAATACGTCGGGGCTCAAAGGGCGTATAGCACATTTTGACCAAATAGAGTTATTTACACCATCTTGTTCAGTTTTTCATTCTCTATCGAACTGTTTACTCAAACTAGCGAAATTCCCGAAAAATGTTCTTTATTACCCAAAATTTTAGGGCATTGCAGTTTTAATGTGAACACAATTGTAAATCACAATTACTCATAATGGCATAATCGTCTAAGCTGGATAAATTGAGTATACTTAATGATTTAGGATGTAAAGCGCATAATTTTTACAAATTAGTCTTTACGACCATACGAGTCTATTTTTAGGTCATACTTACGGTTCAAACTGCAATGGATGTTATTATCCTTGAAATTCACAAAGCTACCTTGGATGAAGGAGTTATTCATGCTAAAACGTTGACTTTTGTCCGATGAAGAAAAACTAGACGTGTCGTCGGGTAGTTCTGACAATTGGTCATGCAAGGAATCAGACTCGAGCAGTGGCGAAGAATACGTCGTCAACAAGATGAAGAAGAACTCTCTTCTTCTTCAAGAAACATGCTAGGGTAAAAACTGCGGAAAATTAACAAATAAAAAGAAGAAGAAATAAGTAGTATGAAACCGAGACCTAATACGTCTTTGTGATACCCGAGCCCTTCCAAAAAGATTTCACGATGAATATCGTACACTTCCACACAACTCTAACGTACGTGAGACTTTCAATCAAACCAATGAGGAAGAAGAAGACAAAGAAAAGGAAGATTGACTCTTTTTGGTGATGACAGTACATTTAGCATTGACTGCACAAACAAACTAAATTATAATAATGAAGTGACTAATACTATTATTTCAATAATAAAATGGCTCAACAATAACAATCTCAAAAACAATATTGACAAAACCAAACTAATGGCCTTCAGTCAACGCAAAAATATAACTAAGGATATTCACTATAATAATAACAAAATAAATCAAGTAAGCACTGCCAAATTCTTAGGCTTAACCATAGACCAACGTTTGGATTGGAAAGCACACACAGTAGATTTGGCAAAGCGACTCAGCAAATCGTGTCCGTATGGATTGAGGAGCCATGTCTCATATTTAAACGAGGGTACTACCAATATTTAGTAGTAAATTAGCTGATTTTGTAGGCCCGATACTGGAATTTGTAGTAAAACCGTTAAAAAGTTATAGGACGTTTAAGGTGGCTCCTCAATCCAGACATCTGGTATGAGGAGCCACCTTAGAACTCGAAAACTAGCCGACGGATGTTTTTGAAAATTTGTTAGGATTTAGTAGTATTTATGCGTAATTTGTAGACAAAAAATGTTTTTTGTACGGCTGAATTTGAGATAGCTATAATGCTTTGATTTTTCATAAAAATCCATAAATTTCACCACGCTGTTTCGTGGAAAGTCATCAACCAATTAAAACGTACTTTCAGTATAATTTAGTAGTAAATGAGTTCTAATTTGAAGTATAAAAATAAAATGGAAATACTATATAATTTCGGAGATGCAACACATTTTATGTGGCTCCTCAATCCTGACGGTCTATAAAATATAATATGTATGTTGGTAGCTACTAAAGCAGTTGATCAAATCGGATAACAATAGCACCAATATTTAGTAGAAATTTCTACTAAATATGGGCATAATCAAACATCCTACACGCTCAGTATTTCAAAAGATATTAATAATTTAAACATTCCTTAACAATTTTGTGTATAGGGTGACCATAAATAACTCAAACTATGATCAGTTTTATTTACACGTGAATCATTCTAAACCAATCAGTACAATACTGAACACAATATAGTATTACAAACTAAGAATAAAAAAAGAAAAATAAACTAAAAGTGGATTATCCTAAATTGCCTTATTTATACTCACTCCAGTATTAAAAACATCGATGTTAACTTCCTGGCAAGTCGTGCTGTGTACACGGCTCACCTAATCATGTGCGAGTTTTGTATAGATGGTTATTGTCACTGGTACGTGCAACAAACGAGAGCGGTATACTATCATGTTTACAGAATGCCCAGTAAACATGACGCAATGAAAGAACATACAACATAAACTTATACGCGGCATATAATGAGACACAAAATACCGGCTAAGTGCACAATGAAGAGTTCCGTAGTGGGGTGAATTTATCCTAAGAAAATACTAAACATTGTAGTTGAAAAACATGTCCTCCCTTACAACTTTGAACTTTAAATCTTTTTAATTAACTTGAAAGTGCTAAGGTAGCTCGGTTCCAATTATCGTTCGTTTTGTGCAATTAGCCGCCCGGTATCCATTTTTATGGCAATAAAAAAGTTAGACTCATTACAATCATATGATAATCATACGACTCAGTTCAAATTGCCCGATTGAATAATTACTTCATGAAATCATGTCAAAGTCAAAGTCAAACCATTTATTTCAAATAGGCACATAAGAGGCACTTTTGAGCGTCAAAATTTATTTCGAATTGATTCTAGTTGCCCCTTCCAAAAGGTAGTTTCGTATGGAGAAGAATGGGCAAGAAACTCCACCGGTACTCTTTTAAAAATGTTTTACAATATTTTGTTTGATTACATTAATTATATGATTATATGTGAAGACGATGCACCTAGAATAAAATTACTATACCATAATAGGTAAAACGAATTAAAAACTAAGCAATGAAAAATAACTTAATTATTAGATAGATACGTGGTGTTCACATATTTACAAACATCATACAAGTATGTTTTTCTAAAAAAATAAGTCAGTGTGTGAGTATAGGTTATCACAGAATGTAAAATGAATATCATAAAAATAACAGATTTTACCATAAAAATAGCAACCAGTTTGATTTTGTCTAGACTCTAGATTGTCCTATGGAGCTGGACCAGCATGTTTCCAAGCATTCCTGTCCTGGATATAATCAAAAAACATGATATTTGAAGCTAATTCTTACTTCATGAAATCATGACATTTGAGGCCAATTCTAACATAATGAGTTGAATTGTTGACTCTGATGATGATGACTCTTCTTGTAAACACATATATTTTGTTAACCTCTTTGATACGTTACTAGTCGGAATTTTTTGACGCCATATTGTAGTTTGTTAATAGTTTTAGTTAAGTTACTATATTTTATTAATTCATATGGTCAATTTAGTTGTATGGTAGGTAGGGCAGCGTGGCGTCACTTGATCATGATTTTCTTTAAAGCAGTATAGGTTCGAATGAATGAAGTAATAAATAATGATACCTTTTAAAATAATAATAGACTAGGCGGAGGCATTTTTTTTATATTACTTGAACATATTTTAAGAACTTTTTACCCCATATGACATTGAGGTAGGCACTACAGATAAAAAAAATATATTAGCAAACTATTTTTAATTTCTCCTGAAAAGTCGTGTTTTGTGCCCTTTGAGCCCCAAGGTATCGAATTATGTTTTCACCTGTGTGGCCTGGTTCAACGTGTACTTTATCCCCTTATCTTCACACTGACCCTGGCTGCTCTCAGATACACGCCGGTGGCGGACCTGGACTACGGCACGCTATCGTGCGCGGCGTCCAACGAGGTGGGCTCGCAGCTCGCGCCCTGCGTCTTCCAGATGGTGGCAGCTGGTGAGTCTATAACATTACCCACTACTTGTGTGCCAGACAGTTTGGTACCCCAGAGAAACTTTTGATGTTGATTGTATTGTCATGTAAACTTATATCTTTTCCACGAGTGTAAGCTTTTACTATAAGCGGTTGTTCACAGGATCTTTGTTAATGTAACAGTTTTTTTACCGCTCACTGGATTTTCAACTGTCGGTGTTGAGAATCTCACATAGCGCGATGAAAAAAACTCTAGTGCGTTAGTAAATGGAATTTGACCTCCCAGCGCTGAGCTAAGCGTTGAAAATCCAGTGAGTCGTAAAAAAACTTCGCTTTAACAAAGCACCCGTCATGTGGCGCAACAGTTGCTATGTACCAGTTTGAAGTGTATGGGGGCCGCTGTGAAAGGCTCATGAGGCATTCCAGCTATATCTGAGGAATGGCAATGCAATAGTATTTGCAGATGTATATAGAAGGCGGCGACAATTTACGAGCAGGTGCACTGTAGGCTGGTTTTCCTCCCAGTATAATACAGAATACTCCAGAAAGCTACAAGACACGTTTATTCTAGGCAAGCCGCACGCACCGCGCAACTGCACGCTGTGGAACCAGACGGCGGAGTCCGTAGAGGTGGCGTGCGCGCCGGCCTTCGACGGCGGCCTGCCACAGCGCTTCCTGCTGCAGGTGTTTGGTGACGGCGCTGCGCCCAGGTCGGCTGAAGCTCTGCTTTTTGTAGATTCTTTGATTATTATAATTATGAGAGACCCGCCACTTATTCGCACAGTTTTAATGACGTGACAAAATATCGTGATTTTTTTATCATAATGAAAGTTGGAAGTTGTATTTGTGTATAATACATTAAAATTAAATGTATTATACACAAATGAAACTTCCGGAATAAGTTCTCTAAACGATGAGGAAAATCACATCAGAATTCGTTGCAAAATTTAGAAAAAAAATGCGGTCACACAGACAGGCGCGAGCTGACTTTAATTTATTGAAGCTTACATAACAGAAAATTTGCGAGGCTTTCAATGACTTTTTTCACGACATTTTTGGTGAATCTTCTGATTATGGCCTGGTTAGTTCATTGAACGAGGACGAAAAAGATAATTGTTCTGACATCATATCCAATTTACAATTTACGTCGTTAACCGTGGAAAAGTCATTGAATGCTTTAAGCGTCGATAAGGGTCCTGGTTGCGACGGATTGCTTCCAGTATTCTGGAAAAAAAGTATTTAGCACCTCCAATTAGTTATATTTTTAATCTCACTTTAAAAGAAGGCACTGTCCCAAATGAATGGAAGAAATCATTTACTGTTCTAATATATAAAAAGGGTTCGCGAATAATAATAGGAAATTATAGGGGAATTTCGATACTGAATACAATAGGCAAAGTATTTTAAAAGCTAGTTTACAATGCTATCTATGCATACATCCTCGGAGGAATTTCTTAAAACAGCACGGTTTCTTGAAAAAACGATCTACTATATCGAATTTGGCTAGCTTTTAAAATGTTGTCCTTGAGAATACAGATGGCGGTGGGCAGGTTGACGTGATCTACACGGATTTTGAAAAAGCTTTTGATCGCGTAGATCATGTGATCTTGCTCAACAAGTTATACAGACTGGGCATACGCGGCGACCTTTTACGATGAGTCCAATCATATTTATTTAAAAGATCACAAGCTGTGGTAATAGGATGTAACCGTTCTAACTTTATTGAAATCCCTTGCGGTTTTCCGCAGGGTTCCCATTTGGGCCCTCTCTTTTAGAACGCATATTTTTTTGATATCACTGATTCTTTTAAACACTCTGAACACTTAATGTACTTATCTTCGAGAGGACCTTAATAACTTAAATAATTATTACATAAAAATCAAGATCACAGTAAACGTCACAAAGTGTCAATGTATTAGTTATACACGTAAATAAACCCTATTGTTTACACATATAACTTTATAGGAATTGTCATAAAGTCAAGATAGTTCGGGATTTAGGATTTTTTTTTGACAATAAATTAACATTCTCAGATCACATAGACTTTGTCAGCACAAAAGCTTATAAAAATTTAGGCTTTGTTATTAGGTCATGTAAGGTATTTAAAAACATCGAGGGTCTTAAATCGGTATATTTTGCATATGTGCGCAGTGTCTTAGAATATGCGTGCCTTATCTAGTCCCCCCAATACATTATTTATAAGAACCAGCTAGAACGGGTTCAAAGAAAATGTATTAACCACCTTAACTATCACCTCCGCAAACCTCCGATGGCCTATGAAAATAGTTGTCGAACACAATCATGGTCTGCTAACATTCGATGAAAGGCGAAAAGTTATGGATATGTGTTTACTTTATGACATGGACTTCTTCACTTAATGGACTCCTCGATTGCCCGGAGTTGGTCGCGCAGGTAACATTTAACACTCCTCTACGGCGCACTCCTCACACTACTGCACGTGCCTCGGCGCTCGACTAATTATGCCCAAAATTGTGTATTAACTCGTAATGCTCGAATTTATAACGCAGATTTCTCTCAAGCGGATATATTTAACTGTAATAAACGTAAATTCAAAAAACAAATAATAAAAACCATAAATGAAATGACAAACTACTAATATATTATTATTCATATTTTTTTTGTTTTTGGTCATAACAATCAAACTTTTTTTTTCCCTTTAAAATTTAATCTTAACTATAAGCAATACCTAAATTTGTACCTTTTGTATTTAAATTTCTTAGTAGGTAGTCCGTTCGCCTGTTTTATATTTATCCTAGTTATACAGGGAAACCTATTATTAGCCATACAATACTGAAATACATACTCTGTAACATACTATATGTATCGCTGTTGGTTGCCCTAATAAATAAATAAAATCACGCATAAAATCCCTTAAGAGTTAGGCAGTGGTGTATCTGTACACTTACATTTTGGCAATTATGTCTAAGTCCCATATAATTTCCTGATGGCAAACTCCAATAACACTTTGCCCAACGCGGGAATCGAGCCCAGGACCTCATGCAAGATTCTAACTGAAAACTCTAATGCACATTGTCCCCATAAGAGGCGTTTCAGTGCTGTCATCAGTGCGTGTGACGTCCTTAACACCTGTACCCTCTACGCCTGAATCAGTGCTGTCATCAGTGCGTGTGACGTCCTTAACACCTGTACCCTCTACGCCTGAATCAGTGCTGTCATCAGTGCGTGTGACGTCCTTAACACCTGTACCCTCTACGCCTGAATCAGTGCTGTCATCAGTGCGTGTGACGTCCTTAACACCTGTACCCTCTACGCCTGAATCCACACGTCTCACTACTACTAATACTATAATCAATGCCGTAAATAACTGTTTCAGCACTCGTAATGAGTATATCTATCGTGACTAGTGATACGGAAACACATTAGTACCCGTTGATGCTTGTGACACCGCCGAAAGGCCCCGTGTCACCCCCGAGCTAAACGCTCCGCACCTGGGCTAGAGTGTCCACACCCGGGCTAGACGGTCCACACCCCGGGCTAGACGCTCCACACCCCGGGCTACAGGCTCTACACCCCGGGCTAGATGCTCCACAAACCGGGCTAGACGCTCCACACCCCGAGCTAGCCGATCCACACCCCAGGCTAGGCGCTTGCGCCGGGAATGTGATCTACATACATTGCCGAGGTTAGCTCACTGCCACGTCTGTATGATAGGGAAGTCAGTTACAAGGTCACGCTGATGTTCAATTTATTATTGGCTAGAAATATCTGAAATTGGTATCATAACCAAATTTTAATTCGTGAAATCGAACAAGTGCATTGATCCAAAAAATGCAGCTCGATAAGTTTTGCTCGGTGGCGCGTACTGTCCTACTGTCAGCGAACTTTGTCGTGGATTACGCGATAAAAATAAGTCTGATTTAGAGCTGACTTATGGAAAAACTGCACTAATGAATAAAAGTACCTTCTGCATGGCCGAAAGAATATTTATCAACAACAATTTTGTATGATATTAGCATTATAATGACATGTAACTTGAATTTATTTGACATTATTATTGAAATTGATTCTATTTTAAATTGGCATGTATTTAATGCGGCAACTAAGTAAAATGAATATAGGTTTTAAAAAAAAATAGAGTGGGTACCATATATAATGGGTTGGCAGCTAATAAGGAGTATCGTAATAAGTAATAGGTAGCATATTAATATATCAGTTTTTAGCTTTATTTTAATTTAAACTGGCATCGAATTTTTGTTTTGGTAACTGAATTTACCAACAATAGAGGGGATCTGGCGCTCGGCGGCCGCTGCCGCGGCACGCTTGCTTCGCTCGCTCGCCTTCGCTTGTTAATGGTTACTGTTCTAACCTAACCTAACCCAAATGATTCAATAACAGTAGATGACTTTGCAGCGATTAAGAAATAATATTTAATCGCTGCCATGTTATTTTTTTTGCAGCAAATAATTAGTCGCCCTTTAAGTATAAAGTCGCCCTTTAAGTTGTAAGTCGCCTCGAAAATTATATTCCTTTTAAATTTGTATTGTTATGCATGTATGTTCCTATTAATATTGACTTTATTACTAATGTGACATTTTACATATTTCTATCACCATATGATATCTTAAAAATTAAATTTGTGTTAAAAAGTAAAAATTTTGACAATGTTAATTAAATATATTTGTACGCCTCTGGGCAAAACATAGAGGATCTACCAATCTGTAACATCTCGCACACTGTTGTAATTTGACCTATGTTTACAAGTAAAGCATTCTGATTCTGATTCTGATGCTTTGGTAACCGTAATCGTGATCGCAACATCTCAAGTCAAATTCTATCGCTAAGCTTCCAAAATGCCAAGCAAGGTTGTGTGGTACTGGCGGGGCCTACTGGGGGGTGCGGGATGCGGGCGAGGCGGGGGGAAGGCACAAGCATTGTTTTTAATATTACAGAGGCAATCTGGGCTCT
The DNA here is from genome assembly GCA_963921375.1 of Tiliacea citrago. NCBI lineage: Eukaryota > Metazoa > Arthropoda > Insecta > Lepidoptera > Noctuidae > Tiliacea > Tiliacea citrago. The sequence goes on from OY992786.1 coordinate 28,220,287, forward strand.
CAAGCTGCGCCCCCGGTGACGTGCGCAGACTTAACGACACCGTATTATTACAAAATTCCTTTATTATATTTCCCCGAACGCACCGGCTTAAGTGAAATAATGTGTATCGGAACCGTAATGGATATGGAAACGCGCGCGACCCTGATATTTTATTATTTTTATGGAACTGCTCAAAACGGAAACCTTATTCTGTAGCCATTACGTAGATACTTTGATCCATTTGCCTACCGCCGTTATTGTTATGTAACCGAGAAGTATATAACCGAGTATATTGGGGTGTAATAGCAATGAGCTGAGCAAACGCGGCCGGCAGCAGCTCGTCTCGACGCGAAACATTCCTTCTTAATGCAGAAATGAGTAGCGAGATGCGAGGCGCAGGTAGAGCAGAGAGCTCCCAAAGTGGCATCCCGTGTAAACATTGGGGTCTCATTAAAGTTGGTGAAACAACGTTAATTATGAATAAACACGCGCCCCCCCCCCCGCGGTCCCCGAACACTGCGACACCTATCATGAACATGGCATACGACGCGAATCTAATGTCTTATGCTGTACTAGCTTCTACTCGTGACTTCGTTCGCGTGGAAGTGGTAAGACACCACAATGTACTAAAATAACAGCCACATTTTTATATGACGTTTCCGTAGTAAAACTCAGGACAGGTGACGCGGGAGAAATCGACATCCAGTTGTTCGTGTGAGAAGCAGCTCGTCCTGAGGTCGACACTCCGCAGCCTTGAGTAGCAATTTCTCATTGGTCCTAATGACACAATACTGGTTCACTGACTGATGCATTCTTACAGATTGTTCCTGACGAACAGCTATCACTAAAATACTTAATAATAATATAACAGTAGATTGTGAAATATATCAATTGTTGGGAATCGAATTTAGGTTTGCAAAGCAGTCGTCGAACCACTAAGCTATTTGGTTAGTTGAATGTTGACTAAAATACATACATACATTAACTCACGCCTTCTTCCCATAGGGGTAGGCATAAACTATAGAATGCCACCTGCTACACTCCTTACATACTCCTTTTGCTTCGCCTACGTTCATACATGTGGTCATACGCACACGCCGGTTGCGAGTACTACGCACCTGACTTTTCTGTAGAATATCACCAATTTGGTCACTATAATATAGTGACCAAATTGGTCGGGAGGGGACGCCCTAGGAGGACATATTATGTCCTTCTAGGGCGTCCCCTCCCGGTGTTTCCACTCACCTGTGCTTTATAAATACCTTTTGTTAGTCGCCTTTTACTCATCTTCTCCACATGACCAAACCATCTAAGCATACTCTTTTCAATTTTTGTTACAACATCTTCTTTTAAACTGCACCGTTGCCTTATCACCTCATTTTTCAGCCTATCATTCATAGTCACGCCAAACATGCTTTGCAAGGAACGCATTTCCACAGCATTTATTTTACTTTCATGCTTCTTTTGCCACACCCAACATTAATTAAGCGTAGGAACCAGCACAACATTGTGAACAGCCAGTCGAGCCTTTTTAGACATCGACTGATTGGTCACAATCGTATGTATAGCACCATTCACTTTATTTCCCGCATTTAATTTCATTTCCACATCTTCATCAATCTTTCCATACTTTGTAAACTGACTCCCCAAATATATAAAATCACTTCCTTGCTTCACACTCTTATGATTTATTTTCAAATCACACACCGATACATCGTCTCCTGTTTAAACACCATGACCTTCATCTTTTTCACATTTATATTCATCCCTTTCATCTTATATGCTTCATCCATCACAGTCACCATGTCTTGCAACCTCAGACGAAGCAAATAGAATTTGATCATCTGCGTAGAGAAGGCATTTGACAGGCAACTCATTCGCAGTCACTCTCCTTCAAATCTATCAGATAACAATCTATGTACAAGTTGAACAGCCACGGTGACGCTACACAACTCTGTCTAACACCCCTTGAGATGCAGAACCAGTCTGTGTATGCCTCATTTAACCTAACACGAGTACTGGAATCCTTGTATAAAGATTTCAGTGTCCGTACCAAGTGCCAGTCCACACCGTACACTGATAGTGTCGATCACAGTTCTTCCCTCCACACCACACACTGTCATAGGCCTTCTCCAAGTCAACGAAAACACAGTAGAATTTCTTGTGCTTTGCCAGATGTTTTTCGGCTATGCACCGTAAGGAGAAAATCTGATCCATACATCCCATTCCCTCTCTAAATACTGAATGCACATCCCATATTTTCTCATCTGTCACTCTTATCACTCCATTTATTAAAACCTTCGCATACAGTTTGCCGACAACACTTAATAGACTAATGCGGTGGTAGTTTTTACACTCCTGCTGAGAGCCTTTTCCCTTATATAGTGGTACGATTACATCCTTGTACTAGTCAACTGGCACACGGCCATATCTCTCACACATATTAAAGATCCGGGCCAACAGGCTTGCTACCACCCAGTGACCACCCTTCTGCATTTCAGCAGACACTCTGTCATACCCTGCAGCTTTCTCAATTTTCATCCCTTTCAATGCTTACAATCTCATCTATTTCTATTACATTCCTCTCATCTGCATCTGAGCATGGGTCCTGAAAACTGACTTCTGCCCAGTTACCCACTCCTTGCACACTATCCTGGCAACTAAATAAACTTTCAAAGTATCCCTTCCAGCGTTCCAAGACCTTAAATTCTTCGCTTAGTAAACATCCATCTTTATGCTCTTATATCATTTGTTCTACTACCACATTTTCTCTGCGCCAGACCAAATACTTTTGTGGTTCCTTGCACCATACTATTTTTTGCTATATTCCATACTTCTTCTAGACTGTAATCATTCGTATAATCGAATATTTTATCCATCTTCACTTATACTTCCCTCTTTTATTCCTCTTTTACTTTAAATTTTTGCAGTCTTTTCGCTTTTATTCTTTCTAGAGCAGTCACAGGCACTCGAATTTGGTGACGCCAATGCCTGAACACACCATCTATCCGACACATAACCAGATGATGATCGGTCCCTACATTAACACCCCGATATGCTCTAGTATCTGTAACTTTACACTGTAATATTTAATCCACAATCACAAAGTCAATCATACTTCTACTGTCTTGCCTCTGCCACGTATACCTGACTAAAATAACTGTTCATACTAAATAAATAATAATAATAATTTAATGAATAATAAAATAATTTTATGCTCCATAAAGGTATACATAATCTGCCTATAATGTTCCCACTGCTGGGACACAGGCCTCCTCTTTCTGTGAGAGGGAGTGGGCCGTAATCCACAACACGGGCCCAGTGCGGGTTGGTGGATGTCACATGTCTTCGAACTTTTAGTTCTAGGACATGCCGGTTTCCTCGCGATGTTTTCCTTCACCGTTTAGAGAGCAGTGGTGATGTAATAATTTACACAAAGTAAAGCGCCTGTCTGGGTTCGAACCTACGACCTACTACTCGTAAGTCGAGGCCGTTAACCACTGGGCCACCATTGCACTGCATAAAGGTATAGCGGGATGATAATCATTTAAAAGGTTAAATCTGCTATATTCGTTCCTTATTCGTTCTTTTTATCTAATCTGTTAAAATAATTTTATTCTAGGTGCATCGTCATAACATATAATTATATATTCTAGGTGCATCGTCATAACATATAATTATATATTCTAGGTGCATCGTCATAACATATAATTATATATTCTAGGTGCATCGTCATAACATATAATTATATATTCTAGGTGCTTCGTCATAACATATAATTATAAATATAATCAATGTAGGTACTTAAACAAAATATTGTAAAACTTTATGTGCTATGACTTCTGGCTGTAAGATCTTCCCTTGTAAACCTTGTATTTTCTTGCAAATAAACAATTTGAATTTGAATTTGCATATTTGAAAGAAATAATTTGACTTTGACTTGATTTCACTCAGCGCAGCGCAGCGAAGTAATGGAATAATTCGACTGATGTCATACACTGGTATAATATGGTATTCTCTCTCATCTCAGTCTCCTTTCCTACGAAATGTATGGGAAAAGTTTTTTGCGATTTCTAACTTTTCTAGTACGCAAAGAGACCAATATAGGTCCAATACAGTTTTTTTTATCCTTATACGAAACAGGAACGATTGGCATCAAAACAAGTTTTTGTAAAAATTGCCCATTTTGTTGTTAACTGTATTTTTTTTTTTGCTAAATGTATGGAAGAAACAGACATAGACACATACACACAGAGAGAGAGGGGCATTGCACAACGTGTATAATTATATAGTTTATTTTATTTTTATTTTTTGTGAAGTTTAAGAAGTTACATTTGGGTAAACTTAGTTGCTACTTATTTTTATGGCAATAACAGGATAGTCGGTCCAAATCTTGTTGCAGCAGAAGGTAGTCATTTGTTTGACGTATGGCTCTGTATACCTTGAGGTCGTCGGCATATAGTAAAAACTTAGTATTACGAAAGCTTTGGCTGTTATCATTGATGTAATGCTGGGACATACATTCAAGCAAACACACAAAAATTTTAAAAATATATTTACGGCGATAGAATCGTCCCCAGACTTCGTAGAAATGACTTTTTTACAAAAATATTCAATGTACATTTTTGAATTTGTTACGATTTTGTTATATATATGCCTAGAAATAGTCTATTAATATTCAATGTTCATGGCACGGCTATCATCGTAACAACATCGCTATTATATCCATGCTGTCATCACAGTTCCGCTCTTCATATAAACTCCGCCAGTTTGCTATAAAAGAACAGCGAGCGCAACTATTACCCGGCCGCAGTGAACGATCTCCGTAAGATAGGTACACATCTTTTGCATAATAACCAATTTGCTACAAAATATGCAAAGCTATCGTAAATGAATATTGGCATCGCATGACGCCGCGCCGTCATTGTAATTACTGGGGAATTATCGTTGATAAATAATTTCCAATAAAGCGTTACAGATGATGGTTCAGTTCACCATTAGCAACAATAAAGGCAGGGTAACGAGTTTTTTTTAAATATGACACATTTTTATTACGTCGTTAAGTGTTGTTAGGATCGAAATCGGCTCCGTATACATTTTACGCGCAATAAAGTATTAAATAATAATTATGTGATGTCAGCGGTTATTATATTATTTGTATCGCATAATACTGAAGTAAGAGCTTTGTAAAAGTTATGCTTAAATAAACGAGATTGCCGAGCTGACTGCGACCGGATAGTTTCAAGTTCGTACTTGCGAAAATAATAGAAACCTGTTATTAGCATCGAGCATAACATCAATTATATAATAAAATATCTCAACGAAATTACTTTTCTCCAGCTGAAATGTTTTTAAGCCAAAATAATTACATATTTCAACAAAATAACAAACTTGTTTATCTTCAATTCAATGTTCATTCGAAGCCCGTTTTTCGATCCAGGAAACCATCGCAGTTCAGAAAGGTGAAAATGAAAATACCTAGAATCAACAAACAGATATAAAAAAGGTACAAATTAACAAAGCCCGCAATATGTAATTCCTTAGGGGAGAATAATGTTATTCTCGATACTTCGGTTCGGTGCGGCGCGGCTGCGTGGCGGCTGCGGGGCGGCGCGGCGGCGGCGGCGGCGTGATAACATTGTTTGCTCTGGCGGAACATCTCCAGGGAACGCCGCTTGTGCACCATGCCGATTATGAATCACGAGACACCGTTTAAAAATTTAAACAGTTTCGTTTTTTCTTCCAGTAAAAGAGCACCTTCCATGTTTTTTATTTGCCCAGTGAGCTCTGTGAGCAGTCGTGTTCCGACAAACATCGGATTGTTATTCGAGCCGTTACCGTAGCGCGTTGGACTGCCGAAATCGGTATAACCCAGTATTTTCCACTGCTAGTTAAATATATTTGTTTCTAGACTTTTTAACTTTTTGTGTAGAAACAACAGCCAACACTTATTTTTATTGTTGAGGAACAATTCTCTGACAATGTACCGCTTCACCAAAAATCATATCCACCGTACAGAAACGGCCGCTTTTCCCAAATCCGGTGAGGACCCCCCAACCATTTTCTGTTGGGAACATCGTCCAACCTACCTACTTTAGGCGTTTTTGATGAGTCTGACACCTACCTCAGAAAGCAATGGCGGTTGTCACAAAGACTAGCCGATATGTTTTGGTAGCGCTGGGTACGTGAAGTCCTGCCTGATATGCGCCCAAGAAAGAAGTGGTACGATGAACAAAGACCATTACAAGTGGGAGATTTGGTTCTGATCGTGGACCCTAACTCCCCCAGAAATGTATGGCCGAAAGGTTTGATACAGGCCGTAATAGCTGGCAAAGATGGCCGCGTTCGAGTGGTCGATGTCAAGACAAAATCCGGCCTTCTGCGGCGGAATGCGACACGCGTCGCGTCTATCTCTATGGGTGATGAGTGCTGTAGCAGCACTAGGGAGGGGAATGTAGGCAACGCGTAATCGTATTGATATTTTATATTTGTATTTTAACGTTTTCAATAGGTTAACCTAACCTACCTAGATTTCTTGTTGATATTTAATAAATCCCAGGGCTCATAAAGGCGCGGGAGACGCATGCGAACGGGAGGGGGGCGCGCGCTTAGCGACGCTGCGATTTGCAAAACATTTAGTTAGTGATCTTAACGCATGATTGCACGTGGACGTATTTTGTCAGTGCGTCTCCCCACCCTTCACCCTTTCGTAAATCTGGCGTTAAGCCACCCCCACTCATCTCAGCTCACATCACCCCCGCTCGCCCCAGTAATGAGCACCAAAACGGATAATAATCGTCCTCACAAATATAAACATTGACAAATCAAAAGTTTGACAAGCGCTGGCTCGGGGATAATTACGCCCTCATTGCTAATAGAGAGATTGTGTGAAATGTATGAAGTTACTTGAGATGAGGTTGTGGCGGAGGTAATGGTGAGTGATGCATGCTGCGCTATTCATTTTGATGAAAATAACATTAAATCGACTGCTACCGTTGCTGCCGTTTGACAGGCATCAACAAGTTTTATAAGCAGTATGACTATATAATTTCCCATTCCTTCTAATAAGTTTCCTTTTTACTGTAGGAACAGGCTAGAATATATCATGGTACCTATCACGATACCTATCAATTATTGATAGTAATGTAGGAACAGGCTGGAATCTATCATGGTACTTATCATGATACTTGTCAATTATTGATAGTAATGTAGGAACAGGCTGGAATCTATCATGGTACCTATCACGATACCTGTCAATTATTGATAGTAATGTAGGAACAGGCTGGAATCTATCATGGTACCTATCACGATACCTGTCAATTATTGATAGTAATGTAGGAACAGGCTGGAATCTATCATGGTACCTATCACGATACCTGTCAATTATTGATAGTAATGTAGGAACAGGCTGGAATCTATCATGGTACCTATCACGATACCAGTCAATTATTGATAGTAATGTAGGAACAGGCTGGAATCTATCATGGTACCTATCACGATACCTGTCAATTATTGATAGTAATGTAGGAACAGGCTAGAATCTATCATGGTACCTATCACGATACCTGTCAATTATTGATAGTAATGTAGGAACAGGCTGGAATCTATCATGGTACCTATCACGATACCTGTCAATTATTGATAGTAATGTAGGAACAGGCTGGAATCTATCATGGTACCTATCACGATACCTGTCAATTATTGATAGTAATGTAGGAACAGGCTGGAATCTATCATGGTACCTATCACGATACCTGTCAATTATTGATAGTAATGTAGGAACAGGCTGGAATCTATCATGGTACCTATCACGATACCTGTCAATTATTGATAGTAATGTAGGAACAGGCTGGAATCTATCATGGTACCTATCACGATACCTGTCAATTATTGATAGTAATGTAGGAACAGGCTGGAATCTATCATGGTACCTATCACGATACCTGTCAATTATTGATAGTAATGTAGGAACAGGCTGGAATCTATCATGGTACCTATCACGATACCTGTCAATTATTGATAGTAATGTAGGAACAGGCTGGAATCTATCATGGTACCTATCACGATACCTGTCAATTATTGATAGTAATGTAGGAACAGGCTGGAATCTATCATGGTACCTATCACGATACCTGTCAATTATTGATAGTAATGTAGGAACAGGCTAGAATCTATCATGGTACCTATCTATATTACCAGCAAAGCCTAGAGAACTTACGAAAATTTAATATCTCACATACCTGTGTATCTGTAACCTATGTTTACAAATAAATATTATAATTTGAATCTGAATCTGATATATTGAATAGAAGATAGATGTAATAAGAGAGCAGATTTTGAAAATAAAAAAATATCGGCCAAATGTGTTAACTGATGCTGCACCATTTGCAATCAACAGAAAACCAATTTTATTTAGAGCAATAATGGTGCGTATTTGTAGCAAAAGGCACTTTACCGGCTGGGACTGGGTATTCGAGGTCCTGGAATGATTTCCAACCTTTTGTAGATTTAAACTTATAGCCCCGAATTGTTTGGAGCGGATATATAGCGGAGAGAAGAAAATTCGTTTTTTTAGCTACTTTACTGAACCAAATTGCGGTATTATGATAGATACCTCATTTATGTGACAATTTTTTTTTCCCAGCTGAAACGTAAGTAAATTTTTTTTACACTCACTTTACCGTTCCAAAATTTAAGGGATTGCTCATTACAATATTTCAAATTTAGAAAAAAAATCCCAGCCGTTAATGTTTGACTGTTTCCGAGAAATAAATTATACAAAGTGCCAAAAAACCGATTTTCGAGACGTAACGATACCTGCAAAACAAAGTTAACATGGTTTAAAACGGCTGGCAGTGTAGTTATAGCTTTATGGGGTCCCAATAAATATTAAGTGTCAATCCCAGCAGTTTTTTCAAATATTTAAACCCCTTTTTCCTGCCCCAAAAATGTATTAATTTTAGTAGGTACTGTAGTTGCAAATGAAGAGAGAATGCAAATGATAAAGGTTCCGATAACTTTGTCCGTCCTGAAAATTTGAGATCAGTCGCCATCTATCCCAGCGATAAGACCCAAACAAGTGATGACACCAAGACACTTGTCCAAAAGTTAATCTCCCCCGAACAACTTAAGCTTCATGTCCGTGGCGTGAGAAAAGTGAAGAGAGGGGGCGTTATGATTAGCACCGAAAATAACAGCGGTATTGAAAAACTCAAGAATTCGGAAAAAATTGTGTCATCGGGCCTTACAATAGAAGAGCCTTCTAAACGTTGCCCAAGGGTCGCTGTCATTGGTGTCCTTACCGAGAAGGAGGTGTTTGATTGTATTTACGAGCAAAACCTTTCAGACAAGTTGCCGAATATAACTCGGGAGTCCTTCCTTGAGAGCATCAAATTAAGCCATAAATCGGGTAAGATAGACTTTCCTACCTGTAACTAGATCTTGGTACTACCCGCTAGCGTAAGGAAAATTATGATAAACCAAAGTCGGATTTTTATTAATTGGACATCATGCCCTGTGAGAGATTTCACGATAGTCACCAGGTGCTTCAATTGCCAGCAGACACGCAGCCAAGTTTTGCTGAGAAACTAGTGCTACTTGCAACCACTGTGGAGAAACTGGACACTCTTTCAAGTAATGCAGCTGCTAATCTTCTCCCGCTCAATGTGCGACGTGCAAACGCTTTAAGAGGAAATGTCACCATCCAACTGGCGATGTAAGTTGCCCGGCCCGCAAATACGCAGAGATCAACTACATTAACTCAATTATGAAGGTGCCTAAGAGCACCACAGATTATTTTTATTAATAAGCACATAAACAGGTAGCTTATCTTCTATTTATATATCCATTTAGTTTGTAAAAATAATGACAAATCAGCTAATTTGTGATCTAGATAGTTTTTCTGGGTCTGAATCTAAAATCTGTAATGTTGAGGACTGTAAACACCTTCTTCCTTCTAGTGACAAAACGTTAACCCTACTCACACAGAATATTCGCAGCATAAATCGAAACATGAACGGTTTTGAAGTGTTATTACAGAATCTTGACATAAGCTGTGATATTATCGTCCTAACAGAATGTTGGTTGTCAAAAATGACAGTAAACTTACCATCTCTTGACGGTTATTATTCATACAAAACAGACAGAAATGATGACGAAACGACGAATAGACCAAAACGATGGATTAGTAGTTTATATCAAAAAGAATTTACGAAAAATCAAAGAAGAACCGGTATCCCAAGATAGAAATTGCTTGATAATCAAGCTGTTTTACTAACATTATAAGTTCACCTAGAAAAAACGTGTCCGTATGGATTGAGGAGCCATATCTTATGTTTAAACGAGGGTACTACCAATATTTTTATTAGTAGTAAATTAGCTGATTTTGTAGGCCCGATCCTGGAATTTGTGGTAAAACCGGTAAAAAGTTATAGGACGTTTAAGGTAGCTCCTCAATCCAGACATCCGGTATGAGGAGCCACCTTAGAACTCGAAAACTAGCCGACAAAAAACTTGTTTACTTTATTCATTGCTTCGGTTGAGTTTTATTTCTGTTGATAGTAAATCAAGCGGAGGTTCGGGATTTTTCGATCTAATGTATTAGTTTTTATAAACTTCCAGACAATTTTACTATATTACAGAAGTTTCGATACCTTTTATATGAAACAGAAAGTTTTTCATTATCACGTGCAAGTTTCAATTTTAGGTGAAGTTTGTCTATATGTCATACACAACGAACGAGCCCGGGTGTGGTCCAGGGTTTAATACAACTATATTTTATAGGCGTTGTCTTAGTAATTGAGTTTTTCCTTATTGCATATTGTAGCGAATTTATGAAATACTGTAATGAAATATGTGCATCGCTTAAATTATAAACAGGGTCAAAATTAATACCGCGTATGTCATTTTCAAGATTTGTCATATTGACTTTAGTGTAGCTACGCATGCAGTTTTTTCGTGTGCGTATGGATTGAGGAGCCATGTCTCATATTTAAACGAGGGTACTACCAATATTTAGTATTAAATTAGCTGATTTGGTAGGCCTGATCCTGGAATTTGTGGTAAAACCGTTAAAAAGTTATAGGACGTTTAAGGTCCTCCTCAATCCAGACGTCTGGTATGAGGAGCCACCTTAGAACTCGAAAAAAAGCCGATGGATGTTTTTGAAAATTTGGTAGGATTTAGAAGTATTTATGCGTAATTTGTAGACAAAAAATGGTTTTTGTTCGGCTGAATTTGAGATAGCTACAATGCTTCGATTTTTCATAAAAATCCATAAATTTCACCACGCTGTTTCGGAAAATCATCAACCAATTAAAACGTACTTATGGTATAATTTAGTAGTAAATGAGTTCTAATTTGTAGTATAAAAATAAAATGGAAATACTATATAATTTCGGAGATACAACACATTTTATGTGGCTCCTCAATCCTGACGGTCTATAAAAACAAAAAAAGCAGTTAATCAAATTGGATAACAATAGCACGAATATTTAGTAGAAATTTCTACTAAATATTGGAATAATCGAACATCCTACATACTCAGTGTTTCAAAAGATATTAATAAAAATAAACATTCCTTTACAATTTTGTGATTAGGGTGACCATGTAAATAAAACTCCACCCACCATACACCAAATAAAACTCTGTTAACTATGATTATTAACAGAGTTTTATTTACACGTGAATCATTCTAAACCAATCAGTACAATACTGAACACAATATATTACAAACAAAAAAAAAATATGCTGAAAGTGAATTATCCTAAATTGTGTTATTTATACTCACTCCAATATTAAAAAGAATGATGTCAACTTCCTGGCAAGCCGTGTTGTGTACACGGCTCGCCTAGTCATGTACGAGTTTTGTATAGATGGTTCTTGTCACTGGTACAGTGAGTTCAATATGTGCCAACCCCTCAAGTTTTAACACTGCTACAACATTGAATTCGTTATGAATAATCTAAAGAATACATTGTTTCGACTTGGATTCGAACCATCGCATCTCCGAACGTCGTCATACTCATACCGGCTATACAGTTTGATGAACTAGCCAGCGAGCCTATATGAACTGCGATGAAATTGTTATCTTCCGAGTCACTTTATCTTTAGGTCTCTGTCTAATCGATAGATGTTATAATTTGACGGTATTTACTTACGTTAAAAGATAAATAAAAATAAATATATATAAATTAAAAATATATAATGCATGACAGAAAGCACACTTCGTGCCTAGGATTTGAACCTCCGACCCGACCTTGTGCACGACAAGCGGTCTTGAAACTTACGGTCTACTTAAACGTTAAATAACTCTTCGTAAATTTTGTGCTTATTGTTATACGTAATAATAAAAGTATTAACGTTTTATTGAACAAAACAATATTAAAAACAGACTTTAAAATATAAATACTAACTTAAACTTATTTATTCATTAAACAATTTTTTTTAAATACAAATAACAACTTGGGCCTAGCACGGGTTTGAACGCACATGTGTTTTGGGGGTAACCACTGGAATGAAGCTGTGTGTACGTGCAACAAACAAGAGAGGTGTGATACAGAATGGCCAGTAAGCATGACGCAATGAAAGAGCATAGAACATAAACTGGCGCAGCATATAATGAGACACAAAATACCGGCTAAGTGCACAATGAAGAGTTCCGTAGTTGGAATGAATTTATCCTATAAAAATAGTAAAACATGAAAAACATGTCCTCCCTTACAACTTTGAACTTTAAATCTTTTTAATTAACTTGAAAGTGCTAAGGTAGCTCGATTCCAATTATCCTTCGTTTTGTGCATTTAGCCGACCGGTATCCATTTTTATGGCAATAAAGAAGATGAAAAAGTTAGACTCATTACAATCATATGATAATCATACGACTCAGTTCAAATTGCCCGATTGAATAATTACTTCACGAAATCATGACATTTGAGGCCAATTCTAACTTAATGAGTTGAATTGTTGACTCTGATGATCATGACCCTTCCTGTAAATACATATTTGTTAATCTCTTTGGCAGGTACTTTACTAGTCGGAATTTTTGTAACGCCATATTGTAGTTTGTTAATAGTTTTAGATAAGTTAGGATATTTTATTAATTCATATGGTCAATTTAGTTGTATGGTAGGTAGGGCAGCGTGGCGTCACTTGATCATGATTTTGTTTAAAGCAGTATAGGTTCGAATGAAATAAGTAATGAATATACCTTTTAAACCTTAATACCTTTTAAAATAAATAGGTCGTTAATTTGGCTATGTAACATCATCAAAAAATTATAGGAAATAGGTTCTTTACTAGATTAATTTACACGAATATCAAACAATCTGTAAATTAAGTAAAAAAAAAACGTTACAATGCACAATCATCTAATAACATTAAGCATTTTAATGGAGTTTTTATAATTTATGTCTAACCGACTTTTTTTAGAATCATAAAATAATTATCATTCGATTCATGACCGGTTACTGAATTTCATTAGTTAAATTGATTTTTGTTGTACATTATAATATAATATATATCGGAAGATCCCGAGCAGCAGTGTTTTTAAAAATAGTGACGTCAGCAGCGCTGACGTCACACTCCTCCTCAAACGGGCCATCCATTTGGGGTTGCTTATCCATAGTAGCAGTGAAACTCAAGATAGTGTTCAACTGGTTTATTTGCGAATACTAGGAGGTCCGCACAGTACGACGGCTCGAACAACAATGAATCACATCTCGTTTTTTTTTTTTTATATATGGCATCTCGCAGTTGACCTTGAGAGGCCGTGACTGCTTAACCGGTCTTTCCTGTGGCTGCCCTAAGGTATTAGCTTAAAGCCTCCAGCCAGGAGCGTAAATATAAGTATTAAAAACTAAACGACAGCGCTCTAAGGGCACCCCCTGTGGGGTACGAACCTCGGCTTAGGGCGTCGTTGGGGAAAAACAAAGCAAATTGGGGACGGGCTGGATCGAAAGTTTAAATTCATGATTATTAACGGGGATTACTATTAAATGCTACGGCTCACTCAGCCTCGGGGCTGGCGGTTCGACGTGCAAGGGACGGGGGGAACAATTTATTCTTGAACTTCGCGTGGTACCTCGGCGGCGAGGACGGAATGACGGTTTGTGTTTGTGCACTGTACTTGTGGCCCTATTGCTTTCCTGAAGGAGAGTAATGGGGTCATCCGGGTCTGAGAGAGTAAAGCCCTACATCTCGGTCTGTCGCCTCTATTTATACTAGTCAACACGTGACTCAATGCACTGCGCGCACGTGGCGGTGCACGTGTTGTTTAGTTTACAAAGTAATTTCTTATTTTATTTCACAAAATGAACTAAATGTTACAAAGAATAATGATTACGTAATTTTAGGCATTCTTAATTATTAATTAGACAACTAATAAGTAATTGCGCCGATATATATATCTTATATATTCCATATAAATAAAAGAAAAGTCCTGGCTAACACCTAAGGTACTTTTAATTCCGGTAGTACGTTCCAGTGCGATATTTTTCGACACTCACACGGGTGAAACCGCGGGCAAAAGCTAGTTATCTCATTTAATCTAAAACCACAATTAAGTTACATGTAGGAAATCGTACTCGTAGAATGATTTATAAGCAAATAACATATTTATGTTCGTAGTTTGAATTATTTATGGTCACCCTATACACAAAATGGTTAGGGAATGTTTAAATTATTAATATCTTTTGAAATACTGAGCGTGTAGGATGTTTGATTATGCCCATATTTAGTAGACATTTCTACTAAATATTGGTGCTATTGTTATCCGATTTGATCAACTGCTTTAGTAGCTACCAACATACATATTATATTTTATAGACCGTCAGGATTGAGGAGCCACATAAAATGTGTTGCATCTCCGAAATTATATAGTATTTCCATTTTATTTTTATACTACAAATTAGAACTCATTTACTACTAAATTATACTGAAAGTACGTTTTAATTGGTTGATGACTTTCCGAGAAACAGCGTGGTGAAATTTATGGATTTTTATGAAAAATCAAAGCATTATAGCTATTTCAAATTCAACCGTACAAAAATCATTTTTTGTCTAAAAATTACGCATAAATACTACTAAATCCTAACAAATTTTCACATCACACCCGGGCTCGTTCGTTGTGTATGACATATAGACAAACTCCACCTAAAATTGAAACTTGCACGTGATAATGAAAAACTCTCTGTTTCATATAAAAGGTAACGAAACTTCTGTAATATAGTAAACTTGTCTGGAAGTTTATAAAAACTAATACATTAGATCGAAAAATCCCGAACCTCCGCTAGATTTACTATCAATAGAAATAAAACTCAACCGAAGCAATGAATAAAGTAAACAAGTTTTTTGCTAACGTTGGTAAAAACTTGGCCGAAAAATCTTTAAATTCTAGTAATTCTGCCCCTCAAAACTCGACTACGACATCCACTAAAATAAATTATTTTGTTTTATTAGATACCGACGTTAATGAAGTAGTACTCGTAAGAAAAATAAACGGGTTAAAAGTTGTTTGTGCTGCTGGGTGGGATGACGTACTTAGTAATATACTTATAAGATTTAAATACCTACTAGCCCCGCCGCTAACACACATTTTTCAGCTATGTTTATCTAAAGGTATATTCCCTAAATTGCGAGAAAATACTAACATACCGCTTACTAATCCAAACATTTACGTCCATAATTGTTGCACGTGCGCTGACACTGCATGTTCTTGCTCCACTTTAGCTAATGCTGACCATCTGAAATATCTAGGTGTCACTATTGAATCCAACCTAAATTTCCGCAAACATATCGATTTACTATGTACTATAGTGCGCAAATTAATTTATGTTTTTAAGAATTTACGGAACCTAGCCGAATTAATTATAGGGTTTATTTAGCTTTATGTCAATCCATTCTTAGCTATTGCATAACTTCCTGGGGTGGTGCTGCAAAAACAATTTTGCTCCCCCTAGAGCGCGCTCAAAAAGCAGTTCTAAAGGTTGCTACCTTTCGCCCTTTTAGATTTCCTACGCACCAGCTTTACAATAGCATGTAATGTGCTAACAGTACGGCAATTATTAATTTTAAACATAGTACTACACCAGCACACTGCACTTCCGTTTGACCCAGTACCTTCCGACAAAAGAAGAACAGACTTAGTTTGCATAAAGCCTCAAATTAAACATGCGTTTGCTAATCGATTTTATGTATTTTTAGGACCTTTTCTGTATAATAGGCTTAACAAGGTTACTCAATTATACAAACCCGGAAATCTTCTAGAAATTTTGTCATGATTATAATTTATGTATGTATCTACTAGTAGTACTTTTGTATAAAATATATAATTATACTTTACATGGGCTAGATTTAGGTATTAATGTATCAATATGCTTTTTCTCATAGTTGTTATTAGATTATTTTTATTTAACTATTACTTAAAAAAAAAATATATCCCAATGTACTTAACTGAAATGTAAAGTGATGGCCTGAAACACAGGTTTGCATAAACCAAGATCGGGCGGTTCGCTACCTAACATTCTAATTTTATTCCAAACCATCATTACTTGCACCTGTAATTAAAAATATTTTAGCTTTAGTTTATTATAAGGCACTATTATTGTATAGGATATTTATACTACTTTATTACTACATTGGCTAAATGTACACCTTTTTGTAAACGTGTTTTTATTAAATAAATTATTAATAGCTGTAAAATTGATTGCAGTAGACAAAACATGTAACAAATATGTAGCACACCACGCGAAAACATGTAACAAATATTTTATGTAGCACCACGCGAAAACATGTAACAAATATTTTATGTAGCACCACGCGAAAACATGTAACAAATATTTTATGTAGCACCACGCGAAAACCTATCTACGAGTACAACGTCTTTACAACGTCGCGTCACTAAAATTGCTGCCGAAGCAATGCAGTGTTAAAACGTTCAGTGACACATTTCATATTTACTGCCACCTGTTTTCTTAAAGAAGTTATTCGTGTCGGAAAAACTTACCCCAAAACTTTGAGCCCCGGCCACAGCGATACAGAGATTTCAACTATCTCCGTTGTTCCTCAGAGTGAACTTGTCATCAGACGAGCCGTCGTGGACAGTGCGCGGCCTGGAGTGGGACGTGCGCTTCCGACTGGTGGCCATCGCCTTCAACTCCAAGGGGCGCTCGGCGCCCGCCAAGCTCGACGACGTGCTGTTCAGGGACCCCGAGAAGAGAACAGGTTGGTGGCAATATCAATGTACATTTAGTTATCTTGACGGCAGTAAAACCGTCCTAACATATAAATGATGGAAGTATGTGAGCTTGCATACACTCGGTTCGATTAGAGGCCAACGTCCGGGTGGTCTCGCTCGCTTTACATCCGTCCTCAACAAACCGCTTTGAGCCGCCACTTTGCGCGATTGAAAAGATTTCAAATAGCGGACGATATAGCGCGCACTTGCGAACAGTTCTAAATAGAATACCGTCACGACATTTAAGTACAATCATTAACTTGCCATTGAAACATACGAGCGCCGGCACTTGTCTATAACTAGTTTTTGTTCTAAATCACTCAGCGAAACTCAATTTGGAGGGTAAAGGGCGGGTCCCCCGGGAGCCGAGCCGACGGCGGCGCACTAAGTGGCGGCCGAGCGGCCTTTATCTTCCGCGAATTATTAGCCGAGGGAAAGCATTAGCCACGCCCGGGAAATATAAGTAACGAGGAAAAGTACCGGCTCAAACATTCAGCAGTCGGTGATCGTACTACACGAAGCCGCGTGACTTTCACATTTGCTGGCGTTGGTGATGCCGCTGACCACACGCCATCCTGGCTGATGCTAAATACGAGTCCGCATACGTAAATCTGGTTTTGGTTATGGCTGAATTTATATAAAATAGCAGGAGTCTTCTGGGATTTTCGACACTAGCGATTCCCATATTAATAAAATGGAGCGCTGTACTTTAATTACTTCACGTACAGATATGAGCTGCTCACTCCGTAACATAGACATCTTCATTGTCTCCATTCCTTATTGCCAGTAAATAAATACCAGCTAACACCGAATTCAAGCAAACAATAATGTTTGTCAGTGGCGTGTCACCATCGATCGCTGCAGAAGTAGGCCGCAGCTCCGCAACCTCAAGATAATCCTATTTTAATTAAACGCGCTCAGATTTACCGGCGAAATTAATCGCGAGACTCTCCTCTCCTCATGTGTTCTCCTCCACCTCACTAGGAGGACCAACGTCACTGTACCACTAACATTATAAACTAAACTTTAGTTCGGGATTAATCGTCGATGACCCCATATGTTCTCTGGCAGGGCACGATTCAGCAATGGGACAAATATTTATTTGGGCCTCAATATTTGCTCTGATATTATTTGACTTAAATACGTGTAGTAAAATACAGCTGCTTATCCTCGTTAGTACTACTTACTTTGATGGCCTCTAAAGCAATAACAAAATGCATTTTATAGAAAAGTTGAACTTTTTGTATCGGAGTCGCGTATCACAAGTTGCCGCCGATACAAACTCAATCTACTTATCTGCTCATGTAGATGTAGAACATTGAAAGGCATCAGTGAAAAATCTTCTGTTACTCGACAGAAATAAGAGGGCAATCACTCGAACTGTCAAGTGATGCGGAAAAACTAATGCGCATGCTATCGACGTCGACATGTGGGACCTTTAATTTCTCGCCTCGAAGGACCGAGCCTCGGCCAACGCTTTTTTTAATATTGACCGTTTGATTTTGTCCGTTGCCGACCCTGATTTTGTGGTAAATTGACAGGATTTCAATTCACCCCTTTTAGTTCGCCGACGATACGTAGGTAATTTTTGATGGAATCAATTTCTAAATGTCGTTACGCACGGTTGGTGGTTCGAGTCCCAAGTAGGTACGACAGGAGCAAAACTACGTGCTATTGATCAGTAGTGAGTCTTGTACCTTGGTGCCGTGGTGTGCTCGTGTAATGAATATGTTGAGCAATGAGCGATCATTCCGGGATGTGTGGCCGTCACATATTTATATTTGTGCGGAGGTAACGCCACCACAATTCATCTTCGTTGACAAACACGTCCAGCCGCAGCTAAGCTCCGCGCTCACGTTCAACAAATGAATATTTAAATTATTTCATTAACAATTTTGTTATTTTTCTACAATGATTTTATAATGAAATACCTCCTCATCATTAAAGAATAATGAGTGTTCATTGTCCTGAAATGTTAAACGATGATGTTTTTGGGTTCAGAGGAGTACAAGAAGTTAGTTATTTACTTTCTATTACTTACAATACTCAAAACCCTAGTTTCAAAACACAAACACCTGTATATCTGGCGTCGCTACTCGGTGGCTAAGCCAGGCCCGAGCTATCACTGGCAGCACCCGGCTCGGAGGACCACTCGAGTGGAGGGAGGGGTGAGGGGGAGGAGGTGCGACCAGATCGCCTCCCACAAACAAATGGCAATCATTTTAGAACGAAATTGAAAGTAAACAGCTCGATAGTAGAGGAGCTGCGCCGACCACGCCGCCCATTTGTGTTCTACACAACAACCAATTTGGATTATCTATAATTTATGAAGTTGTTCAGCTGCTTGAGCTGATTGATAACTAACAGCATAAGCGGCTAAGCTCGGCCGCTTATGCTGTTAGAAAGATAAGACAGCTAACAGATATAGAAACCGCGCGTTTGGTTTATTTTAGTTACTTCCACAGCATTATGTCGTATGGCATTTTACTGTGGGGTCGGGCTGCTGACATTGAGTCCATCTTTATTTTGCAAAAGAGAGCTGTCAGAGCAATTTATAATCTCCGTCGCCGCGAATCTCTTAGGGAACTATTTAAAAGGATTAATATTATGACGGTACCTTGCCAATTCATTTATGAAAATATTATGTATGTAAGGAAAAATCTACATATTTTTAACAAGATAAGCGATAGACATAATTTTAATACTAGAAATAAAGACAAAATAGATCAACCATTTTTCAGATTATCTAAAGTACATACATCTTTTATGGGGTACTGTGTTAAATGTTACAACAAAATACCTTGTGATATATTGAAATTAAATGAGAGAAAATTTAAAACACATATTAAAAGTACACTTTGTAAACAAGCATATTACAAGTTAGAGGATTATATCCAGGACAGGAATGCTTGGAAACATGCTGGTCCAGCTCCATAGGACAATCTAGAGTCTAGACAAAATCAAACTGGTTGCTATTTTTATGGTAAAATCTGTTATTTTTATGATATTCATTTTACATTCTGTGATAACCTATACTCACACACTGACTTATTTTTTTAGAAAAACATACTTGTATGATGTTTGTAAATATGTGAACACCACGTATCTATCTAATAATTAAGTTATTTTTCATTGCTTAGTTTTTAATTCGTTTTACCTATTATGGTATAGTAATTTTATTCTAGGTGCATCGTCTTCACATATAATCATATAATTAATGTAATCAAACAAAATATTGTAAAACATTTTTAAAAGAGTACCGGTGGAGTTTCTTGCCCATTCTTCTCCATACGAAACTACCTTTTGGAAGGGGCAACTAGAATCAATTCTATTTTTTTTGTAAATTTTGACGTTCAAAAGTGCCTCTTATGTGCCTATTTGAAATAAATGGTTTGACTTTGACTTTGACTTTGACTTTGATCGCAAATACTGATAAGTCCTAATCTGTTGGGATTCTGACCGGGATTAATATTAAGTCTAAGTTTAGGAGGTGGGATTTAGTAGCAGCAATCTTACGCTTAGTTCTATTAATTTGAAAAAAGGAAATAAAAAAAACAAAAACCCAACTGCGTAAAAACTGAACTTTAAGAAGCTTTTTACAAAAAAACAACCAACTTCCAAAAAAAACACTACAAAGTAAAAAAATACTTTAATTTCGGACGTCAGTGTCTTCGTCGAGAAGTCAAAAACGTTGCCTTCGACCAATGGCAGGTCTTAAAACTATAGAAAGCTGTCAACATGTTTTTAAATCGCTAAGGATACTTTTACATTGCCATCGTTCTATATATCTTATATTTTAATCTTATATTTTGAATTGTGTTTAAATAATTTATTTTTTTACATTGTTCTCACATATAGAAGCGATAAGAATTATGTAGGTACCCAGGATTTTGTTATATATTGATTTAAAAGAGTGTCCTTGGAGTTTCTTGCCTGTTCTTCTCCATAGAGATCAACGTTTTGGAATGGGCAAATAGTTTCAACTTTCTGACTAACTGACTGACTCTTTGACAATTCAAAAGTGCCTGTAAATGGTTTAATTGAAATATATGCTTTGAGTTTGAGTTTGATATATTAGAAGTGCCCTATTCGTTACAATGAACAAGCACCTGTTTACGTCAGTAGTGGATAAAAGAGAACGCTTAGGACCACTAAGGTCACAATATAAAAGCCGGCCAAGTGCGAGTCGGACTCGCGCACAAAAGGTTCCGTACCATTATTATCTGTATAAACGGAAAAAAAAAATCACGTTTGTTGTATGGGAATATTAAATTCAAATAAATCAAATATTTAAGCAAACAATACCAAAGAAAGGACATTTGGGTAGGCCGCATAAATCACTCAAACTGCCAGACCAAGATTAGAACTAACTGAGAGAAAACTGCTGCAAAATTTGCTTTAATATCTTCGAGATCGATGTTACTGCCCACTCGGGCAGTATCGATCGATCGATGTCGTGGCCATTTTCCTACTGAGCACTACAAATAATAAAATAAATGAAACAAGTATGTAGCAACTTCTCAGAAAAACAGCTCAATACTCAACTCAGTCAATGATATACTCAAATGGACACTCGCTAGGAATTTACTCACTCTCCCATCGTAAGACATAATAGAGCATAAATCAAGAAACAATTATAAAGATATAATTGTAGCGACGACACAAAGCAGATGTAATTAGCGCCTGATACGGACCGGAAACGGAATTAATCCGATGCTCTCTGTGGCTTCCTATTGGCGGAGCGACGCATCGCCGGACGAGCGCGGACGTCCGGGAAACGATTGTGGCGCTAATACTAGTAGCTCTCTAAATACCTCCTGTATAGCACGGTACAGCGGAATTAATTCAAGTGCTATAGAGTACCCACCTAGTCTGTATAGAGTACCCACCTAGTCTGTATAGAGTACCCACCTAGTCTGTATAGAGTACCCACCTAGTCTGTATAGAGTACCCACCTAGTCTGTATAGAGTACCCACCTAGTCTGTATAGAGTACCCACCTAGTCTGTATAGAGTACCCACCTAGTCTGTATAGAGTACCCACCTAGTCTGTATAGAGTACCCACCTAGTCTGTATAGAGTACCCACCTAGTCTGTATAGAGTACCCACCTAGTCTGTATAGAGTACCCACCTAGTCTGTATAGAGTACCCACCTAGTCTGTATAGAGTACCCACCTAGTCTGTATAGAGTACCCACCTAGTCTGTATAGAGTACCCACCTAGTCTGTATAGAGTACCCACCTAGTCTGTATAGAGTACCCACCTAGTCTGTATAGAGTACCCACCTAGTCTGTATAGAGTACCCACCTAGTCTGTATAGAGTACCCACCTAGTCTGTATAGAGTACCCACCTAGTCTGTATAGAGTACCCACCTAGTCTGTATAGAGTATTTCAAAGCATTCGCAGGTTTTAGTACCTAATTACTACTATTATGATTTCAAAATATGAATATTAAATCATGGTGACCTGTGTCAGTTAATAACAAACGTACCGCTCGCTTCCGTCTCATATCCATAACCCGGGACACAAGTGGGCCGCGTCCCGGCCGCATGCATAAGCAACAAGAGACAGGCGCTGGGCGGGCGCGCACCGCACACTTAGCGACGTGCCGCATGCAGCTGCGGCACGCACCAGGTACGATGCTGAGTCGGCCCGCACACTTCATTAATGATTTACACGGCTGCACACGTCCCCAGTCTTCATAAATACGCGACGGTAATGTTGCTCCTCAGCCAGATCCTAACACACCTAATCTCGTGTAAAAACAGGAGGCGGATATAGAATTACATAATCTGCGACCAGCTACTGCGACTGGGTCACAAACTGTACTCGTTATGATAATGGCTCCTTTGATGCCGCCGCGTGCGCTCAGATGCATACTTACATGAGGGACTGTGGCCGCTGTGATGCTCGACGCGACCCTTCGAATAAATCTTCTGTTTTGTCGCATAAATCGGGGTTATATCAGCTCAATCAAAGTAGTAAATAGCGCGTTTGAATTACGACGGATTTAGACAAAAATTATGCCGGCAAACATATAATTTTTATTTGGTTGGCGTTCGGCCGGGCGGCCATTTGTTAGCCGGCTATTTGAGCCGTATTCAGTGGAGTCGAGCCGCTAGCTCGAATAAATCAACCGCTTCGAGCCGTCCCGCGTCCTGCCCGCACTGAAATATGATCGCGCGCCACTCTAATCCGCCTTTTGTTTTAGAGCCGTACCACCCGCCCGAGCCGACCAACCCACCACTTAACATATTGGCACTAAAGCGAGGCCACTCAAATCTCGTATTATTGTAAAAAATTACTTACCTACTTAGCTACCTATTTCAAACCCTCTTTCGAAACCTGAAAGGTGGGGTCCTCCATTTGTTAAGGAATCATCTTTTAACTTTTTAATTTTTTTACTTAGACACCGAATTAACATGTTTCTACGTAGTCATAATGTAGGTGCACGTATTGGTCGGTGTTCAGGATGTGAACCGAACTCTAAACTCGTTCTGTAACAATAACATCACATCGGCCGCAATCGGTACAGCGACGTGCTGCCAATCTCCATTGATATAGCAGGACACAGCACGGTAGTCGACTCACAAGTTTACAGGCCTGTGTGCCTGTCCTCTGCAAAGGTGCTAAACTTGTCACCGTGTTAATATTCACGAAGATGGTGGCGCTCCTGAAAGCTTCCCACGACCTGTAGGAGACGATAGATTCAGTCAGAGTGCAACATTGACGTCTTCTCCGCTCCATACGGCTTTAGTTAAGATTTATGAGAACATTAGCAGTCAGTTTAGAAAGTTTCGCGCGTTCATTCTGCAAGAGTGGACGCTAACATTTTATTCATGCTCAACAATAGTGCGAGTGTGTAGATATTATGTGCGCTGAAATACGTAGTGTCTGGTCAGTACAGCGAGCTACGGATGGAGATAGAAGACCCACTTCAGAGTAGCTGACAATTCCATGAGTGTTTGATTATATGATTTATGTAAAACTCACCCAAAAATAAACTGACCAGAAAAAAATCCCAAGTTGTCTAGGGTCAGTATTTTTCAATACAAGGCACTCAGAAATTATAACGCCATTCTTTTGTATATTATAAAGCAATGCATATGCATAACACTCATACACAATATCTACTAAATTGTTTAACGTGTTTTCCATGAAAATTCGAGAACACTAAGGTACCGACTTGTCTCCAGTTTTTCATCAAAGTGACCTCTCAGCTCTACTCGGTGGTGGCACACTCACAAGGCAGCTCAGATAATAATAATTAATTGTAATGGATATTATGTATAAACCTTCCAAAGCAGTTTGCTTCATGCCACGAGAGCGGATATAAGGCACCGTTCACACGTGGCGCTCAATGTTGCGCGCGACTGCACCTGCTCCAGTCGCAACTTAACGAGTATTGTCGTGAATATTCACATGATGTGCCATAAGGAATACTAATCACAGATCTACAATATGATGAGCTTCGTCGCCTTTCCTATGATTTTTACCTCAAAAGAAAAAAACGGAACCCATAAAGGATCACTCGTTTGTTTGTCGGTCTGTCCGTCTGTCACAGCTAATTTGGTCCGAAACGAATGGACGATTAAGTTGAAATTTGCTGTACCTACATATTTTATGAATTTCTGTGATCCTAACACGGACATGTAACGTAAATAAATGAATTTTTAATATGGGTGTCACCCATTTGAGAGGCAAATAAGAAAACTTAAAAAGACTGCCGACAGAAGTGAAAACTTTTCGCTCCACGCGCCTAAAGAAGTTTTCACTTCAATAAAATAATGATTATATAAAACAAATTTAAATAATGAACAATAAACACAAATTAAACTTTTCACGTTGTCAATTTAACTTCACTTACTGCAACTACAACATGTCGGCGCGGGCATGTCAGTGACGTGAACCAATAAGTTTTTCTCCTACCAAAAACGCTCAACGCGCCTAAAGAAGCTTTCATTTCAAAAAAGTTTTGCATACTGTACCGTGTGATATATCAAATGAAAGGGCTTACTTTGAGGGTCTGTAACCTTATGATTATCCGGTTATCCGGAGGGCCAGTCGTAAGTTACATTTAACTTGACCCTGCAAGTGCTTCGGGGTGGGATGGCATATCCGTGAGTTTTCTTAGGAGACTTTGTGGTTGCTCTCATTTACAAATTAACCGACCTGTGTTTTGAAACGGGTATATTTTGTAATGCGTTGAAACGATCTATCATCACACCTGTGCGCAAGGATGGGGACAAGAGCGACGTTAACAATGAATGACCAATTTCCGTCTTACCGTCAATTTAAAAAATAATAGAAAAAATATTAAATAAAAGGCTTACAAATTACTTGAACAAATATAACACATTCTTTCCGACTCACAATATGGTTTTAGACAAGGGCGGTCAACTCAGGACACGGTTGTAGCGTTAACGTCTGAAATTACAGATAAAGTAGGCAAGGGATATAAATTCGTTACGGTGTTTCTAGACCGGAAAAAAGCGTTTGACACCGTATTTGTTCCCATCCTTGTGCAGAGATTTGAGGCTATAGGGATTAACAGCAAGGCTCTTTCTCTTTTTGACAGTTATCTCCGCGGTAGGGTTAAGGTAGGTAAATTATATAGCAATGAGGAAAACGTTGTTTTCGGTGTTCCGCAGGCCTCCGTGCTCGGCCCGCCACTGTTTCTAGTGTATATTAACGAACTCTGTCACCTATGAAAAGGTGGCAGGACAATCTTCTCATATGCGGACGATACGGCTATTGTCTACTTTGGCGACACTTGGGAAGTCGTACGTAATAAGGCCGAACAAGGGTTAGTTGTAATAGATAAGCGGCTCAAAGCTTAATAATGCTAAAACAAATTACATTTGTTTCCCTCCAAGATGCAAGGTCTAAAGCATGTAATACGAGTAATTACAACATTCGTATCCATATGTGTGCAAATAACTTGGGGCTAAATTGTGACTGCAAACCAACCAAACAAGTACCGTCTACAAGATACTTGGGAGTTATAGTTGACGAGAGTCTAGCATGGTATTCGCATTTCGAGGTTATTATGTCACGTGTTCGAAAATTTATAAGAATATTTAAAAATCTACGACATGTGATGCCTCAAAAGATAATCAACAACATTTATATAGCACTCGCGCAGTCAGTTATCACATACTGCTTACCAGTTTGGGGTGGGACCACTAAAACTAAATTTCTAGAGTTCAAAAGAGCCTAAAGATCACTTTTAAAAGTAATCTATTTTAAGCCATATAAATATCCCACAGTCGATCTTTGATTATAGTGGCACTATCAGCAAACACGTAAACTCACACATAAACACACACTAACACACCCACGTACACACTAACACATACTCACAAATACACACTACGAGTATACAGAGCTGCTAATTATTTTATAAGTCATTGTATCTCTTTGTTTTTAAAAATCAGTTCTTAATGTATTTTATTTTAGTTCTTAGTTTATGGTAATATATAAAGTCAATATTGTCAACTATAAATTAAGGAAAGGAGCGAGACAACCCCAACACAAGTAGTATTAATTACTTACTGGGGCTGTTTCATTCACATTTGTAAACGTAAAGGCTCTTACAAACACACGCGATATCGCGGGCGCGACATGCACCGACAAAGGAATTGTCTTTGTTGGTGCCTGTCGCGCCCGCGATATCGCGTGAGTGTGTAAGAGCCTTAACCGTTTGAGTTGAGACTCAATAAACAATTTTAATTTTATTTAAAATAAAAGTAGGTAACATAAAATATAAAAGGTAAGTGTGCGTAGGAGTTCCAGTTTGGCTTCAATTTCTCGCAACTCGGGCCACTCAGATGGCAGGAAACAGGATCGGCAAGCAGTAGTGGAACAGGACGAGGACGAGGCTGCAGTGTTTCGCATCCAACTGGATCAGGAGCTTTTTAGGGTTTTCCGAAACAAAAGGGTAAGTTACAGCGTTTTATAACTCTTCGCACTAGCAGAAGATCCGTGTTAGTGTCTTACACCACGCGAGTGTAATGCCTTGATGTCTGATGGCTTCTCTGTCCAGGAGTGGGTAGAGAAGAAGACGGCATTGTCTTATGTCACGCCGATATAAAAGACAGCGGAGGCACTTTTCAGTGCCTCATGCTTATCCGGAGGGCCGACCTAGCATCCTACGGCATGCGGGAGGAATGCCCCAGCGTCGGAGACAAACCTACATAATATGCAGTTGGAATGTAAGTATGGGAGAACATGTTTTTCAACTACAATGTTAAGTTTGTTCTTGGGATAATTCTTTATCTTCTTTCTTCATCCCAACTACGGAACCCTTCATTGTACGTGATCCGACACGCACTTGGCCGGTTTTTTATGACTTTCCACCGAACCGATTAATTTAGAAATAAAATTAAACTTTTCCGCACTTATTTATTTTTAGAATTAAAACAAAATACCCGGCTAGTGCGAGTCGGACTCGCGCACGAAGGGTTCCGTACCATTATCTATAAAAATGGTAAAAAAATCACGTTTGTTGTATGGGAGCCCCCCTTAAATATTTGTTTTATTTTAATTTAATTATTTATTTTTAAAGTGAATATATAACTAAATATTCTGTGAATATTTCAAGCGTCTACCTGATGCCGTTATCAATATCGAGCAAAAACTATAAAAAAAATCATATTTGTTGTATGGGAGCCCCCTTCAATATTTATTTTATTCTGTTTTTTAGTATTTGTTGTTATAGCGGCAACAGAAATACATCATCTGTGAAAATTTCAACTGTCTAACTATCACGGTTCATGAGATACAGCCTGGTGACAGACGGACAGACAGACAGACGGCGGAGCCTTAGTAATAGGGTTCCCGTTTTACCCTTTGTGTACGGAACCCTAAAAAACAAAAACATCAACAAGTTACAAAATTGGCACCGGTATGCAGTCACTGACGATGGATACGCAATATTTTGGAACAGATTTGTCGTATTAATTACGAGGCGCGGAAAAATACAATAACGGTGTAATAAATCACTGATAAAGTGCAATGAATAATGATTATTCATTCGTCGTCGTTTTTACGAATCGGCCGGCGTCGGCGATGATTTATCGGCGAGTGCAGCGGACGGCCGCCATAGCCGCGCGACCGCCAGCCACATACCCGGACTTCGCGTGTTTTGTAAGTGTAACCCGCCTGTGTTATATTTTTGAATATAAGTACATACGTAAATAATTCTGATTCTGTAAAAAGCGGAAACGTTGTAACCCCCGCACCCATGTATTTTTTTTATTGCGGATTCGGAATCAGAAAAAAATTCTGCGTCGAATGGTCCGACTCCCATGGCTCTACGACCAATAGAAAATTTTGTGCAGCGTTTAAATTAACCCTATTATTTTGAGGGGCCACCTAAACATTTGCTGTATGCATACAAAATTGTATTTTTTTATCATTTTGCATTTACACCAATTCATCTTTAGCAAAAATTATGATCCCGTTAGTTACAGCGCTGTTAAAATTTTGAGCAATGCGGGTTACAGCGTTGTTGCATAGAAGAAAACCTTTTAACAAAAAAAAAAACATCCGACTTCCAAAAAAAAACACTACAAAGTGAAATATAACTTTAATTTCGAAAGTTGGTGTCTTTAGATCTGTATTCTAGTTTTTGCCACCGAATTTCGAAATTAAAGTTAATTTTCACTAAGTAGTGTTTTTTTTTGGAAGTCGGATGTATTTTTTTTTGTAAATAGGTTTTTATTTTTCACTTGTTCAGTTGGGTAGGGTCAGTTTGTAATTTATCTAAGTAACAATAGCCTATTATCAACTGCTCTTCATCTTTTACAAAATATTGCTTTTCCCGATGCAGGAACGTTAATTGATGAGGAGTTCTCCTGGTTGGAACCAGGAGAACTGCTACTCACTATATGCATTGTGACGAGCATAAATTGCTTAGCAACTATATTAAAGTACCTAATCGAATCGCAACCCGTTAGATACTTTTTATTAAGTAGTTTCGATGGCCATCTGTGGTCTTCATCAAATGAGATGAGAGCAAATGCACGAGGTACAAAAAAAAAACATTCAAAAATAACATGTTAAACTTATAAGGAACTGCTCGCCGGCACACAGATAAACCCTGTGAGGTTTTCGTTGTGTGGCTAAAAACCAAATTGTAAAATAGGCTAAGTGTTTTAGAAATAAATAAAATAAATACACAAATCGCTATAGGTGTGCCTAAAAAATTTGAGGATTTCTCTCGATTTCCATGTGATCCCCTCATCAGATTCTGATTTGGTGACAATGGTACCACCCCGAGAGTACCCTTACAAACAAAAAAGAATTTTCAAAGTCTGTCTACAAATTGTCGGAGAAATCGGAGACAAACACAAGAAACGGAAAAAAACACACTTATGAAAAAAATAAAACACAAATGCAGACGAACATGTACTAGGGCC
Source organism: Tiliacea citrago (assembly GCA_963921375.1). NCBI lineage: Eukaryota > Metazoa > Arthropoda > Insecta > Lepidoptera > Noctuidae > Tiliacea > Tiliacea citrago. The sequence continues at coordinate 28,249,922 of OY992786.1, forward strand.
GGCAGACTTAAAAACATAAGTCCAAAAGTCACACTTTTCAGGAATAACTAAAAGCTAAAAAAATTAAAAAAAATATTTAAAAAAACGTTTAACTATAAATTCAAATTTATTGTAAAATTGAGATGTTTTTAATTAACACTAACATGCACGTGAATATAATTTGACATAAATGTAATAAAAAGCGATTTTAGTAACTTATGTTAGAAATAACACTATGTAAATAGTAGATATTTCTGACTTATGTGTATGTGAACAGTTTATTTCATTATAAACTATACTTTAGTTAACAAACAAAAGCTACTTCTAAGAACGTAAAATTATAATAAAATTAATGAATTAATATACTATCCTATATTTATAATTTATATTCAACAGTTTATTCTCCTGCACTATCTAAAATATCTGGGTCAGTATTACGTATATTGTTCACAGTGGGCAAATCTAAACAAATCTATGAAAAACGTCGGGTATTAAGGAGAATAAAGAAATGAGATCATCTTTTTTTTCTTTTGATATCGGTAAGAGCTGTATCGATATAACTGGAATAGTGTCAGGTATGGCAGAATTTCGACGTTTTGTAATAGTTAGATGACAAGGCAAGTACTGTTTTGATGTAGTTTTCCTTGTGTAATGGCTTTCATAAGATGGAAATGACAAAATATGTTCCTTCATTTCTTGTCTCTTATCATCAGAAATCTTATATTTGGGTATACTCTTCCCACAGTTATCATCTGTTTGAGTGCCACCTACAGACGACCGTTTTTTCACGGCAACTGTTTTTATAAAATTATCGCTTTCGCCTAATGTTTTTAAAAGTCATCCTCGACAAATGGGTTCACGCTTCCCGTGAATTAATAAAAAAATATTTGTATGTAAAAATAATTCAAGCGAATCTTTTGTTGGTCAGGATCTAGTGTGCGTTGTCTTTGAGTGGCCTTGTCATGTATTCAAATTCAAATTCAAAACGTTTATTGCGAACTAAGTGTACAATGTAGGTGTTAAGTTATGTTAGTACTTATGACTTAGCAGCCTTTTACAAGCATTGCAATTATCATTCGCCTGCCCTTATCATCCTAAATTAGCATGCATTAAACATTATTATTACTTAATTATTTTCTTTTATATAAGTACAATTAAATTGAGAAATTATAGTTATGTCAAAATTAAAATGTCAATAATGAATTTAATACAATTATTCAGCAATATTAATGTCATCCTTTTTAGGTAGTACAATTTAAATTATAATTTTATATAACGTTAAATAGGATAGATTAAATCGTATTGTTTTATAGGACAGATCGCCAATTTTGTACATGAGAGAATATCGCTACTTTAAGCTAGACTCTAAATATTATTTTTATTTCCATTAAAGATGCCTTATAGGTTGATCTATTGAGATATGTTCCCATTTGCCAATATTCTTTAAAAATAGCTTGTCTATCGTTTAATGATATACGCTCCTTGCATTGCATTCGACACGTCCCTCACTCACTAGTGAGGGACGTGTCCAATAACCCACCTCTTTCATTGTTCTGCTGAAAACAACTTTACCTTTTAATGTTTTATAAGATTGACCTATGTTGCGTATTATTTTCTTTTCCTGTTTCGTAATGTGGATATTTTTTTTGGAGATGTTTCGACCGCATGTGGCGTGTCGGCTGTGCGGTCAGTATCCTGATTGAAATCCATTTCTCGATTAATAAACATGACGCCAGTGTGTCCTGATGATGTGGAAGGCAATGGTTCTTTTTCCGCCCTTGTGCCTAATGATTGCTGTCCATTTTTTTCACCTAAAAATAAAAATATACTGTAGAAGCTAATATAATAATCATTTCAATGATTTATTTATGATTAATACGAAAATGAACAAATCACTGATAATTTCCACTCATAATGAAAGATAAATAAAATTTTCAAATTTTAATCAAACATTCCATATTTAAATTACCTCATACACGCAGCTACGAGTATGTCGCAAAGGAGTCTGCATTACAAAAGATGGATGTTAGTTAAAGAGCTTTAACTTGACTCATTGAATTTGTAACTTCAGATTTCCTGGTTTTCCTTTCATTTAATTTATCATGTTTGTTAGAGAGATTTCATCCTTATAATTGACCCTAACGATCGATGCAATAAAAGTACAGGGTATAATTTTTTCAGATTTTAGCCGGTTCGAGTCCCGGGTGTGGGAGAAGAGAATTTTCGAAAATCTTTGAATGCAGTTTGCTTTCTATTCAAAAACAAAGGAATGTTTCCTTTGAGTAAAACTTTCTATCTGCAGTATTAAGAGTACTTTCCCTCCAGGTGGCATTACAAAATTCCACCCTGTATAAATATTATTAATTTCTCATTTAAATCAATCATGGCAAATTTACCTTCATCATTTGAGTTTCTCCTCAACGCCATCTCAAGTAATTTCTTTCCTCGCAGACAATCCATAGTAATTGGGAATATTTTTAACTAAAATGTTACACACAACTGTTATTTTAACAAATCAGAGCAAAACTAACTCGACTAGTGACCCAAAACTTAACACTTAATTTTTTACTAAGCAATAAATAATAATTTGAGTACCTACCCTTGAGTTAAGCATCGAGATAACGCAATGCACTTAGCGTTCCTAATAACATAAATCACATTTTGTATCCATGAAGTCGAGCGTCAAGTATTCCTTTCAACATAACTACAACTGACAACAAGATTCATGCGAATCAAGAGGTTGAAAAAAGCCGCCACTTAGATTCAAGCCTGAAGAAGCGAACATGACTTATGTGCTTTACTCTCCCGATGTATTGATATAAATTAATAATTTTGGTGCAAAGAAAAAATAAATCATTTTTTTTACTTATGTACTTTAGTCCGCCAACCCGACTTTATTTTACCTCCTCCTTTTCGAAAATCTGTAAATAACACTTTTTCGTGACTGTTCTTTATAAGGCAAGGCAAGTCCTTACCATATACAACAAATAAAAAAGGGCCAGGATTTGATTCCTGCGGAACTCCCATAGTGACAATAGAACCCGGGGATCGTTTGCCGTTAACGTTCACTCTTTGGATCATGAAGATCCAAGGCAGTGTTCCTAACACCATAGTGATGCAGTTTCCTGACCAATGTATCATGAAAGACACAATCGAAAGCCTTAGATAAGTCACAAAAAATAGCTAGGGCATCATGTGACTTCTCCCATGCCTCAATTATATCTGCAAGAAGCTCAAAACCAGCGTCGGTAGTGAAGCGACCCCTTGTGAACCGAATTGTTTACTGTTTAAGAATAATTTATGTTTAAAATGTCTTTTGCAATTATTCTAGCATCTTTTCGTATATTTTACTAAAGGTGGGAAGCACAGAAATTGGTCCAAAGTTCGTGGGGTCTGATGTGCTGCCAGATTTAAACCAAGGTATTATTTTACTCCTCTTCATTTAGTCAGGAATTACACCACAGCTGTCAGCAGCGGCAGTCATTTATTAAAAATAACTGCCAATTGAAGCGCTACAGTGTCAATTATGCAATTTGTAACCTCTACGGAATTTCCTCATAGATCAGCTGTTTTTTTTAACATTGAATTAAAATTAAATTCATGGTTACAAATATCAACATTTTCTTTCAAAGATTTAGTGCTTGAGACTGGAATATCTGCAAATACATTTTCAAAAACTTTGGCAGCTTCTGTACTGTTTAGTAATTAAACCTCGCTGATAGACTAACACATTTATTATTATGTTTTATTACAATCACTGCCGTTCACGAGCCCTGCTTACAAGTGGTGTGCTTACTTAGTTGGTCGCGTTCCCGCGTTACAATAATAACATCTTTTGCCTATGCTAAGCGCGTTCCATAACTGGCATAATGTCATATATTACATCTATCCCTTTTAATACATAAAAAAAACAATGTTTTATTTTCATTAGTTGTATTGTTTCTTTACTGTTTACCTATTTCTAAATTATACTATACTAACAACAAAATATTATATTACAACTAAGTATCATTGTTGCCAGCGATTACAACTTTTATACTTACATTCCATTATCAAACTGTAAATAAAATGTTTGTCTGGTACAATATTATATCCACTGAATCAACACACACGGCCCTTGTTTAATCAGCAGACTATTGAGGTCATACATAATGTGAGGTCCTGGTGTAAACACATCCTTCTTTATTATCCAAGATATCATATGAACTAAAATTATAATTTTTGACAATTTTGGCTTTTAGCCATTTGTTACTTTTAAGTTATTTTTTGAACCACACCTCTTGTCCTATTCTAGATTTATCTTTGTTTCTTACATTATCATTATATTTTTTCTCATTTCTTAATTTTACTTTTCTAAATTGGATCTCTATATTTTACAAGCTTTTATTTAACTTGCAATGTATGTATGTAACTAATATATTATATGTTTGTTCTGGTGGAATCTTCCAACTCAATTTTGAAGCAGATATCTTCAACCGATTGAGCTGAAATTTTATGTACACGTTTAGTTTGTATGACGATGCATGGTTAGCTGTGTGACGTCATTCTATATCCTACATGGCGGAACATCCAAAATGGCAGACAAGTTATTTTTAATGCACTCCTACAATATGGGTATCAAATGAAAGGGCATGCTGAGAATAACTTGAAAAATAAAGTGACGTCACTCTAAATCCAATATGGCGGACTTTTAAAGATGGCAGACTAAGTTTTTTATGCTTTCCTACAATATGGGTATCAAATGAAAGGACTTGCTGAGAATACGAATGAGAGTTTAAAAAATAAGATGGCGATAAAATAAATAATAATTATAAATAAATAATAATAACAGAACTATAAAATCAGCTAAAGCAAAAAGAAAGATTAAATTTAACTCAAACTCCACTAAAGTAAATTGCACTGGACTAAGACTTAAAACTGAAGTCAGATTAAAAGCAAAAAAAATAAGTAAAAACTTTTTTATAATCAAGCTTTTATTGAACTAAAAAGTACTAAATAAGACTTACGTAAACATAGAACTTTAATATTTTCTTAAAAGCTTGAGCTTAAGTGTGAGAAGGACGTTCACTCCTCAAGCTTTTAAGAAAAAAGTTTTATTTAGTACTTTTTAGTTCAATAAAAGCTTGATTATAAAAAGGTTTTTTTTTTTTTTCACATAAACCTACATGGGCACTTATGAAACGTCAGAAGCTAGGTGCACGGTTCCAATTGGTTGTTTCCTATGGAGAAGAGCCGGCAAGAAACTCCACGGTTACTCGTTTTAAAAAAAGTGGGCTTTAACAATGGTATAAGTTACAGTGTTAATAGGTATGGGATGACAGTGTAGGCCCGTCAACAAGTACCAAGTACTTAACAAAATAAAAGATAGTTTACAAAGCTACAGTCTATTAAGCCTACAACGTTCTCACATTCACAAATTAAAAAAGAATCTATATAAAATATTCCTAAAGTAATAAAAATAAAAACATACATATTTAAACCAAATGACAACATTGTCATTACAACTGTAAAAAAAAAAACTGAATAAATATTCTGTCCACAAGTCACTAATAAATATTTTAAATTAAAATTTGTAGGTTATGTCAAAGTATGTAAAAAACAGAAATAAAAATCGTAATTTAGGAGTAGTTAATAGACGTTCACATAGTTATGCCGTTAATGAGGTACCAGGGAAGCCACATGTGCAGAAGGAATTATTGCCAAACTTCCTTGTCTTCAACGTAGTCCTTAATCTTATAGTATGCTTTTTTGATTAGGACACGTTTGATGTGGGTTTTGAACTTTCCATCGCTAAGTTCTATAACCGACTTTGGCAACTTGTTATAGAAGCGGATACTGTTTATAAGAAATGACTTGCTTGTTTTAGTTAATCTAAATTTGGGTATCACAATTTAAAGGGAAGGCAGAGTTAGTACATCAATTTCTTTGAATTTGTTTCTAAGGGACTCACGAGGACCCATTCCATAGATCGCGCGGATTACCCTCTTTTGTAAAATGAAAATTGAATCTACGTCAGCAGCCGATCCCCACAGCAGAATGCCATATGACATAATACTGTGGGAATAAGCAAAGTACACTAACCTAGCTGTGGCTATATCAGTTAACTGCCTTATTTTTCTTACTGCATATGCAGCTGAACTTAATCTACTTGAAAGAGCTCTAATGTGGGGACCCCATTGTAATTTTGAATCTAAAGTAATTCCTAGAAATACAGTTTCCGTAATAGCATCTAGTTTCTTGCCGTCAAGTTTTAAATTTAGACTCACTTGGGGTACATTTGGTAACGAAAACTTAAGACATTTTGTTTTGTTCGCATTAAGTAAAAGATTATTAGCTGCGAACCATTTTGAAAGAACAGCCAGACTATCGTTGACATGTAAGACATCCGTATCTTTTCTATCTATTTTAAATTTTGGTTTCAAGTATTGGTAAGAAACTGGTAATTTGGTCCTTAAATATCTATTCATCATCAGCAGTGCAGGTGATAAATTTGTTCCGGAGACTGGTGATGCTCTATATTTAAGCAATGCTAATCTAATATCTGTGTTGTCTTCACTGCATTTTGTTAGCATTTTGCAATTTGGACTCCTCTTTTAGCCATTCCATTGGACTATGGGTATCTAGAAAAGTTAAATTTAAAACCCAATTGTGATGCAAACTCATTGCATTCTCTGAAATCGAACGGCACATGATCAGACACAATCTCCGATGGATAATTTTCTTTCTTCATACAGTTCAAAAAGTTTGATTCTACTATTCAATATTCCTTTAGTTGCCCATTCACTGAACGTTGAAGAACCATTAAATGAGGGTATAAATGTTGAGTGAAACTCTGTACAATATATGGAAAAAAAGAATATGTACAGTCCATTAGGATCATCACTATATGGCAAGTAATAATTTACTACTAAGTTTGTTTTTATAGCTATCCAAGCGACCTGCTGTTTTTGGCATGCAGTTACAGTGATATCTCTCTAAGCCACGTTTTTTATCTTGCTTACTAAATGTAATCAGCAAACCACAGTGGTCAGAATGCAGTAGACTTATATTTTTTTCATTTAAAGCTCTTAAACACATCTATCTATAAAAATTAACCTCAACTAACGGTTGAATAAAATTACCTACATGTTACACATCCATACTGTAAGGAATATCAAATTACACGTAGTTTCAATTGCCTAACACGTCGTGAATAGTTTGCAAGTTATAATCTCCGCGTTACAAGTAACAACAGCAATAGAAAGTAAAGCAAGTAATTAGTGGCGCTGGTGTCGCCGCGTCGTGCCGGTCGCGACGGTCGCGAGGCTCGTGTCGCTCGTGTAGCTCGTCGGTCGCACACATTAGTGGCGCTGGTGTCGCCGCGTCGTGCCGGTCGCGACGGTCGCGAGGCTCGTGTTGCTCGTGTAGCTCGTCGGTCGCACACATTAGTGGCGCTGGTGTCGCCGTGTCGTGCCGGTCGCGACGGTCGCGAGGCTCCTGTCGCTCGTGTAGCTCGTCGGTCGCACACATTAGTGTGCGCCCCGTGCCGTCATTCGCGATACAACTTTCATTATTAATAGCCGCCTTTGTGATTAATTCTATGCAAGTTGCCACTTTGATGACAGCTTAATGTTATTTAGGAGCGACTTGAACAACAGATGCTTCCCATGAACAAACTTAAGTGATCTTTGGAAAAACATGCGGCCAGTTTTTTGTCCTTTGAGCCGGAAACCAACGTAACATTCCGGCAAGTAACTGATAGCGAAATAACGTATTTCCTACCGAACATCGAGCACCACTACTGTGGGAGTAGTTGAATTGTATTTTAATAATAAGCTTATTTGTCGTGAAGAATAATATCGGCAGTCGCAGAGAGTCACTCGAACACTGTTACTTGACAGAACATCAGTCTGGCGGCGCGCGGCGGTCGCCCGCGCCCTCTCGAGACACCAATGAACTAACAAACCAATAACGTAATATATTCTAGTTTTCCTCCATGCCGCGCGGCTCCTTGTCAACGAGTGTATAAATTTATGTATTGGATATGATTGCAAAACAAAATTTATATTGGTTCACTTAATAAAACTACCGAGTGATTTGAATATTACATAACAGCAGCTCAATTTGTTCTCAAAATTGAGTATATGATCGTGCAAGCGCTGCAAGTTTCATGACTGACTACTGCAACACGATCACGAATCGTCGGAGAGTTTTTAAACAAGGTATAATGTACTTAACATTATACCAGGTATATGATAAGATAACCTCTGAGGTACAGCAATAACTTAGCTGAATTCTCGTAATGACTAATTTCGCCGACTGAGGGAAACAAAGGCCCTTTTATTATCAAAAGAATAAAATATTGTGTTTTATGAGACGTTCCGTAACAGAAGCTTTCAGTGATCTCTGAGGAGACATTGTGATTTTACTAGCTTGGAAATCTTGTAAAATGTTGCTGGCTTTCTGATTATTTGTATCTTTTTCATAGGAATGAGGGATTTTCTTGAAAAACTAAGATAACTGCCAAATTAGATTTCGTAAGTTATGGCACAATCTTACGAAAACGTTTTTTCAACATAGGCACCAACATATTGCCGCCATTTGTTACGGTTGCTGCCAGTTGGTGGTTGACATTAAAATATTGATGTGTTTTATTGAGGTCTCACTCATTTAATAAGAGATTATAGAGAGAAGCAGAGTTCTCTCATTGACCCTAATTGTGTAACTCACTGGATTGTAAACCGTGATTGTATTTTGACAATGAAACATAAATTGCATTATTTTTGTCATTCAGGTGACGAATTTGTCAATCTTATGAATGCAATGGACTTGGTTGAAATGTCAAACTGAATGGGATTGTTATTCTGGGTATGTTACGTTATTAGGATGCAGGTGTCACTCGTCGCTCGTCGCTCCGCTCGCTCACTCAGCTCAGCCCGCTCCTTCCGTCCCAGTAGATCGCTAATACCGGTCGTCCCTGCGCGCCGCTCGCTATCACTCGTGAACACTCATGTGTTTCCGTCGATTCATTATCCCAAATCAAATGGGGGATTTTACACATCCTAACTAGAGCAATGGTGCGTTGACACAGATACGATGTGTGGAGAGTCATCATTTCAGAGTTAAAATCATAAAATAGAACATAACGTCTAACAAAACTAGTAAGTGAGTAAGTCGTTTATTCTGCAGATATGGGTACAGTACATGGTGATAAATTGATAATAGATAGGTTCAGCCATATTTTACTAATAGGCATGCAAAAGTTAAGTTTGACGCTAAAACAATAAAGGCAATTATAAAATACATTCAATAAAATTCTTAACAAAAATACTACACAATACTTATACAAAATTCTTTCTCAGTAAGGAATTCGCTGACATTATTACTTTATGTGTTAAAAAGCTTCGGAGCCTATTTTTGAATAATGATAGCGGAAATTCTTTCCATTGATTAGGTAATATTATAAATGACCGGAACCATGCAATGGACACTCTTGCGCATTAGTGCCGTTTTGGCGGGATGGGAACACACTTGGTTATTGTCGCGTCTATTACGTGGGACTACGTGTCGTCCAGACGTTTAAAACAATTTGGGTTCGACTTCACAAACACAGCTACCTCCATTATGTACGGACTAGGTAGTGTTAATATTTTGCGCTAGTTAAAGTATAGGTACTTTAATTAGCGCAAAATATTTTAAGTGATGATAGTAATCCTTACTTCTACTGTGGACAAATGGGACCAACTCTGAAATATCGCAATAACAAGTCTGCTAGGCTGCTATTCAGGTCAGGCATGAGAGTTTAGGCGTGCTAATACTTTATAATAAGTTTTTATAAAAAAATTATAGAAGTAGCCTTTATCAAAAATGGTAAGAAGGTACTTAAATGGATAATCAATGGGCTAAAGAAAACATTTTCCAAAAAAAACCAACCGGCTTCCAAAAAAACACTGCCACTACAAAGTGAAAAATAACTTAATAACTTTTTTGCCACCGATTTCCATAATTAAAGTTATTTTTCACTTTGTAGTGTGTTTTTTGGAAGTCGGTTGTTTTTTTTGTAAAATGTTTTTTATTTTTTTGTGGATCGTTTGTAATTTATCTAATTTACAATAGCTTAATGCCAACTGCTCATCACCTTTTACAAAATATTGCTTTTCCCAATGCAGGGACGTTAATTGTTGAGGAGTTCTCCTGGTAGGAACCAGGAGAACTGCCACTCACCATATGCATTATTGTGACGAGCATACCTTTTTAGCAACCATATTAAAGTACGTTATCGAATCGCAACCCGTTAAATGCTATTTGTGGTCATCATCATCACTTCCACTTCACCAAATGGTGCTTTCTGAGAGCTAATTCACGAGTTACTATAAAAAATAGCCCAATCGCTATAGGTGTTTTTTTTTTTTTTTTTGGGTGGGAAATCATCAAATAACTTCTCCCGCTCTGGGCGGAGCGGGAGGGCGTGTCAGACTTTTACTGACTAAAACCCACCCGTGTTCCTTCCGTTGCCTGTGTGCCAGGGCCACGATATCCCTTTCGGACAAACTCGCAACCCCGGCAGGCATTGGTCCTAACGGACCCCGTCAGTTTGTGCTGACATCTCTTTGAGGCGCGCGTGGAACACAACGCGCCGTCGACCCGGGCCTGGTCCTTATCGGACGGCGAGCTACCCATCGCTCACCGTCCGCAGGCCCGCGCCTACGGTGGCCGGAAATCGGCTTGCGACTCCCGACGCCCGGGGCGTCTCCTGCGGCGACTTGGGGCATGAGGGCGTGAACCTTGTCTCACCCTCACGCGTTCCGCCTCCTCCTTCGCTAGCATAACTGCTTCGCAGAAGGAGGTGACGGCCTCCCATGCACTCTCGCTCCGAACCATGGCCTGAACCAGGCCCGGACGCGAGAGATCGCCGCCGTCGATCGCCTCCGTGAGGACACGGCGGTGCTCCGCCCAAGCTGGGCAGACCTCCACCGTATGCTCCACCGTGTCCTCCGGGCGATCCACACAGTGGTGACACCCGGATCGCTATAGGTGTGCCAATAAAATTTGAGGATTTCCCTCGAATTCTATGGGATCATCAGATTCTTACTTGGTGGCAATGGGGACCATCTCGAGAGCATACCCTTTCAAATAAATAAAAGAATTTTCAAAATCGGTTCATAATTGACTGAGAAATCGGTGATAAATAAAAAATTAACATACAGACGAACATAATTATAACCTCCTCCTTTTTGGAAGTCGGTTAAAAACAGCAGGATAGGTAAATGCACACATAAATAATAATAAAGCATACGTTTTAGATCAATACTTAATTAGTACTTAACAGTGTTTCAAGTAAGCGCAGTATACTCCATAGGTTTAGGTAGTTAAATAAAGGTAAACAAATCATTAAAAGGGTTTTTATAGATGACACTTTCTTGTTTAAAAATACGTTGTAACTTACAATCGTTTTTTTATTTTTATTATTATTACGATAGTTTCCTCTTTTATTACTGTATGTTAAATTTTATTATTTGTTCTTATACTAATCTTCGTAGATGTAATTGCTTGAGCACAATTATTTAGTTAGATTTACATTTACTATATTATTATATTATTTTGTAATCTGCCTATTGTAAAGAGCCCAAAAATACATGTTCTCTAAACGTCAACGAAACAAAACGTTGCTAAATTGAAGAGTACAACTGTGACTTAGCATGCCAACTGAAGTGGTATTACGACCAGGTATTACGCTTGGTTACTTGGCAGCTCTCTCGTCACGTGGGTTTTTTTGTTTACCTTTATTTAACTACCTAAACCAACGGAATATAGGTAGGTATCTACATATTCTACATTATGTGGTTATGTCTGTTGCCCACGACAGGGTGCAAGCAACTGAAAGTCACAATTTCTCCTACATCCTGAAAGTCTGACGAAACGACTAAGTAGGTACTGTAGAGGTTCTATGATAATGCATCATCCTGGCCGCTAGTTGACACTAGCAGCTTAATAAAAATAAATATTGAATTCAGAACAGAATTTAAATGATGGATTGTCAGAGCGACAGACTTAAGTTAGCTCTCAAACGAAAATGTATTGAATTTTAAAAGATAAAATATAATCTATTTATCCAAAAGGACTATTATTGAAGAGAGTAAGCACGTCCCGCACACTACAGTACCTACCTAATTGTTATGGTGCCACCACTACCTACAATATTACATTAAACGAGTAAGTTTGCCTGTTTGGACCAGCTAACTGGTTGACCTTGCTATTGTTATGCTCAACAATTCGCAAGTCATTTATCAAGGCCATGTCAATAGTCAACACTGACATAAATGAAAACTAAACTAAAACTAGAACACCTGTTAATGGAATACCTTTTTTAGTTTTTATAGCGAAGTATAAAACATGCCGTGCGCCGCACAATAGTATTAGTTATTTCAGCGCCATCATGTTTATGTAGGTAGGCGCAGCGTTCGCCGCCGTCAGCCGGCTGTAGGCGCCGGCCGCCTGCCGCCATGCCGTGGGAATGTACTACACCGCCGGTTTTATTAACACCTAATAAATATATTTATGCGCAAAGCTGGAGAACTACGTGTGAACCCCTGCTCTAAGAAAAATCATAAATTCAACACAAAAGAAGCCAACACAACTTATTTACACAACTTGTTTCCATATTTATTTTCAGATTAATCGACAGTAGTCCAATTTTCAAGACAATTGTGTACTAACTCAAATTAAAAGTCACTACAATGTAACATCAAAGTTATTTATTAAGTTGTTCTTGGAGTTTAGAAACGAATTTTCAGACTGTTGGTAAACAATGTTTAGGAAATTTTGAAATACTTGCCATTCAATAAGTTGTGCGATGACGACATTATGATGACAACCTCGTGAAGGTTCAGGCACATTGCACGACATCAAGAACCAGGACGTGACCGACGCGATGCGACCGATGTGATGGGACCGATGCCACGCGACCGATGCGATGCGTCCGTTGCGATGGACCGAAGCGACCCGACCGATGCGATGCACCCGATGCGATGGACCGATGTGACGCGACCAATTCGATGCGTCCGATGCGACACGACCGATGCGATGGACCGAAGCGACGCAACTGATGCGTCGGGACCGATGCGACGCGAACAATTCCATGCAACCGATGCGATGGACCGAAGCGACACGACCGATGCGTCGAGATCGATGCGACGCGACCGATTTGATGCGACCGATGCGATGGACCGAAGTGACGCGACCGAGTTAGTGTTTGTTCTTGGCATAATTCATCCCAACTACGGAACCCTTCATTGTGCCTGGTCTGACACACACTTGGGCGGTTTTTTACTTTACTCTTAACAAAAATACTGTAACTTTCTAGATAAGACCTTAGATTCTGCAGTGAATTTATGTTTTTTGCCAAAAAAAAATGCTGTCTTATAGTTCTACGATACTACTTATATTAACAAAATTAATCACGTTAGCATCGCTCCCATTTCGGGCGTTTGTTAAATAATGTTCAGCATTAATTTAAGAAGGATTTCAAAGATAGCACATTCCTTGAAAAAATTAAAAAACGCGAATGAGAGCAAATCCCGTAAATACGGCAGCAGACGCACCTGCTCCTAATTAATTATTGAAGTTACAAATAGGCCGCACCACGCCGCCCGCACCCCGCACCATGCCGCCCGCACCCCGCTCCACGCCGCCCGCACCCCGCACCACGCCCTCGCCCCGTACCCTCCGCGGCTGAAGAACCCACAATACACCAGAATAATAATATGACACGAGTTTTCCTTTGATCTAAGAACATCGGTTAATCAACATTTTAGCATATTATGTAACGTGATTATTTATAAGTAATAACAATGCCCACATTTGCGACAATTTATCCTGATCACTTTTCTTTTCCCCGACATCAGCACAGATCACAAGTGCTGGTGGTTGGAGACTACCTTATCTGGACGAAGTCGAAAACCTACCACTGCACCTGTCCCAGTTACCTACCTATCTTGCTTGTACCGCTTAACAATTCGTGCAGACTAGCGCGATATCACGGGCGCGACCAGTGCACAGCGCGACGCGCAGCGAGACAGTTTCCATGAAGTTTGTATTGAAATTATGCCACTAGTGTCGCGTCGCACCTGTCTGCCGGAGCCTTCACACGTACCAACGGAAAGAATTAAACAAAATCATTTTCTTAGGTATAAGTATAGAGTTCGTACGTCTGCAAACAATAATTCTGCCATGTCGCCAATTTAATAAAATATTACCTACCTAAATGGTATTAATTAAAGCAAACACCATGAACTAATTTGCCAAAAATTAAAAAAAAAAAAAAAAACCAAATAAGATCTGGAGTGAACTTACCCTGGATACCTGGATTGAATCTGGTTTTTTTTTGTTTTTTCCGATCGCAATTTGCCAAAAATCGTTTAATACTCTTTTCACGATAATTATATTATCTGCTAACGCCATGCACAATAATGTACATGTAAGCGGAATGAATGAATGTGGAGTGTGCCTGCCGGTTTTACCTATACGTTATGTAGGCATCTGATACGTATACAGTAGGACAAGTAACAGCTAATATAATGTTCGTACACTGAGTACACTGGTCGAGGGACTCGGGGACACTTTCAATTATGTGATGAAGGTAACGACGGACTGAACGTCTTTTTATACAAAATGCTAATTCCATCTGGACGCCGGCGCCGCCGCCGGCTGCCTGTGATTGGATATCGACTTGCACTTTTAATTTGAAAGGACGAGAAAAAATCATCCCGAGTTTTATCTATAATTCAAATAACAGCTCTGCAAAGTAATTGATTATACCCATCCACATTTACTTTATTGATATAACAGACTCAAATGTAAGCAACGTCCTGAAAACATGCCTATACAATGTGTCTTGAATCTAGACTCGCAATAAGAACCTCGAGTTGTATAGATTTAGAAGTGAAAATGATTGTGCAGTAGTATTGAAGAGAAACTTGAATTCATTGATAAAACTGTTTTCCTTAGGATCATGTTCGCTTCAAGAATGCAATGGGGTTCTCATTTAACAACTCTTGCAGGTCAGCAGCATTATTATGCTGTGAGAAAAATCCGTCAATTCACTAAAGTAGATACCGCGAGGCTACTCTATTGCAGTTACTTTCATAGTATTATGTCTTACGGTATTTACTATGGGGACGGGCTGCAAATATTGAGTCTATTTTATTCTGCAGAAAAGAGCCATCAGAGCAATGACGTTAATATCTTTAAACAGTTCCCTTGAACTGTTTAAACATATAAAAATCATGACGGTACCTTGTCTATATAACTATGAAAACATCATGTACGTAAGGAAAAATCTAAATCTTTTCAGTAATAGATGTAAAAGATACAATTATGGACTAGAAATAGTTTAAATTAGTTTAACCAGGTTTCAGACTGGCTAAAGTAGACTGATCCTTCATGGGGTACTGTTCAATCAACTCAGCCTATAGCAGTCCACTGCTGGACATAGGCCTCTCCCAGGCTGCGCCACAACACCCTGGCCTCCGCTTTCCGCATCCAGTCTGTCCCACCCACCTTTTTAAGGTCGTCGGTCCATCTAGCTGGGGGGCGCCCCACACTACTCTCTACACTACTCTCTCTCTCTCTCTACTCTACTGTTGTTACAATAAAATACGCTACGATTCCCCAAGGTATAATATGCTTGGCTGCATAGTGTGCGTTTTATACAAGATTTAAATTTCGTTTCAATTAGTTGCAGTATGTCCCCACATACTGCAACTAATTGAAACGAAATTTAAATCTTGAATAAAAAAATGAATGACATCGCTGACAAAAATTCTTGGCTTAACGCTGGTCCTGCTCCACAAGGGCGCATAAACTAATTGATTAATAGACAGCTGTGCTGCTGGGGAGTTTGTTGCGCCACTTCTTCTTCCCAGCTAAAGCACTAGGAAGTGGTGAAGGGTGGGCGTTTTTGGGGGACTGTCTTATGTAATTTTTGACGTTCGAAAAGTGCTGATTCTCAGCCTAGTTTGAATAAATGACTTTTGATTTTGATTTTGATTATCATTCGAAAATATTGTTGGAGCTGCCGAAGATTGTAAATACTAATCTTTATATTGTATAAATTCAATCTCTTATTGTATAATTGCATAGCAATGTGTGAGCACTATGTACCTACCATTTACTGAGTAGGCCTTTCATATTCATATTAATTTATTCACATTTAAATAGAGTAAGTACAATTGGTGGATACATGTTATATTATTTGGTCTTATATTCTATTTAGCCTTAGTGTGGCGTGCGAAGGTTCATCGTGCAAGATAATAATTATAATGTAGGTTATTAAGTTTATATAAAGAAATAAAAAATGGGTATTTAGTCATATTCAATATCTACATGTCTCTGAAATTCAATGGTGCTGTACGTTAAATCACATTAGTCCACTTTATTATTATTATTTAACCAGTCGTTTATTGAATAAATCATTTTTTCCAGAAGTAGCTCTTTAAGCTTTTTCTTAATTTTTGGCAGAGGAAGATCTTTAATATCTGATTGTAACCTATTATAAATTTTTACACACATAGCTGAACAGTTTTTTTTTAAATACCGCAGTCTTTGGTGCACATTCTAGCACTAGTCGCTGACCATGCCTTGATTTACGAGGATGGGTATTATCACGTGTATAAATATCACTAGCCTTCAAAAATAGGTCAGAATTTCGTTTCACGAACACAAAAATTTCAAAAATATACATACTCGGTAAGGGTAATATTTAAAGTTTATAAAATTGAGGTTTACCAGACTCATATGGAGGAATGCCAACAATTGCTCTTATACAACGTTTTTGGGATAGAAACGCGCTCTGGTATTCTGTTGAGTTTCCCCACAGTATTAGTCCGTAACGTAACACCGAAGCTATACATCCATGATATGCCAACAATACCGTACGTAGTGTTGTTGTATTTCTTAGTCTGTTTAAAACATACACGAAACTGTTTACTTTCTTGCAGACTCCATCAACATGTGCTTTCCAATCTAGGTACTTGTCCATGGTGAATCCAAGAAATCGCACATTGGTAGATTCATTATTTTTTGTACCATCATATGAAATATGCCTTGGAACGATCTTAGATCCACGAGTTTGAAATTGCATAAAAGTCGTCTTGCTGATATTTACCTACAAATTGTTCTTTACTAACCATCCTATAACTAAATCAATAGTGTTATTTATATCAATGTAAGGTTATTATTAATTATATTGTCGTATGTTAATATTGTAGATGTCATCTGCAAATAGTATATACATTTATTAGTAGTAATGTCAGGTAAATCATTAATATATACAATAAAACGGAGGGATCCGAGGATACTTCCTTGCGGGACGCCGTAACTGTTTATTCGATACTCAGATCTCTCCTGTTTTACTACGACGTTTTGGCTCCCAAGATATTTCAACACATTGTTCAAGATTGTCCAAGTATTCTTCTAACCATTTTAGAGCCGGGCCTCTGATACCATAGTTATCTAACTTTATGAACAGTTCATGAGAAACAAAGTCAAATGATAAATGATTTATTTCTGTAAGTAGGTTTATACAAACACTTTTACACGTCAATCATATTAAAAAAAACTTGATAAGGTCGGCGTTTCGTATCCGACTTCTCTGAGAAGAAAGGCCGAAACAAACTCAGAGGTCACAGTCTCTTTTAAAGTCGAGACATAATCTTGGTCAGATCATGTGAAGACCAGATACTTGGTCCAGAGACTTGGTTGGTAGAGTCCAGAGACTTGGTCAGATCTTTTGACGAAAGAACCACACAGGTTGAGGGGACCTATCCAGTCAGTGCACGCATTTGTCAGTAGTCGTGCAGCTCAACTAAGAACTTAAGGAGCTCAACGATTCAACGAACAATACCAAAGAAGGGACATTTGGGTAGGCCGCATAAAATTACTCAAACTGCCAGACCTGCATTAAATTTTTTTTTGATTGAGATTAAAAATAAAAAAAACAATTCACATAGTCCTCACATTCATAATAATTTAAATAATATAATACTTTACAAAGTAAATATTCATGTCATAGTTTAGGTATTCAAAAATTTCAATCAAAAGAAAAATATAAATAGTTGGCAAAAAAAATCAAATCAAGATTCACTGTAAATTAGAGCAGCTCAATCCCAAGCCTTTTTGTCCTCAATAAAGTCTTTGACAGTATAAAATGCTTTCTTGCACAGTTTCCGCTTTATAAAACATTTGAATTTATTAAGGCTTAATTCTTGAATATGGCTAGGAAGTTTATTATAAAAACGTATACACTGGCATCTAAACGAGCCACCTATTTTTTTAAGCCTGGTTTTAGGAACTACAAATTTGTGCTTGTTCCTAGTATTTACATTATGGATATCACTGTATTTTTTAAACAGATTAATATTTTTATGTGCATACAATAGATTTTCATAAATATACTGAGAAGCTACAGTCAGTATATTAATCTCTTTAAATTTGTCTCTGAGGGAGTGTCTGGGACTTAATTTATAAATTGAACGAATTGCTCTTTTTTGTAAAACAAAAATTGTCTGAATGTCGGCGGCATTTCCCCACAACAGAATACCGTACGACATTACACTATGAAAATAAGTAAAGTATACTAAGCGGGCTGTGTCTAAATCAGTTAAATCATTTTTCTAACGGCGTATGCTGCAGAGCTAAGCTTTTTCGACAATTTACCTATATGGGGGCTTGGCATCCAAAGTTATGCCTAAGAATACTGTAGCATCTTCTTCAAACGCTTTTGACATGTCAAAAAATATTGCCATTGCTTGCTTTTTCCTATCAACATTTACCAGAATATTGTGTACTAAATCATATGCGGCAAGTGTCGTTGATTTACCCTTTTGAAAGCCATACTGTTCCTTTTTAATTGGTTTATACTTATCTAAATACGAAGATAACCTTCTATGCATTGCCTTTTCAAATATTTTCGAGATAATAGGGATTAAGGCTATAGGTATATAGTTACTCATTTCTATTTTATCTCCTTTTTTTATGCAATGGCTTTTTTTTTAGAATGTGAGTTGTAATACCATCATAACCAACAGATGTAGTATTATTTAATGACCTAATAACATTTGCAATTTCAATTTCCTCTATCGGTGTAAGAAATATACTGTTATTTGCACGGTTTTTATGTGTGTTTTGTATGTTCTCATTATCGCTGTTCGATAGTTGTATTAGGTAGTTATTGAAATTGTTTGCTATTTTATAAGGATTGGTTGCCATACCACTGTCAGTTTTTATTTCATTTATGAATTCCTGACGGGCACTACACTCCATATCCTCATTGATGACTTTCCACGCAGCCTTACAAACAAATATTATTAGATTTATTTATAAAATTATCATTAGAAATTCTTTGCGACTTTGATATACAGCGCCGCAGTAAATTCGAATATTCGTGATACCTAGCTTTATTCTCCTTTGTTTTTTTTTTTTTAATAAAAATTAATTCTTAGACATCGTTTGGTTTTACAGCTAAGTCGTAATCCCTTAGTAATCCACTTTATATCACGGTATTTTGTGTTAATGATTTTTCTAATCCATGGAAAAAATAATTCAATAAATAAACACAGATCATCATGAAAGTTATTAAAAGCTAAATTCAGGTTAGATTTTTTGTATACACTATCAAATGTTAAGTTTTCTAGACTTTCCCGAAATTTCCGAATATTTTCCTGACAGAAATCTCTCTTTGTATATTTTGATGATTGAAAGATTTTGGTTTTTATTGTTAAGTTAATCTGAGCTGTGTCATGATCGGAAAGTCCTAGCTTCAATATTTTACCAGATGATTTTTTTACGTTACCTACGAATTATATGATCTATGCAGGTATTTCGTCTTGTTGGCTCGTTAATATGTAATGTCAGATTATAATTATGTATCATGTCAAATAAATTTTCCACAGCTTTACATTCCCTCAGCGTGTTAATATTAATATCACGAGCGAGTACAATTTTGTGTCCGCAGTATTTACTGTTAAATAACAATTTATACAATAGCGTGTCCAAGTGCTTTAAAAATAATTCAACATTTGATTGAGGTGTACGATTGACTTGAATGTGCCCTGGCGGCTGAGATTGTGTCATGCTCACTCAAATCGCTGATGGTGGCGTGTGTGTTGGATCATTAAGTTCCCTTCAAAATGGTTGAGCTGAATGGTGCTGATCCATGCGTCAGGTTCGTGAACGGGCGCCATCAGTAGGGACTGGTCATTTCATAGCTGCCACGGATTAATTTAACTTATTTTAATTGTTTTATTTTTTTGGTTTTAACTTTTTACTACGGGCGCTTTTAAACTGCATGTCTTTATACATTGTTCTCACATGTACCATCGCGGACACTGGCGCCTGACCACTTCTCGACCTTATTACTCGAATTTTTTTTTGGTACCTATAATTACAACATGAATGATGTAACCAATACTTTGTAATTATATTTTGATTTAAAAGAGTGTCAGTGGAGTTTCTTGCCCGTTCGTCTCCATAGGAACCCACTACGCTTTGGAATGGGCAATTAGCTTGCTTCATCTCTCTGACTGACCGACCCCTTGACAATTCAAAAGTGCCTGTAATTGGTTTATTAAAATAAATGCTTTGAGTTTGAGTTTTGAGTTTTGAACGTGCTTCCCGAGGCACCGAGGAGTCTCTCTATGTAATAGATGGTCCCCATACACGAGCCGTCAGCGGCTAACGTAGGATAATAACGTAGGATAACCTTCGATCGAGCAGTGTAGCTGTTATCATCAGCCGTTTTAGCAGTTTTGCTAATAAATATTATTATTTTCTTATTCCTCAGCGACGGAGGCGCAGCTGGGCGTGAGCGGCGTGGTGGGCGCGATGGGCGCGGGCGCCGGCGCAGTGTGCGCGCTGGTGGCGGGCGCGTGTGCGCTGGCGCTGCGCCGGCGCCGCCGCCCGCGGCTGGCCAAGCCGCCGCCGGCGCCGGCGCCGCCCACCAAGCTGGACCACGACGACGCCGAGCCCGACCTCATACCTAACAACTATTGTGAGTTACTATAATAATAATAATATAGCTGGCAACACGATACGTCACGGAATACGTTTTCTTAATTTATTTTCAGTTATATTTATTTTAGACGCAGTTCTATGAGAATAAAAACCCAAAAACCAAAATAGTTACAGCCTAAATAAAAAAAATACAAAATGAACCATAAAAACCAAGAGTTTTATCAAAAACTCCAGAATCGGAGGTGACATCTGTCATGTCACCTCCGATAAAACACACCGATTACCTAATAAAGAAAATATGTTGACGAGATCAGCTACGAGACGAGCAGGCCCACCACCTCCGGACTCTTCGCTCAGCTCCGCCTCACCGCCGCCGGTATCCAGCCTCACTGTGAGCGCTGTGACGACACCGGCCGTGGTAGTTACGTCGAGCTCGAGCGACGAGTATTTTTCCCCACCGACGTCGCCAACACCTGTACGTCGGCAGGGGAGAGGCCGGCCACCGAGGAGCTTGGGACTTAGGGGCCATCCGGCCCCGAGCCGGGTCCCCGCTGCCGGTGGTTGTGTGCAGCGCATGAGATGGACTCAGTCAATAAACGAGAATGTCATGCGCGCATATTACGGGTCTACAGAGGGAGGAACTAACCTCACTGCGTACTGTGTTAGGATGCTGTCGCTGTTTCAGGAACTAGAATCAACCATCAACGTCTCGGCCCGACGACTGTCGGATCAGGAGCGGACTCGATCATAGGTTGGACGATGTTGCACTTGATAAGCTGCGCTCAGAGGTACTGAGCAACCATATCGTCTCGACTCCAGCCGCCTGAAGCTTAAGAATTTCTTCCAAAGCAGCGAGGATGTCATTGATACACACTCGATTCTGTATTGCGCGGCTGTTGCGGCATGTCGTTTAGCTAACGTCAAATTTGCAAACGGTGACGGAGCTACTCGACCAAAACCAGCCGTACCAGCCTGGCAGTGCAGGATCGAGCGCCGTATTTATGAGGCCAGGGTACTCATCGGCAAACTATACTGCTTCAGGGAGGGCAATACACGACCACGAGTGATGCGCTTTGTAAGACGAGCATTCTCGGGGACTGGAATCAGCCCTTGAGAATATATGTCCCGTGTCACAGAGCGCACCGACTTCCTGAAGCAGAATGTTTGTGCATGGGCGAGCCGTATTCGGCGGTATAAGCGGCGGCAGCGGGTGGATCGATACACGCAGAATCGCATGTTCCAAAGCGATGAAAGGTGGATATATAGAGCTTGGGAGCGACATGAACTAAATGTGACAGACGTGTGCCGCCCGGATGATGCAGCCACGAGTGCATTCTGGCGCAGCATCTGGTCGGAGCCCGTCTGTCACGCTGAGGCTGACTGGATACGGGAAGTTGAGCGAGTGTGCGAAGCTATACCAGAAATGGAAGCAGTCGTAATTACCCCATTAGACGTAGCCAGAGCTGTCCGTCTATTACCAAATTAGAAATCACTGGGACCGGACGGACTGCACAACTTCTGGTTGAAATGGTTAATTAGTTCACAC
This sequence comes from Tiliacea citrago, assembly GCA_963921375.1. Classification (NCBI taxonomy): domain Eukaryota; kingdom Metazoa; phylum Arthropoda; class Insecta; order Lepidoptera; family Noctuidae; genus Tiliacea; species Tiliacea citrago. The sequence continues at coordinate 28,272,435 of OY992786.1, forward strand.
ACTTGCCTGGCATCTTAGTTCCAGTCATCCTTAGAGTCTGGGTCGCTACCACAGTTTCTAACAACAGGCGTTACCCACCTGCTCCATAAGTCAGGTAGTCCCGCGGAACCCAAGAATTATAGACCGATCACATGTTTGTCAACGGTCTATAAACTTCTTACATCCATTTTGAGAGTTAAAATTAATACGCACATTGATGACAATAACTTGATTATGTCTGCCTCTCATAATGGATGTAGGAATGGGTCCCGCGGTACTAAGGAGCTACTCTTCATCGACATGGCCATAAGCCAACAGGTTCGTCGATCCCACAAGGATCTGTCGACATGCTGGATAGACTATAAGAAGGCCTACGACTCGGTGCCACATACATGGCTCATGAGGGTGCTGGACTTGTACAAGATAGATGCAACTCTGCGCAACTTCCTAATGTCATGTATGGGGCAATGGAGGACGGTCCTTCGCTATCCAGGATGTCGGCAGTTCCAGGGGAATGATGAGCCTGTATGGATTAAACGGGAAATATTTCAGGGCGACAGTTTGAGTCCACTTTGGTTCTGCTTAGCCCTGAATCCTCTAAGTACACTGTTAGAGGATTCAGGTCTAGGCTATCGGTTGAGGAGAGGATGTCAGATCATATCTCACCTCCTTTACATGGATGACTTGTAACTCTTTGCCCCCAACAAATTGTGACTGATCGAGCTACTGAAGGTAACTGAAACATTCAGTAGCGCCATCAGGATGGAATTTGGTGTGGATAAATATGCAGTCATGCATGTAAAATGAGGGGAGATTATGGAAATCCGAAGCAACCCAACTCTCGGATTCCATACACCTTAGATCCCTTTCCTCATCCGAAAGCTATAAGTATTTGGGTATGCCAGAAGCGTTAGGGATCAACGTTGCTGACATGAAGCAATCGCTGAAGGAGCGCTTCTTTGGTCGCCTGAAGAAGGTATTTATTAGTCTTCTTTCAGGCGGAAACAAGGAGCGCGCCTTCAACGGTTGGGTCATGCCGGTTTTGATGTACTCTTTTGGCATACTCACATGGATTTAGACTGAACTGGACGCCCTGGATAGGAGGGTCCGTACACTGCTGACCGCGAAGAGGGCAGAGTACATAGCACAATCATTGGTCTTGAACCAAGGTTGCACCGTTGAAGCAAATTTCAATTCCTAAATTGGAATTATGCGCCACAGCATTACTAACAGACTTCAATGATCTGGTAAACCTGTCGAAAATACCTAAAAACAAAATCATTGCGTGGACTGGTTCAATGGTCGTGATGTCATGGCTGCAATCTCAACCAAGTCATTGGTGTACATTTTGTTGCGAACCGAGTGGCAGACATAACACGAATAATAGACAATGACCGATGGAGACATGTTCAGTCTACCGATAACTCAGCCGATATCGCTACAAGAGGCGTAAAAGGTGACCTGGCATGTTTAGACTTTTGGTGGACTGGGCCTGTATGGTTAAAACATAAACCTCTCGATCTACAAACATATGAAATTCCTCAAACTGAATTAGAATTGAAAGGTTCATCATTTCACACAAATTTACAAATCAAACCAATCTGGGAAAAAATTTCTTCAATTTCGAGAATGAAAAGAATATTAGCTTACTGCAGAAGATTCGTTAGAAGAGAAAGGGAAACAAAGAAAATATATTTAACAGTTAATGAGCTAGACAAAGTTTTAGAATTAAACATAAAGTATTATCAAGACTTAGTTTAACAGAAGGATATTGAAGATTTACAGAAGGATGGAAGCGTGAAGAAAAGAAGTTCTCTTATCACACTCGCCCCCTTTTTAGATAAAAACGGGATAATAAGAGTGGGACGAACGTTAGAACATGCCTCCATAGCTGAAATTACAAAACACCTGATTGTAATTCCAGCTAATCAGCATATAACTAAGTTATTAGTTCAAGAAGCTCATCTTAGAACACTACATGGTGGGATACAAGCGATGATGGCTTTTGTGAGAACGAGATACTGGGTGATAGGTTTGAAGTCTGCTGTAAGAAAATGTATTCACAACTGTAAGACTTGCATATTGGATGAAGCGAAGGTAAAAACCCAATTTCTGGGTCAGTTGCCTGCTGTTTGAGTTAATCAATATCGTTAATTTATGAATTATGGGGTTGATTACGCTGGACCGGTATTCTTACGGACATCGAAAGGCCGCGGACACCATGCAACGAAGGGCTATATCTGTTTATTTATATGCATGGCCACTCGCGCGATTCATTTAGAAGTGGTCACAGACCTAACAACAGAAGCTATTATAGCCGCATTTTAGAGGTTTGTGGCGCGCCGAGGCCACTGTTCGAACATATGGAGTGACAATGGCACCAATTTTGTTGGCGTTGTCAAAGAATTGAGGTACATGTTCCAGAAGGGAATTAATAATATCGCGAAGGAAGCGGCTGAACTTCTAAGCTAACGATAACACAATATGGCACTTCATACCACCAAGGATGCCCACATGTGGAGGCCTATGGGAAGCTGGAGTTCAGTCTGCTAAAAGGCACGGACGAGGGAAGGACACAAAACTGATCTACGCGGAGATGCCTACGCTCTTAGCACAAATTGAGGCATGTCTCAATTCTCGCCCCCTTTATCAAATCGACAATAATACTATGATGCCGCTTACTCCAGGACATTTTTTAGTTGGTGAGCCCTTGATTTCGGTCCTGATACATGCTACGAGTACAAGCCTGTCAGTCTTTTAACTAGGTGGAAAATGATTCAGAAAATGACTCAAGACTTCTGGCCAAGATGGCGTACAGAGTATCTTAACACGCTCCAACAAAGATACAAATGCCAAGTGAAGGTTCCAGAGCCTGCTATTGGAAATGTTGTTAAGAAATGTTGCTAATTAAGGAAAATAATCTGCCCCCTACAAAATGGTTATAGGGATTGGTAAAACAAATACATCCTGGAAAAGACAATCTCGTAAGAGTGGTAACAGTCCAGATTATGGGGAACAAGGAGTTAAAAAGGCCCTTATACAAATTGATTGCGCTTCGTAAAGAACTAATAAGTCAGAGAGCTATGGTGGGGCGTTTAATTAATGATTAGTGAAGTGTTGTTGAAGTGAAATGATATAATAATAAAAATGTACATATAGCATAAATTAAGTTAAAAATATTTACAGTCCATTGTTCGATTTGCATGCAAAAGGTATTGATTAAAAACGAATGTTTTGGTGGGCGGTATGTCCAGTTCATTCTATTAATGTTTTGGTGGGTGGTATGTCCAGTTCATTCTATTAATGTTTTGGTGGGCGGTATGTCCAGTTCATTCTATTAATGTTTTGGTGGGCGGTATGTCCAGTTCATTCTATTATAGTTTTGGTGGGCGGTATGTCCAGTTCATTCTATTAATGTTTTGGTGGGCGGTATGTCCAGTTCATTCTATGAATGCATGCAGTGAAGTCGCAAATAAATCATTATTGAGTAAAGACGTTTGTTATATTTTCTAAAACACCGTTCCATTATCAAGAAGAGAGTGAACCTTAAACACATAAAAAGATACCATAACAGATGTTTATCACGGGAGACTCAATTTTTATTTATTGTCACCAGAACAACCGAAGGACACTCTGAATACAATATCGAGTCATCTTTCAAAGGACGTTGCCGATCAATAACTTACAAATAAACTTTAGAAACATTTATCATTTATTGTCAGTCAAAGCAAGAATGACTGAGGAATATTTATTCTTCGAATTGAAAATGCCTCTGGTGTCTAGATACATTTTCAATCATGAAAATTATTCTAATACCTCAGTATGTAGGTAACTCAAGCATGGCTACTTTAACTCCGATTGCTGAACATGTTGCAATCAATTTGAAGAAGGACTCGTATTTACCGATGTCTATATACGATGTCCAGACATGTCTACGTGACAATGTCGATACTTATCTATGTCATATAGAGAAGCCGATTTATCATCTCAAGAATGATGAGAAATTATGTGAAGTAGAACCTGATTCGGGCAAATGCAAGATCAACATTACAACTTGTTCGAATTAATAGACAACTTTATCAAAATAAACAATAATGCATTTTTCTGCTGTAGCAACAAGGAGCTTGACGAAATTAAAAAGCAAATCCGCATTCTCAAACCAAGTGAGAATTTGCCACATCAAGTTTCATATCACGATATCCATTACTACACAGCATTTTATGTGGTGATCGGAGTTGCGTTGGTAGTTGGAGCAGTCTTCATGGTACGACGGCTTCGTAACAGGCGAACCTGGTGAACCTACGCGGTGGCAAGGGTCGCATTGGAGAGTCTACAGCACACGCGACACCTGCACAGGCAGAGGCTGGGGCCTCTATCTCATCGTCCACGGTGCAATAGTGTTAGTGTGCGTAATCAGTGTGAGATTCCGTGTGTATCAGATTACAGTGAAATTCCAAAAGTGCATAAGTTAGAGAAGTGTACAGTGATGTCTTGTAAAGCAGAGTTCAAGTAGAGACTTTAAACATAGAATAAAGACCAATTGACATCATCTTGTTACTCATATTTTCATGTTCATCTCATATTCATCTTCTTGTTCGGGAGCATGTACGGTGCAACCGCACATTCTGCAATTCAGCAGTTTACGCCACACATTCATTTCAACTCATAATAAAGTTCAGTTCGCGTTAGGCTATCAAGTCAACCAGGCGTTCTCGTTACAGCCAACAAGGGCCGCGTCACTCACTTAATTTCCACAATAACAGTCTAATAAGCTCATTTTACCTTGAAGTATATTTGAGACAATATAGTAGTGTTTTAGTAGTTACCTTCTTTTTTATTCCATTCATCCCTCATCTTAAAGTAATGTATGATCTAACAAGGGACCATACACATACCTTCATCCGCAATGACACATCGCTTTCATAGAAGTGTGACACGACGCTGAACAGCAACCAGTGATGTATTTAAGTACAAACTACGTTGTCTTTTGTAACACATGTAACACCGTAATAGTTGAGATTATAATGCGCGTGTTGTTAAAGCATACGTATCTCAAAATATTTCCATTCAATTGTTTCACTCCGGGATCGTGATCAAGGTTTGCTTACTAGCGCGCAGATTATGCGGAGAGCATTCAAATATTCATATTAAGCGCATAACAAGGGAAAAAGTATAGGCCGGGGGTGAGGCAGCCGGGTTAGTGGACGAGAGGGGGAGGGGTGGCACTCGGCGCGGTTTTAAAGGCAATCCTCATAAAAGCTTAATATACGGCAGAAAGTGTCCGCGATAGAGTGCCGGACACAAACACCTCCACAACACACTGACGCTGACACTCGCGTGACGTCACTGCTCTCTCTCTGAATGTTGTAAAGGCGGTTTCCCACCGCTCCTTTGCCCTCATAACGTAATTAGTCGTCAGGAGCCACCATTAACAGCAAACTTCATATCTGTAGCACACTCGCGGGACACTCCACTTTGTTTATCTTAGTTTTGCGAGATTATCGCAGTATGTCTAGTGTTACGTAAGTAACAAATAGTTTAAAATTATTTTGTTTCCAGTTTGGAGTGTTAGTAGTTTCTTGCTGACGATGTCGCACCATAGAGATGTAAAATCAAATGGCATTTTTATTTATCAATGATTTACAATGAATTACTTAAATTAACTTAGATCCTTATAGTATTTAGACTAAGTACATGCACGATTTGTGAAACTCCTGACACCCAAACTAGGACGTATCCTGTATCTCACGTCTCAGCGTTCCTTCCTGCCAGGTATATTGTGAAGCCAAACTTATTGTTTACCTATTTGAGAGTTTGAAAATAAAAATAAAAATAATAAAATAATGTTAAAATAATGTTATTTAATTATTTTTTTTTTTAATCATCAGAGTATGAGTAAAATGTGTTTACAATAGACTGCACTTAATAAACTCCATTCACAAGTATTACACTACTGCAGTAATGGGCGGCCACTCCACGACCCACGTTAATATTTAATTTCCGGGAGAACGCACCTCCGTATGAGGTTATTCGCACAGATAACATTTACTCACATTTACATTCAATGAGCAGCTTACATAAAAATACTTCTCCGTTGAGCGCTTAATGTCAGTTATTTATAACCATTTAAAACCTGTTCGCAGCCAATGGAAGCTTTTCATTTTATTTAACTGTTTACGAACCCGTAAAAAGAATAAAGGAACTTTAAAAAGCTTATAAGCACATAAATAAGAGGAACTATAATAGATGTGGTTACGACAATCCTCTCAACAGTCCTGAACTCTCTCTCTCTCTTAACAAAATTCACGCGTCACTTCCTCCAATCATTTTCATTTGATTTGTAAATAATTATGTCTGGTTTATTCGTTCGTTGACAAACTCATCACGTAGATAAAGGTAAGACCGAGCCCGCACTGCGAAGTCTCCCCTCGCGATGTTTATTATATTCACGCGGTCTAAATTCAGTGTACGGAATTGCAACTAACACATATCAATAAGATTAAAATGAAACATTATCTCGTTCGGCATCGATCGGCAGAAGTGCCTTAGTCGCGTATTAGATCGCTGCAGGCGCTAACGAACCAGGAAAGTTCGAACCAGGAACCAGCTACACTATTAGGGAGAACTCATACAGCGGCGGCGTCACCAGTTAAGTCTCCTTTTGCGATAAACTCGTGTGTAGCCGACTTAAGGCACTTTGGCGGTTTGTTACTACAGTATTACGTATAATTACAATCAATTGCCTCGATTTTGCTATCGAGCTCTGTGTTTGTGAACTTGAGATAAATTGAAAAAAAAAAACATTCATACTCACAAATACCTATCCGAAATTGAGAAGAGTATTGAAATGTATGCATATACGCTAGTTATCACGCTAAACGCAGATGTCTAATTACTGGAAATAGATACACTGTGGTTAAAGTAAACTGAACTCGCTCGTCGATCATTACCATATGGATAATAATTTTCCAGGCGACTAATAACTTAAAGGGCGACTAACTATTTGCTACTAAAATAATAACTTGGCAGCGATTAAATATTATTTCTTAATCGCTGCAAAGTCATCTACTGTTATTGAATCATTTGGGTTAGGTTAGGTTAGAACAGTAACCATTAACAAGCAAAGGCGAGCGAGCGAAGCGAGCGTGCCGCGGCAGCGGCCGCCGAGCGCCAGATCCCCTCTATTGTTGGTAAATTCAGTTACCAAAACAAAAATTCGATGCCAGTTTAAATTAAAATAAAGCTAAAAACTGATTATTGAGCTGCTACTTTCTACTTAAAATAATACTTCGCTGTAGCTGCCAACCTATTATTTTTGCTACCCGCTTTAATTATTTTTTAATCCTAAATTCAGATTAATTTGCCGCCGCGTTAAATACATGCCTTACCATATTAGCGTGAATCAATCGACACCACGCTGACGAATTCCGAAGAAGCGGCGATATCGTGATACTCGGTGCGGCGCCGTGCAACACGACAGCGACGCGACCCGTTAACGACGGCCCTAATTAAAAGCTAATGTGGATCAGACTTCGCAAGTAAGTTAGCGTGCAACCACGCCAGTTCCGCGGTAAGTATCGATCGCAAATTAACTCGTGCACGTGCCAAACATTCTGACGTCACATTAACGAATTTCAGAACGTCGCGCCACCAGTTCTTGTCATAGTTGGCACATAGTTCCGTGATGAATGGCAACTAACCTGTAACTGATTTGCTTTGGAAGTTCTTGGGAACTTGCCAGGGTTGGAGTCGAAGCGGAAGTCCAGACTCAATTCAGGGTCTTTAGTATAAATGAGCATAACTGAACTCAGTGTTTTCTTTTACAATGCCAGAGCGGTCGAGTGCAGGCAAGTCTTGCCATATATAATACCTATGATGCTAAATTTTACAATATAAGGACATAAGCCGTTGAATTAAAGTAAGTAACAAGCCCCCGTCGCCGACACAATCAGCCACGATTACTCGCCGCGCCGACAATCGCCGCGTGCGCGAACTTGTTAACAATTAAAAAACCTTGTAAATCAGTTGAATGGCCGGCGGCAAACGAGCCCCTCCTATTATAATAATACGTTATACGGGAATTATTGCTGTCATAACTCCACCGGCGCGTCACGCCCAAACCGCGCCGCCGACGACCGAAAAAAGCCCGAAATGTACGATAAAACGCATTTCAGTCGCGTGTTGTTCTTCATACGGGAATAGTGAGCCGTGAGCTGCAGCTTTGTGTGGATATTTGCACAAACAGTTACAAATGCGTGGCTTTGCATGGAGCTCACTGAGCCAGCTCAGTACACACACTAGCACTTAGTGAGAGCAGTCAGGACACCGGATCCTGACAGGTACACTGAGCAAGTCTGTGTTGTACTATCTATGCATTCTGTTATTTCTGAGAATCACTGTTTGGTTTGTTTATATCGTTAACTCGGAACTACATGCCAGATAGGAATCCTCTCCGACATGATCGACGAAGGTCGATAATAAATAAAGTCATCTGGTATTCATGAGCTTGTCATGGAGTTTGGCGCGGGTTACGAGCGAGGGGCAGCGGTACGGGGAGCAGGAGGAGGGGGGGCCGTGGCCAGACGCCATAAATCGTGACGTAATGAATGCCGTTCTCGCCTCAATAAAACTCTCCCACATTATATGATACGGGATTTATGTGCGAGGCGCCGCCGCCCGCCGCCCGTGACGAGCCGTGCTAAACGAAGCCGTGTTGTATTGTACTGTACTGTGTAAAATACAACAATATTAAAGTCGGCATTCAAACAGTCATAATAAACTTAGCGAGTCCTTTATCCTCAATATACTAAACAACATTTAGTACTTAAATAGTAAGTTGCCCACAACACCTCTTGTTGCTCACTGTCCAGAGTAAAGGCGCCTTTAGCTACCTTTTCTTCAGATATAATGTCTAGGGCACTCACACTATGCCATCCTTGCCAATGAAAAGACAAAGAACCAGCCCTCTTCGTAGCAAAGGAACCTGGAATAGGATAGAATAATTTATCTGTATTAAAACGTGGTACATTAAGTTCTTTTAGTAATAATATTATGTAGAATTATGATCTTACATGTTTCGCCATGGGTGTAGTATTGCTGTCATATTTCACGCAAAACCTTTCTTTCCTACAATCGTGTTACTTACATATCTACCTACCCATATAACGTAAAAAAACTTTAAATGTTTTGCAGTGATGCATTTTCATAAATTCAATATTGTCGAGCGCTAGTTATTAGATTCTGTGAAGATACCGCGGCGGCTTATAATTAATACTACGAGTGTAGTGCTGCTACACGACACTCATGCTACTCATGCCAGCAACGCCGTCAAGTCGACTTTTGTATCACAAAATCGCCGACAGCACAGGTCATCCATCATAATGGTCAGTTGTTTAAATTTTGATTCGATTTGGGATCTTATTGTTCTCTGAAGTATCTCTGAAAGTATTGTCTGCTGCATTTCGGTTAGAATACGTTCCTGACATGTGGAAAGTAGCTGAAGTCATTATGATAGGGCAGCCAAGCCTGGGAAGTCACCTCATGAAACAACATCTTACAGACCACTCTCACTGTTGCCTGTGATGTCAAAACTACTTAAAAAGTTATTTCTAAAGAGGTTGAAGCCTCTTATTGTAACGGAAAATCTAATCCCCGATTACCAGTTCGGATTTAGAGAACAACACTCTACGCTCGACCAAGTACACAAAATTACTAATATTATTGGAAGAACACTAGAGGAGAAGACGTGCTCCACGGTTTTCCTTGATGTTGCACAGGCTTTCGATAAATTATGGCATGGTGGGCTTATTTATAAACTAAAAACAATGCTGCTTGAACAATTTTCAGACATCTTAGAGTCCTATATAACAAACATATTGTTTAGGATTAGACAAAGAAACGCTTATTCAGACCTAGGCAGATAAAAGCTGGAGTACCACAAAGGACTGCACTTGTCCTGTATCTACTATATACCTGCGATATTCCTGAGCTAGAAAATAATTTCATTAAAACCTTTGCTGATGACACAGCTATCATGGCTGTTGGAAACAGTCACGAGGAAGCCGTAGAAAAGGTTCAAGAGTCCATATACCGTTTCTATGAGTGGACTGCAACATGGCGTATCAACCTCAATGAAAGCAACTCTATCCACATTGACTTCACCAATAAAAACTCACAAAACTTTCCGGTGTTCATGAATAATCAACCAATACCATACGCGAATACTGCTAAATATCTCGGCATGACTCCTAGATGCAAAACTGCACTGGAAAGAGTATGTCAAAAAGAAAAGAGCTGAACTAGATAATTATTAGATACAAAAAAATGTATTGGCTACTTGGTAGACAGTCGCCATTATCCATATCAAACAAATTGTTATTATACAAACACGTCTTGTATAGACTTACGGTATTCAGCAGCTGTGGGGCAGCACCAGCGAAAGCAATCGTCAAATTATACAACGATTCCAAAACAAAGTACTCAGAGATATAGTCAACGCGCCCTGGTACATTAGAAACAGCGACCACCACCGGGACCTCAAGATGGATGTCGTAAACATAGTAATAAAAAAATATGCAGCAGCTCACGAACACAGACTTCATCATCACGTGAATGTCGAGCCGATCCAGCTCCTTGTTATCACTGAATTAGTGCGAAGACTAAAAAGGGTAAAACCTTTTGAGTTAGTTTAGTGAAGTGTGAGTGAACATGAAACTATAGTGCAACTGCTAACTAAAGAACACGTGAATTAAGTGTCTTCCCCTTAACATAAAGTGAATAAGAAAGACGTTATTGGACGATTTCTTAATTTTATATTTATTTCGCAGTTTAGGTTATATTTAAATTACTTATTAGCGAATAGGCTAGATTGTAATGTGAATAAAGTATCACCAGCCGTGATACTTTATAAAAGAAAAAAAAATATATACAAAAAGAAAAGATTATTTTCTTCTGGCCCCTGTCTATCAATTGAAGTGTTTAAAATTATAAAAACATTAAAAAATACGAATACTGTAGAATACGATGGTCTATCAACAAAAGTTATAAAAGCAGTAGCGGCAGAAATAATTAATATTTGTATAGAGACTGGTGTTTTTCCTGAAGCACTCAAAATACCTACTGTTAAACCTCTATTTTATTTTTTATTTTATTAAAAAGGAAAATAAAGAGCTAATGCAATTGTATAGACCCATAACCCTTCTTAGTATAATCTCAAAAATATCTGAAAAGTAGGTATTTATACAAAACAGCTATACACTTATCTTGACTAAGAAAATATACTAGTTAATGAACAGAAAGGGTTCAGAAATGTTAAAACCATAAACTTGGCACAAATTATTTTTTACATAATGTCATGCCAAAAGTAGATGCGAATATACCAGCGGCAGCGGGCCGAGCACGGGCGTGCCAAGGCGTTTCAAGTGACAAGGCATGTCAATTTGTACTAGCATTTTATGACAAAACAGTTTTATCGCTCATACTGTGATAAAATGAGTGACTCAAGTCATGTCACAGTAGGCCGTGCTGGCAAACACGCAGTATGTACGAGATTCTGATACGATATTTTGTCGCTTAATCCTGCCTTATTGTGACTTCAAACAGATATATTTTTGCTAGTCAGCTATCGTACCGAGATAGTATTCATTGAAATTGGCTTACTAAATGCGAAAAGGTACATAACAGAAATCCTTTGTCAACATGCACAACCCGCACTGTCTGTAATTGGTGAAGATGCAATTTACATGGACGATAATGCTCGGGCCCACCGTTCTGGCAACGTACGAGTAGATGCTTATAAGCGTCGGTATTCGTCGTTTGGATTGACCAGCGCGGAGCCCCGACCTTAACCCAATTGAGCACGTCTGGAACCTCCTAAAAAGGAGAGTACGATCTGTCCAACCACTTCCACAAAACATCAAGGAGCTTAACGTGTGATCTCGGCTGAGTGGGAACACATTCCACAGGAAACCATCAAAAGCTTGGTGGAAAGCATACCAAGACGATTACATGTCATAATCGCTGCAAGGACCTCCGTCATACTCGTTATTAAAACCAAACCCCAACCCTCGTTTGCCTTCAATACCTTGCCCTGGAGTTGCATTAGGGAGGCACTTCGGTATCACCGGATGCCGACCTACCTCTGTCGTGTGGTCGAGGCCTATTTGACAGACAGGGCCGTCATCTACCCCGGTCACCACGGAGAGTGGAACCGGCGAGAGATGTCGTGCGGTGTCCCACAGGGATCGGTCCTGGGGCCGCATCTGTGGGATATCGGGTACGACTGGGTGCTGCGCGCCGACCTCCCTAGCTACTGGCGTCAGCGTAGTCTGCTACGCTGACGACACGCTAGTCCTGGCACAAGAAAGTTCGCATCAGGCGGCGGCGGCGGCCGAACTGGCGGCACGTGGGGTTGCGACAATCATCGATAGGATCCGGCAATTGGGACTCGAAGTGGCATTGCACAAGTCCGAGGCCATGTGCTTTTATGGTCCTCGGAACCCGCCACTGACGGGTTCCCAGATAACGGCGGAAGGGGTTCACATCGGCGTCGAGTCGACGATGAAGTACCTGGGACTCGTCCTCGACAGCCGGTGGAACTTCGACGAGCACTTCCGACGTTTGGCTCCCAGACTGGTGCGGGCCGGGGCTGCCTTGAAGCGGCTCCTGCCCAATCTGGGGGGTCCAAACGCCTCCTGCCGGAGGCTCTACGCGGGGATCGTGCGGTCCATGGCCCTTTACGGGGCACAGGTGTGGGCGCGTTCTCTGAGGCTGCAACCAGCGCAGCGGTTGAACGCGTCCTAAAGGGACCATCAGGATGGTACGGGTTACCGCACGGTCTCCCGTGAGGCGGCGAGCCTCCTTGCTGGATTGCCGCCATGGGATCTGGAGGCGAAAGTCCTCGCGCACATTTGGGTGTGGCGCGAAGAGGCGAAACTCCAGGGCATAACTCCGCTGCCGCAAGAAATCGCGGCACAGCGGACGGAGCTCCGGCGGGATCTCATGGCGACATAGAGAGTGCGATTGTCGTAACCCAGCGCTGGGCACGCCACAATTGTGGCGATAAGTCCCCTCTTTGAGGAGTGGCTGGAGAGGCGCCACGGCGTCCTCACCTTCCGCCTGACGCAGGTCCTCATCGGACATGGATGTTTCGGGAGGTTCCTGTTTAGGATTAAGCGGGAGGAAACGCCCGGGTGTCACCACTGTATGGATCGCCCGGAGGACACGGTGGAGCATACGGTGGAGGTCTGCCCAGCTTGGGCGGAGCACCGCCGTGTCCTCGTCGATTGGCGGCGGCGATCTCTCGCGTCCGGCCCTGGTTCAGGCCATGGTTCGGAGCGAGAGTGCATGGGAGGCCGTCACCTCCTTCTGCGAAGCAGTTATGCTAGCGAAGGAGGAGGCGGAACGCGTGAGGGTGAGACAAGGTTCGCGCCCTCGTGCCCTTAGTCGCCGCAGGAGACGCCCCGGGCGTCGGGAGTCGCAAGCCGATTTCCGGCCACCGTAAGCGCGGCCCTGCGGACGGTGAGCGATGGGTAGCTCGCCATCCGACAAGGACCAGGCCCGGGTCAACGGCGCGTTGTGTTCGACGCGCACCTCAAAGAGATGTCAGCACAAACTGACGGGGTCCGTTAGGACCAATGCCTGCCAGGGTTGCGAGTTTGTCCGAAAAGGATATCGTGGCCCTGGCACACAGGCAACGGAAGGAACACGAGTGGGTTTTAGTCAGTAAAAGTCTGACACGCCCTCCCGCTCCGCCCAGAGCGGTAGAAGTTATTTGATGATTTCCCACCCAAAAAAAAAAAAAAAAACCCGCGTTTTATTGTTTGAATTATTTTTTATTTTTGAATGTCTTTTTTTATTAAAATACCATAGAAATACTCGTAGTCTTAATTTCATTATACATAATCAGCCTATAATGTTCCCACTGCTGGGACACAGGCCTCCTCTCGTCGAGAGGGAATGGGCTGTAAATCTACCACGCGGGCCCAGTGCGGGTTCGTAGATGTCACATGTCTTTGAATTTTTGGTTCTAGGACATGCAGATTTCCTCACGATGTTTTTCCTTTACCGTTATGAGAGCAGTGGTGATGAAATTATTTACACAAAGTAAAGCGCCTGCTTGGGTTCGAACCCACGACCTACAACTCGTAAGTCGGGGACGTTACCACTGGGCCAACACTGCTCGCAATTTCATTTTACCGATAAAAATCTCAATTTTAACACGGCTCTCTGCTTAAACACATACATAATAAAAGTACACTTTTTAAACAAGCATACTACAAATTAGAGGATTATATCCAGGATAAGAATGCTTGGAAACATGCTGGTCCAGCTCTAGACAAAATCAAACTGGTTGCTATTGTATAATGTATTATTTGTATGACATTGATTTTACATTCTGTGATTACCTTCACTCACAAACTTATTTTTTTTTTTTTTAGGAAAACATAAATTTTTACGATGTTTGTAAATATGTGAGCACCATGTACTCGTAGGTATCTATCTCATTAAAAAATTATCTGTCAGTGCTTCATTTTTTTTTACCTTTTGTGGTATAGTAATTTTATTCTAGATGCATCGTCCTCATATATAATTAATTATCTTAAACAAAATATTGTAATGCTTTTTTTTTTTAAAACGTAACGGTGGTGTTTCTTGCCCATTCTTCTCCATACGAAACTACCTTTAGGAAGAGGCAACTAGAATCAATTCTATTTTTTTTGTAAATTTTGACGTTCAAAAGTGCCTCTTCTTCATTTATTTCAAATAGGCACACCTATTTGAAATAAATAATTTGACTTTACCAATTTTCGGATTTTTCTCTTTATGTACTTCATGATGCTAGTTCAACGGGAAGTACCACATGAGCTTTGCGAGTATCAACATAATATGCGTATATTATGTTGACACTCGCAAAGCTCATGTGGCTTATATGTAATTATGTATTTATCATATCCTGTCTGTGTATGTTTTTGATATCTATTTCAACTTGATACATTCACGCGTTCCTGAGAAAAAGAGTCTTGACGGACAACGCAGTCATCCTATAAGGGTTCCAATTATTCATTTTCAGGTACGGAACCCTATAAAGAATTATTAAAATTTATTTTCTGTCTGTCTGTTACCTTTTCATGTCCTAATGGCTGAACAGATTTAGATGAAAGGCATACGATAGGCCAGGACCTGGGTTAGGACATAGGATACTATGTATGACGGTCGTAGGTACGTTCCTGAGGAATAATTTCCGACCTTTACGCGGGGGAAGCCGCGGGCAAAAGCTAGCATTTTCACTGGTGAGCGTTATATCAAAGATAATAAATTATTTTATATTACATTCATAGTGTGTGAGACACTTAACCTACACGAAATCGGCTGGTTTTGATCAATTTTGATTCCATGTTTTCATTGGTTGTGAGAAAGGAAAAAAAGGTTAAACAAAATTATTCGTGACGTCAAAAGTCCAGTTCTTTGTTTTGCATGTGGTGGCTGGAAGGGATTTTTCAAATAAATTTAGTATTCATCATAGAAAATCACTAATATTCGCAAAAAGTTTTCCGAAAAATTACGCGAGACTGACGTTTGATATTTTTTTTACCAGAAACTGTTTTTGATTTTGAACATTCAAAATATCATCAACATCATTATATGGTCTACTTGCATGTGGCTAAAGCACTTTTTCCAACTTCCACACAAAATACAGCAGAAAAATAATGTTGGAAAAACCTATATATTATTAAAAACCCCGTCGATCATGTATTTTTTCCTATTGCAACCATATCAACAATTTAAAAAAAGATAAAACCAAAATTTTATTTTATGAGTATACAATCTGCACTAAGCAAAATTAAATCATAGCGAAATAAACTATATTTTCGAGAGCGCAAAAGTGTGAAACTATTAACAGGTGCTGAGACTGACGCGAATGATTTAGCACCAAGAAAACTAATATTTTATAGTTATACAGACTTATCGTTTCAATTATTTCAAGCGTTCTCACAATTACATAAGAAATTGATGAAAAGGGTTTTTTTCGTACACGGAGCCTTAAGTGTCTTGGTGTATGTATTGTTTTATGAGAATGTAGTTTGAGGAGTTCAACTCAATTTGTCGGTTAAAAACGATAAATAGCCTAAATTAATTCTGATAATATCTAGACAGCCGCGGTATCAAAACGATTGTAAATACCTACAATTATCTTTATGCATGCTCGCTACGAGCTCGTAGCACGTAGGGCGTAGCTCGTAGTCGTAGCACCTTACCTGCGGCTCCTCTAGCGTGGCTTCAGTCGCGTAGCGTCACTCCGGAAGGCGACACAACCATTCAACAACTATATTGAAAATATCCCGACCGGAAGCGGGCGGCGGCACTGCTGGTGCACGGGCTAGGTATATTCATGAATATTGATGCAGCATCGTGAATATTCAGTGCGGCGACACTCGCAATTGAAAACACGCCGCAAAGTGCGCGCCGACATCGCGCCAACATCACGCCGACACCGTGCCGACATCACGCCGATACCGCGCCAACATCACGCCGACACCGTGCTGACATCACGCCGATACCGCGCCAACATCACGCCGACACCGTGCTGACATCACGCCGATACCGCGCCAACATCACGCCGACACCGCGCCGAGAATTCAAACACGATAATGCTCCGATTTCAAGAACTTCGTCTCAAACGCAGCGTTGTGAAGCGCTCGATACGCTGATGATATTGAACGACGTCCTGATCCACATCGCTTCCAACATACCGTTACAACTGCAAACACTGCAAGGATATGATAAACAGAATACGATACTTTATATGTATCGATGTCGGCAGCAGTACGTTGACAGGCGTCAATCAAGCAGCCAAGGTTCTGCCATTTGCCTGTAATTAGCGACATGTACCGCGGCGGTCTCGCGAACATTAGTACAGTTCCTTTCTGAATAGCTTCCCCGCACGGTAACACCCGCAACCGCAGTGGAACAACTTCCGCATCGCTCAGGTGTAGTCTTGGTACAGGGCGGAACGCGCCACCTCATCTATTAATGAAGCCAATTTGAATAAACTCTGGCACATTAGACGGGGTGCTCGGGGAACGGGGGCGCAGAATGCGGGGTAGCGGGACGCGGGCGCGGGATGGGGGGCTGCTCGATGCGCGCACCAATTAATTATTTCTTGTGTCCTGACTTACGCTCGCCTCCGTCTTTGAATGTAGTGATTAATCAGGTTTTTTCCCTCTGCGGATAAATCTCGGGCGGATCAGTGCGGCTGCGGGCACACGCGACGCGCCGTTATTTATGTGCGGCGCCGCCGGTGCAGACTCAGCCCTACACACCACGCTAGTGAGCGAGCTGGCAGTCAGGCGGCCGGTACAGGCACCGGACCAATTTCTTTTGTTTTGCCTGTCTGTAGGTGCCGGGGACACTAGCCAGAGTTTCAGTTTACTCTATATTTTAAAATTATTCTTATATCTAATGAATGTAATGCTATCGATAGCAATCACACCAGCATCATCGTGCGACGAGCAATCTCCGTCAGCGCTCGGAGACCAAGACTCAGCCGAGTGATTCAAACTTAGCTCAAAACAAATTGTTTGTGGTTGCTATGGTAT
This sequence comes from Tiliacea citrago, assembly GCA_963921375.1. Taxonomy (NCBI): domain Eukaryota; kingdom Metazoa; phylum Arthropoda; class Insecta; order Lepidoptera; family Noctuidae; genus Tiliacea; species Tiliacea citrago. Next base: position 28,290,011 of record OY992786.1, read on the forward strand.
AATCTACTGTTGTTGAATCATTACGTCTGCCGCTGTTTAAAAAGATCGTGTGAAGAAGAGATTTGAACGCTCCCTTCTTTTATTCTGCTTCATTACAGTCACTGGTTGATATAAATGTAGTGTTGTGTCCAGTGTGCGACGTGTGCTTGTGGTTGCGGTCAATTTTGTTTCTTTTTTGTTTAGTGCTTCATGATCCATTGCCAATGTACTTGTTGCTTGCAGGCGAGGCGGCGGCGGCCGGCGCGGCGGCGGCGGCCGGCGCGGCGGGCTGCGCGGCGTCACCGGGCCGCGCGGCGCCGGCGCCGCTCCCCACGCCGGTATGTACGCACTGGTCTATCTTACATCTTTGTCATTTCTTATTGAGCAATACATTTTCGAAAGAGTCAAGTTAGTCCGTGAAATTCTATTTTTCTTACGTTTTTTGCAATTTTCAGGTCAGCTGTCGGTTGTACGTTGATTCAAATATGATTCGCGACCGTAAGAAAGATGTATTCACAGAATTATATAATAATTAAAATCATTAATACATCTCTCCAAGTTTAAATTACCCTATTTCATGAAATCATGACATTTGAGGCCAACTCTAACATAGAACGATCATTCTAAACAACATACAACCTGACACTGCAAATTGCAAAAAATGTATTTGAATTTTGCGCGGTGCCTTAGCGCATCCCCCTAACCTTCAATCGTGAGGAAACTGGCATGTCCTAATTATGAACCGGAAATTCAAACCAACCAGTTCTAACAAACATTTTCGAAAGCACAAGCACACGCTCCCTTCAGGCATTCCACGCCAGGTGGTGCATAAATAAGTAGGTAAGCTCAGTCCGCCACTCCATCAATAACGATCCGTTCTTGATCGTCGTAACGAGCGACGTCATCAATCCGTACGGTTTCATCTGATAAAAGCGTAGCTCGTAGCCATCTCGTAGCCTCTAGGCAGGCACCGCATAGTTACTTGCTACGTAACCATCTCGGAGCCTCTAGGCACGCACCGCGTAGTTACTTGCTACGTAACCATCTCGGAGCCTCTAGGCACGCACCGCGTAGTTACTTGCTACGTAACCATCTCGGAGCCTCTAGGCAGGCACCGCATAGTTACTTGCTACGTAACCATCTCGGAGCCTCTAGGCAGGCACCGCATAGTTACTTGCTACGTAACCATCTCGGAGCCTCTAGGCACGCACCGCGTAGTTACTTGCTACGTAACCATCTCGGAGCCTCTAGGCAGGCACCGCATAGTTACTTGCTACGTAACCATCTCGGAGCCTCTAGGCAGGCACCGCGTAGTTACTTGCTACGTAACCATCTCGGAGCCTCTAGGCAGGCACCGCGTAGTTACTTGCTACGTAACCATCTCGGAGCCTCTAGGCAGGCACCGCATAGTTACTTGCTACGTAACCATCTCGGAGCCTCTAGGCACGCACCGCGTAGTTACTTGCTACGTAACCATCTCGGAGCCTCTAGGCACGCGCCGCGTAGTTACTTGCTACGTAACCATCTCGGAGCCTCTAGGCAGGCACCGCGTAGTTACTTGCTACGTAACCATCTCGGAGCCTCTAGGCACGCACCGCGTAGTTACTTGCTACGTAACCATCTCGGAGCCTCTAGGCACGCACCGCGTAGTTACTTGCTACGTAACCATCTCGGAGCCTCTAGGCACGCACCGCGTAGTTACTTGCTACGTAACCATCTCGGAGCCTCTAGGCACGCACCGCGTAGTTACTTGCTACGTAACCATCTCGGAGCCTCTAGGCACGCACCGCGTAGTTACTTGCTACGTAACCATCTCGGAGCCTCTAGGCACGCACCGCGTAGTTACTTGCTACGTAACCATCTCGGAGCCTCTAGGCAGGCACCGCGTAGCTACTTGCTATGCGTGTGCTACGTCCAACAGCGTTTTCAAATCGATTACTTTTAAAAATCATTTACGGTTTAGTTTACTTCTAAAGGACTATCATCATCATCTGCCGTGCCGTTTTTCCCAACTAAGTTGGGATCGGCTTCCAAAGGAATATAAAACTATTAAATAATGAATAATAATAAGTTTATTTATTTTCTCTCACAATGGTTTTGTAGCACTTAACAGTTTTGAACAAATAAATGTTATTATTTCTTTTTAACCGACTTCCAAAAAGGAGGAAGTTATATGTTCGGCTGTATGTTTGTTTTTTTTTTTTTTTATGTATGTTCATCGATTATCCGTCAATTGTGGTCCGATTTTGAAAATTCTTTTTTTGTTTGGAAGGGTATGCTCCCGAGGTGGTCCCATAATAATAAGTATTTCACCGTTGCGATTCGATTAGGCACTATAATACGAGTATGATTGCTAAGCAATGTATGCTCGTCAAAATGCATAAGGTGAAGTCACCATCAGTTCTACTGGTTCTTACCAGGAAAACTCCTCAACAATTAACGCCCCTGCATCGCGAAAAGCAATATTTTGTAAAAAGTGATGAGAATTTGACATTGGCTATTGTAAATTAGATAAATTACAAACTAACCCACTAAAAGAAAGAATAAAACTTTTTACAAAAAAAAAACAACCGACTTCCAAAAAAAAACACTACGAAGTGAAAAATAACTTTAATTTCGGAAGTCGGTGTCTTTGGATCTGTATTTTAGTTTTTTGCCACCGACTTACGAAATTAAAGTTATTTTTCACTTTGTAGTGTTTTTTTTGGAACTCGGTTGTTTTTTTTTTTTGTAAAAAGTTTTATTCTTTCTGAACTATAAAAAAATACATTGTGAGAGCATGTGCCTGACGTAGGTTTTAGAAAAAACCTGTATTACAGGTCACCAGGCCCCACTTAGTGGCATCATACAAATAAACAGGCAAGTGTCATGTATTTCTACTAAACAATTAAAACAAAAAATAAATACATGAAAAGGAAAATTAAAATAACACAACAAAAGCAGTCATAGGGTGTGTGGTGAATGGTGATGAATGTGTAGGTGAAGGGTGGTGAATGTATAGGTGACTAGAGGTGAATGGTGGTGAATGTGTAGATGAATGGTGGTGAATGTGCGTGAGTGGTGGTGAATGTCTATTGAATGGTGGTGAAAGTGTAGGTAACTGTTTGAATACAAGTGTTATTTAATTGAGTGGAGCAATTTCTCTGTGACATCCTCGGAAAGAGTTTTCAAGAAGTCGGTTACTTTTTGCTTACAGCTTTTTTTTGGGTGGATAATTATCTAATAACTTCTCCCGCTCTGGGCAAAGCAGGAGGGCGTGTCAGAATTATATTGACTAAAACCCACCCGTGTTCTTTCAGCCGTGAGCCAAGGCCACGACATCCCTTTCAGACAAAACCCGCAACCCTAGCAAGCATTGGCCGTGACGGACCCCGTGAGTTTGTGCCGTTGACCCGGACCTGGTTCTTATCAAACGGCAAGCTACCCATTGCTCACCATACGCAAGCCCACGCCTACGATGGCCGGAAATCGGCCTGTGACTCGCAAAGCCCAGGGCGTCTCCTGAGGCGACTTGGGGCACGTGGGCGCGAATTTTGCCTCCCCTCACGCATTCCGCCTCCTCCTTCGCGAATATTACTGCTTCGTAGAAAGAGGTGATGGCCTCCCATGCACTCTCGCTCCGAACCATGGCCTGAAACAGGGCTGGACGCGAGAGATTGCCGTCGCCAATCGCCTCCGCGAGGAGACGGTGGTGCTCCGCCCAAGCCAGGTAGATCTCCATCATATGCTCCACCGTGTCCTCCGGGTGATCTACACAGTGGTAACACCCGGGCGTTTCCTCTCACCTTATCCTGAACAGGAACCAGCCGAATCAACCATGTCCGGTGAGAATCTGCGTCAGGCGGAAAGTGAGGACGCCGTGGCGCCTCTATTTTTTGCTTATAGCTGGGTTTGTGTAGTGGATAAATATTTAGACCCTTGTTGATAACATTTTAAAGATAGTCCCCTAGGTAACAAAATAACTTGTGGGACAGACTAGAACGGAAAAAAGTAGTATTGCACACAGTTAATCCTCCTGAGCTACACCAAAGACTGCATTCCTGCTTCACTACTAAAGAAGAAGGCAGAGTGGGTCCGAGTATACTGCCTTAAGACACTCCAAAGATCACTGGCTCTTCGTTACTCATCATACTATCAATTATAACTTGCTGCTTTCGGTTAGATAGATATTCTTGGAATAATTTTAGAGGAAGAACTCGCACTCCCATATTTTCCATTTTGTGTAATAAGTGTGGGACAGAAACCGTGTCGAAGACTTTTGCCAAGTCCAGAAACAGCACCAGGCACTTTCTTTTCTTATCCAAGGTTGTTATGTTCGAGTTTACCAAGTCATGTACCGCGTAATTCGTAGACTTTCCTTGCCGGTTGGTGGTGATAAGGCATCACCACCAACTTTATGTATCATCATTTCAGCCAAAAGACCCCTGCTGGACATAGGCCTCCCCCAAGCACCGCCACTTCGACCGGTTCTGTACTTCCCGCATCTAGCGGATACCTGCAGCCTTCGCAAAGGCATCAGTCCAACTTATTTATTTTATTTATTTATTTAAATCACAATTATAACACCTTTACAGACTTATCCAAGGCGATGTTATAAGTCACAATGTCTACTTACACAGATTTATACAAAATAAATAATCGGTAAGCAAAATTACACACAATTAAATTATATTTTATTATAAACATGACAACGATTATACTATACCTCTTTCAATAATTATTTGTGCCATTTCAATGAATCTCGGCAGGTTTTGCCCAAATATATCCTCTGAAACTGTAATACTGTTAATAATACGTGCAGCTCGTGATATAAGGGCAAACTTGAGTAGGTTAGTCCTAGCCGCTGGCACGTCTAACAAAGCGGGGCGGCGGCGAGCCCCTACGCACCCGTCCGGCGCGCGCAGCCGCAGCGCTGCCAGCACCTCCGGGTGGTGCAGCAACCCTAGCAGTACGCGACCCACGTACTTGACCAGTGCCACGTCCCTTCTCACTGTCATTGTCACTGTTAGTTGTAGGAGGCCTTCCAACGCTACGATTTCTTCAACTGTATGTATAAGTTTTATAGGATAATGTACTCGTAGATGTGGGTAATAGCGGGGGACAGAACGTGAGCATATCTTTTCAGTGACCAGCCCGGGATCTACTCAAATCCTATATCACAGTTATCCCTTAATCCTTGAACGCTTTGCAGGATCTCAGAGTCGTCCGTAGGAAGCATGACCAAGGAACGAAGAGGAGTGGTTCCCTCGAGATTATCAGTCTTGTTACTGAGAGGGAATGGATGAGAAGCAATTTGCTCGGCAAGGTCTCAATAAATTCCAACCGAATAATGTAAAGTCAAATCAATTGGTTTTTGCCATGGGAAGATTGTTTTTCGTGATGAATGCTGGAAATAACTATGTTTTACATAAGTTGAAGCTATTGCTATATACGTTTAAATACTTAGCAAAATTACAAGAATCGTGCGCTTATTATAGTTTAATTAATTCACTACTCCGCTGAAGTGGCCCCCTTCCTCGCTACTACTTCTCACACACAAACACGCACACGGCCTCTCATAAAGTGCAGATGGACGGGCAGCGTTAAGTATTTTTTCATTAAGTTTTCCTACTTTAATCGCACATCAGTAAAGTGCGAACCGCTCGTAAAAGTAGCCGCCGCCGTATAAAGTTAACACATCCACGCCGAACAAGTGCGACTTAGCGCGATTTTATCTACTTAAAGTTGTCGTTTTTTTATGTGAGCGCCGAGTCGGACTGCGAGCCGCGGGACTGTGGGAGGCGTATATTTACGATGGTCGATGTCGACAGTTCACGTCCATTACTGAACATCATACTCCTGCGGGGCGGTATATTCCCTGGTCGTCAGTTACCGCATGTCGTGGCGCGGTATCAGCACGGCACTCGCTCGGGCCCGCTGGACACATCTAGTCTCGCTGGTCACTGCACATCATCATCACACATAACACAACCAGAGACCATTGGTGACCGTTTGGTGACGAATGGTGAAAAAGAGGATCAAAGTTGAGGCAAAAAATATGAAAAGATATTCGCAGAGAAAGGCATGTTTTTTTTTAATCTCTATTGGAAATACAAATATTAATTGACCGCACGGTTGGCGCAGTGGTTAAGCGATTGACTGCTGCGCTGCGTGTCGCGGGTTCGATTCCCGCACGGAACAAATATTTGTATGACCTACAAGTAGTTGTTCCGGGCCTGACTATTTGTGTATGTGAGTTTAAATGTTTGTTAAACGCACCCATGAATGGTGGGGCAACGTTTTTTTTTTTTTAAAAAAAAAACAAATGCTAAATAGTAACTACATATTTCGTCGGTTTCATAAAGTAAGAGTTAGAAGTAATCTCCTTACATGGTATTAGTGTAGAGGTGATTTAGAACAGCTGCGTCCACGAGTGACGTCGTAGTTACCTTGCAATACGGTACCATTAACAGCGCACATACACACACACAGCGGTGCATTGGGGATGTTCGCCGAGTCACATGAAGACGAGTATTTCTATTCAACTATGCGAAAACGGTGTACATCCTTGGTGCGCAGGGTTTGGGCAAGCTGCAGCGGCATCCTGAGGGCATTCGCGCAGAGGTTTGATTGACAGTACCCGAACCATTGCTGTATGGTTCACATACTGACCAATCGAAGTCTGTAATATGTTTATGTGGTCTTTTTACTTCGGTTTAAAGAAATTCATTTCTCAAAAAGAACATACATAGTTCACTTAAATATGAGAAACTAAACAAAATATCTTAAGTAATAAACATAATTGTCGTTCAATCTATCGAGTATATAATTGTAAGTAATGTTTTATTATTGTTGGATAGCCAAATACAACTTCAGCTTATTCTTAAAAATGTTCACTGATGAAGAATCTCTTATTTCTTTCGGTAAATTATGCGCTCCCTCACACTGAATAGTTCTTCTTCCGTACAAAGTCCTAACTGAACGCAGTTCTATACTATCCGTATTCCTGGTATAGTAGTGGTGAGTTTTGTGCTTGAATGTGATTAATTTGTGAATGTATTTTGTTTGTTAAAATTTTCTTTATTAGTATGCATGTGTGGTAAATATATAATTTTTTAAGGTTAAATAGTTTAGTTTTAGCATAAATGTCTTTCGTAGGTGTTAGGTATTTGTAATTAAAAATAACTTTACTTTGTTTTGCGTTACTTGTCATGAAGATGTGTAATAGCGGCCTGTCCCCACACTTGGATTAAATAGTCTAGATGCGGTTTGACTAGTGTATTATAGATTGTGTAGCGTAATTTAAATGGCACACATTTAGCAATATTTCGCAAAGCTCCAGTCAACGGAATCAATCTGCTTCTAACATAATCAATGTGTGGTCTGAATGTCAGTCTGCTGTCCAAGATCAGGCCCAGGTATTTCTCATGGTTTGATCTTGACAGTTGTTGGCCATCAACCGTAAGTGGAGGGAAATCAGGAATCTTTTTGTTCTTAGGTGGAAATATTATGTATGCAGTTTTGTTAACATTAATAGTCAGTAAGTTTTGCTCAAGCCACGTACTTAGGATATAAAGGTCTTGCTGTGCCTCAGTAATAACACTATGCATGGAGTGACCAAAATAAAAAAGACATGTGTCATCTGCGTACAGTGAGATATGTCCCGCCAACCCAATATTACTTATATTATTTATATAAATTAAGAAAAGCAGTGGTCCTAAAACTGATCCCTGTGGAACTCCGCATACAATTTCTGTAGATGCACTTTCAAAATTATCAATTTTTACTATCTGATGTCTATTTGCAAGATAAGATTCAAATATTTTGTAAGCTTGGTCAGTGATTCCAATGCTTTTTAGCTTTTCTAATAGTATGGAATGACTTATTGTATCAAATGCTTTTTTAAGATCAATGAAAATACCTAGAACTATTTGCTTTTTGTCGATATTATTTTTAATTTTAGTTACTAAATCGATTGTTGCTGCGAGTGTATTAGAATGTGGTGTAAATCCGTACTGATGTTTATAAAGAAAGTCTATTTTGTTCAAGTAATCATATAACCGGGTATATAATACTTTTGCAAATATTTTTGAAATTACAGGCAATACAGAGATAGGCCGGTAGTTACCGGGATCAGTTTTAGTTCCTGCCTTATAAATAGGGGTCACCTTGGCTATCTTAAGGCTGTCTGGGAAAACACCTTTGTTTAGACAGTCATTAATACAATTCGCGAGATTATTTGCGATTAGGTTTCCGATACACTTTATAGCCTTAGTGGTTATACCGTCTATCCCACAACTGGTATTATTATCTAAGTTATCCATAATATTTTTGATTTCATCTTTTGGACACGGGTGCAGTTCCATTAGATTAGGGCCTTGGCTGTCCCTAGCTTTATGTATAGTTTTTGTGTGTATAGTGTTAGGTTGGTTTGATTGTATTTTATGAGCTAGTATAGAACCAATTGTCGCAAAGTAATAATTAAAACTGTAACAAATTTCTGTACCATTTGATATAACAGTATTATTTACAATTAACTTTGAGGGAGCACAGTCACAGTTATTTTTTTTTTAGCAGGGGTATTTATTAATTTCCACATCTTCTTGGGGTTCTATTTACATTTATCAAAAGCATCATAATAATATTTCTTCTTGTCTTTGCCTATTGTCTTATTCACTTTTTCTTTTGCAGCTGTTAGCTTTTTAGTTCGTCACTCTTAGGATCTTTTAAGTAATTGTGCCACAGTTGATTTCTTTCAGTTATATTGTTAATTATAATTTTATTAATCCAGTCCTTCTGGGGTAAATTAAGGATTTTAGTTTTTGAAATTTTTGCATCTTCAATTTGCTTTTTGATGTATGTTTCAAGTGTGTCGTAGCTATAGTCTTCCTGAGGTAAATTTCCCTTCTGTATTTTGTTAACAAGTTCGCTTTAGTCAATTGCTTGATTTTTTTTCTGTATTAATGATTGTTTATACTTCTTTACCCCTACGTATATTTGTTTGTGGTCAGATAAAGTTGACACAATTAATGCCATGTGTATGCTGGAATCGGAAATATTTGTACACACATGATCGATTATGCTTTTGTATTTACTGTTTCCCGAGTGGCATACTGTTCATGAGTATTGTTTATTATAGAGTAGCCTGATTCGTGTACCATGTTTCTGTAGTCTGTGGTTTTACGTTAATTTCGCAGTAAATCTATGTTAAAGTCACCAAACACAATTGTGTTTTGTCTTGTTCTTTCTAACAGAGTCGAGTACGCTTCATGAAATTGTTTTGCATTCGTATTAGGTGGCTTATAAATTATTCCAATGGTCAGTGACAGCTTTTCCAGTTGAATAAATAGAAAATTGTTACCATTTAGGTAGCAGTCATATTTAATGTTGAACTTGATATTTTTGTGTACATACATAGAAACGCCACCGCCTACACCATCTGTCCGAATATTGTAAATGTGTGTATAATTCGGTATTTCGAGCAGTCTTGCCTCTGTTTTGCTTTTAATCCACGTCTCGGTGAGTAAAATAATGTGTATTGATTGGTTAAATGATTTAAGTATGCATTTCAATTCGTCTAGTTTACTCGTTTTAACTAAGCTTCGAACATTGGCATAAAATAATCTCAACGACGAGGCAGATGTATGTATAGCCTGGTACGTATCTACATGTTGATAGGTAATGTTTTCTAATCCTGATCTATTGATATTAATCGGCTGGAGGGTATGACTCGTTAGTTTTTTGACGTAATTGTAGTAATTTTCGGTATTCCTTTATCTTACTTAATTATCAAGTCCAGCTCACCATTTTCCTTACGACGCGATAATTCATCACGGAGATCTTTCAGAACTTTCATTTGCATAGGCGTTTGGTCCGAGTATATGCGTACACTATCATTAATGAGTTTCGATTTGTTCCGTAGAATATGTAAACAAGTGTCTTTTTTTTCGAAACATACCTTCAGATGCCTGTTTTTCTCAGAGTTATATTTACCAAGGCGCATACATTTTATTGGAGTTGGACAATCCGTATAAAAGGTTCTAATCAAGGTAAGTATTTGCTTATTGTCATGCTCACATCTTAATTCCGAGTTTTTTTCGTTGTTAAGTTCGGGTATACCAATAATTATAATGTTCTGTTGTCGCTGCGCCCGGTCTTGGAATTCTAAGGCCATGACCTCAACTTCACGATGCGGCGGATTTGTAAGCGTAGAAGAATTTTGTTTTAGGCTTTAAGGTTAGTCATGTCGCTTCGAGGCCTTTTATTTGGTATTGAAATTTGGGATTTTGAGTTTTAAGGTTTTCTAATTCAAGTTTTATTTGATTTTGTTCAGAGTTCAAGGTTTCTGTCGTGCATTTTATAGTTTTTAACTCATTTTTGACCTCGGTCATTTCTTGACATAGCTTGTTCGAGTTTTCACTCTGTTTTTGACTGAGGTCCCTCAGGAATTTCATAATCTCTGCCCGAAATTCCGTTATTTCCTCCCTGATTCCTGACTCCGATTCAGGTTGCTTCCTTTTATATCTGTTAGTTACATATTGATCCTCTGTTTGAAGTGCAAGTAAATCGGGCGACGAACTGCTTCCGCTATACCGCTTCTGGTGAAACCGCTAGGTGGTGTTCGTTGTGTACTCGTCCTTAATCCTTATCGGTGCGATGACGTAGAAAGTGTCACACGATTCGCTGTGAGTGAGCAGGTAAACAATTATCGGATCTCGCGTTTACCCGCGACCCGGTTACTTTGCGCAATAAGTGTTGAAGTAGATCACTGAGTTTTGAGTTTTAACACAATAACCAGAAGAAACACTTTAGCTAGAAACTATTTTAATAAGTTATTTAAATTAGGAAGAAAAGTTGTACACGCCTGTTCACTACGATAGTCGAACGACCGAGCTTACTTGTGTTTTTTTATTTACTCTTTATTGCGTTTTTATTTACCTTTGATCCTTTGTTGGTCGAAATAAACTTTTTATTATTATTTCCTTTATTTAATTAAATACATAATATTTACATTTTTAAATATTTAAAAAAAAACTTATAAGAAAACATTTAAAAATAAAAAAATAGTAGCTCACTGGTATCGGGAACAGGGTCCAAGCTAGCGGTGGTCAGGGCTCCTACGAGAGGAACCTCCTAACAATACGCACGTGTTCAGAAGTACCGCTCTCTGAATCAAGCCCTTGATCCAGCTGCCTAACGAGCCCCACCGAGTGTGTCTCCACGTTGTCGTCGTGGTGGGGCTTGCGTGTCTCAATGATCTTGGGGGCTTTGCCGGTAGAGTCACTCATGCCGGAAGGCCTCAAGTGAGAGACCTGACTAAGAGAGACATGGGGCGGAGTCAATGTCATCTGACTACCGCGAGGGGCGCGCCGTCTGAGGACTTCAACAGTTGTTGGTGTTCTGGACGGCGCGCGTTTCTCTCCTCATTGTTGGAGAGTGGGAAGAGTGGTTCACCTCTAGTACGTGTCTGCTCATCAGACATGACTGAGGTGAAGGAGTGGTCTGGGGACCCCACCCCATAAAAAAGGCAAAGCTGTGTTCAGCAAAACTATGGAAGCGAATCATAAAAACCAACTACCCCAGGAGGGTACCTGCTGCTCCGCAGTAGGAGAATCCCTCACCGAGCGGAGCTCGGTCAGTCCCTCGTATTCTGGGGGGGACAATGATCGCCCAAAATCCCAATCGGATTTTTACCCGTCTTTCGGAGACGCATTGAGCCAGGGTGGCTCACCTACCGGTGCTGAGGAGTCGCTGGGTTTTATTCCCAGTACGTCCACGGCACCGAAAGAAAAAGCACAAAGAGTGCCAAAGGCGCGAGCACAATTTGTGCGCCCGGCTACCCCGGTTGCCGTAGAGGAAGGGAGTGATGCGGGGTCGGAGTCCGACGCTGCATCTGGCGCGAAGGGCTCTTTTAAGAGCCCGGAGCTCGTGGAGGTGGGGGCTGCAAAGTTCCTGAAGAAAAAGCGCTCCAAGCCAGGGGACGGCCAGGGGTCGTCCTCTGATGGTGGGCTGAACTCGGGCCGGAGGAAAATTGGCCGGCGGGGCGGGGTCCAAGGACGGGGTGGGGGCAGAGGGCTCACCACCCAGGAGCCCAGCCGAGCTAGCCCAGCCGAGCCGGCCCAGGGAGCCGAGAGGCTCCCAATGGAGAGGCTGTCTGATACCTCTGGTGGTGAGCTGGACGCCGCTGCCGGCTCCAAGGCAGCCTTGAGCAGGTCGTGGTAGCCGCGATTAAGGGTGTGGCCTTGAAGAGGATACAAGCCTCCAAAGACAAGGTCGTACCCGCTGCTACGGCCTCCATTATGCCGGCAGCGAGGGCCCTTCAGGCCGGCCTAACGTCGGACGAAATGTCCGAGATGCGGGCGGAGGTCGGCCGCCTGACGTCCGCTATGGAGCTTCTCCGAAAGGAGAACGAGGTACTCCGAGCGGACCTGGCCCGGCTCCGAGGAGCTGGCCCTCAGGAGGTACGACAGGGGGTGGAGCAGCAAGGGCAGGGTCTTCCCGTGCCTGCGGAAGACCGGGTTCTGACCCTGGTGCGGCAGGAGCTGGCTGCCTTCCATAATCGGTTTTCCGTTCTGGAGGGCATTGTCCTGCGCCCTCCATTAGCGGCGAGCAAGCCAGCCACCTTTGCCGCCGCCGTGGCTGCCACGGCCCGGCCCACGGCCAAGCCCGCGGCAAATCCCGCGGCCAAACCCGCGGCCAAACCCGCGGCGGCGAAATTAGTGCCACCCAAGGCCAAGAAGGGCGGGACAGCTGCGCAGGCAGCTGTGCAAAGGGCGAGGCCCCCAGCCCTGGCGGCGGGAAGGCTGCCCCCACCCCCACTCCCGCCTTCCAATTCTTCTCCGGCGGATACCGAATGGCAGGTAGCTGGAGAGAACAGGAGGGCGGGTAAGGCCAAAAGGGCGGCCAATAGAAAGGAGAGGCGGCAACGGCGCAAGAAGCGAAGCGCCGCGGCTAGGCTCCGCGCCCCGAAGTCCGCGGCTGTAGTAATCACACTACAGCCGGAAGCGGAGAAGAAGGGCGTGACCTACCGGGAGGTGCTCGCTAAGGCGTGGGCGGCAGTGAACCTGGAGGAGATCGGCGTCGCCGATGGCTTCCGAATGAAGGTCACTGCGACGGGGGCCCGGATGCTGGAGATCCCCGGGGCGGCCAGTGGCCCTACCGCTGACGCCCTTGCCGAAAGGCTCAGGGCGTCCTTAAATGCGGAAGAGGCCCGGGTGTCCAGGCCTACCAAGTGCGCTGACATGCGCATTTTGGGCCTGGACGACTGCGTGACGGCGGAAGAAGTTGTGGCCGCCGTGGCTAGGACTGGAGGGTGCTCTGCCGAGCAGGTGAGGGCGGGCACCATCCGTCCTGATAACACGGGGATGCAAACCGTTACGGTGAGCTGCCCCGTGTCGGCGGCCCAAAAGATAGCCGGGGAGGGCCGAAGGCTCCGGGTGGGCTGGGTATCCGCGCAGGTTAAACTGCTGGAACCCAGACCTCTGAGGTGCTTCCGCTGCCGGGTGGGTAACCACGTGGGAGCATGTTGCACCTCGGAGGTGGACCGCAGCGATCACTGTTTCCGCTGTGGTCAGCCCGGTCACAAGGCTGGCTCTTGTAATGCCACGCCGCACTGTTTTGCATGTGCGGCGGCTGGCAAGCCGGCCGATCACCGGGCTGGGGGCAAGGCCTGCGCTCCCCCCCCCAAACCCAGGGGCAGAGGCAAGCCCTCCGCCACCGCCGTCACCGCCGCAGTCGCCACTATTGCCGCCGCCGTTGCCGCCACCACCGCCGTCGCTGCCGCCGCTAACACCGCGGCAGGGCCTTCACAGGGGGCCCAGGAGGGGGCTGAAATGGAGTGCCAATAAATGGCCCCATTACGCCTCCTCCAGGCGAACATCAACCACTGCGCCGCTGCTCAGGATCTCTTGCTCCAGAGCATGGCGCAGTGGTCGATTAACATCGCCGTGGTCGCTGAGCCGTACTTTGTCCCGCCCAGGGACGACTGGGTGGAGGACCTGAGCGGCTCAGTGACTATTATTTCGTCGGCCGCCGCCGGTACCCCGTCCCTTGAGGCCGTCAAGAGGGGAGGGGGTTGCGTGGCAGCACGGTTCGGGGAGATTGTCGTGGTGGGAGTATACTTCTCCCCGAACCGAACTCTCGCCGAGTTCCACAACTCCCTTGGGGAGTTGAGAATCATCGTCGTCGGGTACCATCCCCTCCCAGTGATCGTCCTCGGGGACTTCAATGCCAAGAACGTGGCTTGGGGTTCTCGGTATACGGACACACGGGGCAGGATGGTGGAGGACTGGGCTCTGGAGACAGGCCTGGTCGTCCTAAACCGGGGTTCTGTCCCCACGTGTGTGCGGATGCGGGGTGAATCACTGGTGGACATCTCGTTCGCCAGCCCCGCTCTGTCACCGCGTGTCATCGACTGGCGCGTCATGGAGGGGGTGGAGACCTATTCCGATCACCGGTACATCCGGTTTGACGTCTCCGCCCAGACCTCGGGCGCGCCGGTCCGACAGACCCCGAGTGGTCCGCGGTGGGCGCTGAAGCAGCTGGACCGGGAGCTCCTCCTGGAAGCCACGATCGTGCAGGCCTGGGTGTCATCACCGGACAGGCCTGCCGACATCAATGACGAGGCGGAGTGGTTCCGGGAGGCCATGTCCGAAATATGTGACGTGGCAATGCCCCGGGTCCAGCCCGGACGTACCCGGCGCCAGGTGTACTGGTGGTCGCGTTAGCTGACCGCTTTACGCGAGGCGTGCGTTGCTGCGCGCCACCGGTATTCCAGGCACCGCAGGCTCCGTGTCCGCCCTCCGGATACGGAAGCCATTCAGGCGGAGCTATACGAGGGGTACAGAGCAGCGAAGACTGCCCTCCGAGCAGAGATCCAGCGGGCCAGAGGACTGGCCCGCGAGGAGACGCTGGAGACTCTCAACAGAGACCCGTGGGGACGCCCCTACAAATGGGTGCGAGATGAACTCCGCCCATGGGCTCCCCCGCTGACGCAGAGTCTCCGGCCCCAGCTCGTGGAGGACGTGGTGAGCGCTCTGTTCCCTTCGCGAGGGGAACATACTCCCCCGCCCATGGCTCCGCCTCCTGCGGTGCCAGATGCGGACCACACCGACGACGACGATGCTCCAGAGGTGACCGAGGTACATCTGAGAGTGGCGGTACGTAGGCTGAATGCCAAGAATACCGCCCCAGGACCCGATGGCTTGCCTGGAAAAGCCTGGGTTCTGGCTTTAGAGGCTCTCGGGCCTCGACTAAGGGGGCTCCTAAGCGCATGCTTGGAGAGGGGCCAGTTTCCACTTCGTTGGAAGACGGGGAAACTGGTCCTCATAAAGAAACCAGGGCGCCCGGCGGACTCTCCGTCCGCTTACCGGCCCATCGTGCTGCTCGACGAGGTGGGCAAGCTCTTTGAAAGAGTAATTGCAGACCGCCTTGTCGGGCGGCTGGTGCAGGTGGGGCCGGATTTGGCGGAGAGCCAGTTTGGTTTCCGTAAGGGGCGCTCTACGGTGGATACCATCATGCGCGTTCGAGCCCTCACGACGGGGGATGCTGTTGCCCGGGGTGGGGTCGTCTTGGCGGTGTCTCTTGACATCGCCAATGCCTTCAATACCTTGCCCTGGAGTTGCATTAGGGAGGCACTTCGGTATCACCGGATGCCGACCTACCTCTGTCGTGTGGTCGAGGCCTATTTGACGGACAGGGCCGTCATCTACCCCGGTCACCACGGAGAGTGGAACCGGCGAGAGATGTCGTGCGGTGTCCCACAGGGATCGGTCCTGGGGCCGCATCTGTGGGACATCGGGTACGACTGGGTGCTGCGCGCCGACCTCCCTAGTGGCGTCAGCGTAGTCTGCTACGCTGACGACACGCTAGTCCTGGCACAAGGGAGTTCGCATCAGGCGGCGGCCGAACTGGCGGCACGTGGGGTTGCGACAATCGTCGATAGGATCCGGCGATTGGGACTCGAGGTGGCATTGCACATGTCCGAGGCCATGTGTTTTTATGGTCCTCGGAACGCGCCACTGTCGGGTTCCCAGATAACGGCGGGAGGGGTTCACATCGGCGTCGAGTCGACGATGAAGTACCTGGGACTCGTCCTCGACAGCCGGTGGAACTTCGTGGAGCATTTTCTACGTTTGGCTCCCAGACTGGAGCGGGCCGGGGCTGCTTTGAAGCGGCTCCTGCCCAATCTAGGGGGTCCAAACGCCTCCTGCCGGAGGCTCTACGCGGGGATCGTGCGGTCCATGGCCCTTTACGGGGCACCGGTGTGGGCGCGTTCTCTGAGGCTGCGACCAGCGCAGCGGTTGAACGCGTCCCAAAGGGTCATGGCCATCAGGATGGTACGGGGATACCGCACGGTCTCCCGTGAGGCGGCGAGCCTCCTTGCCGGATTGCCGCCATGGGATCTGGAGGCGAAAGTCCTCGCGCACATTTGGGTGTGGCGCGAAGAGGCGAAACTCCGGGGCATAACTCCGCTGCCGCAAGAAATTGCGGCACAGCGGACGGAGCTCCGGAGGGATCTCATGGCGACATGGAGAGTGCGATTGTCGCAACCCAGCGCTGGGCACGCCACAATTGTGGCGATAAGTCCCCTCTTTGAGGAGTGGCTGGAGAGGCGCCACGGCGTCCTCACCGTCCGCCTGACGCAGGTCCTCACCGGACATGGATGTTTCGGGAGGTTCCTGTTTAGGATTAAGCGGGAGGAAACGCCCGGGTGTCACCACTGTGTGGATCGCCCGGAGGACACGGTGGAGCATACGGTGGAGGTCTGCCCAGCTTGGGCGGAGCACCGCCGTGTCCTCACGGAGGCGATCGGCGGCGGCGATCTCTCGCGTCCGGGCCTGGTTCAGGCCATGGTTCGGAGCGAGAGTGCATGGGAGGCCGTTACCTCCTTCTGCGAAGCAGTTATGCTAGCGAAGGAGGAGGCGGAACGCGTGAGGGTGAGACAAGGTTCGCGCCCTCATGCCCCTAGTCGCCGCAGGAGACGCCCCGGGCGTCGGGAGTCGCAAGCCGATTTCCGGCCACCATAGGCGCGGGCCTGCGGACGGTGAGCGATGGGTAGCTCGCCGTCCGATAAGGACCAGGCCCGGGTCGACGGCGCGTTGTGTTCCACGCGCGCCTCAAAGAGATGTCAGCACAAACTGACGGGGTCCGTTAGGACCAATGCCTGCCGGGGTTGCGAGTTTGTCCGAAAGGGATATCGTGGCCCTGGCACACAGGCAACGGAAGGAACACGGGTGGGTTTTAGTCAGTCAAAGTCTGACACGCCCTCCCGCTCCGCCCAGAGCGGGAGAAGTTATTTGATGATTTCCCACCCAAAAAAAAAAAAAAAAAAAAAAAAAGCTGCCTAACGAGAGCCTCTTATTATTCTTATATTATCTCGACTTTGACATATCTCGAGACCAAGGGGTCCCAGACCTTTGGAAGGCGTAAGAGGGACCAAAGCCAACTCGCAGAGGCCCGTTAGACGTTTTTAATGAAATGAGGCGATTATCCCTGTTCGCGCTATGCAAGTGCATCCAAGGTCAACCCCCGGTAGTAATAGGACTATTGCAGGCATAGAAATATAAAAGGAGGAGAAGTGGCAAGGGGGCGTGTCTGTGTCCGTGCGACATGATCGTAACGCTCATTTCACAGGCACGTGGTCGTTTCTGCGAACTAGTGCGCTTTCGACCTCGATCATGACAACATTTAAGAATGCCGTATTGTACAGTGGTTTAACTAAAAACTTTAGAAATCATGGAATCACTTAATATATATAAGTAAAAGTATTTTACTATATTTGTCTTTAAAATCATGAAAAAACAAATAGTAAAATATTTCTTACGTTTCCTACGTTACCTTAGGTTTTCACATACCACAGCGACTGTACTATTTTTGCATGAAATACACTGCTTCTTAACCACTACCTAAGTATGTCGCTAAGTGACTGGACAATCAGTGTAAAAATCACAAAACGATACTTTATTTATGCGGACGTATCGCGTAGTACGGCCGCTGTATCTCGCGACGAGTTTGTGATGTCCTTCTGCAGATTCACTAACGTAGGCCATCGACAACAATGTCGATTGCCTAATGAATATTTTTCTGTTATATCGTTCTGAATATGATAGCAAATAGGTTGGACTGTCCTTATGTGCGTCACTGCGGTGACAGACAAGGTACATCGTGTCGCACGTGAGAGACTACTGTAATGAATACGAGCTATGATTGAATATGAATTTGAATTTGATTATCTAATGTGTGTGTTGATGTTGTATTTATACGTATATTGTAACTATTATTTGTTTGTACTTATTTATGTGTGATTTTGTGTTTATCATTAAATAATTTAAAGATGTTTTAAAATATGGGTTATGTGGTACACACAGCTCCATTAAGTGCTATAAGTATGTAAAAGATATGTGCATTCAAATCCGAGATAGACCCAAGTTGGTTTTTGTATTTTGCAAAAATATTTTATTATAATTAATGTATTGTTTTAGTGAATAAATAAGTTTTAATAATTTTTATGTTTGAAATAAAACTCTTAAAACACATAGGTTGGGTAAACTTTTATTATTGGGTGCTACGACTAGCAATAATACGTTTAACATTTACGAGCAGTTATTTAGTTTTCAAATAGACTTGAGGTTTTTTTTTATTATTTATTTATTTAAGTTCGGACAACAACATGGTCCAATTGTTAGTAAAATACCTTATGACTAGTGTTAGTAGTACACAAAACAAAAACAAAAATAACAATAGGTTGTGACTGTGGCAGGATGTGCAGAGAACGATAAAGCAAGGAATATGCTACCTGACCATTCTCCCCACATAGTGCCTCAGAAATGGGCTGTAAGGGTTCTCCACCACTGTTTTCAGGATGCTATTGTCACTGACCCGCGTTCTACGCATCAATGATGCGACTTTTTTGCGAATCACTGCATGGAAGCCATCAGTTCGGTTCTGAGCAAACATCTCCGATGCGCTACAGAAACGGGGCAGTTTCAACAGCATCCTAAAAACATTGTTGTATTGGATGCGTAAGACATCTAGCGATCTTTTGGTGTAGCTGACCCATAGACCTCTGCATACAGACCTTGACAAAATGCCTTGTACAGGGTGATTTTGACTTGATCCGCACAACGAGAGTATCTACGGGCCAACATGTTCCCTCGGACCGCCAGTGCCCTACGTTCCCTTTCGATGTCTACATTATCCTTAAGGTCGTCGGTAAGTATGTGCCCCAAGTACTTAAATTGGTGGACTTTATTTATGCTCATACCATTTAGATAAAAACTAGGTTCTTGATTAGGGCACTTACCGGCGGCCTTAAAGACCATGTATTCACACTTACAGACATTGTACACAAGGCCGTGCAAAGCAGCATACTCCTCGCAGACCTTCAACATTTATCTGATAGATCCCTCAGTCTCTCAGATAGATCTCTCTGATAGATCCCTCAGTCTCTCAGTCTCTTCTCTATCTTATGACAGCTTTCCGTGCATAAGATTAGGGGTTGCATGCATTATATTTTTATTAATATTAAGTATTTTTCTATTTTGTTTTATTTTGTAATATTTATAAATAATTTAAAAATCAAGGAAAATAAAATATTTTATTAATCATTTAATAATATTTATTATTGCCATTATTTAACAAATTTTTTATCTTATTTTACTACTAAGATTTATATTTTACAATTTGATTTGTTAATTTATATTTATCATATTATACATATTTTGCCAACTGACACAAAAGGGTCACTAGATAAGTGACATCCTATTAACAAGAACGATAAATAAAATAGGAAGCGCCGTTCGTCGTTTTAAGTGGACGTATACATTAAACAATGTTGTTATAACTTGAGGTCCATGAATGTGGGCCCCTTCGCTGACCCACAACTAAACTGGGCGGATGCTGGTTGATAAATGAAACAGAAGAATATGTTGTTCCAAGAGAGTGCTTCCTTACTTTGCTATTTACTTTGGCGGAGCTAGAGCTGAACTGACTGTTAGACGTGAACTTTGATGGAGCTAGAGCTGAACTGACTGTTTGACGTGAACTTTGATGGAGCTAGAGCTGAACTGACTATGGATTAATCTTTTAAAGAAACGTAAGATGGATACCCTAAAATTATAACATCTTTCTATTAGACAGAGACTTATAGATAAAGTGACTCTGAAAGTGACTGAATTTCATCACAATTCATATGGGCTCGCTGGCTATTTCGTTGAACCGCTGGTATGAATAGATGACGTTCGGTGATGCGATGGTTCAAATCCAAGTCGAAACAATGAACTATTTTTTAAGTATTCTTTAGATTATTCGTAACGAATTCAATGTTGTAGCAGAATAATATAATATTTTAAAACTTGAGGGGTTAGCACATACTGACTCAGACTGTACCTGAAATATATTTTTTAAAATAGGTTATTCTTCAATTTGGCAATCGTTTTAACCCGATTGAAAGGCCAAAGTGGAATTAATATTTTTTACTCATTTTGATTTACTCTTATTGTTTTTTTTTTTTTTATTAACTTAATGCTATTTTTTAGCTACTTTATTGTTTATTTATATTATATTAGTATCAGTATATCATTTATTATTTAATTTTTATTACCCTATACAATTTTTAATACATTGATAAATGGAAGAATCGATAACTTTCTGAAGTCATCACTAGCGTATATGTAAAATAAATGGCTTTTGCACAGCACAGCGATTAATAGCGATCAATGTTTTCGTCTGAGTAAGATGTACGGAGCCTGGTAAATGCACACTGTGTTTGATGGGATAAGGTATATAATTGATTGTGTAGTACGTTCTGATTTATTAGTTGCGAGTGTGTGCGTGACTTCATATCTATTGCTTTTAGTGAACTGCATGTGTAGTTGTGGCGAGTGGTAGGAATAAACTGGAGACACCGGGTTCCGATACGTTTTCAACTACCGAACATATTGTACACGGGGGTGTATATGGTTTGGGTGGCTATAGTGGATTGGTTACCTAGAACTATGGAAGAACTATGTCCCCTGCCTAATCAATGTTATGTAATACACGGATAAAATGGCAGCGGTGACTTGCACACTCAATAATGGGCCTCCGAAAACGGTCGCTAGCACATAGTGACGTAGCGACAAGGGGGCAACACTTCCTGAGGTGCTTGAGGAGTGAAGAGGTATTCCACAGCTATCAGAACAATCCCAGAACCCAGAAGATGGTCAAGATCTCTACCAGCACTTACTGGAATACTTCCTTCCTACGAGCACGTTTGGTCTTGCAAATCTCCACTCAAGCCGGCCAATAAAGGCAAGAATGAGGTGGGAGCTCTGTTCCTCGTCAGTGTTCACTCCAGCCGGCCAATAAAGGCAAGCTAGGGATGAAAAACAAGACTTCTTCCGGGAGATAGGGTCTGTGGGGTCGATACTGCTCCACATGATGCCCTACGGGTCCTACTGCTGTATCTCTCTTGGTCTGGCTCACAGAACAGATAAAAGACGTTAGAAAGGAAATAGTTCCTGATTTGTATTCGAACGCGTGTCGCCGCGTGTCTCCACTATCTAACTCCAACATGTAAGAGACCAATACGCTCTCGCATAACGCACACAAATAAACACGTACTAAGATTGCGAGTTTGCTATTGGTTGTCACACTAATGTAAACTCACACACGTGCAAAAGCAATTTATTTCTCACTAGCTGCGCCCCGCCGTTTCACCCGTGTAAGTCTCAATCCCATGGGAATATCGGTATAAAAAGTAGCCTATGTCTTAATCCAGGGTGTCGGCTACCTCCATTATATAATATAAATAATAAATAATATTTTATTGACATAAAAGCATGTTACATTTCTATGGAAGCCCTGACTCCTGCGCTAGGTTGTAACCTGTGTTACAGGAATCAGTATCTTCTCCCAATAGTTTGACACAGATATTAAGCAATAAAATTTAAACAATTTTAAATAATACAAAACCTGCTTATGTGTTTGTGTGAGCGTGATGGTGTATGTGTGATCGTGTGAGGGTGTGTGTGTGTGTTTGTGTGTGAGAGGATGCGTGAGCGTAGATATGTGTGAATGTATATCATGGTATATAATTATATATTTATCGTGCATGTTTATAATATCATTCAAAATTTTATCAAAATTTGTCCAGCCGTTTGACCGTGAAGAAGTAACAAACATACACACTCACAAACTTTCGCCTTTATAATATTAGTGTGACGATAAAAAGTAAAACAAAGCTACAATTTGCAAAAAACTAAAGAAAATTTGAATTTCAAGGTCCTAATGAATGTTTGCCCACACATAGCATCGCATAAGCATAATCAGCCTATAATGTTCCCACTGCTGGGACACAGGCCTCCTCTCGGTGAGAGGGAGTGGGCCGTAATCCGCCACGCGGGCCCAGTGCGGGTGTTATTCTGTTATTATTTATTAGTTATTTCTTTAGACATATTGACGTAATATAATTTAATACCAGCAGTGCTATTCTGTAACTATCTCACCGTGAAAACTTAGGTGAAGTGAGCGTGGAGTGAACTGTCAGTGAGGGATTGACACTATTAACAAGTCACTTCAAGCTCACTTCACCTACGTTTACACGGTGAGGTTTTTTCAGAATAGATCAGCTGGGCTGTCTGTGTCCGTGATAAACGTCATTCATGTGTTCACAGACATGGGCTAAAGCTAGTAAGTAAGTAAATAAAGTGACACAAGTTCAAAATACAAGTATATTTTAATATTTAAACTCAATTTCAATGCTGATTTTATTATTGTCCCTGAAATAGTTCGTATTTATTAAGTAAATCGACTTTTTCAAAATAAAGTGCAATCTTACATTTATATATTTTCCTATAATAGCTTTAGTTAGGTCTGCAACATGGCTCGCAGTAGGGTAAAATCCAACCGGATGATTACAATGTTGCAAAATAATTGAGTTCCGACGAAGCTGCGCAAAATCTTCGTTGTCAACATTATGTTTGTTAATTTTTCGAAGATTGTCGGTGTAAATCTTGATAACTGCTTCGGACGTTTTTTGATAACTGCTTCGGACGTTTTACAGATTAGTATCAGTTGCCTCAATGCACAGTTTTCTTATAACCGGATCTGTTGGAAACCTAAAAATTAAATTTATAATGTATGTTTCATTATAAATGGCTAACCTCAAACCAAATTTCAGACGAAATAATAAACCCACTCATAAACTAAATTAATAACCCACAATAAACAATAATTGGTGGTAATAAACAAAGTTATTTTAAATATAATATTACTGATAATAATCATTTCACACATACTTTATATCGAAATTGTTTACAACTCTGTATACACGGCTACACATGCTACACATTCCCAGTATAAGCAGATCTCGATATCATATATCGAGATCAGCTTATATATAAGATTTCCGTACAATGAGTGGTCAGCTTATACTGTACCGGTATAGCTTGATGTGTAGCGGTGTGTACAACACTATCGATACGCATGGATTTCACTGAACTCAAGCTTTGACTCGACGCACGCGACGTTCGCAGTGAGTGTTATATATTATTACCTCTGAGAGTATATACTTAGCTTTTGAACACAGTACTCACTCTCGAGCGGTACTGTGCAGTGTGCAGTGCGGTGCGTTGAACACAGTACTCACTCTCGAGCGGTACTGTGCAGTGTGCAGTGCGGTGCGTTGCGTTGCGGTAGCGTGCCAATTTAAACACATAGCCACATGTGACCGCCCCCGAGCCGCGCACCTCATTAAAACATGGCGCGGTCTCCACGGCATTCAACTTCATCGTATTTACACAAAACTTTCATCGAGAATTTACTTAGATGACTTCTTTACCAAACAGAAATATGGAACTTTATCCAACTGAGTTACGAAACGATAAAGTAACGAACGAGTTTAATACTGACGAAAGTCGTATTGGCAGAATTCGAGTTACAGGGTAGTGAACGAGTCGGTGTTGCAACGCGATGAAATATAATTAAACAAATATGGACTTGGCTCTGTGCGTATGCGTGTGTGTGTGCTCGCTAGTGCGACCTACTGGTACTCGCCGAATGTGATAAAAGTATGATTTGTGCGTTCAATTTTCGTGTGTGCTCGCCCGAGTTACCAGTCTCGGTGCTTGCCAGCCGGCGACGCTTCTTCAGTAAAAACTCATTATTCACGCGGTCTCTCATCGTTCAGTAGATCACGCGCCGGACCACAATTGAATGTATCTGCCCTTTAAATATGTGTACTTTTCGTTTACGTTTTCTCTCACAATCAGCGACGACGACTACATTGCTACGGTCACAATGTGGGATATTACGAGCATCGCGCGTCGATAAGTTACGCAGCGGCCGCCGACGGACGCGGGATAATCAGTCGGCGACACGCGGCTTAGCACGTCAGCGAGATGAGACAAGCGCTGACACACGTGCATAACTAACTACGCGGCAGCTATCACCGAACTTCATCAACATAATAAATAGTGTCGCGTGACACAAGTGTCTAGCGTAAGATATGGACTCCAACAGGTCTACGTTGTCGTCGTACAAAGCCCGAGCGGGAAAAGGTGTCGGCGAGCAATAAATCCGCTCCATCTGATTAACTGTACAAAGTTGTAGCGACCAGCTCATTGTCCGGGCCGGAGCTGAGTCGGTCCGGGCCGGATCGCGCCGTGCCGGGACACGCCGCTAGCACGGGACGATTTAATTAAGTTGCGATAGTTCTACAAGCGCGTTATTTTGTCGCGTCACCTCGCGCCGCACCGGCAGACGCCACTCGCACCTGTTTAGTGCGTGTGGCTGTTTTAAATTTGTCTTAATTGAGCGTTATCACGTCGGTACGGTGCGGTGCGGATGAAAATGGCGCGGCTAGCTCTGCGAAGATGCGTGGCACGATAGCGGTGATTACAGCGGCTAATGTAATCTAATTCTTCGCAGAGGGACGCGGCGCCACGCTCGCGTAATTACTACACACTGATTGGATGGACACAGCACGTAAGAAGGAACAGAAGATCCAACCCTCGGGTTGACCTTTTGTTCCTTCCAGAATGAAACAACACTATAGCAATCGCGATTTGCTACCATGTATTTTACAATTCCAGTGCCCAGTACTCGAGCAAAAATGTAGCCAGATCAGCACATGGATGAGATTTCATGTTTTATGAACTATTATATTATAAAAAATAAAAATAAAAAATCGAACTGATCCATATAATGTTAGTAATACACAACGCCACACACAGATATATAGATAGAAACCTATCACGTCTGAAAACACACAAAACACAAAAACACGTAAATTCCTCTTTAAATTATTCGAATCGAACCTTTGGTTTAGAAGTTACGACACGACGGGTATAAAAATGCTAAAAGCAAGTAAAATGCCGCGGTGTGAGCAAACAGCTATTTTACGAAACTCCATACAAAACTGTCAAACAGATGAATTGCGGGATGTATGAATTGTACGCAGATCATATTATTATGATTCTGCCAATGCGTCCATTTTAGGCCCACTGTACGCTCTATTCGTTACCTACACATTTTTTTTTGTAAACTAGAAACAATTGAATTAAATGATAAAGTTTGACATAATTTAATCAATAAAAATATCGCCATCATTAGTTTTCAGAAACTATATTTTGGACGGGATGGACAGTGTTGAACTTTGTTGGCGAAGATACGAAATCGAGGCGGACGAAATCGCGGGTGAAGTGCTGGTGAACTATAATGTCGGCGCCAGGCCCGCCAGACCAGGGCGCCAACCACCGTAGCCTAAACAACGCCTGCAGCACATACCCTATCTTCTTTATAAAAATTCACCAATATTAGATAAAGAGCAAACATTTCATCACACATCTCATAACGTTCTCTTGGTGAGGTTTTTTTTTTTTAATGGTGAAACTATCATTATTTGTTCCTTTCCACTTTCCCATAGCACTCTATAGACTAGCCATAAGTCTAACACCTCTACTACCTCTCATGTTGTTTTTGTCAACTTTCTTTTGTAGAAAGGTAGCGAATTATGAATGACAAAACTAAGAGGAATAAACACATAATAATGATTTCACTCTAGAAACTTCACGTGGTCTCATAAGCACAGACAAAGAAGTTGCGCAAGAATTTGTAAATTTCTTTACCAATATGCCACTTAAACCACTGAACCTCTAAATTTCTCGCCCTCATGTTCTATTGATTTATTAAGAGCAAACGTTTCATCGTGCCAGATTGAATTCTTCAAGCATATAAATCCCATGACAGATAATATACATATTTTATTTATTATTATTTATTTATTTTTCACAATACTTCTATCATAACAGGATATCCCAAAGCGATAGGGTGGTACTTAATTGTACTTATTTTATATAAAAAAGCTTTAATAAAAGCTTTCAAGCAAATCAAGATCAAATTAACAGAAGATATATGGGGAATGTCTATCAAAGTTTGTACCTCCATTATTGAGACTATAGCGCCATACTTGGCCTTAATATTTAATGTGTGTGTTGATCAAGGAGTCTTCCCAGATCTAATGAAATATAGTAAGGTAATACCACTTTTCAAATCCGGGGATAGTAAAGACACCAATAATTATAGACCCGTATCCCAGTTGCCGGTTTTCAGCAAGGTGTTTGAAAAGGTAATGCTTTGCGTGAATGATGCGCAGAGTGCGTGGGAGCGTCAACGACATTCAGAAGGTCATCAGTGATAAGCCGTGTTGCACCATTATGACACATTGGGTGCATGTACATGTGCACTCTAAGTTATTTAGAAAAATCATCATTCTGACACAGCGTTCACAAAACAACTACAGAATTAAAATATCAGACAATAAATGTAAAACTGCCTGGCAAATAATAAATCGAGGAAAATTTAATGTACCTAAAAATTATATTTCAAAAATTAAAATCAATAACGACAAGATAACGGACGCGAAACAAATTGCAAATGAGTTTAATAACTATTTTATCAATAAAATACAACCAATACAGACTAGTAATAAAACTACAATACCCATCGTTAATAGCAAAAACTCAATGTTTATGGCACCCTGTACACCACAACAGGCACATAAAATCATTATGGGTTTGAAAAACACTAATAGCGTGGGTTACGATGGTATCGCAACTAAAATAATAAAATCAGTAGCATCTGAAATAAGCCACCATTTGTCTCACATCATTAATCTCAGTATTATAGCTGGCAAGTTTCCTGACGCACTAAAGATGGCTATCGTTAAACCATTATTTAAGAAAGAAGACAGAGATCTGATGGAATACTACAGGCCTATTTCTCTGATACCTATCTTCTCTAAAATATTTGACAAATTCATTCCAAAGGAATTAAACGGTTATATAGAAAAAAATAATATACTATGTAATGAGCAAAAAGGATTTCGCGAAAATAAGACTATAAGTATGGCCATCTATGACTTTTTATACACCGTATTGACAAAAGTAGATAAAAAAACACATGTATGTGCTATCTTCTGCGATATGACTCAAGCATTTGACTATGTAAAACATGACATTTTAATTAGAAAACTTGACGCGTATGGTATTAGAGGTAATGTACTTAATTTATTTGAATCTTATTTAAGCAATAGAAAGCAAAAGACCGAAATCACTAGAATTAATACCAATACCAAAAAGGAAGAGATTTACTTATCAGAGGAACGTCTCACTACCTTTGGTGTTCCACAAGGAAGTGTTTTGGGACCTCCGCTTTTTACACTATATATTAATGACTTACCTACATCAATTTCACATCCTATGACTTTGTTTGCGGATGATAGCACGGTGACAATCTCTAATAATAACAGTGACATGATCCAATATAAACTTGACATTCACAATACTCTGACATCAATAATAAAGTGGTTAAATAATAATAATTTAAAAATTAATCTAGATAAAACTAAAATCATACATTTTAGTCAACGTTCGACTGTAGAAAACATGGACATAAATATAACGAATAAAACAATTGAAAGCGTAAATAGTACGAAATTCCTTGGACTAATGATTGATAAAAGGCTTGACTGGAAATCGCATATAGAGAACCTTTGCAAAAAAAATTGTAGTTCTGCATTTGCATTGCACTCTCTAGCTGCAGTTGTGAATGTAGACACCTTGATTGCAGCTTACTATGGTTTAGCTGCGTCTCACCTAAGATACGGCATTATATTCTGGGGAAATTCTACCGACGTTAACACGGCATTCAAGGCTCAAAAGAGATGTATTAGATCTATGTTTGGGTTAAAAACGGTTGATACATGTAAACCATATTTTAGAAAGTACAAAATATTAACACTTCCCTGTATGTATATTCTCGAAACCGCAATGTTTGTTAAAACTAACCCCAAACTGTTCCCACGTCTAGAGGATGCCGTACCGCGTAACAGAAGAGATGCGACTATTCTTCGCATCTATCCAGCAAAAACGGCACTCATGCGCAAGAGTATCGTCTGCATGGCTCCCACTATATTTAATATACTGCCTAAACGATGGAAAGAGTTAAATAGGAATGCATTCAAGCGTCAATTAAAACTGTTCCTTTTGCATAAAGTATATTACAGTGTCTCCGAATTTCTAGCCGAAAAAGTTTTTCTAGTTTGACATAAATCCTGTAATCTGAACATTTAACTCATAATTTTGACATAAATCCTGTAATTTTGACATTCATCTTGTAATTTGACATGATCTAGACGTTCACATGGTAATTTAGCAATCAACATTGTAAAATCGACATAAATCTGTTAATTTGGACTTCGGTTGTAATTTTGACATGTATCTTTCAAATTTGACATACATTTTTAAACTTTGACATTGTTCTTGTATTTGTGATTTATTTTTTCAATCTGAATGTTGACATTATGTTATAATAATAATTTCGAATTAACAGGTCTCTAAGTTAAAAAAAATTGTATTTGCAATTCTGGGTAACTTTCTTTCTTTTTGTGAAATTTTATAATAATATAACTCATAACTTTCTTTCTTTTTGTGAAATTTTATAATTTTTTAGTTGTCAATAAAAAGAATAATAGTTTTCAATATTATAGAAATATTTGTACGCCGATACTTACGGCTAAACATGACTGGACTTAAACAATTGATTTTAATCTTGCATGCTCTTGTATGTATACCATGTTTAGACAAATAAAGAATATCTTATCTTATCTTATCATGTACCCGGTGCGTCAAGTGAGTGCAACAGGTATGTAAATTAAAATTTGGGTTGCATTTTTTACTAACATAGCATAAGTATTGTTATTACTAACATTATGGATCAAGGTCTGAATTAAAACATTTTTTTTTTTATCAAATGATCAATCATTTTTATACCAATAAAGTCTTACACGATCAACAGTATGGTTTCACCAAGGGACGTTGTACGACTGACGCCGGTGTCACCTTATTAAAACACATAATATTTACGGCATGGGAAGCAGCCCAAGATGCCATAGGAATCTTTTGTGACCTCTCCAAGGCATTTGATTGCGTCGACCACGAAACATTACTGTTGACTTGGAAAACTTGCGCTCAGTTTAGTAAAATCTTATAAAAAAAAAAAATATATAAAAAATATTGTAATATTTAAATGATAGATAGTAGCCAGTTCAAATAAATGGAGTCAATTCATTCGGCTTAAAAGTAAAAATGGGTGTTCGACAAGGCTTGATATTGGGTCCTTTCCTCTTTTTAGTATATATTAATGATCTACCCCATTTGTTAAAAACTCAACCACAAATGGTGTTATTTGCTGACGATACTTCCTCAATATTTAAAATTAATAGACGTGCATCAGATCTTGACGACGTAAATAATGCCCTATTGCAAAATCCAAAAATTTACTGGTATAGATACCGCAAGGCTAGTCTATTTAGTTACTTTCATAGTATTATGACATACGGTATTTTACTATGGGGACGGGCTGCAGACATCGAGTTTATTTTTATTCTGAAGAAAAGAGATATCAGAGCTATATATGGCCTCCGCAGGCGTGACTCTCTAAGGGAACTGTTTGAAGATATTAACATCATAACGGTACCTTGTCAATATATCTATGAAAACATCATGTACATTAGGAAAAATCTACATCATTTTAGTAAAAGAGGCAAAAGACACAATTATAGGACTACAAATAGGGACCAATTAGTTCAACCAGGTTTCAGGCAGGCTAAAGTAGACTCATCTTTCATTTCAATAAAATACCTCCGCACATAGGCACTTCAACTGAATGAAACGAAATTTAAATCTTGTTTAAAACGCACACTATGCAGGCAAGCAGAAGTTGGGGGATTACATCGCTGATAAAAATGCTTGGCTCAACGCTGGTCCTGCTCCACAAGGGCGCAAAAACTAATTGATTATCATTTGGAAATATTGTTGGAGCTGCTGAAGATTTCAAAAACTATCTATGCATTGTATTAATTCAATCTATTAGTATTATATAATTGCATAGCACATGTGTGAGTACTTTGTACTTACTACAAAGCTACCATTTACTGCCCACGTCTTTCATTGACTTGAATATGCCCTGGCGGTTGAGAGTATGTCATGCATACTGTAATGTCTCGCTGATGGTGGTGGGGTGTTGGCTCATTTAGCTCCCTTCAAAATGGTTGAGCTGAGTGGTGCTAATCCATGCCTCATGTTCGTGACCGGGCGCTATCAGTAGGTCATCAAAAAATTGTAAATTTTTCTAAAAAGATTTAAAAAATTTAATTCTGAGACCTAAGGAAAAAAAACCGGCCAAGTGTGTGTCGGGCCACACACAAAGGTTCCGTAGTTGGGATCAATTTATCCCAAAACCAACTTAACATTGTAGTTGAAAAACATGTTCTCCCATACATCGATATACGCCACAACCAATTTTCCAAAAATTCATAAAAATCCAATTTTTCATTAAAATGTGAATAAAAAAGTTTTTAAACACATTTTTTTTTTTTATGTGTAAAACTTACAATTTTCGGACTTTTTCCGTGCAATGAGACCTTGCGTCTTGCCAAATTTCATGATTCTAGGTCAACGGGAAGTTCCCTATTATATAGGTTTTGATTTATTTGCGAGTATCAAAATGACGCATAAATCGCCGTATTTTTTTATTGAGTCGACGAAGCTTGTTTTTTTTTGAGCTCATAGAGATCGTAGACTTACGTATTTGGTATTAATTTCAACTTCATACCTCCACGCGTTCCTGAAAAAAAGGGTCTTGACAGACTGACAGACAGACAGACGGACAACAAAGTGATCCTCTAAAAAAAAAAAAAAAAATTTTAATGCAGGTCTGGCAGTTTGAGTACTTTATGCGGCCTAACCAATTGTCCTTTCTTTGGTATTGTTCGTCGAATCGCTGAGCTCCTTAAGTTTTGAGTTGAGCTGCACGATAACTGACAAATGCGTGCACTGACTGGACAGGTCCACTCAAATCTGTGTGGTTCTTTCGTCAAAAGACCATGTCAGACACCAATCTACATGGTTCTCAAATGATCTGACCAAGATTATATCCGTATTTTATATACACATTGACATTGATTAATTTTATATATACAATGACATGAATATTTACTTTGTTAAGTATTATATTGTTTTAAGTATTGTAAATGTGAAGACTATGTGGGTTATTGTTCATTTTTCTTTTTTTTCTCAGTTAGTTTTTATCATAGTCTGGCAGTTTGAGTGATTTTATGCGGCCTACCCAAATGTCCTTTCTTTGGTATTGTTCGTTGAATCGTTGAGCTCCTTAAGTTCTTAGTTGAGCTGCACGACTACTGACAAATGCGTGCACTGACTGGACAGGTCCCCTCAACCTGTGTGGTTCTTTCGTCAAAAGATCATTTCAGGCACCAATCTACATGGTCTTCACATGATCTGACCAAGATTATGTCTGGACTTTAAAAAGAGACTGTGACCTCTGAGTTTGTTTCGGCCTTTCTTCTCAGAGTAGTCGGATACGAAACGCCGACCTCATCTAGTTTTTTTTAATATGATTGACGTGTAAAAGTGTTTGTACAAACCTACTTACAGAAATAAATCATTATCATTTATCTACGGGTTCCGTTTTTTCCTTTCGAGGTACGGAACCCTAAAAATGGTTCAAATGGTTCAAATGTTATAGCTGGATATGCGATGTATCGACCCTTTAACGTTGGACACTATTTACGCCACACCCTGTGTAGCTGCATCTTGTGGCTTCGCATTGATTCACTCAGGAGCCGTGCACTTTTCTGCTATAAAACCGGCCAAGTGCATGTCGGACCACTCACAATGAAGGGTTGGGGGTTGGGATGAATTCATCCAACATTGTATAGTTGAAAAACATGTTCTCCCATACATCGATGTACGTCACTGTCAATTCTCCAACTGCAAATGTAAGTTGGTCGACTATTACTTGTTAACTTGTAAAGCCTACTTAGCTGTGATAGTTTTCCTTTTAATTTTATTATAATAATATGTACTACTGCCATGATTTTTTTCACGTATATATCCAGATTCAGATTCATTTATTTATTGTAAAACATAAGTACATTATAAGATCTTAGTTGGTAATACAGTGAGGGCGCTATGTTTTGCCTCTAGGGCGTACAAAAATAATAATACATGCAATATAATTAAAACAAGAAATTAATATAGGTATATGAACCACAAATAACAAGTAAATAAAATTAGATCTTCATAGAAACAATAAAAATGTCTGCAGTTATTGTAATAAAATGAAAATGAAAAATCGTCAGCACTTATTAAGAATGTTAAAGAAAGTGAATTATGTCATAATTAAAAATTAAATGGCAATAGGGAAGATCATTAATAATTATTGTTACATAACAAATGTCAGAAATTTTATAACGGAATGTCATTCAAATATTCGGTGATAGAATAATAGCATTTTTCTATTAACAAATTCTTTAATTTTCTTTTAAAGTTGTGCAAATTTTCATTCTTAATGCTGTCAGCAATTTTATTGTATATAACCGGACCTATGCCTAAAATACTTTTCCTTGCTAGTGCTGTTTTGTATTTACTTGTACACAACATGGTTTTGTATTGGGATCTAAGTTGAGCGGTTCGTTTTCTAGTATCTACTATCGCAGGAAACAAGTTCAAGTTACACTTGACAACCACTGCTACTTCGAATATATATAGGCATGGAAAAGTTAAGATTTTTAATGATTTGAACACAGGCTCACAGTTATCAGTAGTTTTCAGGCCTACCATACATCGTATACATCTTTTTTGTGTTCTAAATATAGTTTCTCTTTCAGCACAGTTGCCCCAAAATATTATGCCAAATCTCAATACTGAGGAAACAATGCCATGGTATGCTATAAGTACTGTGTGTAAATTAACTTTCTTTGCCAAGATGAAAAGAGCATATGCAGATTTACTTAGCCTCGCACATATGTCGTCTGCCTGTATCATCCACGTCAATTGGCTGTCAACAAGAATGCCAAGAAATCTTGTTACTTTTACCTCTTCTACACTTTGTCCGTTATATTATGTAACATTTAAATGGTTGGGTTTTAACCTTTGGTAGAAATGCAATAACTTTGTTTTTTGTATATTAATAACCAAGTTATTTCTGTCAAGCCAATCAATTATTTATTTAAGGGTGTTATTTACCTCTTCTTCATAAGTCTGACTATTGGAACATTTAATTATTGCTGTACTGTCATCAGCGAAGAGGATCATTGCTGTATTTGACGTGGCAGCTCATTAATGTATATGAGAAATAATGGTGGCCCAAGCACACTGCCCTGAGGTACCCCATAGTAAAGTTTCCTATTGTTTGACAGGTATTTTATATCCCGTTTCAAATTTAAATTGACTATAGTTATTTCTGTATATTGATTGCGGTTACTTAAATAAGATTTTAACAGTTCCAAAGCATTTCCCCTTATACCGTAAGCGTTTAGTTTTTCAATTAGTGTCTTATGATCTACATAGTCGAACGCTTTTGTCATGTCAGTGAACAGGGCACATATCGGCGTTTTACTGTCAACATTAGTAATTATATGATTGATAAGATTATAAATTGCCATATTGATGCTTCTATTCTTACGGAATGCCATTTGTTCGTCACATAATATATTGAATTTAGTCAAATATGAGACACAAATCACCTTTTCTATCACCTTTAAGAAAACTGGTATCAAGGCAATGGGTCTATAATTTTGCATTTGTTCTTTACTAATGCTAAGACATAAGTTAGTAATGTGGCAGAGTGGCGTTGCTATGGCGCTACATACTGATTTTATTACGTTGGTTCTGATTTCATCGTATCCTGTGCTGTTTGTGTTGCGAAGGGATTTTATTATTCGTATTATGTCTTGTGGTACAACTGGTGGCATGAAAAGGGAATTGTTGCTATGGTTTAAGGGTTTTATTTTATGTAATGTTGAAATGGATCTGCTGGAAATTTGGTCAATAAAGAAATCGTTAAATGCCGTAGCTATTTCTTTTAGGTGTTTAATAATGTTACCAGAGATTTTTATTTGTTGTATTGGCTCTGAATTTGATTTGGTATTGTTTATTAAGCGCCATGCTGCTTTGGATGTATTGCTGGAATTTTGTATTAAGTGGTTATTTTGCGATTTCTGTGCTAATTTGATTATTTTCTTTAATCTGTATGAGTACGATTTAAAAGTAGCTTTATTCACACTTGTTGGTTTTAATCGATATTTTCAAAGCAAATCTCTTTGTTTCTTACTACATAGTCGTATTCCCATCGAAACCCATTTAGTCTGTTTTTGCATTTTATGGTAATTAATTTAACGGGAAAACATAAGTCGTATAATAATCTAAATAGTTCTATAAATTCATCGTATGCTTCATTCGGATCTGTCTTGTCATATATTTGTGAGAATGTCAATTGTTTGAGGTAATTTCCAAATTTAAATAATTTTTCTTTTGATATGTCACGCTGCTTAATACGCCAATAGTTTAGTTTATACGTTTTATTAACTTTTATTTTTAATGTTTGTGCAATATGGTCAGATAAGCCATAATCAATAATATAATTACTACATTTTTGTTTAAAATTGTGGGCAAATTGTCTTAGCAGGTTATGCTTCTGGGTCGAGTAGGTTGATTTATTGCTAATTTAAGATTTTAGTTCAGTAAAAAGTATTCAAAATCTAACGTAGTTTTGTTTTTTTTGAGAACGTCAATATTAAAACGTCGAATTGAACGTCAATATCCAAAAACAACCATTTAGCTGATAGAGGGGGGGGGACTTGAGTAATAAAAATGAGCTTAATATTACGCAAATGGATCCTTGAATTAAAAAATGGTCTTCACGGGCCCTAAAGATTTTTGATCTGATACGATATCTCATATCATAGATAGAATAGATGAGAAAAAAAAAAATCAACCCCACCTTCACTTTCACGTGAAGGGGAGGTACCCTAAAAAACTTTTCCCCAGCATAAATATTAAAGGATTTTTTGCATTTGACGTATTCGGTAACCTGTGGCGACAAGTACATATTTAGCGCCGGCGCGACACGTGGCTCCGAAACTGCGACTCATGTGTCATTAAGTTCCGCGAACACAGACATCAATCGGCTTACTTCTGTCGGAGATCGGGCTACTGTGAACTTTTACCTGCCACGAGCTCTTACCCCGAATGACTCATTGCTTGTCCGCAGGCGTGTAACGGGCCGGGCGAGTCGTGGACGTGGGGCGCGCGCTCCGGGGGCGCAGGTGGCGCTGCAGCAGGCACGCGCGCGTTGGGCCGTTCGGCGTCCGCGACGCTGCGCGCGGCGCCGCCTGACCTCAACGTGGACGCCATCAAGGAGAAGCTGCTGGACCAGCGCATCCCTGAGAGCTGCGTGTAGTGGCCCACTCAGTGCCAGGCGCCGCCACTACCTGACCGACGTCACCCGCTAACCTAAACTATTAAGACGTTTCAATCAAAATGCTAAATGTGACATTCCGCTCAGTGTACATCAGGAAAGAGTACATATAGATAGGTAGGTCCCGATGTTCCCAATAACGAGAGCTACTGGAATCTTTGTGTCAGTGAAATCATCGCGCGTCTCGGTCCAGCGGAGCGGACACGGCGTGAGTGTGTGACAATGGGCGGCGGCTGTAAGCGAGTGTATGTCCGGTGTGTCCGCTGTGTCCGGTGTGGTGAGGCTGCTCGTACAGACGTTTTGAACTGAGCGTCGCCGTGTACATGTTCTAGTAAAGAGTTATTTCCTCGATGTCATCTTTGCCGTCATTGTATGGTGATGGGTACCCGATGATTTCTTTCAGCGCTTGGAATGCCCGATTTCAATGTGATAATGCGTCAGTGTATTAAAAGGTCAGAAAATTATAAATCCATGTAACTACGTTATGTGACGCTGAACTACATAAACCCAAAGCCGCGGTGGCTTTACGTTTATGTAGCTGAGCGTCTCACAACAGGATCTTCGACTATTTATTATATAAAATATATTTGTGCAGTTAAAATGATAAACGCGGAATATTTTGGTAGCTGATGTGCAAGCATTAAGAAACTTACTTATTTAACTTTATTATTGTATTATTCCAGAATCTCATTTCGCTTAATGGTTGAACTTTTTCTTTTGTTCGTTTCATAAAAGTTCTAACATTATTATAGTTTCGTAGTACTTAGTTATATTCGCGGTTGAAATCTGATATTCCGAGCGTTTCTCCAGGGAGTTCTGTAATCTGAATAATGAAATCGGTAATTTTATTTGATATGTAATTGTACATAGTAGCGTTTAAGCGACTGAGTCTTTGCCACTTTTTTACATGTCTATGAAATTAGATAATAAATGTACCAGCTATTAAGTACTATGATAGGTAAATTTATTCATCGTTAACTGTATAAAATCTGATTTTATGTAAATAATGTTTGTACTTGCTCTTAAGGTTTTACCATGTCGCGTGTCTCGTAGCCCCGTGACGTCACGCCTCTGTACAGGTCACCACGTGACGTCACGCCTCACTCTGAAAATTACGGCATTCTAATGAATTCAACATATTATTACAATTACACATGAATAACATGAGTTGGACTCTTTGGTCACTGATTGATGCGACTAGTGCCATAGATTGTGTTATAATTTGGTCGCACATGGGCATCAACAGTCATTGTGTTATAATTTATGGTCGCACGTGGGTATCAACAGGCATCAGCATAACTATGTGCTTTACATTTTTGTCAAACAAATTATTTAACTATACAAACTAAACTAACCCAGATTATCTACGTAAAATACTTACCTACACTAGCAGAATTGATTTTAATTTATTCATTTTATTAAACAGGAAAACCTGAAATAAATACTTCCTAACACGCAACGGTCCTACAGTTTCCAAACGAAGTAGCAAGCGCGCTCTTCTGTGCGATGTAGTCTTGCGCCAATATTATACGACCCTATTGCGAAAGAGACCTGAGGGTCTAGACTAAGTAACATTCGATTAGCGATGACGCTGTTAGAAAAGCCAAAAAATGTATAGCTATCGAAATGTCACGTGATCATAGGTCAACGAATAGAAATTAGCTAGACAATGTTATCATCATTCGATTCCATGAAACGAATCGACTGCGTCGAACGATAACTTCCTTACGCTTTTAACAAGGTTAGCGTTTTTGGCAAGGTTATCGCCCGCCAAAGCGAATGCCACTTGTCTATATAAATGGCGCTTCGGAGTGATTCTATTTCTACAATCGCTATCGCTTCAACGATAACGAAGTTTGATTGGCAGGCCATAACGCATGTCAAAAAGTGCCACTTGGCTACGCATCTCTAAGGAAGTTATCGTTCGACGCTGTCGATTCGTTTCATGGAATCTAATGATGATAACATTGTCTAGCTAATTTCTATTCGTTGATCTATGATCACTTGGCATAAGTCAACGAATAGAAATTAGCTTAGCTAGACTATGTTATCATCATTCGATCCCATGAAACGAATCGACAGCGTCGAACGATAACTTCCATAGTGATGATGAGTAGCGTAGCCAAGTGGCACTTTTTGACAAGCGTTATGGCTAGTTTTCGATTCGAGTTATTCCACATTGGGCACCCGCTTAAATAGCACCTGAGTAAATGGCACCAGAGGTATTTCACATAGGCACCTATCGATATTTTTCACAGGTGCCATTAGTGGAATGATTTATTATGTAAAATTTTATTCCACAAATGGCACCTACGGATAAGTACGTACTAGTGTTGGGACATTTTTTAATTTTTAGGACCTCTAAATCAAACATTTGATTAAAATCAGTGGAAAGTTTAATAACATGATAAAAACATAACTTCTTTGTTTTTGGTCATTTTAATATCACAATCAGTTTTTTTAATCACATGTATTGCAAAATCAGCCTCGAGTACCAATAGAATTTAGAAGCAAATACTTTTGGGTTAATTTACATGACAAAGTATTAAGAAATAATCCTAAATAAACCTAAAAGTATTTGTTTCTAAATTCTATTGGTAGTCGAGGCTGATTTTGCAATATATGTGATTAAGTAAACGTTTTGTGATATTAAAATGACTAAAAACAAAGAAGTTATGTTTTTATCTGAAGTAATGTTATTAAATTCGCCACTGATTTTAATCGTATTTTTTATTTTGAGGTCCCTATAAAGAAAAAACGTCCCAACGCTAGTACGTACTGATCTGTACTGTGCCATTTGTGGAATAACATTTTAAATAACAAATAATTCCACTAATGGCACCTGTGAAAAATATCGATAGGTGCCGTATGTGGAATACCTCAGGTGCCATTTAAGCGGGTGCCCAATGTGTATCTCATTCGTGTGAAGGAATTCGAATCGAAAACTAGCGTTAACGCTTGTCAAAAAGTGAAATAACGATATCGATTGTAGAAATAGAACCGCTCCCAAGCGAACGCCACTTGTCTAGGCCCTCTGTCGTCCCACACGCCGCAGTCGTGCGCGCGTCGTGTCACCACGTCGCGTCATCGTGTCGACATTTGTTGTCACTTCACCTCGTCGCGACGCTCACGCTATCCTAATTGTTATTTGATGACAACGACATTAGCGTTTCGTGATCCGTAGTTTAAAACGCGCGGATATAGGAACACTCCTTAGTTATCACGCACGTCATTAATCACACGTTGTTACGTTTTCCGTTATTGCGTTTACTTTACGAATGTTCTATCTTCAACATGCAGTAATCTAGAATTGTAGTTACAGACGTACACTGCTAGACTCTATGATTCCATAAGTTTGAGCTGCATAAAGACCATATTCATCCCCTTCCGAATTAGTTCCCCTTCCCTAAAAATGGAGATTTGCTTCAACATTCGTTCAAGAGCTTCAGCACAGTAGATACCTACCTGCAGTTTGTAATTTCGTATGGAAAGTATTGTGTTCGACGTTAGGACATTCCCTTACTCAACATTTCTTAAATTAAATACCTATCACTCTTTTTTTAAATAGCGTGAAAATATTATATGCATATTATAATTATCATAAATTAACATTTCATTATTCCGAAATCGAACATAATAATTTAAAACACTTTTGTATTCTTAGTAGAATTGTTTAATATGAGTTTGAGCGCATATCAAAGTGCTAGATAAGAAAGTAAGCACCAGCCAACAATAAACAATACGAGTACGCACGGAGCTGCGGGCCACACAACGGAACGTATCCGTGAAGTAATATCAGTACCTACGATAGTCGTCAAACTGTCGCGTTCAGTTACAACAGACTGACATCCTCAACTTGTAGATAGTAATCACTAGGTCATTTATTTGTAAGCAACGAGGTGGGGCCACACCGCGGGCGGCGCGGCCTGCGCGCGCTGTGGCCCCACACTCACACGTGATTTGTTATAAAGGTTAAAAACAACTCAAAGAGTTCGCCCTACTGTTGACATTACTTATTTTGAACGAGATTAAAGGTTGTCTTGGAAGTAATATTGTTTTTAATTACCATTCACCGGTATCTCCAGCAAGGCCATGTCTATCATGAACTCGTTCGTGAACTACACCTTCAAGCGTATCGCCGCCGAAGCTTCCCGTCTCGCCCACTGCAACAAGAGGTCGACCATCGCGTCCAGGGAGGTGCAGACTCCGTCAGCACGTTATTATTATGACAATCGTAACTCTAACTACTGCACCAAAAGGGCTTCGGTAACAGATATCATCGAACACTAGCGAATTTCCTGAGGTTCACAAACTGATCCCCGGGGAAAATGGTTAAGTAGTCATTTATTTCGTGTAACATAATAATTATTATTGTTACACCTGTACCTACTTCCCCAACGGTGTAGCCCGTCTCCAATGAGGCGTGGGTACTGTACCGTGGCGTACGGTACAGTACCCACGCCTCATTCGCCAGTCACTTCGAAGTCCATGGCTTTAATACGGAACTAAGCTCTTGCCATCAACCGGTCACAACAAGGTACTCATACTCCTGCTTGCTACTGAAAAATTCCTAACAGAATGAAAAGTCCATAAACGCTGCTCGCCCTGAAGATCCAACCCAGGCTACCACTGATATTTTATGCTGTTCCTAATTAGAAATATTATTTTTATTTTTATTTTATAATAAGCGGTTCAGTTATGAACCTTGCTCGTGAACTTATGATGAATATACTTAGCGCCATCTAGCGGCGCCCGTGGGCACTAAAATACAGACAGAGCTCCCTTCTCATCACAGCCGCAAGACTTAGCAGCACACAAGACTTATTTTGTAGAAATGTTCCGAAAAACGCCGCTAGATGGCGCTAGTGACCCACTGCTTTGTTCTGATAATAACAAAAACATTACAAGTAGATTATTTATTTATATTATATTTATTTAAATTGTATCGTTCTCGTACCTAAATGATCTGACTTCTCAAATAAAGCCAAGTGACATATTACTACATAAGTAAACACTGTTTTGTAAATTGGCCTCAGTTCAGCTAGTAGGAAGTTTTTGGTCAGTCATTACTGTATATTTTGTGGGTACTTAATTAATCGTCCAGTGTATATTTCTAACGCTGCGTGGTTAGTGAGTATTAGTGAGCCAGGTACTTAGATAGATCAGTACGTACCTACAGGTGGTATTTTCATGTTACTCTTAAGTCTTGCGTCAGTTTCATTGCATAATGAAATTTCTGCCGTGTGCCGGGACGCTGGTAGTTCTGCAAGGAGCTGCCAGCTCGGACACGTGTCATTATTGCAAAGATTAATATCGCCCTACTTAGTTGAAAACTGTACGAGCGTACGACTTGCTCACACAATACTGTGCTGCAATTTGTCTAAACTAGGTACTGAGAAGTTTAGCCGACTTGACTGACGCATAGTATTATAAAGTAAATGCAAGATGCAGACCACTCTCTCAAATGCAAAAAATGTACCTAGACTTTACGTAGCACACTCAAACTACAAGGGGAGAACCCATTTGGTGGGCCAAGTGCTACATGAGTAGTCCAGTTAGACATATTTTGTAGGATCTTAAAATGTATCCCGAATTACCTACGTGTATCAAAACCATACGTGCCGAGAAAAATATCGCGAAAGTTTCTGTTAGCATTGGTAGGATAGTGGCAGTAGTATGGGTGAGAAAGATCACGGGGCGGGTCTTTTGTTTCCAAGCGATAATATTATTATGGCGTAATCGCTCACTTGAGCCCCCGTAGCCCTTCGAAGCTAACCTGTCCCAGTCAGGGTGCCCCAGTCCCGAACTCGCTTCGCTCGCTCTTGCATCCTAAGTTCTGCTAGTAACAGTAGTAA
The DNA here is from genome assembly GCA_963921375.1 of Tiliacea citrago. Classification (NCBI taxonomy): domain Eukaryota; kingdom Metazoa; phylum Arthropoda; class Insecta; order Lepidoptera; family Noctuidae; genus Tiliacea; species Tiliacea citrago. Next base: position 28,331,647 of record OY992786.1, read on the forward strand.
CTTTGCCTTTGTACAGTCGCCAGCACATCACGTTACCACCAATTGTCAAATTTTTTTATTCGATTTTGAACTTAACAATCAACATTTTATGGTTGAAAATCATTTGGAGCAATTTGACAGTTTGGTATAACCTGATGTGTTGGCGACTGTACATACGTTGAGTGACAACTATCAAACCTGAGCGTCACATTCGATTACGTTTCTTTACCCACGATCTTAAGGGTGCTCGCCCCCGAGCGATTTTTTGTAGCTCACGTCAATAACGCTGGCTATCGAGGGATGTGCACGTCATAGATTTACAGGGGATCGATGTATATATATATTTTTATAAAAATATATTTTTATCTTCGAATATCCGAATATCGGTTGAACACTATTCAGTGTTCAACCAATATCAACAAGTCAAATAGGTACTACCGCTTGAATTATTATAACATTTAGAATAACCTGCCGTTTTAGTAGGTAGGTACCTAATATTAAACTATTTTATAAACTCATCTTAGTATCTACCTAGGTATGTATTTACCTCTCTATCACTTTCACACCTATACCGCTTAGGTAGGTACTTACAAAAACTTATTACGTAGGTAGATACCTAGGTAGACACCAAGATGAGTTTATAAAGTAGTTTAATATTATATTAGGTACCTACTGAAACGGTAACTAATTCTAATTGTTATAATAATTCAAGCGTTAGTACCTATTTCACCTGTTGATATCTGTTGAACACTGTTCTTCAAAGAAAGAAATACATTTTTTGGCAAAACATCGATCCTCTGTAAATCCATGACGTGCACAGGCATAACCCTCGATAGCCAGCGTCAAAATATCGACGTGTGCTACAAAAAGAGTAGAGTGCGGGGCAGCGGCAAGTCTTCTTACCAATTGCAATCATTTTTATTTTTAATTATTGGCTTGATATTTTATAACGTTCTTAGTTTGACTTTTACTATTTTATATTTGACATTTTAATTTTTGTAGATTCTGACATTTTATATTTTATTTTTCCAATTTTAATGATGTGTGTATGGTCTATTTTTATTAATTTATGTTCGGCAATGGGTGTTGTTTACCAGAAATAAATGAATTTATTTATTTTATTTTATTAATTATATTTATTATTATTAGGTACGTAAATATGGTGTTTTCTTTTTATTTTATTTTTTTCAAATTCTAAGCAGTTGGGCAATGTAGAATTTTGAGAAACCGTTCTACATAAAGATAATCTAGACGCTAAAAAGAGAACAGAAGCTTCTCACGCGCGGGTGTTAAAGTACAGTGGAGCCCTAAAACACTTTTATCTAAACCTTTATGCATACATATCAGAACTTCCTTCAAACGTACCGCAATCTTTATCGATTAGATCACTGCGTTGAACAGTTTGCAATAAATCATTGCAGTCCCCACATCAAACTGTGATAACATAAAAATTGCTGGCAGACGTCAGGCGTCAGGCGTCAGGCGATACAAAGAGGAAAAATATCCACAAAGCGACACCGATCACGAACAACCCGTAATACCTACATACCGTATACCTAGTCGTACCTACCATGTGGCCCGGATACTTATATATAAATCTAAATAATATATATAAAAGGCAACCACCACTGACTGGTTTAACAACCTGTAGCTCAAACTACTGAACGGGTTGAAATCTGGCACAAAGATAGCTACTATGACGTAGGCACCCGCTAAGAAGGGATTTTTGGAAATTCGACCTTAAAGGGGTGAAAAGCGGGGTTTTATTTGTAAGAAAAATCTTATTCCTTTAGTTAATAAACCTGAAACTTAGCACGAATACTTACCTAAGTAAATTATAAAGTTTGTCATTTTTTGTTTTTCTTTCTTCACCCTAAAGGGGGTTTGGGGATGTCAAAGTTTGTATAGAAGAATTTTAATGCGCGGTCCGATTAACTCAAAACTCAGTATTTATACTTAAAAACCAAAAATAAAGAATAACGTGGAGAATAAAATGAAGAATAACACCTGAAAAGGAGTAGTCAATTTTACAAGGGACGATTTCACCGCGTGTCTTGATTAACTCGAAAATTGGTATAAATAACCTATAAGTCAAACAATGGAAAAGTAGAAAACCATTTTTCAAAAATTAACCCCTTTGGGGGTCCAAATTGATGGATACAGATTGTATTAAAAAACATCTTATTCCGTTGATCTATAGACTTGAAACTAAGCCCGAACACTTCATCACAACTCTCGCGCCCTACTCCCAATCTATTTGAAACTAAGCCCGAACACTTCATCACAACTCTCGCGCCCTACTCCCAATCTATTTGAAACTAAGCCCGAACACTTCATCACAACTCTCGCGCCCTACTCCCAATCTATTTGAAACTAAGCCCGAACACTTCATCACAACTCTCGCGCCCTACTCCCAATCTATTTGAAACTAAGCCCGAACACTTCATCACAACTCTCGCGCCCTACTCCCAATCTATTTGAAACTAAGCCCGAACACTTCATCACAACTCTCGCGCCCTACTCCCAATCTATTTGGGGTTGGCGTAACATGTATACTTATACTATGTATAAATCTTCTATAATAATAATATAAAAGGAAACCGTGACTGACTGACTGATCTGCCAACACATAGCTCAAACCACTGAACGGATTGGACTAAAATTTGGCACACAGATAGTTACTAAGTCGTAGGCATCCACTAAGAACGGATTTTTTGAAAATTCAACTCCTAAAGGGGTGTAATGGGGTTCAAGATTTGTATGGAGAAATCATTTAAGATATACTTTTTCAAAAAACTACCCCTTCAGAGGGTGAAAAGAGGTAAACAAAAATCAACATGGGGACTGGGAGGTGTCAATGTTTGTATGGAAGAATTGTAACTCGCTGTCCTATTAACTGGAAAATCGGTATTTTATATATACCTAATACTTACAGAAAATAAAGCCTTACAAGATTTTGGGTTTATTCAAAATGTAACCATTACGGGGCCAAAGGGGATAATTAAGTTTTTAGGGAAGGATTTTACAGCGCGTCTTGATAAAATCTAAAGTAATTTAAACATTATCAGCCTTATTTATAAAAATCTCGCTAATGACTGATTAGCCACTGTTTAGCTAAATAATTGGTTAGCTCCTAATCAATGATTAACTTTTCTTTATTTATAAACGCCAGTTAGCAAGTGATTAGTTGGGAAACGAAATAGAGGAAACAATATGCGTTCGGCACAGATTATAATCAAAATCGTCGACTAACAAAGCAGAATATTATGAATAAAGTTGTCGAAACCACGATTTTTGTATCTGTTGAGATAATGACAGACAAAAGTCAAAAATCTCATTGGAAAATTTGAATTTGAATATATTAATTTATTAAGTTTATTTCAATTTGTTTGCGATGGTAGCAATGAAAATAATAAGCTCCAATAAATTGGAGCTCCTAAACGGAAGCAACTTGGACTGACACTAAGAAAGTTCTACTGGATAATTTGGTCGAAACTTACAATTACACCTGGAAAATAAAACCCTCCTTTACAAAGCTACAATCAAGCCTTTATGGACCTATGGCATTCAACTACGGGTATCAGCATCACACTCTAACATAGAGATCAAACAGCGATTTCAGCACAAGCTTCTAAGAACAATCACAAACGTGGGGCGGTTTGTACCAAATGAAGATCTACACCATGATCATACCTACCCTACTGAGCCTCGTCCTGACGTAGCTTTCCCTATAAATCCTTTCATCATGTGTACTTCTTCATTCGAAGTATGTAATAGGAATATGTGTGGAATAATCATTCTCGTAGTAGATTTAAATGAGCTGTGTAGTTCTCCCTCCGTCTACTTCCTGCCGGCAGCGTTTAATTCTTCTGTTGTTCTAAAATTCCGTAAAGGATTGTCGAAATCCACAATTCCACATTTACTAAGGCTCAGAACAAAATACCTCGAAGTACACAATAATCTTATTGAATCGATCAGCTGATTGAAATAAAAATCTGCCATCTTTCCTCTTAGCATCCTCTTAGCAAGCTCTAAACAGGGTACCGGTGGTGTTTAATTTTGACAGCTATTAATCAATTGCTTAGCGGCCTATTAGCGCTAAATAGCGTTTATGAATAAGAATTTTGCTAATCAGTTGCTTAGCAATTGATTAAAATTTAACATGCGTTTATAAATAAGACTGTAAATGACAATCCCATGATTGAAGATTTTCAATAACTAACCCCTTTCGGGGTGAAAAGGGGGATACAAGCAATATACTATATACTAAGCAATTTATTTTCGTCACAATGCATATGGTGTAGTCACCATCGGTTCCAGTACCAGGAACCTCAACAAGTAACGCCCCTGCATCAGGAATATTTTGCAAAAGGTGATTAGCAGTTGACATTAGGCTGTTGTAACTTAGATAAATTACAAACTGACCCACTAAAAAGTGAAGAATATAAAACTTTTTACAAAAAAAACAACCGACTTAAAAAAAAACACTGCAACTTGAAAAGTAACTTTGTTTTCGGAAGTCGGTGTCTTTGGATCTGTATTTTAGCCATTGACTTCCGATATTATAGTTATTTTTAACTTTGTAGTGTTTTTTTTGAAGTCGGTTTTTTTGTAAAAAGTTTTACATTTTTATCTATTTTTTTTATCTAATCGACGTAATGAATGTCGCACCTTACAGAGCACGAGAGAAATAAATTGTTCTTGAGAATTCATCGAATCTAAGTGTAACGATTGCATTCTCATGCCATACTTGCAAAAACGCAGTTTCTCATATTTGGCATGATAATCAGCCGAAGACAAAAAGTACATAATGTAGTTAAATCATGCAAATAATTTCCTTTAATATTTATAATAGACAAACGACAAACACATTATTGATAAGTAGGATCTTAAGTACAATGTTGCTAATATGTTCTTAAATTATTTGCTTATGGACCGACCCCAGGTTATTATGTAATTTTATAAACCGGATATGAATTGTGAATAACTGTGTGAATTTAAAAATTAAATTCACTACCTCAAAAGCAGTCGGATGATGACGGATGAAAACGTAAACTCCAGGGTAGTTATATTGAGCTCACGCTCCCCTGGTAGTAGTCTTCTATATTAATTTGAGATGATGGTGAGGTGTGTTGGGCCTGGCGCCCGCGGGGTGGGGTGGGGCGTGGTCTAGTACACCTCGACGCTCTCCTGGTGATGCACGGTGTCCTGGCGGAACATCTCCACGTCCGCCTGGCTGTCTGCGTGGATCATCTTGACCCGACCCTCCTGTGTCGACACAACATCATGCGTTATTAAATTACTAATTCATAAACATTCAGCCTCGGTGTTGCTTTCCCATATTAGTACAGGAAATATGGAGAAAAAAATACAAAAGTGAATGTTGCCCTGCTGCTCAAAACGTCACGCATTTTGATCAGACTCGAACAACCACAGCCTAGGTACGCCGTTTGACCCTAAGACCCTTGTGGTTCAGTTCGGCTCGCAGTGAGGGCAGAGGAAGTTACCTTGGGATGCATGAGGATGAAGGGCAGCTCAGCGACCAGCTCACCGCTGATGGCGCCGAGGTACAGCTTGACCTTGGCGCTGTAGCTCACCACGATGCCAAACGCGTCGCGCTGGTCAGGATCCAGGAGCCTGCAACCAATCGTGACTATGTAATTATACTGCTGAACACGTTTCTGCCGAAAAAAGCTTACATTATATAGCATGTGGCCTATCGCTATTTTATGAACCTTCCGCGCAAGTGAGTGTGAATAACTGACTGTGGCAAACAATTTTTTTTAATAATGATTATAATCATTTCAGTTTTCTGAAAATTACTGATTACGGTAATCATAATTATAATATAGAATTTCTTATAACTGATCAATCAGGCATGTTGCTGGTATGTTTATTGCGCCACTACTTACACACATATAACATCACGCCTGTAATCCCCGAAGGGTTAGGCAAAGGTGTACCTAATAGTACACCCACATTTCGCCAATTATGTTTAAGTCCCATGTAATAGGGGGCGAGCCTATTGCCATCAACCGGGCACAAATCCAGACTCCGGGCTGCTTCTGAGAAATTTCTAATGGAAAATCCCAATATCACTTTGCCCGACCTGGGAATCGAACCCGGGACCTCGTGCTCAGCCGTCGTGCTTGCGACCACTAGACCAACGCGGCAGCCACTACTTCTCCCAACTTAATCCCTAGCAAGTGTAAAGCGGTTTGGGGGCGTCTTGTAACTTCTCCCAACTAAATCCCTAGCAAGTGTAAAGCGGTTTGGGGGCGTCTTGTAACTTCTCCCAACTAAATCCCTAGCAAGTGTAAAGCGGTTTGGGGGCGTCTTGTAACTTCTCCCAACTAAATCCCTAGCAAGTGTAAAGCGGTTTGGGGGCGTCTTGTAACTTCTCCCAACTAAATCCCTAGCAAGTGTAAAGCGGTTTGGGGGCGTCTTGTAACTTTGACGATCAATAAATGTTGATTCTCATTAATCGGTTGAAGGACACCGTACGAGACCCAATAGAAGTTATTACGTCTGGGCGCGTTTAATGTCCCGCAGTGATAAACAGTTTTTGATTTGTTACTGGTAACAAATCAAATAGTTATGATGAATAGGTATGAGCAAGTTAGTAGTATGTGTTACCCACAGCGTGGTAGAGGCAAGCGTGGTGTCGGAGCGCTTGAGCTGTCCGTCGAGCGCGATGCCGCGCTTGTCACGGTTGTGTGCCAGCGTCGGCGTCAGGTGCAGCACCTTCTGCAGGCTGGAGCCCGGCTGCAGCGGGCAGCCGTCCCTGGGGCACAGCGCAAGTTTCAACGTTCAAAAATATGGTCTGTTGAGCTGTCACTTGTCGCCCATAAAATAAAACCTCGTCATATTAATTTTGTCGATGCTCTGCTTTGTAGTTTCATAGTATGTGTACAATATACGGTCAATATGGCACATGGAGTTTTAGAAAGAAAATGTGTTTTCAGACCGTCTCTGTAGTCGTATCGAGCTTTGCAAAGAAAATGTGTTTTCAGACCGTCTCTGTAGTCGTATCGAGCTTTGCAAAGAAAATGTGTTTTCAGACCGTCTCTGTAGTCGTATCGAGCTTTGCAAAGAAAACGCTGCCTCTTTTGGAAAGCTCGATGTGCCACATTATCGGCTGGCGAGGGTGGTGGGTTTGCGGTATAGAGTGACTGACTGTGTCTCGATGCTGGCGACTATATTGCGGTACTGCCCGTTCTGGAACAGCACCACATCCACGCCCTGCTGGATGCACGCCTTGATCTTCTTCACCACCTTGTTGCTATGGTTGCGCACGCACATGTTCACCGCCACTGTCTCGCCGTGGATGTACAGCTGGATAGACAACCAATTATGCACATTTCATCCAACACTTATTATCACCCTACGCTGGCCCATAGTGCTGTATAGGCTTCTCATTATAAGCACAATGATGGCAAAATGCTCTTAAATATATGTCTGTAATATTGTGCATGTTTTTCCCAAATAGATAAATAAGCACCATGTTATGTCTACTGCAAGATATCTTGAAACATAATTATCACACTGACTGCTCCGCCAGGATAAGTAACGTACTGCCAGTATTTTTCAGTTAAGAAGTACATTTTATGGTGACTTATGACCAAAACGTAGAGTGAATTATAGAATGCTTTGTTTGGTATCATCAAAGTTAGGTTACCTGCTTGTCGAGCGTGAGCTCCAGCTCGAGCTGGCCGGGCGACAGCACGAAGTCCTTGCGCACCACGGTGCAGGGCTGCGGGCCTGGCTTGGCCGGCGCGTACTGCACCTTACGGATGCCTAGCGCCACGGTGCTTCTGCGTTGTTACATTATTTTATTGCATAATATTGGACTTTATAAATTCCCAATATAAAGTTTACTGCCCAAGTTCGCACTAAGGAATGCAATAAATACCAACAAAACCAGTAACAATTAGGTAAGTTAGGTTAGTAGTAGCTATCAGTAACCAAATGTCCATTACCAAAAATAAACCCACGACTGATGTAAACCAATATTCATTCGTGGTAGTGTGGAGACGCGTACCTGCGATGTGAGCGGTCAATCTCGGAGTCCCCCACAAAGATCTTGACGTAGTACTGCACGCCGCAGGGCTCGCCATCGTCCTCGAGGCCAGGCTGCAGGGTCACGGAGCCGGGCGCGCCGGCCGGCACAGTCAACCGGAAAGGAACCGCTCCATCTCCCAGTTTCTTCATCAGACGCTCCTGTCATAAATGATTATGATGATCACTTTTCACGTTCCACAAATCATTCAGAGCTATTAAAGGTATTTGTGTGAAATGTAGTCTACAAAAAGCAGTAATATTTTGTACCTGAGTACGTGAAAGTTCATAGTTCTGTTTCTCTGGCGGCGGGTAGATCTGTTCTGAAGCGAGAAACAGCTCTTTGTAGAAGTTGAGGCCCATGACCTCGTCCTCCTCGCGACCGTAGCGGAACGTGCACACCATCTGGCCAAACACCTTGCGCCCGCGCACGTACTCCTCGTCCAACAGGACCACACCATCTAAGTAGATACAAACATAATTATGGTTACGGCTTCTGGCAGAATCCCGATTCAGGAATCGGGATAAAAGAAGTTTTGCAAGGATATTGTGCCACTTGTTACGCAGAAGCATATTAAAATCATGTACGTGAATCCTATAATACTCGTAGTATTCAGTTTTATGACAGTCTCAGCAATAAAAAAAATTGTGGAACATGGTAATAGTAGTCGATGTACACGACTTAACAGGAGCGGACTTTTAGGTTTGCGCTAGAATTAGCACGGTGTTGTGTAGGAGCCATAAGCAGCTCAACAACTTAGCAGCGAAGTAGTTAGAATGCATTTTCTCTGGCCATGGGGCTCCGCTCGGGAGGGGCTCTGGTGCCAACCACTGAAGCCCCAGGTGCAGATATCCATGAGAATGGTGTAGAAACACCACACAAAAACGATGACTCGGTGTCTCAATCCAAACCATTGCAATTCAACACCAGTATCGGACACGCCACTAATTACCTAATGGACCTCAGGGTCAACTAGGAAACTATTTATGGAAACAAAATTGATCGCTGATCCAATAGTCACTGCACGTCCTGTACTGATACCTATGGGCTCCACGGTCGATATGTGATCGATGAAGTCCCTCTTCGCCATATACAGCGTGATCTTGCCATTGGGCGCGCACTTCTTAAACACTTTGAAGTTGTACACCATCTTGCTGATCTTCTACCTGCTGGCGACTTGTGTCAGTGGTGATGTGTCACTGGGGGTGTTCCAGTCAGACTGTGCCTGTAGAACCGTGCTGTGTTTATATAAGGGATTATTAATTTGCGAGGCTTCGGCCACGGTAATCTCGTTAGCCTTATTAGCGAGTCGCATGACGAGTGCGGGGGCCCCGGCAGGGCGCGGGGTTGCGCAAGTGGCGCTACCACAAATTTATGATTACTCATTTGTAATGAGATTAATGAGCTGGTCAGTATAAAACAGCTAAAACTGTCTTCGTATGTTACATAGCTTCCTGAATAAATAACATATAGGTAAAATATAATGCATGTACTTTAAAGGATTTGATTTCTTTATCAAAGATCTACTGGTTGTCATGGCACAGTTCAATTTGATTGCTGAACGAAGTTTGTCTATCATGTTTGCAAGGTGTCCAAATCTTGCTATACCCACAATATTACTTAGATTTATTTCCGTGGCCACGCCAATTCACGCCATACCTGATGCCATACCATGACACCGTGACATCATGACTTTGTCTTTTGACGAGATTTAAAAAGAAGGTTTAAGAGGAAGGTATAAGAAATCAATAATTATTATCTCAGCGTGTCCTCTGATGGCTCAGCAGATGTGGTCTTAGGGATAGATTCTTTCACGCCCTAGTCCAGCGAAATCATGATTCTGAAACTACAATTAGTGTAACAACTAGGTTTGTCTTGACAAACGAAAGGTATGGTAACAATGTCGTTGAGTTTGTCAATAAAAGCATTAGGTATCATCACTTTGTCATTAACTATCATTTATTTGGCATTGATTGTCAACCTTATGTCTTGACAAAATACCATGTAGGCATTTTTTCATGGTCTTCCAGCATTTCCGTTTCCAGTCTAAGATAAATTAACTTGTTTAAGAAATCAGCCAACTTCGTTGGCGGTACATTTCAATGAAAATGTGGAATGTTTGTAAAACATGCTGATACTTTCATTAGCGTCTCCATCGAAACGCATTCATAGTAAAGTGATCACGGCCGCGCGGTGACTCAAGCGCAGTACGGTCGTTCACCTGTGCTGCGTCTCGCTCGCACGCAACGTCGGCGCCGGGGACCTCGCTCTCCTCGCAGCGGCGCGGCGTCATCACCAGCACGTGCCTTCTCCGGGAATACTCCATGGCGATCGACTAAGGTAACAATGAATGAACGTAAAGGTTCTGATACGCGGATGTGGAAGACTTTCTACACTATACTGTACACCCGCAGTGATCTGCGCGGTGAGCGCATCGCTGCGATGACGTCAGAGAGTGGTTTCCTGTGGAGTGGCGGTATCCGCCCCCCCCCCCCCCCGGCATCCACCGGCTGTCAGCCAGCAGTGAGCCGCGGAGTCCACAGGCCACTCGCGATATCTTCGGCGCTGTCTTGACACGCATCTTGTGTATCACTCACTTAAGGACTGCGCAAGCGTCGTTTGTGTTTTTCTTAGGTGTATGTGTGCAGTGTGTCCCTACTAAGTGAAGGCATGTGTGTCGTCTAGTGTCGTTGTGTGTCGACCGAGGTACACCTGTGAGGAGCTGGACGACGCCGCGCAACTGTAAACGACGCGGCGCATTGTAAATTTGTAACTGTAGATTGTAGGTACCTATTATGACTGTGAGCGATATTGAACAGCTGTAGGTGTACCTATCTACCTATCTACCTACTATAGGTTCATTCAGTTACACTGTACACAGGATATACAACTGAATGACAGTTACCGTTAATAATAAGTAGTACCTATAAATACATAATTATAATGAATGCAACATTTTGAGATGTGCAGCTGAATATGTAGGTATATTAGAGTAGCTAGTACTCTAAAATAACGCTACAAAACGATGCTGCAAGGCATTTGACGAATTTATTTATCTTGTTAATCACTTTTAGATGTTGAAAGGTGGTCTTATGTTGAATAGAGCTAATAAGTACTATTTTGTTTTCGTCATCAGTACGTGAGAGAACACTTGACCGCACGTCGCCGCGTCGCGGTCGGTGGTAACACTTTGACCTTGAGCTGGCCTAGCGTAGCCGTATGATTTTGTTACCAATGACGTGCGACCTTAGGTGGTAAAACTTAGTCATAACGATTATTGCTAATAAGTAGGCACCTATTAGCAATAATAGTTATGCCTAAGTTTTACTTTAACATCCACCGAATTGCGAATCAATATTTTATTTACAGAAAGATCATTATTATTTATTTATTTTTTACATTATTTATTATTTATTTATTATATATTTAGTTTTAAGTGATTTACGAGAAAAATTATTTTGCAATATTTTGTCAATTTTGACTTTTGGTCTCGCCATTGAACGATTTGAAAATGTTTACTTCATATTAATGATACAATAAACACGTTTATTTTGTGGTTTAGATTAGTGCTATTAAATTAACTTATAATTTGACACTAATATAATTTACAGCCTATTGCCGTTAGGTGAAACCAATCGTAAAACGACGCCATTTTGTGTTGTCACTGTCACTTCTCATAGTCTGTCAGTAATCGTTTGCGTCCATAATTTAATTCGTTTTATTTTAAATATACAAATCCTCTAAAATCCTTCTAGGGCGGATCCGACAAACTTAGGTTAGGTTAGAAGGCTGGAGGGAAGCGAAGCTCCCGACTTAGCCTTAGTGGTTATGTTTTTGAAAATCCTTTATCGGATTCAAAGAGGTGGCTGCTACTTCCCCTTTCATTTTATTCGTCACCCCCACGCCTGTTCCAACTTTTAAATCGATGTCAATATAAGATACTTTGAAAGTTAACTTAACTCATCTCTTATTCTCTCTCTTGTCTTTTATGAGGGAGGGGCAACTTTTCCTTCGCAGGGGGGTTCTAGACCCCCCCACTTCCACCCATTAAATCGATGGATGTTAAAGTAAACTACTACCAAGGGGTAGTAGTTTACTTTAACATCCATCGATAACTTCTCCTATAAAAGTAAAAACCTGAAAGTGAATCCAGATTTTCCACAAAAAAAATTAAAGCATTTAATAAAATTGTGAACGTTGTGAGTACTGTGACTAACAATTTAGTCAGAATAAATTCTAAAAAAAAAAAAGAAAGAAAGAAAATTCTGATCGCTTACCTCTATGGAATTACCCGTTATACTGTCAACGGCTAAATCGATAGCATACATCTGGCTTCCCCTCGAAATGTTAGACGATACGACTTAATTATGTTGAATGTCCTCAGTGTCGCGCCGAGCCTTCGATTGGGAGAGCGGGCTGAGCAAACTGAGCATTGCGCAAGTGAGCAGGCATGCCCCACAGCAGCCGCAACAGTCCTGACTCGCAGCTCCCCTCCGGTAGGTAATTGATTTGACGTGATCTGTATGTTCTGACGCAGACAGGTGTACGGTCAGCCACGCGCTAACTATAAAACCGGCCTAGTGCGTGTCGGACCACGCACAATTAAAGTTTCCGTAGTTGGAATAAATTTATCCCAAAAACAAACTTAACATTGTAGTTGAAAAACATGTTTTCTCATACGTTACGGTCGATTCTCCAACTGCAAGTGTAAGTTGGTCGACTATTACTCGTTAAATTGTAAAGCCTACTTAGCTGTGATAGTTTTTCTTTTAATTTCATTATACATACTACTGCCATGATTTTTTTCACATACCCAAAAACAACCATTTAGCGGTCAAGGGGGGACACTTGACTCTAACAAAAATTAGCACTATAAAGCTTAATATTACGCAAACGGATCCCTGAATATATTGAAAAATGGTTTTCACAGACCCGTATACCCCACACCATGGTTCAGACGGGAGAAAAAAATATAATTCTCACTTTACGTGCAAGGTACGTGTAAAAAGAAATGTTTTCAAGATTTTATTTGACTACTTCGTCTAAGCACTTCATTAGGTATGTACCCATGCCAAATTACAGCTTTCTAGTACTAAGTTAAGCCGGGGACAGACAGACAGACGGACATGGCGAAACTATAAGAGTTCCTTGTTGACTACGGAACCCATCCTTCCCGCTGTAGAATAAAGTCGCTTTCCAGGACAAACATTTACATTAGACATGCGGTTACCAATACCAGGGGGCCGATCGCGCAAAACTAAACCACAACCATGAACGTTACGTTAGACACATTTCGTATCGCGCTAATCATTTCAATGGAAACGATTTAGCTTTAATATGGAAGTTACGTTGGAGGAACGATCGATCGAACTTTCAGTATTGGGTAACGTCAACGATTTTGTCGCTCAGAAAAAATAGCGCGATACCGTTTCTTACATCAGCTAAACCAAAAACGTTCCGTTCGAACGGTAATGACGTTGAGAAATAGTGCGATCGGCCCCCTGTTGTCGGAGAGCGCACGAGATGGATACTATCGGTACTGCTTGTCAAAGTGCCCGTATTCATTGCAATTCAAGTTGAGAAACAGTTGCACAGTATTGTTTTCCGCCACACAAAAATATGTTGGCGAAACATCTCATTAGGGCAATTAAAGCCATATCGTTGTCTGACCGCCATCGCCAGTTGCACGTAAGTCCATTATATTTAATTCCCCATTAAAAGTAATGCTGTCATTTTCTGATACATTTCGTTAGATAAAGGCAGCATTACTTTTAACGGGGAATTAAATTTAATGGACTTACGTGGAACTGGGCGGTTAATCTGATACCTAAACTCGTACTGTAGTCTGTGTCTGTATAACAAAACTTGTCACTCTGATCGATATCTACTAGCTAAGTCAATGAATACCGGGCAGGGTGTGGATGTTATCTCAGTGCGTTAGTAATGTATTGTTGCAGGAGGCGTGGAGTTGCGCGAGGACCTGCCGCTGAAGGTGGGCGGCGGGGGCGCGGGCGGGGGCGCGGGGGCACGCTGCTGCGGGGGCGGGCCGCGCCTCATCCCGGCCGCCTTCGCCGCGCTCACCGTCGCCATCACGTTGGCGCTGCTCACGCAGATCTACTACGGAGACTTCGAGGTGAATATGACATAGGTACTGCTTACACTCTAGCGTGTTGTGTTTGTGGTTTGCTGTTCCTTGCCAGTCATCACGCGACGTCGTTATGCAGGGTTACTGGTAACTCGACATATTCCTTGCAGGACGTCACAGTAGGGTTAAATGCAACAAGTTAAGCTACCAAATGTTCTACCGAAGTTAAGTAGTATTTGAGTTAGTTAAATATTTAGTGTTTTTATGAAAAATCCCTGATTAAATCATTTGAAGCCAATTTAAAAATGATTTACGGCGCGACTATATTGAACTGTAAGTAATTATCATAGTTGATGCCGTAGCAGATCTTTGTTAATAATTAAAAGTTAAAAAATACTTAAAACATTGTCAAATATCACTAACCAAACATTTAATTTTTTTATAATTTTTGCTATTACTTCATACTAAATGTTGTCAAGTACAAAAAAAAACTTCTACGCCTGATGTACAAATGAATAGTAAAATATCCTTGTCTTATCAGCTATCCAAAAAGGTGTGAAAGTTAATACAAAGTCATGGACTACATTATGAAAATCGTTTTTGATTTAGTACAGGGGGTCTACTCCGAACATAAATCCGAAGTATCGGCCGAATGTTCGGTCGTTTCTTAATACGGCTAACTATGGGTGACTACGGCGAAAAAATACTTCGGTTTAGTGGTTCGGAGTAGACCCCCAGGAAGGCGTGACTCTCACAATAAGGTGATTATTCGGAAAATTAAATCAAACAATTTCGTGAACATCATTTTTATTTTTAGTCAATATCAATTTAAAAACTTTAATTACGCACATTTCACACGTCTTGTTCGATGTGCTGCCCTCGGTTTCGAATACATGTTCTTATTCGTTTCATCACTTCAGTTTTTGTGATTCTTGATGTTATTGTTGCCCTCATCTGGTCCTCCGCATTTGTGATGTTGTCCCTTAGTTCTTCAACTGAATTTACTGGGGTCACATAAACAAGGTCTTTCATATGACCACAGACGTAAAAAACTAGCGGCGTCAGATCAGGTCACGGAATTGGCCCACCGCGCCCTATCCATCGGCTTGGATAGTTTCATCCAGCAATTGTCGAATTGTGATTTGGAAGTGGGCTGGACATCCGTCATGTTGATAAATCATATTTGCTCTTGTTTCTTCCGGTACATCCGTGAGCAGTTCTGTTAAATGATTTCTTAGAAAATCTTCATAAAGTTGCCCATTTAGTGTTCGGGGTAAAAAATGTGGGCCAATTAACTTGTCGTCGATAATACCCATCCAAACGTTAAGCGAGAACCTACGCTGAGATGCGGTTTGTCTCAGTTTCTTAGGGGTTGCTTCTGCCTTCAGTGCCCAGTAATGTAAATTGTGGTAATTTGTGGTACCATCGCGGTCACAGCATGACTCATCGAACCACATAATGTTTTTTTTTAAGTTTTCGCTTTCGGCGTCGGCATCTAGCATAAACCGACAAAATTCAAGCCGTCTCGACGGATGTCCCTCTTCTAATGGTTGGACAGGTTGGTAGTGGTATGGATGTCGGCCTGACAGTGACAAGTTAACTACAGACCAGACTTTCTACTGTGACATTCCAAGCTTTGTGTTCCATGTTTGTCCATATGTTGGGGTCGTCAATAAAACGTTGAAGAATCAGCTCTTCGTCCTCCTCGTGTATCTCCGGGAACGACCAGTGTCAATTTGCCTGCTTCTTTGGACGCTGCCAGCTTCTGATAATCGCCGATAAGTCGATCCGAAGGCAGTCCAGAATCGGCGGGTAGGAAAGCGAAGTTGATGTTCTCTTCGCGCCTCAGCAGCGTTACCGTCACAAATTCCGTAACAGTACATAATGTCGGCGTATTCAGGACTAGAATATGCAGCCATAGTCAGCACTTATGAAGGCACCGCACAGTACAAGTGCAAGATACGTGGCAACAGTTAGGGGAATAGCCAGATAACAAAACACGAGCTTGCGCGACGTAGAGTTGAAACTAACTAACCAGATTTTGCGAAGTCGCACCCCGTCTCAAGCTGAGAGAACAATAGTGACCAATCACAAAGCTCACCGAGTGTTTGGAGTTCAAGCCCAGGTAAAAACTACGAATAATACCAATACGAAACAATAGTCAAAGTCAAACCATTTATTTCAAATAGGCACATAAGAGGCGCTTTTGAACGTCAAAATTTACAAAAAAAATAGAATTGATTCTAGTTGCCCCTTCCAAAAGGTAGTTTCATATGGAGAAGAATGGGCAAGAAACTCCACCGGTACTCTTTTAAAAATGTTTTACAATATTTTGTTTGATTATATTAATTATACGATTATAAATGTGATGACGATGCACCTAGAATAAAATTACTATACCATAATAGGTAAAACGAATTAAAAACTAAGCAATGAAAAATATCTTAATTATTAGATGGATACATGGTGTTCACATATTTACAAACATCGTAAAAGTATGTTTTTTCTAAAACAAAAAATAAATAATAAGTCAGTGTGTGAGTATAGGTTATCACAGAATGTAAAATCAATATCATAAAAAGAACAGATTTTACCATAAAATAGCAACCAGTTTGATTTTGTCTAGACTCTAGATTGTCCTATGGAGCTGGACCAGCATGTTTCCAAGCATTCCTGTCCTGGATATAATCCTCTAACTTGTAATATGCTTGTTTACAAAGTGTACTTTTAATATGTGTTTTAAATTTTCTCTCATTTAATTTCAATATATCACAAGGTATTTTTATTACACAGTACCCCATAAAAGATGTATGTACTTTAGATAATCTGAAAAATGGTTGATCTATTTTATCTTTATTTCTAGTATTAAAATTATATCTATCGCTTATCTTATTAAAAATATGTAGATTTTTCCTTACATACATAATATTTTCGTAAATGAATTGGCAAGGTACCGTCATAATATTAATCCTTTTAAATAGTTCCTTAAGAGATTTGCGGCGACGGAGATTATAAATTGCTCTGACAGCTCTGGCTGATTGCTCTCTTTTGAAAAATAAAGATGGACTCAATGTCAGCAGCCCGACCCCACAGTAAAATGCCATACGACATAATGCTGTGGAAGTAGCTAAAATAAACCAAACGCGCGGTTTCTATATCTGTTAGCTGTCTTATCTTTCTAACAGCATAAGCGGCCGAGCTTAGCCGCCCCGCCAGAGAGGTTATATGTGGTCCCCATTGCAGTTTCTCGTCTATAGTGATTCCTAGGAAAACCGTTTGATTAATAAATTCCAGTTTTTCTCCGTTCAATATGATATCGCATTCGCTACTTCTAATATTAGGTAATTTAAATCTAATACGTTTGGTTTTTTTTTTCATTGAGTACCAATTTATTTACCGTAAACCAATCTTGGACCTGAAGAATAGAGTTATTCACGTCGTCAAGATTTTGTGATCGTCGATCTATTTTAAAGATCAATGATGTGTCATCAGCAAATAACACCATCTTCGGTTGATTTTGAAGTAATTGGGGTAAATCATTAATGTAAACTAAAAAGAGGAATGGACCCAATATCGAACCTTGAGGAACGCCCATTGCCATTTCAGACCCTAATGAGTTAACGCCGTTTATTCGAACTTTAACCTTTCTATCTTTTAGGTATGATCTTAGTAAATCAGGACCTGCATTCCTAATCCCATAGTGCTCTAGTTTCAGCAAAAGTGTCAGAGAGGTCGCAAAAGATTCCAATGGCATCTTGTGCTTCCTCCCAGGCGTTAAAAATGTTCTTTATTAGGGTAACACAGCGTCAGTGGTACAACGCCCTTTAGTGAAACCGTACTGCTGTTCATGAAAGATGGAGTTTTTATTAAAGTGACGGAACATTTGATTGAGCATCAACTTTTCAAACACCTTACTGAGAACTGGCAGAATTGACACAGGCCTATAATTATTGGGTTCTTTACTATCTCCGGATTTGAACAAAGGAACTACTTTACTGTGTTTCATGAGATCCGGAAAGACTCCTTGATCCACACTGGTGTTAAATATAAAAGCTAAATAAGGCGCAATCCGTGTTTTTTGTGCGGTGGCGATTCGGTTGGACTGGCCGACCAGAAGCAGCATCTCACCAGCTCAACAGACGAAGCATCATCTGGCAATACGGACCGCGGAGATCATTGCACCAGCAGCAGCCAATACAAGAGATCACCGAAGCACATCAGCAGTATCGTCAGAAACAGATTTGGTAACTCGAAGTATCAATCACTAATTCTACTATCATGGAGGGAGTTATTCAAACTCAGTATCAAGTCATGGAGGCAATGCATAAACTCCTGATCAATTTCAAAAAAGACGGAGAAAGCCGTAAGACTCCCGACAGTGTGCAGAAGAAAATAGACCTTCTCGACAAGTATTGGACAGAATTTCAAAATAACCACGAGAAGATTCGCGAGCGCGAAGATCCTTCTCATCAATACTTTGTGCAAGATTCCCATGAACAGACAAGACAATTTTACAGAAGCACTAGGGGATTCTTAATCAAGTATTTAACTCAAGAACAAAAACCAGCTTCACCCGTATTAAAGCCATAAGCCTTTACTTTCGAGCTGGCACCGTCGACCTCGCAGTCATTGGAGCCAAAACTCCTTCAAGAGCAAGGTGCAGGTAGAGCTGGACGAGGTAACCAATCACCCCTTACAATAAAGGTGCCTGAAATAGCTGAGATCGCGAGTAACAGCAAAACAGACGAGATGCTACGCAAACAAAGGAGCAATATTAAAGCATTCCAAAGAACCGCATCAAACATCAATGTGGACCTCCTCAAAGAAAATTGGCAATTTGAAGACGCCTTAAAGGTGTTAGAGTCAAGGTGGAAAGCAGTTGATTTACTTTATTGGGACCTTGACAGTTTGCCCAATGAAGCCGAGGTGCAATATGAGATGTCGTATAATACGTGCGAACTCGTTTACAACCAAATGAAAGCAACCATCAACTCCAAAATGTGGTCAGTTACTGAAAAAGGTCGACGCCGAAGATCGAAATACCATCCTTTAGTGGTAGCTACGAACACTGGACATCATTCAAAGATTTGTTTGTAGAGACCATCCATTCTAGTCCGTCTCTTTCTAACGCACAGAGAATGCAGTTTCTCAAAAGCAAGGTGAAAGGCGAAGCTGAGAAACTCATTCAGCATCTATCAATCAGCTGTGAAAATTATGAGACTGCATGGGAGATCCTCAACCGCAGATACAACAACAGAAAACTGATCTTCACATCACATCTCAATTCATTGCTCGGTGTTCCTATCACTCAACATTTATCAGCAGCATCAGTCAAAAACTCCACGATACGACGAAAGAATGTATCAATGCGATCAAGAACCTTGGTGTAGACACGTCATCGTGGGACCCAATATTGGTTCATTTGCTTTCACAAAAGTTGGATACGGTGACTCACAACGACTACTTAGAGGCACTGACGGAGCCGCGTGAGCTACCCAACATAGCAGATTTTCTCGATTTTCTAGAAGGAAAATTTACATCATGGGAATCATCTCGTCGTAGGCCAGAAACAGCAAAAACATCTCAGTCGGAGCCTGCACAGATAAACAAGAAATTTCATTCATATCGAGCATTTACCGCTAATCAGAACAAAAGTAATAAGTACAAATCAAACTCATTGACAAAAGACAACGAAACTGCAATAAACTGTCCACACTGCAATCAAGAACACAAATTGTTTTCGTGCAAAACATTTCTCGAATTACAGCCTGACGCAAAACGGAAAGCAGTGGCGAAATACAATTTATGCAAAAACTGTCTAAATGTACATACGAATAGCAAGGAATGTGCGTCAAGAAAAACATGCCGCGTCTGCAACTCAGATCATAACACACTGCTTCACGACGCTTACGCCAAATGGGGTGGACAGAAATCCAACAGCAACTCAATGCAACGAACGACAGCTCCCACGGATAGCAAGAAAACAACAAGCGGCATCAACAATCACGTGTCTCAAGAAGATGTATCAGAAAATCTGCTTACCACAGCATTGATCAAAGTGCAAGCATATGATGGGTCCCTGATAACTTTAAGAGCGCTCCTTGATCAGGGTTCACAAACATCCCTGATAACGGAAAAAGCAGCACAAAAACTACGATTACCGCGTGGCCGCTGCAAAGGTGTCATATTCGGTGTCGGGGCGAAAGAAAATAACTGCAAAGGTGTCATACGGATCACGTGCAGTGCCATTCACGGTGATTATACATTTGACACCGATGTTTTCATTATGCGCAATTTGATCAAAAATTTGCCTAACAAATCATTTACAAAACCAAAATCATGGACATTTATAGAAAATATCCCAATGGCTGATCCAGATTTCCATGAGAGTCGTCCAGTAGACATTTTACTCAGGGCTGAGATATACTCAAACATAATCCAAGAAGGTATCATCAGGCACAACAGATCACAACCAGTCGCACAGCAAACACGTTTGGGTTGGATTTTATGCGGAAACGTGCAAACAACATTTCAATGCAACGTTGTGATGAATAACATTGAAGACATCCAACAATTTTGGACAGTAGAAGACATAGCGGAAACCTCGGGAATGTCACAGGATGATCTGGATTGTTTGCAGCACTACAAGAACACAACGACTCGCGACGAAGAAGGTCGTTATATTGTTGAGCTACCGTTCGAACCAAATTTTCAAGAAAAGCTAAGAGCTACGAAGCCCATGGCTCTGGCACAATTCAGGCAACTTGAGAGAAAATTTAGCAAACAGCCACAACTAGCAGAAGCATATAGACAGTTCGTTCATGAATATCAAGCACTGAATCATATGGTCGAGTGTACTAGTAACGTGACACCGACTTTCTTTTTACCTCACCATTGTGTTCAGCGCGCCGCGCGCCGCGCAAACTACGGCGTTAAGAGTAGTATTCAACGCATTGGCTAAAACATCCACGGGCCATACTTTGAACGACCTCATGAAGCGTGGCCCGAATTTACAGCAAGACCTCATGTAATTGATCTTGCGATGGAGGCAATATCAGTTCGCGTACACAGCGGATATTGAAAAAATGTATCGACAGATACTTTGCAACACTGAACATTGAAACTATCAGAAGATACTATGGAGGAATTGTCCTGACCAACGTTTACGGGAATCAGCTGACGACAGTTACATACATTCTTAGCTATAATGACTTTGAAACAGTTAGCAGCTGATGAAGGCCACAAGTATCAGCACAGCAGGGCAGCCAACGCGTTGCAAGAAGAATTCTATATGGATGACCTAGTAAGTGGAAGCTTCACGTTATCATCAGCCAAACATCTGCAAGCTGATTTGATCCAGTTACTACAGTCAGGAGGTTTCAACTTACGTAAATGGTCGGCTAATAACGAAGAATTACTTGAAAACGTCAGCAGAGCGTCCTCAAATCAACCATTATTCGATTTCAAGCAAGCAGAATCAACAAAGACGCTCGGGCTGAAATGGAACCCCAATGAAGATACATTCTCGTTCCAGCTAAAAATAAGCAAAACAAAACCAACAGAAAAACATACTAAACGGTCATTACTATCAGATATATCAAAGATATTTGATCCACTCGGTTGGTTAGCTCCGATTACAACCAAATTAAAACTTTTATTCAAGCGAGTTTGGCTCTCCAAAATTCAGTGGTACAAGCTTCCGGTTGAAATAAACACCGAGTGGGAAAAAAATAAAGCTGAGCTACAAAACATCAGCCACTTTAGAATTCAAAGATGGTATCAGACAGGAGAGCAAGACACTATTCAACTGCACGGCTTCTGCGATGCATCAAGAAAAGCATATGCATGTGTCGTGTATTGTAAACTTGATACCAACATTACACTCGTCGCTGCAAAAACAAGACTTGTGCCTGAGAACAAAAATCTCACTTTACCACGTCTAGAGCTGAGTGGGGCGCATTTACTTACAACACTTATGCGAAAAGTACAGCAAGCCCTCAACGGACGCAAAAAAAAAGTTTTTGGTTGGAGTGACTCCACTGCAGTTCTTGGCTGGATTCAAGGCAACATCAATCGCTGGACACCATTCGTAGCGAACAGAGTCAAACAAATCAAAGACGTCATACCATCAGATAATTGGCATTACATAAAATCAGCTGACAACCCAGCCGATTGTGCCAGCCGTGGCATCACAACAGAGCAATTGAAGCAACATAACTTGTGGTGGTGCCCGCAATTTCTTCCTGGATTCGATGAGTCATCAGTAGCAAACAAGTGCGTGTACGTCACGGATCAAGAGGAGCGAAAATCAAAACAAAGCAACGTCACAATTCGTCAACCTCGTAGCGATGATGTCATACAATCTACACTACAAAGAAACAGTAATTTGACGCGCGCCGTGCGTGTGCTTGCATGGGTTCTACGTATCGCACGACGTCACAGCGAGCGCACTGCCTACTTGAACGGAAATAAATTAGAAACCGCAAAACATATGATTATAAAATATGTACAAGAAACAGAATTTTCAGAAGAAATTCACATGCTACAGAAACAAAAGCAAGTACATAACAAAAGCCAAACTTTGTGCCTCAACCCGTTTTTGGACAAAGATGGACTTTTGAGAGTGGGAGGCAGACTCAAGCATGCGCATATTGACGAAAAAATGAAGCATCCACTGATCATACCACACTGCAGCCACGTTACTGACCTAATAAACGACCATGCCCACCGCCGCACGTTTCATGCGGGGGCTCGGACGACACTCGCGAGTATCAGACAAAACTACTGGATATTAGGCGGAAACAGAGCTGTAAAGAAGCGCTTACTTGCATGCATTACGTGTAAGAAGCATAAAGCTGACATGCAAAAGCAAATGATGGGGGACTTACCTGAATCTCGGAGCAATCCTTCGCGTCCATTTCAGCATACCGGCGTTGACTTTACAGGATACGTTGACGTGAAGCTCAACAAAGGGCGAGGAGTCAAGACAAGCAAGGGATACATCGCAGTTTTCGTGTGCATGGTGACTAAAGCTGTGCAACAGGAACTCGTATCAGACTTGAGCTCATCTGCATTCTTAGCTGCTCTAAAACGCATGTCTTCACGTCGAGGTAAACCACATCATATCTACAGTGACAATGGCACGAATTTTGTTGGGGCCAATAAAGTATTGCAGCAAGAAGTGGCAGAACTGCGCAAGACATTTAAAATCAATGAGTTGGGAATACAGTGGCACTTTAATGCACCCGCCTGTCCAAGCGCAGGAGGCTTATGGGAAGCAGCAGTAAAAAGTCTGGAGCATCATCTTCGACGTGTTGTAGGCGAGCAGAAACTCACGTTCGAGGAATACAATACTTTACTGGCTCAACTCGAAGCATGTCTCAACAGTCGGCCGCTGTGTGCACTTACGGAAGACCCAGATGATTTAAATTATCTAACTCCATCACACTTTTTGAGCAGCGGCCCCATATTGACTATCTTAGACACCGAACAAGATGAAAGGACAAGATGGAAGCGTACACAGAATATTTTCGAAGATATTTGGAAAAGGTGGCAATCCGAATATCTCGCGATACTCTCAACAAGGAGTAAATGGAAGAGACCTCACAATAACTTTCAAGTAGATGACGTTGTCATCATCCATGAGCCTAACCTCCCCGCGGGAAGATGGGCTCTGGGCAGAGTCACTGAGCTACATCCCGGTACCAATGGACTGGTCAGGGTTGTTACCCTGAAAACAAAAAATGGGTACCTCAAGTGCCCAGTGATAAAACTGTCAGTGTTGGTGTCTGACCCCAAATCAACTACAGTAACCGAACAGACAGGGAATAATATATCGGACAGCCAAAATATCAAGACCAAGGACAACCAATCAAAACGACGACCTGGAACGGCTTCTAATCTGATAGCAACTCTCGTTACACTATTTCTCTTCATGACATTTGTCTTTGGCCACGAACAGTTAGCATCTCCATATAGTTTGACAACAATTCACAAAGCACTCTATTTTGACCGAATCTCAAACATGCAGTTCATTCGCGACGAATGGAAACTCATCGTGTATTACGACATGAACCCTTATTGGGACGGTTCGGCAGCCTTTGACAAATACCTCAAACAAATAAACAGCGTGTATGAAAGAGAAACCAACAAAGTTCTATGTGACATCATTCTACTGCAGCTACGTCACTCTCAGGACGAACTGAAGTACGACAATTAAATGTTACTGAATCAGCATTTCGAAGAACGCACACGACGGCGGCGAGGTCTCATCGATGGTGTGGGTTATGTTGCCAACAGTTTATTTGGAGTTTTAGATCAACGTTTCGCCGATCAATACAAGCAAGATATTTCTCTTATACAAGGAAATGAAAATCAGTTGGCACTCTTATGGAAAAACCAGACCTCAGTAGTAGAAGCTGAATATAATTTACTCAAGAGAACCGAAGAGTCAATCAATCGGCAACACAAGGCCATCAATCAACATTTAAACAATCTTACAAAGGCCACTAATATGTTGAACAAAAATTTGCAAGAACAAGAAGTGATGAACGAGCTAGCACTTTCCACCATCATAGCTACGAATATGCTCACGAAGCTAAAATCCATACAAGACACAATAATCGTCACAATAACTGATATCCACCATGGAATGTTCAGCGTCCATTTGCTATCGCCGAAGCGAGATCAACTCAGCATAATCTCAGGACAACTATCGCGAGAGTTATCCTTACCGATAGAAAACATACAGAGTGAACTATCAAAAATTTATCACCTTCTGAAGGTCAAAACAAGGGTGACGCAGCAGTACCTCATATTTGAAATTAGAATACCACTGGTCAACAGAGAGAGTTATGACCTATATTATCAACTCATATCAATACCACAACAACATGGAAACACTACAATCGCCGTCGTGCCGATATCAGATTACATCGCGATTAACTTACGCAAAGACACCTATCTGACAATGACGCCGAGAGACATACAACAATGTGTGCAGTACGACGAGTCTACTCGCCTCTGTCACTCCCGAAAACCCATTTTTCAGTTTAAGTCAGAAGACAGCATGTGTATCAAAGATAAGGGCACAAACAGATGTCTCACAAACATAGCAGCATGCCGCAATAATTGGATGGAATTGAACAAAATAAATACTTACCTTTATTATTGTTGCGGGCAGTGTGCACTTCGTGTCATATGCGAGCATCAGATTACCGCAAAACAAATCGCTAAGGCCGGGGTCATAGCACTGGATTCAGATTGCGTAATTAAAGGATAAGACTTTACCGTTTTTCCACATAAACTGGGATACTCAGAAATTAAAACTACGGGTGACTTGGAATCAGCAAATCGCACCTATCAACCACATCATCAACGTGACCTTGCCACAAGTTGAAATCAACATCACTGATCACCAAACCTCATTGCGCCACATCAAAGAACAGATCGAGCAGATGAAATCAGAAAACGCCTAGAACTCAGGAATTTCAAGCCACGATATCCATCAATATTCAGCAATCTATGTGTTGTTTGCGGGCGCTGTACTAGTAGTTGCAGTTTATCTGTGTCGGTGGATTTGTCGTCGTCGGCAGAGGAGCGCCAACTTACAGTTGGACTCCGAGACGCAGCCTCCGGCGCGTAGACAGCACACGGCCCCCGTCGTCGATCCGACGCCACGCACTAGAGACTCGAAGCAGCCACGAGAAGAGAGCGTGGAATTAAGAAACTTTTCTAGCTTACTCAGCAGCATCAAGCGCCATAAAAGTACACCTGCTTTCGTCACACCGCCGGTGTCTGCAGACAGTGACTAATTCAATTTACGGCTAAGAACAGATCTAATTCATGTATTGTAACTTGGGTAAAATTTATAAGTTTAGCATTTAAGCACTCTGTAAACTCATTTTCATCATCCACTCGCATCTCTCTCGCCCGGGAATATGTACGAGTCATGTATCGTACATGGCACGCGCGCATTGATAGATCAGCACTTTTCCGTCGCCTTGCAGAAAATATAGTGTAACGCGACAGTACACGAACAGCGTTCATAGTCAGCTGTACTCATTCATACAACATTCATATAGCATTAGTTACGTGGTAGTTAAATATATTCAATAAACCATCATCTTTGGCTATCCGTGACTTATCATTCAAGCTAACATACAAGGTGTACACGACCCATTCAGCAGCGCATACAATTATTATATATTGATATAACGTTAACGTTATATTTAGCATTAAAAAATTACAGTTATACCATTACAATCATCATCTGCCTTTTCCCAACTATGGTGGGGTCGGTCAGTTATACTATTACAATCATCATCTGCCTTTTCCCAACTATGGTGGGGTCGGTCAGTTATACCATTACAATCATCATCTGCCTTTTCCCAACTATGGTGGGGTCGGTCAGTTATACCATTACAATCATCATCTGCCTTTTCCCAACTATGGTGGGGTCGGTCAGTTATACCATTACAATCATCATCTGCCTTTTCCCAACTATGGTGGGGTCGGTCAGTTATACCATTACAATCATCATCTGCCTTTTCCCAACTATGGTGGGGTCGGTCAGTTATACCATTACAATCATCATCTGCCTTTTCCCAACTATGGTGGGGTCGGTCAGTTATACCATTACAATCATCATCTGCCTTTTCCCAACTATGGTGGGGTCGGTCAGTTATACCATTACAATCATCATCTGCCTTTTCCCAACTATGGTGGGGTCGGTCAGTTATACCATTACAATCATCATCTGCCTTTTCCCAACTATGGTGGGGTCGGTCAGTTATACCATTACAATCATCATCTGCCTTTTCCCAACTATGGTGGGGTCGGTCAGTTATACCATTACAATCATCATCTGCCTTTTCCCAACTATGGTGGGGTCGGTCAGTTATACCATTACAATCATCATCTGCCTTTTCCCAACTATGGTGGGGTCGGTCAGTTATACCATTACAATCATCATCTGCCTTTTCCCAACTATGGTGGGGTCGGTCAGTTATACCATTACAATCATCATCTGCCTTTTCCCAACTATGGTGGGGTCGGTCAGTTATACCATTACAATCATCATCTGCCTTTTCCCAACTATGGTGGGGTCGGTCAGTTATACCATTACAATCATCATCTGCCTTTTCCCAACTATGGTGGGGTCGGTCAGTTATACCATTACAATCATCATCTGCCTTTTCCCAACTATGGTGGGGTCGGTCAGTTATACCATTACAATCATCATCTGCCTTTTCCCAACTATGGTGGGGTCGGTCAGTTATACCATTACAATCATCATCTGCCTTTTCCCAACTATGGTGGGGTCGGTCAGTTATACCATTACAATCATCATCTGCCTTTTCCCAACTATGGTGGGGTCGGTCAGTTATACCATTACAATCATCATCTGCCTTTTCCCAACTATGGTGGGGTCGGTCCGTTATACCATTACAATCATCATCTGCCTTTTCCCAACTATGGTGGGGTCGGTCAGTTATACCATTACAATCATCATCTGCCTTTTCCCAACTATGGTGGGGTCGGTCAGTTATACCATTACAATCATCATCTGCCTTTTCCCAACTATGGTGAGGTCGGTCAGTTATACCATTACAATCATCATCTGCCTTTTCCCAACTATGGTGGGGTCGGTCAGTTATACCATTACAATCATCATCTGCCTTTTCCCAACTATGGTGGGGTCGGTCAGTTATACCATTACAATCATCATCTGCCTTTTCCCAACTATGTTGGGGTCGGTCAGTTATACCATTACAATCATCATCTGCCTTTTCCCAACTATGTTGGGGTCGGTCAGTTATACCATTACAATCATCATCTGCCTTTTCCCAACTATGGTGGGGTCGGTCAGTTATACCATTACAATCATCATCTGCCTTTTCCCAACTATGGTGGGGTCGGTCAGTTATACCATTACAATCATCATCTGCCTTTTCCCAACTATGGTGGGGTCGGTCAGTTATACCATTACAATCATCATCTGCCTTTTCCCAACTATATAAATTAGAATAACTTTGAGTTTGTTTATGTACACTGTGTGACTGTGTGAGTGCGCAGCTGGTCCCGCACGGCAGCGTGTCGTCGTCGGCGGCGGCGTGCTCGCGCGCGGGCACGGACGCGTTGAAGGCCGGCGGGCGCGCGCTGGACGCCGCCGTCGCTGCCGCGCTCTGCCTCGCCGTCCTTGCTCCGCACCGCACTTCGCTGGACGCGTATGTTTGCTTGTTTTATTATTGTGTCCTCAGCGTAAAGGTCATAGAACATTATACCGGCACCGTAACTGCACAGCTGCAACACGGCGTCGGTCGTCGCCTCGAATTTTATCTACAGCTAGCCGCTAGTGCGCTAACTACGCGTCTTCCGCGAGGTGCAAGCTCGCAGTCCGTGCGCTGGCCGCGAGGTGCAAGCCTGCTCTTACCGCCAACACAAATGGTATTTGTGATTGAACATGCCTCAGAGGAAGCATCGCAGTGCGAGGGGCGAAGATGGTGCGCGGGCGACTGCGCAACGACGACGTCGAGTTGTATGGTGCGGCAAGCGCACTGACTGCCCGCCGTTAGTTTTTTCATATTGACATTTGAAATATATTTATTATACGACACACGATTTAATGCTCTAATTTGAATGACAAGTTAATTTCGGGGTTGAAGCGGTGCCGATACAGTGTGCCATGACCTTAAGGACGCTATCACATTTTTCCTCAAATATCAGTGCTTTTCAGGTACCATTTTAATGAATTAGGAGTCACAACTGCAAGGATATCATTGTTTCAAATTAAACATAATATATTCATCTCCAGATTAAGCACATAAAAATTGTATAGCCCCATACAAATTTTTCACACAAATACGTTTTAACAATCACAATGTTATGTAGGTTAAGGTTCGATTTAGTTTGGCAAGTAGCTGACTCAAGGAAACAAGCGTCTGTATTTGATGGTGCTTATTGGCATCTAACTTAAAAGATATACTTACATCATATTTAATACGGTCGGCGGCTAGCTACTTACTATAAATAATGCAACGTGGACTGTATGTTTGTTTGTTTAATTTAAACCTTATGAAATGCTTCAACATAAGCCGCCCACCAAAGGACTATATGAGTCCTTTCAAATTTACCATAAATGCGATGTTAACATTTATACATCATGCAAAATTATCAAACACTAAATGATTCGATTATTCAGCATTACTTTCTATAGGCAGTGGACAGAGTTTAGTCACAGTTCTCTTTACAATACTGTCACTGCTCTTGACACTATACACTCTTGTGCAGCCATCTGGACCAGGATGTTTGCTTACTATACGTCCCAGTAACCACTTCCCTGGTGGAAGGTCCTCCTGCTTGATTAAAACGATGTTACCGACTTCAAACTCCTTGCTTCGTTTGAGCCTTTTTGGACGTTGTTGCAGTCTAGATA
Organism: Tiliacea citrago; assembly: GCA_963921375.1. Taxonomy (NCBI): domain Eukaryota; kingdom Metazoa; phylum Arthropoda; class Insecta; order Lepidoptera; family Noctuidae; genus Tiliacea; species Tiliacea citrago. The sequence continues at coordinate 28,361,206 of OY992786.1, forward strand.
AATATTCCTGTTGCCATCTAGACCAAAAATCATGCAACAACTTCTGGACATATTGCCATCTTGACAACGTGTTCACCTTCAAGTTTTGTAAACTTGGACTAGGTATGAAAATGGGCGCCTCTCCAATTAAAAAGTGCCCAGGTGTTAATGGCTCAATATTCGCATTATCCAAATCATCTTGGGGGCATAACGGCCTCGAGTTCAAGCAAGCCTCTATTTTACACAGCACGGTCGACATCTCCTCGAAAGTTAAATTGCTGGTGAGGATCCGTTTTAAGTGATACTTCGTGGATTTTACTCCTGCCTCCCAGAGTCCACCGAAGTTTGGGCTGTATGCAGGAATAACATGCCATTGCGTGCCATCAGATGCAAGCGTGTCTGTGATTGCTCCAGAATACTCCAAGCCTGCTTCCTTCCACATATCTACCAGCTCCTTATTTGCACCGATGAAGTTCCTCCCCTGGTCACTCCATAAATGTGCACACTTGCCTCTTCTCGCACAGAATCTTTTATATGCGCCGATGAACGCCTCCGACGTCATATCTCCAACTAACTCCAAATAAATGGCCTTTGTAGCCATACATATGAAAATTGATATGTACGCCTTGTGTGTTTTTACTCCTCTTCCTTTGCTCCATAGAACTTGTAATGGTCCAGCAAAGTCGACCCCGGAATGCAGAAATGGTCGAGCTGGTGTCACACGAACCTTTGGCAAATCACCCATTACTTGCGTTCTAGCAGTCGCATTCTGTTTGGCACATACTAAGCATCGGTGCACATATCGTTTAACTTGTCCTTTAGCTCTTGTTATCCAATACTTAGATTTCAAGAAGCTCAACATTAGTTGGATTCCTCCGTGTAGGGTTCTTGAGTGTGCGTCGGCAATGATCATAGGAGTAAGTTTGTTTCTATAACCCAATATAATTGGGTGCTTACTTTGATCCGCTATGTTAGCGTGTCTAAGTCGTCCGCCAACCCGAAGCATCTGTGCTTCATCTAAGTACGGATCTAAAGTTTTCAATGTGCTAGTTCTTTTAACTTGATTACCTTTTCTTAGAGACTCAATTTCTTCTGCATATTCTTCGCATTGTACCTTATTTATGCCTATGATTAATGCACCTTCTAATTCATCCATTGTCAAAGCAGTATCTATATCTTCTTTTAACGTTTTATGTTTTAAAAATCTCCTACATAATGCAATTGTTTTAATTAATTATTTCAATGAGTTGTATTTTTCAAATTGTTCTGATAATCTTATGTCTCCTTCGTTATTTTTAGTAATTGTAAAAGTTTGTATAGTCGTCTTCTTTTCTAGCTCTGTAGTTACGGTTTCTGGTTTGTTAAAATAAATATCTTCTTTTGAAAGCCATTCTGGCCCTTTCCACCATAAGTTACATGTTTTCAACTCAGATACCAGTGCACCTCTAGACGCTATGTCAGCGGGGTTCTCTTGCGATTGTACGTGGTATCATTGTTCTTTCGAAACGTTGCCAGTTATTTCAACCGTTCGATTGGCAACAAAAGTCTTCCATTTGCTAGGCTCCTTTTGTAGCCAAGCAATGACTATTGAGGAATCAGTCCAAGCAAAAACATTAGCTGATGGGATCTTCATTGCTGTTGAAATTTGTTTTAATAGTCTTGACAGCAGAACAGCCCCACACAACTCAAGTCGTGGTATCGACACTGTCTTCAACGGAGCAACACGAGTTCTTGCTGTAATCAATGAGGTTTTGACTGCACCATCTAAGTAATGTACGCGACAGTACACAACAGCTGCGTATGCTCTCATTGATGCATCACTAAAACCATGCAATTGTATGCCATTCTTCTTTAAATTGTATGTACCTATCCATCTATCTATTTTAATTTCATTGACGCTGGCAATATCTTCGCGTAAGGTTTTCCACTCTTCTCTCACAGCTGTAGTGATTTCTTGATCCCAATCTATCTAAGTTTGCCAGAGCTTCTGAATCAAAATTTTTGCTTGCACGAAGCATGGCGCTATCCAACCAAGCGGGTCAAAAAGCTTTTGGACATCTGAAAGTATACCTCGCTTCGTAACGATCGCAGGAAGAGATTCTAAAAATCTCTGAAGAGAGAGAGAGGTTTAGTTGGTATTCAAATTGATCGCTGCCTAAATTCCATTGTACACCTAAAGCGTTTATGGTACCATCTATATTTAAATCCATATGTGCATTTATGGATCTGCCATCTGGATCTATTGATTTTAAAAAATCTACGTTATTTGACGACCACTTTTTAAGCTGAAAGCCACCTCGTTGTAATAAATTCTTCAAGTCTTTGCTTATTTTAATGGCTTGCTCTAAATCGTCACATCCTGACATTACGTCATCAACATACAAATCTTCTTGTAACACCCTAGCTGCTTCAGGGTAGTTGGCACCTTCATCGTTAGCAAGTTGCATAAGTGTTTTCACCGCTAAGTACGGTGCTGACGCTGTACCGAAGGTTACAGTCAGGAGTCTTAAATCTTGAATGATTTCAGACGAATCGTTTCGCCATAGTATTCTCTGGTAATCGGTGTCTTCTTGGGCTACCAATATCATTCGGTACATTTTTGTATGTCAGAAACAAAACACACTGCGTGCGTTCGCCATCTTACTATTAGGCTTCGCAAATCGTCTTGTAAAACAGGACCTGCCAGTAATTCGTCGTTTAGGGAAACTCCATTGTAACCCTTGCAGGAAGCGTCAAAAACGACGCGAGTCTTTGTGCTTTCTTTATCGTTCCTGACTACTGCGTGGTGGGGTAAGTAGACAGACTTTTTTATATTTATTTCATGCTGTGGTACCACTTCTATATGTTTTAAGTTTATGTATTCTTCAATAACTCTTTTGTATTCTACTTTCAGGTTAGGATTTTTGTTCAGTCTTTTCTCCAGTTGCAGAGATCTGTTTAATGCTATCTCTCTTGTCTTTCCGTCGGGTGATTGTACTTTGTCGGTTTTAAAGGGTAATTTTACTACATATCGTCCTTCATTGTTTCTTGTAGGTGTTTGTTCATAAATCTCTTCGCATAATTTTTCTTCTTTAGTCAAATTTCTTTTTGTATCGGTTTCTAACTCCCACGTAGTCTTCAATAGTTCTTTCACATCGACTTGTTCATTTATCGCCATTAAACATTTTTCCTTTGTGTTTGTTTTTATGTTTATTTCACCAAATATTATCCAGCCGAGGTTGGTTCTCTGAGCTATGGGTGACCCCGGTGGACCCTTGATTAGACCTTCTTGTAATATCTTCGCATATCCCTTGACGTCTAGTAGCAGATCAATGTTTCCCGATACTCCATACTTCGGGTCTGCTAAGTCTAGATCTGCCAAGTGTGGCCATTTGTTTGTTGACCATGTATTTCCAGGTAATTGTATTGTCAAGTGTTTAGTCATCACGTAGGCTTGTATAAGTAGTGCGAAATTAGATTCCCATCGTGATAAAACTTCTATTTTTACTTCATGCTTGACAGCGACCTTCATCGATTCCATTCCAGTAATTATACAATTAGTTACCTGTCTTTTGAGTTTTAATAGTTGTACCGCTTTCTCACTAATAAAGCAGGCTTGTGATCCTGGATCTATGAGTGCCTTGAGCACATGGTGTGTCCTTGTTCACTCTTCACTATCACCATTGCGGTTGCTAACATTCCTATATCTTTTCTGGCATTGTAGTACGACGCAATCATTGTATTAACTTGCACCGTTTCTTCTACATCTGCTTGGGTTGATACTGTCGGTTGTACAGCTTCAGATGATGCCGAAGTATCCGTCTTCTTTGTTAGATGTATGAGAGTATGATGGCGTCTTTTACACATGCGACAGGACATTGGAACACGGTATTTAAAGACCGAATGTCCTGATGCCAGGCAATTAAAACAGAGCTTGTTATTCTTTACACATTCAAATCGTTCTGAAGATTGCATTTTCGCAAACAACTTGCAGTGAGACAGGGTATGATTCTCTTTACACATTACGCAAGTGTTTTCCTTTTCATTAGTTGAAACATGGAATGTACCGCGTTCTTTAGAAAATTTTTCACGCGTAGCTGACGTTGAAGAGGGTGTGATTAATTCTAATGCACGAAATTTGCCATCTAGGAATGTCTTTAACTCATTCCACGTAGGTTAGGTCTGAATTACCCTTGTAGGCGTACTCTTCCCAGTCTTTGTGAGACTCCGGGTCCAGCTTCTGTACGACCAGAATTATGATTATCGGATCCCAGGAGTCGGTCTTTACGTTGGAGTTTTTGAGGTTGTCTAGAATTTCAGAAGTTGTATCCAAAATTGACTTCAGTTGACTGGCCGATTGAGTGTTCGCCTTTTTTTGATAAACTAATCTCTTCAACATTAAGTTAACTATCAATCTTCTATTGCCGTAACGATTCTTCAACTTTTCCCATGCTTGTAAATAGTTACTTGTATATGTTTAAGTAGGGTTGCTGCTTCACCGCTGATGCTAGTTTTCAAGTAATGCAACTTTTGAACGTTGCTTAGTGACTTGTTATCATGCACTCACGAAACATATAAATCTGTAAACGCAGGCCAGTCTTCATAGGTTCCAGAAAACGTAGGTATCGTTATACTTGGCAGTCTCACCTGTGTTTGTTGGTTATCTTCGTCCGCGTTATCGATGTTCATAGTTTGTGATGATTTTGTTGTTATTTCTACCATATCGCGTAATTCACCCAACAAACACAAAAAAAGATTTTCGTAGATAAAAAACACTTCATTAACGAAATACGACACCAAATTACGTTTATCTCTCGGTGTTAGCCTCGCTAAGTCTTGATGCGCATCGTCGAATGTTTTCCAGTATTCTTCGAGGCACTGAATTCTAGATTGAATGTATCCTTTAGTCAAACGTTGTTTAGGACATTTCCGTAAGTTTATTTGTGTTTTCTTTAGTTTCTCCGCCGTATCTTCTAATATAACAAGTGCTTCATCGGCCGTATTAGACATATTTTACTGTTAATTACGTAAATCTTCAATATTATGACAAATATGATGCTAAACTTGATGACAACGTTTTTCGTTTTGTTAAAATTCACTGCTAATTACTTTGTTTACGATTCACTCGCGTTCTTATCTCTGATGGAATGTGGTTTCTATATTAACTTCACTAATGATGCGGCTCGATTATGACCATTATGTTGTGTAGGTTAAGGTTCGATTTAGTTTGGCAAGTAGCTGACTCAAGGAAACAAGCGTCTGTATTTGATGGTGCTTATTGGCAACTAATTTAAAAGATATACTTACATCATATTTAATACGGTCGGCGGCTAGCTACTTACTATAAATAATGCAACGTGGAATGTATGTTTGTTTGTTTAATTTAAACCTTATGAAATGCTTCAACACACAATAAAACCAACAAATGAAAAAAAATTAGGTCTGAATAGGAACCCATATAGCTAAATCCACTGTATAGTTTATACATAAAAATAATAACAAACTGTTGCTTATATAGTCCTCTATACGGTCAACTAAATATTTTGTAAGTAAATAAATAACTTTTTTATTTATGATTAAAATAAGAAGCGCCCTCAAATTTCTCCATACATTTTCTACTCGCGGTTCGTCTTTCCGCGCTCAGACGCGCTCGTGGAAGCACCGCTGTATCGATTTATCGCAAAAAAATATTTACGTACAGAAGTGTGTGTTGTATACTGTAGGTGGACGAAGTTGATACTTTTTCGGACCGAAATAAAAGTACGTACGATTATTGGAATTTGTTTTAAAAATAAATACATAGTTCAAAAATTTTGTATGAATCATGGTTTCTAAATCATTAAGGATAAACATTGTGTAAATAATTATATTATCTTTAATCAAATGGCGGAAATATTTTTTTTTTGATATTCGATACATAGTCAATTTTGGGGTTTTGGGGGTGGTGATTAAGTATGTCATAATTTTTTTTATCCAAGATGGCGGGTGTATTTTTTTAAATAAAAATTCGACATTGTTAGAAATTGTGGAGGTTTCTTATCAATTGTTGAAGGTGGTGTTTATAAATATACCATCCAACTTTTGATTCATGATGTACATTTTGGTGATAAATCGACTTAGTTGTCAATTCATAATTCCAGAATAGTAGATGGTTTTAACTTTCCACACCAAGTATGGTTTTTGATTGTGGTGTGCATTGCTAAAATATTTACATTTGTTATTACAGATGCCACGAATTCAGAAATTTGGATAAACGGCAATAAAACCATACACGTAGAAGTAAAAAAGTAATGAGACTTTGTATTTTCATTCAGAAATCACAAATCCACTCTGGCGTTTTGTTACAGACGTTGATATACGTCTGTTGGTAATTTGTTTTATTTGATTTACCTTATGTACTTACTAATGTTGTCTTTTTAGGGTTCCGTACCAAAATGGTAAAAAAAACCCTTATGGTGAGACTAAGTCTGTCACACCTGGATATCTCAAGAACTACTAATGCTATCAACTTGAAATTTAGAATAGTTTTAGATAACGTTTGCCTAACTATTTTGCAAACAAGAAAGAAATTTTAAAAAATATACCTTTTTTGCAAAAGGGACTGAAAGGGGGTCTTATAAATTTTAAATGGAGCTACTAGGGCATGTGGGGTATCATATGAAAGAGCGCTGTTTGCACATTCTCAAACATTTTATTTATTTAGGCATCAAAGTTTCGACTTTTGATGAAAAATGTATAAAAAAAAAATCTGAAATTATTCTATGTGATAGAAGTTTATGTAAAGATTACAGGAAAAATAAAATGATGTCTCTAAATAGCACAGTTTCAGAAATCATCAACATCATATATACGTACGGAACCCTCGGTGAGCGATTCCGACTCGCTCTAGACCGGTTTTTTATTTTCAAGAGCAAGAATGCGCAATAGGAGTATATAAGCCAATAGGCACAAAAATAATCGAGATGGATTTCCTTTTTGAGCAGCTAATCCTTGTAGGTAGCCACACTCCCCTCTTTGATTGCGGCGTGAAGTATCTCATCATGAATAAAGACAAAACAAGGGTTAGCAAGATGCTTATACTGTGAAAATTTAAAGACTAGCTTCAACAACCGTTTGCTTGTAAAACCTGTGTGATAGACGGACACGTGAGTGACAGCAATAGTGCTCCGCTTGGACCCTTAGGGTACGAAAACCCTAGAAAGAGCTGGCCTTCATTCTAAATTTGAACTTCTTTGAAACATGAAATGAAAATATACTTTTTACTACCTACTTTGGTTTAAATTTTTATCAAAAAATCGCGCACCAGTCTCTCTAAATAAAATACTGTTTTCATAAGGCAATGATTATTTTTAAATATCACAATGAAAGTCTACGATAAACTCCCAGGCTAACATTTGATTATGTAATGCTCCAACATTTGCCAGCAAAAATAATATTTAACTAACTAATAGTAGCCTGGGGAATAATCGTAGGTGTTCCTTGTAATAGTAAAATGTTTAGGTTGTTAGTTATGTAAAAATATGGTATTTAATCCATATGAATTAAATACTAAAAACATAATTATTACGCAGATAGTACTTAGCCACAGTTACTAAAATTCGATTGCAAACTTACAACTAACTTTACTCAATCAATACCAGTAAAATTAAAAAATTTATACCTTCAAGTACCAAGATTAGTTAAGTTACGTATAAAATCGAGCGGTCAGCGGTTTCATTGTGTGCGTGCGCGTAATGTTGTTGTGTTGCGATTCAGATACCTAAATTCGAGCGAGTTCAAAATGTGATAGCGTCCTTAAGGCCGCGTCCTAAGGTCATCATGGTAGAATGATCGCTCAAGTATGTCATATTCATATTATAATGCCGAGACGATCGCGTACTCGTGCGACGATCGCTTTTGGTTAAGACGCGACCTTACGCTTATACTTCTGAAATGTTTTTCGGGACGACGACGTTTCCTTTCAACGTTTTCATACAGGGAAAATAAAATATGTGGGTAACCGACGGACGTCCCAATCTCTCTGAAATGAATCTCGATACGATACGCTCCATTTTTTCTTTTAAAACCCCTCATTCTCGTTGCAGGAGTGGTGCGTTGTTGTACTGGGAGTACCGCAACGCACGTACTCAGCCCCCCGTGCTTTACGAGTGGGGGGGCACGGGGGGTGCGAGTGAGGTGGAGCGGCCGCCGCGTCTCGTGGTCGCGCTTGCCTCGCTGCACGCACAGCTCGGCGCGCTGCCGTGGCAGCAGCTCATCACGCCCGCCATTCAGCTGGCTAGGTGAGTACTCGTGATGCCACGATCCACCTGGTGGAAGAAACAGGAATTAGATGCCCTTGGAACCGACAGAACCACGTTGTTCAATTAAAAAACCGGCCAAGTGCGAGTCGGACTCGCGCACGAAGGGTTCCGTACTATTATCTATAAAAATAGCAAAAAAATCACGTTGTTGTATGGGAGCTCCCCTTAAATATTTGTTTTATTTTAATTTAATTATTTGTTTTTACAGTGAATATATAAATGAATATTTCACGCGTCTACCTGTTGCCGTTATCAATATCTAGCAAAAACGAGCAAAAAATTCACGTTTGTTGTATGGGAGCCCCCTTAAATATTTATTTTATTCTGTTTGCAACAGAAATACATTATCTGTGAAAATTGCAACTGTCTAGCTATCACGGTTCATAAGAACTGGTGCCAGACGGACAGACAGACAGACGGCGGAACCTTAGTAATAGGGTTACCGTTTTACCCTTTGGGTACGGAACCCTAAAAATTACCATTCTGGAAAGTTGAATACTTTACATAATTATTATTAGAAATTGGTGTTTTGTCGAACTGGCCACTTCGATCTCAAATAGGTTGGTTAGGAATTCCAAATTCAGATTTATTTCAAATCAAGGCTTATGGATTTGTATTTCGAACTTGGCGATTCTTTAATTGTTTTGCGCCATTTGATTTTTCTTCGACATCGTTCTGTTCACTATAATAATTATGGAAAACTTAAAATATATGATGAATGTCTCCGACACCCACCATACTCCCCGGACCTTGCTCCAACAGATTACCACTTTTTCCGGAATGTGGACAATTTCTTGCAAGAAAAAAATAACTAATTCCGATGAGTCAGAACCACCTTCAAATTTTTTATTGATTCTCACTCCCACAATTTTTTCACCAAAGGAATCAATGATCTACCTACAAAACGGCGAAGTGCATATTATAACAATGGTACATACTTTCATTGATTAAATATCAATTTAAAAAATCGTTTCGCTTTTTCCATATAAAACACCAATTTCTTAAGTAAGGACCTATGTGGTATTTTGCGAGAAAGGGTAGCACACCTTGATTGATTAATTAAAACAATATTTATTTAAAGTACCTTTGTGTTGCAGCGACGGGTACGTGGTGTCGGATGGGCTGTCGGCGGCGGCGGCGGCCAGCGCTGGCGCGTTCGCGGCCGGCTCGCTGGTGGCGGCGCCCGCGCTGGCCGGCTACCTCGCCAGCCTGCTCAACAACACTAGCGCCGGTGCGTTGCGCTTATAATTATGATAGTTTATCAGTACCTACCACATAGTTGATGCTAATTAACTAGTCAGTATATACTATCGGCCAAACTTCCGCATTCTCATCTTTAATTAAGGCGATAATCGTATAGCACGGGTCACGACTCGATCGTCCGATGCATGCGTTTTGACCAATAGGAAGCACGTGATGTCGTGTTCGTATAACACAATGATGTATAGAAGTGTGACACTGAAACTAGGCGCGTGCTGTGCTCACATTTTTGTAAGATGATTTTTTCATGGGCACGTCCGGCGTGAGCTCTTTATGAAGTATTATTTTTGACGAAGTAATTTCGTACTCACATCTTCTGTTTGGTTTAGAAAATGTATTTATATTGCAAATTATAATTATTGTCTGATATCTAATTTGACTTATACATAATTATTATCTGTTTGAAAGAGTGTTTGAGTTCGCAAAATACAAAGAAAAGCAAGACAAATCAAATAAAATTCAAAGAAATATACAAATTATGTAGGTAGGTAATTATATTATTATTAAATAATACACATTTAAATTATAATAATAATAATGAGCATAACAAAAAATAAAGAATGGAAATGGGGAAAATGAAGAATGTTGTGTGTATTGTATGTTTGTAAGTGTGGGTGTGTGAGTGTTAATAAGTGTGTGTTAAGACACGGTTATAATAAGTTTTCAGTGGCATTGTAATTAGATTTAATAGCCAAATGCGTTATTTTCTTTTACAAATAGCTTTTGTATGAGTGTAGAGAGATATTTTGTTATTAATTGAGTTATAAAGAAAAGTGCCAAGAAAACAGAAAAACTTTTGGGAGCAACTAGTGTTATAACGGATGATTGAACAAACATTTGTTGATCGTCTATTTTGTGTAAGTAAATCGTGATCTAAGGGAAATTCAGTGTGTTTTTTTAGTACTGTTAGCACTTGGCAGTGTTGGTAAAGTTCGAAAGTTGGATAGAGAATTGGCAAAAACAACTAACTTTTAATATAGCTCTTTGGCTCTAATTAATACAGGACAAGAACAATAGTTGATGAAATAACATGAGTGCGCTTTCAAGTTGAAGTTTGGTTGATCCTGGGGTCTAAGGGAATATGTCATGTATTTTGTCTTATTGACATTGAGGGTAAGCAAATTGGAATATAACCACTTATACACCGTATCAAGACCTTGTTGAGCATAATTATTTACTTCATCCCACGTATTAGCATCGAATATCATAATCAAAATCAAAAGTCATTTATTCAAACTAGGCTGAGAATCAGCACTTTTCGAACGTCAAAAATTACATAAGACAGTCCCCCAAAAACGCCCACCTTTCACCACTTCCTAGTGCTGCTGGTCCTAGTGCTGGGAAGAAGAAGTGGCGCAACAAACTCCCCAGCAACACAGCTGTCTGTTCAGATATAAAACTTGAATCTATACAATATAATGTAAAAAAAATTGCATTACGCAACACAACATTAAATTAAATTATTTGCCTTATGTTAGCTAGCATACGCCACTATACCAAAAAAAAAACATAAAAATCGTCGAAAAATATACTCAAGTAGAAATAACGTAAACAGAACGTACCTAAATAAAAGCCTCCAGGCATAATGGGTGTGCCCGCTTACATAAAGCTATAGCACTATATACTTATACTTACATAACACTATAAACGATATTTATAATGCATTTATTTAATTATTTATAAAATCATTAAATAAGCACATACCCCTACAAAAAAATAACATAAAAAACACACAAGCTAAAGGATGGCTTACAACCGGACTAAGACACTCATGTAAACATAAAAGATCGTTAAAAATAATTTTAAATGAAACAAATAACAATGAAATTATAAGAAAATATTACAATTTATTTGATAAAATATTAAAAAGCAGTATAAAACTATCAAAGAGACGAGTACACATACGACAAATGCAGAAATCCGATAATAAAACTAAAACAATGTGAAAAATCATAAACAAAAAAACAGGCAAAACCAAGCATAAACAATATAAAAATATAAAATTAATAGTGCATGATAACATGACAGAATGCCCAGCAACCAATGCAAATACATTCAATGAATTCTTCGCAACAGTTGGTGAGACACAATCAAAGTCAAAGTCAAATTATTTATTTCAAATAGGCACATAGATGGCACTTTTGAACGACAAAATTTACAAATAAAATAGAATTGATTCTAGTCGCCCCTTCCAAAATGTAGCTTCGTATGGAGAAGAATGGGCAAGAAACTCCACCGTTACTCTTTTAAAATGTTTTACAATATTTGGTATTGGTACATCAATTATATAATTATATGTGAAGACGATGCACCTAGAATAAAATTACTATACCACAATAGGTAAAAAGAATTAATAATGAAGCAATGAGATAAATTAATTATGTGATAGATACGAGTACATGGTGCTCACATATTTACAAACATTGTAAAAAAAAAAAGTTTTCCTAAAATAATCAGTGTGTGAGTTAAGGTAATCACAGAGTGTAAAATAAATGTCATAAAAATAATAAAATATACAATTAAAATAGCAATCAGTTGGATTTTGTCTAGACTCTAGATTGTCCTTTGGAGCTGGACCAGCATGTTTCCAAACGTTCTTATCCTGGACATAATCCTCTAATTTGTAATAAGCTTGTTTACAAAGTGTACTTTTTATATGAGTTTTAAATTTTCTTTCATTTAATTGCAATATATCACAAGGTATTTTGTTGTAACATTTAACACAGTACCCCATAAAAGATGTATGTACTTTAGATAATCTGAAACATGGCTGATCTATTTTATCTTTATTTCTAGTATTGAAATTATGTCTATCACTTATTTTTTTGAAAAGATGTAGGTTTTTTCTTACATACACAATATTTTCATAAATGAATTGGCAAGGTACCGTCATAATATTAATCCTTTTAAAGAGTTCCCTAAGAGATTCTCGGCGACGTAGATTATAAATGGCTCTGACAGCTCTCTTTTGCGAAATACATACAAACAAACTTGGGCAGCCCGTTGTAAATCCCCCTACATGTTCTATGTACCTACGCCCAGTAGAATAAAAAGAGATTATTGAAATAATAAGATTAATGAAAAATAAACATAGCTGCGGTATTGATGATATCCCACCCATCCTACTAAAACAATGCGTTGAAGAACTCTCTAAGCCACTCACACTTTTAATCAACCAGAGCTTCGAAGACGGCCTGTTCCCGGATTCACTGAAAACGTCATTAGTAAAACCCATACACAAAAAAGGTGACACTACCACCCCAAATAATTATAGACCAATAGCCCTTCTACCAATCTTTTCTAAAGTAATTGAGAAAGCAATGTGCAATCGGCTATACAATTTCTTAGAGAAACAACTTGAAATTATGGTCGAAAACAAATTAGTTAATAATGCAGCTGACGTAGCTGAAGCATTCAATGAGTTTTTTGCCAACATACCTATAACTACGACGCGCTCCTTAAATTATCCCTGTCTTTTTTTTTTTTTGGGTGGGAAATCATCAAATAACTTCTCCCGCTCTGGGCGGAGCGGGAGGGCGTGTCAGACTTTTACTGACTAAAACCCACCCGTGTTCCTTCCGTTGCCTGTGTGCCATGGCCACGATATCCCTTTCGGACAAACTCGCAACCCCGGCAGGCATTGGTCCCAACGGACCCCGTCAGTTTGTGCTGACATCTCTTTGAGGCGCGCGTGGAACACAACGCGCCGTCGACCCGGGCCTGGTCCTTATCGGACGGCGAGCTACCCATCGCTCACCGTCCGCAGGCCCGCGCCTATGGTGGCCGAAAATCGGCTTGCGACTCCCGACGCCCGGGGCGTCTCCTGCGGCGACTAGGGGCGCGAGGGCGCGAACTTTGTCTCACCCTCACGCGTTCCGCCTCCTCCTTCGCTAGCATAACTGCTTCGCAGAAGGAGGTGACGGCCTCCCATGCACTCTCGCTCCGAACCATGGCCTGAACCAGGCCCGGAAGCGAGAGATCGCCGCCGCCGATCGCCTCCGTGAGGACACGGCGGTGCTCCGCCCAAGCTGGGCAGACCTCCACCGTATGCTCCACCGTGTCCTCCGGGCGATCCACACAGTGGTGACACCCGGGCGTTTCCTCCCGCTTAATCCTAAACAGGAACCTCTCGAAACATCCATGTCCGGTGAGGACCTGCGTCAGGCGGAAGGTGAGGACGCCGTGGCGTCTCTCCAGCCACTCCTCAAAGAGGGGACTTATCGCCACAATTGTGGCGTGCCCAGCGCTGGGTTGCGACAATCGCACTCTCCATGTCACCATGAGATCCCTCCGGAGCTCCGTCCGTTGTGCCGCGATTTCTTGCGGCAGCGGAGTTATGCCCCGGAGTTTCGCCTCTTCGCGCCACACCCAAATGTGCGCGAGGACTTTCGCCTCCAGATCCCATGGCGGCAGTCCGGCAAGGAGGGTCGCCGCCTCACGGGAGACCGTGCGGTATCCCCGTACCATCCTGATGGCCATGACCCTTTGGGACGCGTTCAACCGCTGCGCTGGTCGCAGCCTCAAGGAACGCGCCCACATCGGTGCCCCGTAAAGGGCCATGGACCGCACGATCCCCGCGTAGAGCCTCCGGCAGGAGGCGTTTGGACCCCCTAGATTGGGCAGGAGCCGCTTCAAAGCAGCCCCGGCCCGCTCCAGTCTGGGAGCCAAACGTAGAAAATGCTCCACGAAGTTCCACCGGCTGTCGAGGACGAGTCCCAGGTATTTCATCGTCGACTCGACGCCGATGTGAACCCCTCCCGCCGTTATCTGGGAACCCGACAGTGGCGCGTTCCGAGGACCATAAAAACACATGGCCTCGGACTTGTGCAATGCCACCTCGAGTCCCAATTGCCGGATCCTATCGACGATTGTCGCAACCCCATGTGCCGCCAGTTCGGCCGCCGCCTGATGCGAACTCCCTTGTGCCAGGACTAGCGTGTCGTCAGCGTAGCAGACTACGCTGACGCCACTAGGGAGGTCGGCGCGCAGCACCCAGTCGTACCCGATGTCCCACAGATGCGGCCCCAAGACCGATCCCTGTGGGACACCGCACGACATCTCTCGCCGGTTCCACTCTCCTTGGTGACCGGGGTAGATGACGGCCCTGTCCGTCAAATAGGCCTCGACCACGCCACAGAGGTAGGTCGGCATCCGGTGATACCGAAGTGCCTCCCCAATGCAACTCCAGGGCAGGGTATTAAAGGCATTGGCGATGTCAAGAGACACCGCCAAGACAACCCCACCCCGGGCAACAGCATCCCCCGTCGTGAGGGCTCGAACGCGCATGATGGCATCTACCGTAGAGCGCCCCTTGCGGAAACCAAACTGGCTCTCCGCCAAATCCGGCCCCACCCGCACCAGCCACCCGACAAGCCGGTCTGCAATTACTCTTTCAAAGAGCTTGCCCACCTCGTCGAGCAGCACAATGGGCCGATAAGCGGACGGAGAGTCCGCCGGGCCTGTAAACCAGAGGCTCAACTCCCATTCACCCACAGCCAGCAGGCGGGCACGCTCAGCAGTATTGGTGGACGTATTAATGAGTTTATTCCGTACCAACCTGCAGAGCGGCTCCTCCCACTGTCTCTGGGAAGACGGGTTCTCGGGCTGAACCGTATCCGGGCAAGCCACTTTCCAGGCGTTCACCGCATCGGATAAACACGGCACTTCAGAGTCAACCTGAGAAGGGGCTAAGATTCTTGTGATTAACTTTTCGGTGCTGTGGACCGAGGACAGGAACGCCGGTAGGCTTACACTAGAAATTTTGCGGACGCCGAGCCCACCAAAACGAATGGGTAGTAGGCTTGCAGCCACGCGCGGTCGTCCAATGCCACATTTAAAATTGATGTTAGAGTTGTTCGAATAATGTGATTGATTTTGTCTAAAAGTTGTGGCTGCTTCCATAAAGAAAAAGAGCGGAGAAAATACATAAAATTTGGACCGAAACAGCAATATCTGATAAGGGTGAATGCAGAGTGTAAATTAATTTTAGAAAGTCTATCCGAAATGTCATTAAAATGTTAAAGGAGATTGGCGAGTTGGGTACCTCATCAAATTCAAACGTTTCAAAATCTAGTTATATACAAATTATAGGTCTTATAACCGCAGTTACTTTCTAAGCTAAAATGTTTTAATAGTTGTTGGGAGTAATTAAAAAACCATGATTTTAGGGTACAGCCTCGTTACGGAAACAAAACGCACTAATTCAAAACAAAACGCATAAAATAAAGTGTCAGTGTTGCCATACAATAAACCTAAATCGATGATAATGATTCACTAAAGTGAAGAAGAAAAAATCGAATATTCAATAAAATAAATGCAATACAATAGAAATATGTGCAAACTTAAATATACTAGATAAAAAAAACTACGTAAATCACACGTTTGACGTACCTAGTGACTCTTGAATGATAAGTATTTCACGGGTGGTGGCGTGAGTTGAAAGGTCATCAATAATCACATTAAAAAATACGAAAAGGGATATTAAATAGATGGCCAAAGCAATTCCACAAGTATTATGCATGTTTTGGAAAGTATATTTCGTGCAAATATTGTTAATTAAATAAAAAGAAAGTAGATCGATTTGATTCGAGAATAGTTTCGAAAAAGTTAGTACCTATATATACTGTGGTTTTATTTGTTACCTATTCTATTTTAAATTATTTATTATCTTTTATCCTGTTGTCGACCATCTGATTCGAATCCCGCAAAAGGTACGTTATTAAGTACTATTATAAGTGACGTTATAGCAATTGCCTCGTCGGTCTAGTAGTCACAAGCTTTACTGCTGAGCGTGAGGTACTGGGTTCGATTCCCAGGTCGGGCAGTGTTATTGGGATTTTCCATTAAGAATTTCTCAGTAGCAGCCCGGAGTCTGGATTTGTGCCCGGTTGATGGCAATAGGCTCGCCCCTATTACATGGGACTTAAACATAACTGGCGAAATGTGGGTGTACTATAGGTACATCTCTGCCTAACCTTTCGGGGATTACAGGCGTGTTGTTATGTTATAGCAATTGTATGGCCTAAAATAATTTAAAATCTTACTAGGTAGTAACACAAAAATCCTTATACGGTTATTAAAGTACAATCTATCCACTTTATCTGAGTCATGGCATAAGTAATAATATACTTTAGACCATGATCTGAGTGAAATGTATGATTTATAAGGGTCTGCCTTGAGTTACGTAAGTAGGTACTCGTATAACCTTTTTGAAATATTATTTTTTGTGGTCCATTTTGAGGTTATGTATAAATCAATTCAATATCCCCAACTCTAAGGTATGTCTTACCATTACATATTTTGTTATACTCTGTTGTAGCATTCAAATCCATATATTCATTCTATGAAACGGTAAGCCTGTATGTGGTACTGAAAATACATGGGTTGCTGCCAATCTCCTTTTATCCTCGATGAATGATGAAAAACTGTCTTCTAAAATTGGGGACCCTAGGAGGTCCAGTGAACTTTCTTCCAAAACTTTGATATCGGGGGCTATTGAATTGAATAGTTAATGATGTAGTTAATGTTTTTATCACACTTCAATCTAAAAACACTGGTGATTACTGGGGCATCTCCGTTAAACTATTAAGTAATGTAATAGACATCGTAGCCCCCTATCTAGCTGTTACTTTTAATAAATGTGTTGATTTAGGAACTTTTCCTGACCTTCTGAAGAGTAGTAAAGTCATACTTTTATTTAAATCAGGTAATAAAAACGACGTTTGCAATTTCAGGCCAATTTCTATCTTACCTGCATTTAGCAAAATATTTGAAAAGTTAATACTCAAGCAGTTGCTAAGACATTTTAATTTAAACAGCCTCCTTCACAATGAACAATATGGCTTTACAAAAGGTCGTTCGACTACAGATGCGGGTGTTGCACTGCTGAAACACATATTTAAGGCATGGGAGAACTCGCAAAATGCTGTTGGAGTTTTCTGTGATCTCTCCAAAGCCTTTGATTGCGTGCACCATGACACGCTTTTGCGTAAACTACATCATTACGGCGTACAAAATGAAGCTCTTAAAGTAATACATTCTTATTTGTATAATAGGTTCCAATGTGTAGATGTTGATGGTGTGAAATCTTCCGAGCTACCAGTTCAGTTAGGTGTACCTCAAGGCTCAATTCTAGGACCATTCTTATTCTTAGTGTATATTAACGATTTACCATTCTATATAAGGGGTATCTGTGACGTTGTACTGTTTGCAGATGATACCTCTCTTATTTTTAAAGTAGACAGGAATAGACTAGATTTTGACGACATAAACATTGCACTCTTAATGGTAACGGATTGGTTTACGACAAATAACTTAGTTCTCAATGCCAAGAAAACGAAATGTATAAAGTTTACCTTACCGAATGTTAGAAATTTAGGTCCCAACATCGTTTTAGATAAAGTGGTGCTTGAAACTTTAGACTCGGCAGTGTTTCTGGGTATAACAGTAGATGCCAAACTTCAGTGGGGACCTCATATATCAAGCCTAGCGGGAAGGCTCAGTACTCTTCTTAAAGTTCCTAAATCAACACATTTATTAAAAGTAACAGCTAGATAGGGGGCTACGATGTCTATTATATTACTTAATTTAATTTAGTTTTTAGATTTATGTTTTATTAAGGCAGTATCATCGGCGAAAGTGATGATTTTACCTTTTTTTTTTAAGGGTTGCCCCACACTAGGAATTTCTCCTGTATCGTGGTTGCATTTACAAACATTTAAACTCACATACACAAACAGCCAGACCCGGAACAACTACTTATAGGTCATAGAAATATTTGTTCCGTACGGGAATCGAACCCACAATACGCAGCGCAGCAGTCAATCGCTTAACCACTGCGCCAACCATGCCGTCGTTTTGCAGCGTGATGTCGCAAAAATCGTTTATACAACGCCAGTTTTAGTATATGCGAAACCCGAAACACGTGTCTAGTATTTTTGCACACCTCCAGGATCGTCTTGCGCTCATTGATAATAATTTGGCAGTAGGTACCTAACCGTACGGCGGTTGTATTGTAATTAAATTATGATAACATTTTCCATCACACTTGCAGGCTTTGGACTGTCGTAATGGTCAAGTGTAGGTAGATATTATTATGTACTTTATTCATAAATGCAGCCGCAAGTGATAAAATGTAGTCAATGCGATTTTTTTGCACCTTATGCCAACCAATTAAAGTTCAAAGTGGGTGAAGTGTTAAACATCGCATTACACACATTCACATGTAGGTACAAATAATAAATTTCTACAAAATATCTATCTTGGCGTGTTTGAAAATGTAAATCATCACTATTTACAATAACTGACTTAATCACTATTTACGATGTCTTACTCAAACATATGGTAACAATTGTTCGAAATGACCCCCTCTTTGTTTTATATATATTTATATATTATATTTATTTCAGATTACAAGATCCATAACTTGTTAGTAAAAGTCTTAACCTAATGTTAGTAAAAAACCACACTCTATATACAAAATTGAAACGACTGACACCTACGTGTGCAGCCGTATCCAGTGAGCCAACATGGGGCTGTCTCACCTATCACACAATACACTAGCACGTATTCTACCGAGAATAGAGTATAATGGCATGAAAACCATCGACCCTGGCCTCGGAAAACATCCCGGAAGCACTACAAAAGCGTGGTAGACCCAACAGAATCCTGAATACATTGTTATACTAGACACGCGGCGCGTTGTATGTCCTCAGCGTATACCTGACCCACAGTCTGCACGTGTAAAAAGACTGGCAGTATGCTCTGAAAAGGGTTATCTTGACTTGCGTCGTACAACGTGCAAATCTGCAGATCAGCATATTACCTCGGACAGCCATCACCCTGCGTTCCCTTTCTATGTCCATGTCATCATTCAGGTCGTGAGTTAACCAGTGACCCAGGTACTTAAATTTTGATACTCTAGATAATGGATTGGATGGATCATGGATTTATGGTCACATCTGGCAC
The DNA here is from genome assembly GCA_963921375.1 of Tiliacea citrago. Taxonomy (NCBI): domain Eukaryota; kingdom Metazoa; phylum Arthropoda; class Insecta; order Lepidoptera; family Noctuidae; genus Tiliacea; species Tiliacea citrago. The sequence continues at coordinate 28,380,690 of OY992786.1, forward strand.
GTTAGTGTAACATTTGGTGCCCGCCTTGAAAACCAATAATTCACATTTTTTTTGCATTGTACCTGAGTCCCTGAGTGACCGCGTAGTCTTAACACATCCCAACAAGACGCCTGAGTGCGCTTATTGATGGACTCAGCAGCACCATGTCGTCAGCGTAACTTATATTGTTAACGCAAACTCCGTCAATGTGACAGCCTATACGAGCGCTGACGGGCGCGCTTACGCAAATTTCTATTTAATTTACTTACAACGTAATTATTGTTTTTAACACTGTTATGCACTCTCAATTTTATTTTTTAAGTCGGTTTAGTCGATCGCGTTAGTAAATGAACGGGAGCGACACGAGCGCGTCAACTCGTAGCACCCGGGCCGTGGCGACTGAAGGTTGGGGTGGTTTTCCCCCGCCCTGCCCCGCTGTGCGCCCGCGCTTGGTGCCGCTATGACTTGCCGTGACCTGTGTTGTGCGCATATGATTGCGGATAGGTAGTTAGTGTCGTTCAGTGTCCAACTTTAAATATTTTTGAGACAAAATATAAAATGGTAAAATAATGACTGGAATCGATTCAGTTACTTATTCTGAACAACCTATATTTAGGTTTCGCATATACAAAAACTAATGTTGTACTATGAATAATGTCGGACCGAGGATGCTACCCTGTGGAACGCCGTACTGATTAGGGAGTTCGTCGCTAATCCAATTATCTACTTTAGTAGTTTGTGTTCTGTCAGACAAATAGTCTATGAATAATTGAAGCGGTGTGCTTCTTACTCCCATATTCTCTAAATTTTTTATTAAAATTGGAACAGATACTGTGTCAAATGCTTTAGCTAAATCTAGGTTAATGGCTAAGGTCTTTTTTATAACTCGTCTACAATAGGATACAATTTTTAATAGTTTATTTAAAGATGAATATTTCGACCAAACAAATTCTTCGTCAACTTCAGATAAAACGGTTAAAGATTGGATTCGTTCCTCTTCATGTGTATCTTCAATAAGTTTACTCTGTGTCTTGATTGTAGTTTCTGACAACCACTGTGGTCCTCTCCACCACAATGTATGTAGGATGGAAGAAATAGAATAGATAACAGAAATAAACACCCTTTTAATAATATGAAACAGCTTTTAATTTAATACGTTTTTCATCTTTTCACATCTTTTTCTAAACTACCACTTGTTTTTACTCTCAGCTTTTATCTATGCTTCGCCCGTTCGTCTATGCTTCTACGAATTGAATTAATCCACTAAATCTACTAATTAAAGAAAAACTTACAAATCTAATAATAGAAAATAGCCCACAACTCGGCCTTCCTGCCATAGTCTGGCCTCAGACTATGAACTTACTCCACTACTTAAATATTTTAAAACAACGTAACAGTTTTAGAAATAAACCAGTACAAACATCTTAGTATCTAACATCTTAAATTAAAATTTACAAAAACAAATTACATTGAACACCTGAGATACAATGCCTTATCTTACTTTATTCTGCTTATAAATAAATAAAGAAAACTTAAGATTGAAATGTTAAGGAACGTCTAACAGAACAAACAACAGAAAAGCTTAGTAGCTTACCCCTGGCCATCTTTTCATGTAGTCGGTAACTTCAGCTTTTTCCACCTCATATCGATCTTTTCCAAGTATCTTCACTACCTTGTAAGGTCCCAAATACTTTGCCTTTATCTTCAAAGTCTTTCGAATTGTGTTCTTCTAATAGCTACAAAATCTTCCACAGTATACTTCACACTCTCCTTCCTTTTTTTATTATAATTCTTCCTATTTTCTTCTTGTATTTTCAGAATCTGTTTTTTAGCGTATTGTCTCAGTTTTTCTCTATCATGTACATACTCCTCTCTTTCTTCTTCTTGTAACATGTTAAGTATCTCTATATTTTCTTTAAGTTTCATTTTAGTTCCGATTATTAACTCAAAAGGAGTTGTACCTATGCTGCGCTGAAAAGAACTATTCAGTGATCTTTGCATCTGACTTACATGACGGTACCATTGCTTTTCATCCCCTAAACACAACTTGGTAAGTATGGAGATTAAAACTCTGTGTACTCTCTCCACCTGTCCATTACCACGGGGTACACCAGTAGTAACTGTAACGTGTTGTATGCTTTCAGCCTGACAATATTCTGAGAAATCCTTGCTAGTGAATGCTTGCTGATGAATCCTTAGTTTATTAATTAGCTTTGTAGAATTTGTAGTTTTTGTCAGGAACAACCACACAAACTTAGTGAAGGCATCTACTACAGTCAAAATATAATTATATTGTTTCTTAGTTTCTGATAGAGGACCAATGTGATCACAATGCAGAGTGCTAAGAGGTATACTTTCCTTCTCTATACTGTTCAGAAATCCTTCCTGCTTTCCTTCTTTTTTCATTGCTAGCAAACACGGTATACAGCTAACAATAACTTCTTCTATTTTCCGATTGACATCTTTAATATAATAATCCTTTTCAATAAGCTCTATCATTTTCTTTTTACCAAAGTGACCATTTTCATGTACTTTCTTTATTATTTGCATTTCCATTCCTTTTGGCACAACTATTTTGCCTTCTTCACCTTTATACAATAAATAGTCCATTATGTTCATAATAATCCATGTATGGCTTCTGTTTTACAACTTCTAAAATAGCGTTTGTTCCTTCATCACACTGTTGAGCCTTTCTTAACTGGTCATGGACCCCTCTTGTAACAATATTTACATAGGCACTACGACTCAGAGCGTCTACATGCCTCATCTTGCTTCCAGATCGATGTTCAACTGTATAATCATAATCCTGCAATAAGAGGACCCACCTAGCCACTCTGGTGGTTAGATCTTTTTTTTTTTAAGGTCATCTCAAATGCTGAACAATCTGTAACAATCTTGAACGGGACCCCACATAGATATTTTCTCAATTTTTTCACACCTTCTATCACAGCTAAAGCCTCCAACTCGTAGCTAGTATATTTTTTTTCTGCATCTGTAGTTTTCCTGCTCATGTAGTACACTGGATGTAAACAATTATCATTCGGATCTTGTTGCATGACCACTGCTGCGTAAGCTTGTTGGGAGGCATCAGTGTGCAGTTCTGTCTTCAAAGATGGATTAAAAATCTTGAGCACTGGGCCTTGTGTCAACCTCTCTTTCAACTGATTAAAGGCAATTTGCTGCTCATCACCACAATAATAATGACTTTTCTTCCTTAACAAATCTGTTAGTGGTCTTGCAATCCACCTTCAATAAATTTTCTGAAATATGAGGTCAAACCTATAAAGCTTTGGAGTTGTTTAATAGTTTGTGGCTCTGGAAATTTCATAACTGCTTCCACCTTCTCACTCGAGGGCCTTACTGTTCCATCATCAATTATATGACCTAGGTACTCAACCCTAGTGGTTAGTAAATTACATTTCTTCCAATTGATTTGAAGTCCATGTACAGCAGCCACTTTCAATACTTCTCTAAGTCTGTCAAGTGCCTCTTGATAGGTCTCAGCCGTTAACATTATATCGTCGATGAAAATTAATAAATAACCTTTTGCGATTATATCCCTAAAAACAATAGTTATAAAACGAGTAAAATAGTTAGGGCATATAGAAAGACTGAAAGGTGCCCTATTAAACTCATACTGCCCTGCTTGTGTCACAAATGAAGTATATTTTCTACTGCTTTCCCACACTTTCAAATGAAAAAATGCATCCTTGAGATCAACTTACTAAATATCTTACAACCTGAAAGTCTATGATCATCTATGATTGGTAAAGGATATTCATCTTTGACCATCTTTGCATTAATCTTCCGATAATCAACACAAACACGTGTTGACCCATCTTTCTTTTTAACCAACACTAGAGGGCTTGAATACTCAGAAAAACTAGGCCTAATAATACCTTTCTGCATCCATTCCTCGATCTGTTGGTCCACTATTTGCTGCTCATGCAGGGATAGGCGCCTGGGTCTTTGTGCAGTCGGTATGTCATCCTTCAGAATTATTTTCATTTCGATTGGCGCCTCCTTCACCTGCATGGGTCTATAGTCTTCCACCATTTGCATAACAACAGTGCGTATATTATCATCAGGAATATAACTCACCAGTTGTTGCTGCTGTGCATCTGAAATCAAACACCTTAACATTTCACCTTCCCCTTTTGATATTAAACTAATACACCCATTATTAAACAAGACAGTCTTACTCTTTAAAAAAGGTTGACCTAGTAAGATCTTGTGAGGCATTGTATCCACTGGTATTACATAAAATAATACGTCCAAATTATGTCCATCCATGTTTATGATAACATTAAACTTTCCTAACGTATTTACTTTAGACGATCCAAGTCCAGTTAATAACAACTTTTCACTAATGTATCGCGACACTTTTTAATCGAAAAATAAATCTACTGTTACTAAGTTTAAATCGCTTCCACTATCAATTAAAGTTTCAACTTTTTGACCACAAATTTCAATTATTTTCACCGATTTTTGAAGTTTATTTTGATTTTCATCGTTGACATTCAACACCGTTTGAAGTTGCGGAACAGTCTCCTTCAATGTTGTCATTTGACACTTTGGTTCGATTTTCACCTTCTTGATCGTTTGCCGCAAATGTTTCTTGCGCAAACTTCACGCACATCGACTGGTGTCGCTGTCGATTTTGCGCCTGCGAATCTTGCTTTTGAATATTGCTCGACTTACAATCTGGTGCAATGTGGCCAAACGTATCGCACTTGAAACATTTTACTCCATTCGGACATGAATTAGATAGATGAGATGAATCACCACACTTGTAGCAATGTCTTTTAGGTTCAGCGGCTTGCAACTTTTGTCCGCGACCACCACCACTCGTACCTTCTTGATTCTGTTTTGATAAACTCGGGCGGATTCTCGACTTATTCTTAATATTTTCATATATAGCCAGCTTTTCCTTTAGGGTTGCGTAGGTGGTGACGCCGTAGAGTATTGCCTTGTTCATCTCAAAATCCTGTATTCCATCCACAATATACTGAATGGCAACGTAATCCGGGAATTTCACCCGCTTGCCCAATTCCTTCATGACCAACATATACCGGTAGTAGGTCTCCTCACGCCTCTTCTTAAGAGAACTCATTATTTCGTCCATTTCTTTGATGTTCAATGAGTCGGGAAACTCCTTTTGTAATGCAGCTTTCAGCTCTTCAAACGTCTTGTAGGCTTTTTCTGTCCGCAACCAGAGCTCAGCCGTACCTGTAAGGGATCTTCGGGCAACGATCAGCTTCTGTTCGTGTGGCGTCCAGCTGAAAATTTCGGAATTGTCCTCAATGTCCTGAGCCCATTTTGAAGAAAAATACGTTTTATCATCGCCACTATATTTTACAATTCCATCTGCGCCCAAACTATTCGCGACGCTAAACGTCGCCTTCTCGTCTTGCATCTTCAAAATACGTTTACAATTTTCCCACAGCGACCGGCAACGAATCCGCCACATGCGTGAGAAACCAATTTCGTTCTGAACGTAATATTTCTGCCAAATTATTATTCTTCCTATCCCGGACGAGCCCCCAAAGTTGTAGGATGGAAGAAATAGAATAGATAACAGAAATAAACACCCTTTTAATAATATGAAACAGCTTTTAATTTAATACGTTTTTCATCTTTTCACATCGTTTTCTAAACTACCACTTGTTTTTACTCTCAGCCTTTATCTATGCTTCGCCCGTTCGTCTATGCCTCTACCAATTGAATTAATCGACTAAATCTACTAATTAATAAAGAAAAACTTACAAAACTAATAATATAAAATAGCCCACATGTATGCTCACTCAATTCTTTGGGCTGCAGACCACGTGAAGCACAGTCCGCGGGGTTTGTCTGATCTCAGACAATCATGACTCCACTGGTGGTAATCCATAATATTTAATACAGTGGACACTCTGTTGTCAAATTCTTTATGACAGGTGACAGCTGCACACACAGATTGTGCATGCCGGCGGCGCGCGGCGCTTGTGTCTTTGCCGACGTTACGGAATGTCATCATTGTACATAAATTATATTTATACAGGGTGGATTTTCGAGATGGGGCAGTAAAGGCAGCTACCTTAATTATTGTTACAGAAAAATGGTCGCAAGAGACTGTCCTTAATTTTTTGAGTAATTTTGATTGCATTCACAGATTTCGAAAAAAAATTACAGTCTGCAGGAAAATGGCAAATTAACACAAAAACTTTTTTTTTATTAGTATTATTATTCATTTATTTCAGATTTTCAATACATCCATGAAACTTGTTAGTAACACAGAAATGCTTATAAGAAACTAATGTTAGTAATGACAAGACAAGACACTTTAAAAACAAACACAAATACAAACAACACTCACGGAAACTCCGATACCCATGCGCATATTTATTTGACTGCGTGCAACCGTATCCAGCGCGTGTTATAGTGTGTGTCGGTAGTGCTTATGTGTAAGTGTGTGCGTGTACGTAGGCGCCGCTTCGGCCGCGTAGCGTGGAAGTGTGTGCGTGTAAGTAGGCGTCGCTCCGGCCGCGTAGCGTGGAAGTGTGTGCGTGTACGTAGGCGTCGCTCCGGCCGCGTAGCGTGGAAGTGTGTGCGTGTACGTAGGCGTCGCTCCGGCCGCGTAGCGTGGAAGTGTGTGCGTGTACGTAGGCGTCGCTCCGACCGCGTAGCGTGGGAGTTAGTTTTTAAGTTAGAGTCTCCTACCTTGTTCATTCGACAACATGTACTAAAAGTTTATTATATTTTTATCATCTGAAAAGTTGTTTCTTTAAGAAAGTTCGCCGATTGCCCAAATAACCATAATTCGCGTGAGCATCGGAGAATCCCACCTGACAATAAACAATATGCCAATCGATCCTTTTTCTTATAAGGATCAAAAACCTCGATGGGACCAATTGAGGTTTGAGTACTAGAAAAGTCATAAATCGCAAAAAACTTTTCCCATACATTTCGTAGGAAATTATACTCGAACTTACATTTTGTTACCATCGATAAACTGGCCGCTACAAAATGGACTGATCAAAAACAAATTAAAAACAATAACTTCTACTTTGGTTATTATTTCACCCTAAAACTAATAACTTGAACTTTACATTTGGACTCACCTACTTTTGTGCCCTAAGATATGATGTGTTCAAAATGGTAGCCGATTAGACGTAGGTATAGGTTTATTCTCTTTACTAGTAATTGTAAATGTAATTGTAATTTTTAATTGTAATTTCTTGTAATTTGTAGATCTATCATCGAAACCATGGCGCCCTATTTAGCTTTCATATTTAACACCAGTGTGGACCAAGGAGTCTTTCCGGATCTCATGAAGCACAGTGAAACGACCCATCGTCAAGCTAACACCAGTAAAGTAGTTCCTTTGTTCAAATCCGGAGATAGTAAAGAACCCAACAATTATAGGCCCGTGTCAATTCTGCCAGTTCTCAGTAAGGTGTTTGAAAAGTTGATGCTCAATCAAATGTTACGTCACTTCAATAAAAATTCCATCTTTCATCAACAACAGTACGGTTTCACTAAAGGTCGTTGTACCACTGACGCCGGTGTCACCCTAATAAAGAACATTTTTAACGCCTGGGAGGAAGCACAAGGTGCCATTGGAATCTTTTGTAACCTCTCTAAGGCTTTCGATTGCGTTAACCATGAGACACTTCTGCTGAAACTAGATCACTATGGGATTAGGAATACAGCTCTTGATTTACTTAGATCATACCTGAAAGATAGAAAGGTTAAAGTTCAAGTAAACAGCGTGAACTCATTGGGGTCTGAAATGGCAATGGGCGTTCCTCAAGGTTCGATATTAGGTCCATTCCTCTTTTTAGTTTACATTAACGATTTACCCCAATTACTTCAAAATCAACCAAATATGGTTTTATTTGCAGATGACACGTCATTGATCTTTAAAATAGACCGACGGTCTCAAAACCTTGACGACGTGAATAATTCTATTCTTCAGGTCCAAGATTGGTTTACGGTAAATAAATGTAATAAGTAAGTAATGTTCAATAAATGAAAAAAAAACCCAAATGCATTAGATTTAAACTACCTAATGTTAGAAGTAGCGAATGTGATATCATATTGAATGGAGAAAAACTGGAATGTATTAATCAAACGGTTTTCCTAGGAATCACTCTAGACGAGAAACTACAATGGGGACCACATATAACATCTCTTGCGGGGCGGTTAAGCTCGGCCGCTTATGCAGTTAGGAAGATAAGACAGTTAACAGATGTAGAAACCGCGCGTTTGGTTTATTTTAGCTACTTCCACAGCATTATGTCGTACGGTATTTTATTGTAGGGTCGGGCTGCTGACATTGAATCCATCTTTATTTTGCAAAAGAGAGCTGTCAGAGCCATTTATAATCTACGTCACCGAGAATCTCTTAGGGAACTCTTTAAAAGGATTAATATTATGACAGTACCTTGCCAATTCTAAGGAAAAACCTACATCTTTTTAATAAGATAAGCGATAGATATAATTTTAATACTAGAAATAAAGATAAAATAGATCAACCATTTTTCAGATTATCTAAAGTACATACATCTTTTATGGGGTACTGTGTAATAAAAATACCTTGTGATATATTGAAATTAAATGAGAGAAAATTTAAAACACATATTAAAAGTACACTTTGTAAACAAGCATATTACAAGTTAGAGGATTATATCCAGGACAGGAATGCTTGGAAACATGCTGGTCCAGCTCCATAGGACAATCTAGAGTCTAGACAAAATCTAACTGATTGCTATTTTAATTGTATATTTTATTATTTTTATGACATTTATTTTACACCCTGTGATTACCATAACTCACACACTGATTATTTTAGGAAAAAGTTTTTTTTCTTTTTTTACAATGTTTGTAAATATGTGAGCACCATGTATCTATCACATATTACATTATTAATTCTTTTTACCTATTGTGGTATAGTAATTTTATTCTAGGTGCATCGTCTTCACATATAATTATATAATTGATGTACCAATACCAAATATTGTAAAACATTTTAAAAGAGTAACACGGTGGAGTTTCTTGCCCATTCTTCTCCATACAAAGCTACCTTTTGGAAGGGGCAACTAGAATCAATTCTATTTTATTTGTAAATTTTGACGTTCAAAAGTGCCATCTATGTGCCTATTTGAAATAAATAATTTGACTTTGACTACAGAGCGGGTAGCTGCTGATAATGTGCTAGGATTAATTCCTTATGAAAGTAAATCTTTAAGTTTCTGAACACTGTCGTATTTCATTACATACAAAAATTAAAAGGCGTGGCGAGATCGGGACTGCGAGGTGGTCACGGTAGAGGACCATATTATAATATGTTTATATCCACTGCCTTGCGAATTGCTGTTGCGCAGAATTTCAGAAATTACAAGTAACCAAGCAATAAACTATCTAGACTATGACGCGTATTAGTTTTTTTTTATTTCTGGTCAGTCTTCATTGTAGCGGTTCATATTATATCTATCATAAAAACTAAGTTGGAGTCTCATTTCCTACTAAATGTATGGGAAAAGTTTTTTTGCGATTTATGAGTTTTCTAGTACTCAAACCTGAGTTGGTCCAATAGAGGTTTTTGATCCTTATAAGAGACAGGATCGATTGGCATAAAAAAAAGATTTTGTGAAAATTGCACATTTTCCTGCTGACTGTACATTTTTTTCAGAATCTGTGAATGCGAATCAAAATTTATCAAAAAGTTAAGGACAGTCTCTTAAGACCGTTTTCCTTTAGCTACAACGGTTAAGGTGGCTGCCCTTGCTGCCCCATCCCAAAAATCCATCCTGTATAAACATATAGAACGATGTATTGTATTTATTTTATTTCTTATTTGTTTATTTTCATCTCATTTATTGCTGCACCGGTTGACGTCATCTCATCATCGCCGGCTGTCGCTGAAAACCAGCGCTGGGTCTCTGTCTCGCATAGGGTCGCAGCAGTTTGCTGTGCGATTGCCGTTTTGCGTGAATGTGACACATATTTTCCCTGAACTTGTTCTCTCGTGTTTGTGTTTTTATTTCTTTGCGTTATGTATACCGAAAATAAAAGTATTTTCATTCTTTCTTCTTCCTTTATAATTACCTACCTAAATAATAAAATAATACAATTGCATGTTGCAGAGCTGTCGGCGTCGTGGAAGGGCGCGGAGCTGTTGCACCGCTCAGGCGTGCGCGCGCAGGGCGCCGGCGCCTGGCGCCTGCTGACGGCCGGCGCCGGCGCCCCCGCAGCGCGCGCTCTGGCCGCCGCGCTGGCGCCGCCGCCCGACTCGCCCGACGACGCGCAGCGCAGGTACGTATAAGCCCAGGTCCACACGGGTCTAAACCCCAGAGCGCCAAAAAAAATTGCTCGTGCGTACCTGGCCTTAAGCTGACCGGTGTCGTGCTTCCCTACATCTGCTGCACGCGCACGCTCACCGGTCAGTGCCCGCGCCCGCAGGGTGCTGGCGGCGCTGCAGGGCGAGGCGCGCGCGGGCGCGCTGGCGGCGGGCGGCGTGGCCACCGGGTTGGCGGCCGTCGACCGGTATGACACGTACGTCGCTCTTGTCACGTGAGTGTGTCCACTATACTTAACTGCTTCCTGCTTGTAGGTTATAACAAAACGCTCAATACGAGGTCTTCAACACCACATTACGAGTAATAACCGAAGTTTCAACTTTGACTGACCTACTCATTGTTTTAACATCACTGCTTCTTCGATCAATGTTGTTAGTGAACTTGAGACCACTCACTAAACCTGCTGGCATCTACAGAGAAAATGATGTTCCTCTCAGGAGGTCTCTTTGCCTGCTCTTATTCATCTCGAAAATAGCGTCACTTTCGACAACCCCGAAAAGGCCAAATACCTTGCCAGTAGTGTTGCCCAAATGCAAGAACAAGACGAGACTTAGCCAGTCTTGGTCTTGGTCTTGCGCCAATACACCTGGTCTTGGTCTTGGTCTTGGTCTTGCGCTCCCAGTCTTGGTCTTGGTCTTGGTCTTGCAGCAAGAGTCTTGCAAGTCTTGCAATTACCTATTAGTCTATTACTATTTATTAAAGTTTACTTTAAATCTTAGAAAAACGTATTAGAATTGGAACATTGTGAGCTTGAATTAACATAGCCATAGTAAAGATCAAGCAGATTAATAAATAACTGAAGATTTTATAAGAAATTCGAAAAATCAACTGACCTATATGTCGTTTTCCATGGAAGTAACTGTTTCTTAATAAACATTTATGATTTATAAGCTTTGATTTATAACCTAATCATAATACTACTTGCGTGATCAGTATAATGTATTCATTTTCATTCTAAGCACTCTGAAACTTATTTATTCTTTGGAACACCTGTAGGTACTCTTAAAAAAATTCGAAATTATTTTGCATGAGTATACCTACGCCCTATGGCGGCAATCAAATAGTGTCACAAATGTTATGATTTCGGCGTGGCGGCAACGATTGTTTTAGATTTCAAAAGAAGCCGCCGGCGCGTGTATCATAACCATGTACTTCCGAAAAGCGGCAAATTTCTTTGAGAAGTAAGTACAAAACCTTTGATGCCGCATTATCAAAGTGCCGATGGTTAAAACATAACTATGCATGCACTCAGTTTGATTTTAATAGATATTTTTTTATTCGCTATGTTTATGGTATTAGTCGTAATGCGCATAGGTCCAGTTTTTCATATTCTTTGATACAGTTTTTTGCGTCTCATAGAATTCCTAAGCGTACCTACCTATACACCGAACTGTTACACCTAACTACTCAGTGAAATAGCGCTAAGTCCTAGCTGCAAGACGCAAGAGTCTTGCAGGCTATGTCTTGTTCTTGCTCAAGTCTTGCACGGTCAGTCTTGGTCTTGGTCTTGCTAAAAATACGCGGTCTTGTTCTTGGTCTTGGTCTTGCAAAAACGCAAGAACAAGACCAAGACTGCAAGACCAAGACTGAATTTGGGCAACACTACTTGCCAGCCTAGAGTCCTAATGCTCTCCCAGCTCTCAACCAGTAGACCAAGCGCACCTCGACAAGGTTGACGCTTATTTCGAAGGTAGAGCTTCCCTCCCACCCATTCAAGATCCTGATGATCCTCTGCCTCCCGTTACTCCAGATGAAGTGTAGGACCTCATTAAAGGGGCTCCACGTGTGGAAACCCCGGTTCGGACGATAACACCAACGTCAGAAGCTGGATACACGGTTCCAATTGGTTGTTTCCTATGGAGAAGAGCCGGCAAGTAACTCCACGGTTACTCTTTTAAAAATAATTGATTTTTACAATCAAAAATCAAAATGAGAATATTTTATATCACATAAAGTCAAAGCCAAATTATTTATTTCAAATAGGCACATAAAAGGCACTTTTAACCGTGAAAATTAAAAAAAAAAAATCACAAAAAAACAACCGACTTCCAAAAAACAGTACAAAGTGAAAAATAACTTTAATTGTTGAAGCATTTCATAAGGTTTAAATTAAACAAACAAACATACAGTCCACGTTGCATTATTTATAGTAAGTAGCTAGCCGCCGACCGTATTAAATATGATGTAAGTATATCTTTTAAATTAGTTGCCAATAAGCACCATCAAATACAGACGCTTGTTTCCTTGAGTCAGCTACTTGCCAAACTAAATCGAACCTTAACCTACACAACATTAATTAATTGTAAAGTTCACACGTGACCGATCCCACGAGTATTGACGTGTTCAAAAATTTTAGATTAAATTCAGTACCTAGAAATTTACCTTATTAATATATATATTAACCGACTTCACAAAAAGGAGGAGGTTCTCAAGTCGTCTGTATGTTTTTTTTTTTTTTTTTATGTTTGTTACCTCAGAATTCCGTCGTTTATGAACCGATTTGGAAAATTCTTTTTTTATTTGAAAGGATATACTTCCAGATTGGTTCCATTTTTATCAAAATCCAGTTTTGATGTTGGGATGCATGAGTAACTGAAGGAACTCCTCAAATATTATAGGCACACATATAGCGATTTTTATATTTTCATCAACAAGTCAATCATTTGCATTCAGAAAGTATAATTTGGTGAAGTGGAGCTGATGAAGAAGGCCACAGATGGCCACCGGAACTTCTCAATGATAAGTATTTCACGGGTGGTGATAAGATATCTGGATGAAGATAGTTAAACGAAGCAAATTTAAATAAATAGTTCTGATCAAAATGGTACCATCAAACTGATGATGAAGCCGGAAGGTAGGCACTGGAACTCCGTAATAAAACAATGTATCCTACCCGTGTTTGGTCTTATTGGAATTGTCATGAGATGCACTTTGGCTATAAATGATTTTTAACCGACTTCAAAAAAAGGAGGAGGACTGATTTGTTCTGTATCCGTTCGAGCATATTTTTGTATTTTATTTCACTCGGGCTCCAGACGGCCGCACTATATTCCAGATGACTCTTCACAAGAGCTTCATACAAAGCCCTCAATGCACTGATGTTTGTGAAGTCATTTGCCTGACGCAGCACAAATCCTAGATTCCTGTACCTACGCCTTTTTACAAACGTGTACCACGTATTTGCGAAACTGCAGATCACTGGTGAAATGAATACTTCATCCTTAACCTCCATGACACGCTGTAGCGGCTCCCCGTCCATACTGTACAGGTGGTGTCGTGGGATTCGTGTGCGTGTGAATGAAAGCACCGAGCACTTAGATACATTAAAGTATAGCTTATTGCAGTGACTCCATTCAGTGACCCTATCCAAGTCGTGCTGCAGCATGTCACAATCCACAGTATCTTTTATGATTACAGACAACATAAGATCGTCAGCAAATAGCCTGCATATTGTCCTGACTACCTTTGGTAAATCATTTACCAAAGGTAGTCAGGACCCCAAGGTTTAGGATCCCAAATTAGTACCCTGACTGACGCCCGATCCGGTATGGTAGGGCTCCGAGAAGTATCCGCCACAGTCCGCATACTGACGTCTATCTCGAAGATAACTGGCGAAGTTTATAAGTATGTATGTTTCTATGTATTGGTATATATTTTTGATTTTCAAGTTATCTATCCCCTTTGTTGCACCTACCATGTTTTGTTTACTGGTAGAAAATGCCTCAGGTATTAAGTCCGCTTTTGTACAGTTTTTTTACTTGGGCATAAAGTTTTTTTTTTAATAATAAATCTGACGTCAAAAAGAAAACACGGGAACTTGGCATACGATATAAAAGTATGTATTGGTTACTCGGAAGAAAATCCTGCCTATCAATACATAATCAAATCAAAATAAATCAAAATTTATTTATAAATCAATACATAATCAAATCAAATCAAAATTTATTTATAACTAGCTTTTGCCCGCGGCTTCGCCCAAGTGGATGTCGGAAAAAATCTCACGCGAACGTATTACCGGGATTAAAAGATTAAGATTACCCTATGTGTGTCAAATTTCATCCAAATCCGTTCAGCTGATTTGCGCCAATCCGAAATATACATCCAAACAAACGGACAAAAATTAAAAAAACTATATTTTCGGCATCAGACTCGATCATCAGACCTCCTACCTAGTAATTACTTTTTCAAAAATATTCAATGTGCAGTTTTGACTCGTTATGAAAGAAGATTTTTTTCGTACAAACTGTGTCCTCCCTTTTCATCCCCAAAGGGGTTAATTTTTATAAAGTGATTTGCGACTTTTCCATCATTTGACGTATAAGTTATTTATACCAATTTTCATGTTAATCAAGCCACGCAGTAAAATCCTCATACAATTCAAAAAAAAATCTCATACAAACAAAATCCCCCTTATCACCACCTTAAAGGTTGAATTTCCAAAAACCAGTTCTTAGCGGATGCCTACGTCATAATAACTATCTGTGAGCCTAAAATCCGTTCAGCGGTTTGAGCTGTGTGTTGATAGACCAGTCAGTCACGGTTTCATCTTTGACTACCGCTTTTCACCCCGTTAGGGGTAGATTTTTGAAAAACCCTGATCCACGTTTTTCTATATTTTTGGTTTTAATTATAAATACTGAGTTTCGAGTTAATCGGACTGCGCGTTAAAATTCTTCTATACAAACTTTGACATCCCCCAATACCCCTTTGGAGGGAACTTTGAAAAAACTAAAAATGGAAAATTTTATGATTTACTTAGTTAAGTATTCGTGCCAAGTTTATTAACTCAAGGCATAAGATTTTTCATACAAACAAAATCCCTCTTTTTACCCCCTTAAAGGTCGAGTTTCCAAAAACCCCTTCTAAGCGGATGCCTACGTTATGATAACTATATGTGTGCCAAATTTCAGCCCAATCCGTTCAGTGGTTTCCGCTGTGGGTTGATAGACCAGTCAGTCACAGTTTCCTTCTTTATACAACAATAGAAGATTAGAAACGGTGTACGAGTACTTATATTATATTTACTTAAATACAAAATTTTGCGAATGATCAACTTCAATACAATAAAAATTCATCCAATAAATAAAACTTCATCCCCCTTTTCACCCCCTTGTGGGTTGAAATTTAAAAAAACAACGATTTACGATGTTTAAGTCAACCATAAGCCGAAATATTAGTGATTTTAACTTACAAAATTTCATCCCCCTTTTCTGCCCTTAAGGGTTGAAATTCTAACAAAACCGTTGTGTTAGCTTCCGACCATAAGCCTAGATAATAAATTTAGTGATTTTTACTTTCTAAAATGAAGGACTTTCCATACACAACTACATCCCCCTTTTTAACCCTTCGGGGATGGAATTATCAATAACGTTGAGACACATATTAATTAATTTTTAATCTTCAGCCTAAACACAAAATTTGATGATCCTAACTTCAAATCTGACGGACTTTCATATAAACTTTAATCCCCTATTTTACCCCTTTAGGGGTTGAATTTCGAAAAATCATTTCTTTTTCCTTGTCTATATTATAAAGGGATCCTCTGTGCAAAATTCCAGCTTTCTAGGTCCATGGGTTTGGGCTGGGCGTTGATGAGTCAGTCAATCAGTCAGTCAGTCAGTTAGTCAGTCAGGACTCGTCTTTTTATTTATATATATAGATAGATAGAAGACAACAGAGATCCATATTGTTAGTAATACCTTATAGAAAGAAAGAAAGAAAGAAAGAAAGAAAGAAAGAAAGAAAGAAAGAAAGAAAGAAAAATATTTTATTTGGGACACGCACAAGAAATACAAAAATAGCATTTAGACTAACAATATCCAAAAATAAAAACAATCAAGACTTGTGCGATGCCAAAAAGGCTCCTAGCATAATGCTGCGATATTTAAAAAATAAATACCGCAGCGCTGGTATTCATTGTATTATATGGTATTTATTATAGGGCCCGCGGGGTATAGCTAGTGTTAGTAAGCAAAATAATATTATTAATATAAGAGTTTGAAGTACTTTGCGCAGAAGATGACCAAGCAGGGTACAAGTTTCTCACCTGGCCATCCTCTCCACAAAATGCCTCAAAATGGGAGAATAGAAACTCTCTGACACTGTTTTCAGAATGCTGTTGCTACTGGCCCGTGTTCTAGTTACTAACGCTGCGTTTTTTTTTTAGAATGATCGCATGAAAGCCATCAGTTCGATTCTGCGCAAACATTTCTGACGCACTACAGAAACGGGTCAGTCTCAAGAGCATTCTGAAAGTATTATTATATTGGACGCGCAAGACATCCAGCGACCTTTTGGTGTAGCTGGTCCATAGACCTCCCGTGTACAGACCTTGACAATAAACCTTGAATAGCGTTATCTTAACTTGGTCGGTACAACGGGAGAATCTACGTGCCAACATATTACCTCGGACCACCAATGCACTACGCTCCCTCTCAAAAAAATAATAATAATAATAAAATTATATTATACAAGCATATTATTATGCCAATTTGGAATGGCATCTAAAAATAATTCAATAATTCCAAAATAAAATACTCAGGGACGCTGTAAATGCACCATGGTACATTAAAAATGACGACCTCCACCGAGACCTTAAAATGGAACTCGTCACCACCATCACCAAAAAATTTGCTAAAGCCCACAAACACAGACTTGTGAATGTCGAGGCAATTCAGCTGCTAGACAACACAGACATAGTGCGTAGGCTAAAGAGAACTAAGTCATTTGAGTTATTTAGTGTAGTGTATAAATAGTGAATGAATAATAGTAACAATGCTGTGCTATACATGTAACACATGAACAAAGTGTTTTTATTCATTATCAGACTAAGAAAGTGCTACGGACTTGTGTAACAGTGCAAATTGACACTATTCTTATTTATAACGTAATCTATCACGTAAAATAATAAGTTAGAGTTAAATTGCATATTAGTCTATTAGGCTAGATTGTAATAAGTTATTAATAATTATATCGTTCTTAAAAACAAAGGAAAAAAAATATAAGGGTTTTCTTACGTCATCTCATGGGTGGTTTTCGACTAGAACAACAAATTTTCCCCAGCATTAATCCCATATTTTTTTGTATTTTTGCTGTTCATTGTGCCCCTAAACGTATACTTCTACTCCTACAACTCCGCCCCTAAGACGACCCACTGACAGAGTGTTCAGTGAAATTTTAAATTAATAAATTTTAACGGTGGAGTATTGAATTGAGTTTTCAAAATAATTAAAGATTCTTGTCTAGGTCTAATGTGATGTGGACTATTACACAATTGTTGAGAAGAAATGTTTCTACCCCCAAGTGTCAAAAGAAGAGAAAAAATGGTCGTCTCGCTCCTCAGATAAGACATCGCCATGCTTAAGAAAGACGGTAGAAATCTTTCTACAATCTGTCATTTTGTCTATTGTTCCATCGACAAAACCCTTTTCTATGAATCATCAACTTTCGAAAACAAGTAGGGAACCCTTTCTATGGTGGCCATGCTACGCGTGCTGGATTAGGACATTTTTCTCTCCGTGCATTCCGGTGGGATAGTCGTTATTTTTGTCGGTTTCCGACCTCCACGCGGGCGAAAGCATTTAGCTGGCATTATAATTATATTATGTTGACCGAATCCGGGACGCGTATTTAGCTCTCCGTATTCTGTACGTTCCCTCAAGGAGAGATAAGCACGCTATAATCTGAGAGCACACTGCGCTTTTCCAAAATCCGGGACACGTATTGTTCGCTGTATTAATTGGCTACCTTCTTATTGAAAATACGTGCAAACCATAGGTGCCCAATTCATGCAATTCATACTAGGGGTGCTCATTCTATGAATATGTGTAAGTGTGTGCGTGGTGTTTCAGTGGCATGTCAGCGCCGTTCGGGTCCGGGCCGGCGACGGCTGCGGGCTACACGCGCGACGAGCCTGTCGTGCCCCTCGACCTGGCGCCCGCCATCCTGCTCGACGATACCGTCTGCGGTCAGTGCCCGAAATCTACTTGAACACTGGATGACGGGACTCCCAATGTCAAGAAAAAACGATTATATACTGTGCTGATAGCTTACGTGTGCCATACCATAGTAAACGAGTGATTCGTACTTCCTTCTGTCGTCAGGAACGCGCTACGTCCTGGGAGCGGAGTCCACGAGCGCGCTGGCGCAAGCGGCGGCGGCGCTGGTGACGGACGGTGCGCCCGGCGCCGTGGAGCGCGCGCGCGTGGCCGTGCGCGGCGCCGGGCGCCTGGCGCTGGAGGCCGCGCGCGCGCCGCCCGCGCCCGCCGCGCTGCCCGCGCCGCCCGCGCCCCCGGCCGCGCCCGCCGCGCCTCTCAACGCATCGTTGCCCTACGCCGCCGTGAACCTGGTGCAGCAGCGCGCCGACGCACTCGCCTCGCACGCCGACAGTCGCGGTGGTGGGCTCGCCTCACGCTTCTGACCACAACACGCACTCGCACCTGCACTGACCTGCTACGGCTCACCGAGTTCAACATAAATGGAACTCAATAAACTGCACGCCCGAGTAGTCCACTATAAATAAACATAATTTGGTAAAATGGGGGATTATACCTACATATAGATCCTTTGGACAGCCAGTGTGCATACGGTGCACCTCAATGAACCGCACTTCGTGGAACTAGGGAACGCAACTGATGCTGCAGGTAATGGGCAACTCGCTGGGCTCAAGTAACATAATTATAAGTACCTAGGTGCCACTGATCGGGAAAGAAGAGCGAGCTTAACAAAGCGTCAGACACTGGGAGACTTGAGTTTATTTTTCACGCGTTACCGACTTGAGGGTTACGGAGAAAGTCTGTTATGTTAACCCATCAAGACTAAGTACTTAGGTGCCTGTTGGAAAACCCTTACTACTAATAAAGTAGTAGCTTTTCCCGCGGCACTGCAGCGCCCGCGTGACTTGGGTTAGGACTTTGGTTATCTCGGTAGTATGTAGGTTGTCGTGGGATAATTTCCGACATCCACGCAGGCAAATATCCGTGTAAATAGCCGTGTACAAAAGCTAGTAAGCTTTTGTACACGGCTACGGCATATTATATTAACTAGGTAATATATGCTAGGCCTACACAGTTCTATTCATGTACAGTCTGCGTCAGTATGTGCTAACCCCTCAAGCTTTAAAATATTACACTGCTACAACATTGAATTCGTTACGAATAATCTAAAGAATACTTCAAAAAGAGTTCATTGTTTCGACTTGGATTTGAACCATCGCGTCCCCAAACTTCGTCATACTCATACCAGCGGTTCAATGAACTAGCCAGCGAGCCCATATGAATTGTTTTATTATCTTTAGCTCTTTGTCTACTCGAAAGATGTTATAATTTGAGGGTATCCATATTACGTTTCTTTAAAAGATTAATCCATACGCTCAAGTTATAACTACAACGTTTAATGTATACGTTCACTTAAAACGACGTATGGCGCTTACTATTTTATTTATCGTTTGCGTTAATAGGATGTCACTTGTCTAGGGACCCGTTTCTGTCACTTGGCAAAATATGTTTATTATGTTATCTGTAAATTAACAAATCAAATTGTAAAATATAAATCTTTGTAGCTTAAAATAAGATCAAAATTTTGTAACATAATAGAAATAATAAATATTATTAAATGATTATTAAAATATTTTATTTTTCTTTATTTTTAAATTATTTATAAATATTACAAAACATGAATAACAACTTATATCTAATAATTTATAAAAATAACAAAATTATATCTTATATAAACTAAAACTATTAATAAACTAAAATATGGCGTCAAAAAATCCCTCCGCATCGCTGTCGATTACCCAAGAGACTGGCGGCATTGCTACGTTGTATGGCAATACTTAGCCTCTGGCCAAGGTAAAAGCCAGCCCTTGGGGCACGGGGAGTGTCAACCAGCCGTTTGGAGATTTCTTTGAATAAAACATGAGCACTGCGCACGGCATGAAAATATAATTACCCCTAAGGTTATTATACTTTCGCCGCTTGAGATTTTCCGCAGACGCAGCAGCAGCGCGAGCACAGCACGCGGAGTCAGGAAGATGGGATGGCGCAAGAGTATCGACTCTCACGCAAGATCACGCAAGAGATCGAGTACCGATCCGGTCTTTTGCCATCGTCACGTGCCAAGCCATTGGGTTCTAATACAGCTGGAACGCCGACGGTGACAAGAGCTCGTCGGATGATGTCATTAATGTTCGCGTGCCGCGCTAAGCGACCCGCACTACGCCTGCAAGACAGGCCGTGGTGTCCGAGGCTGTTGACAACTTCGCCACAGTGAAAGCGATAAGGAGAACAACAAGAAGCTCCTAGTCGCAGGGAAGCAGCGAGGCGGAAAGTAGTGTCGTCGAACAAAGTGCCTATGTTCGGTGCATGAAGCCAAAGACCCGACTCCCATTTACCCACAACCAGCAAGCGCACACGTTCCGCAGTAGTAGAAGACGTGTCAAGTAAATTGTTCTGTACTACTCTGCATAGCTGCTCATCCCACCGTCTCTGGGAAGATAGATTGTCGGGTAGTAGGTTGTAATTGGGGTTTCTGGATCAGATGAGATCCAGAAACACCCAATTTCAACAATCATTCATTCATTACATTCGAAAATTAAATAATAGTGTGATGCATATGTATGTATGTTTGAATATGGGCTATCTATCAATCAATCAATAAATTCATATTTGGAGCTATTATTTCAAACTGATTTAAATAATAGGAATTTCACCCTCCGGTAGAATCTGGTAGCATAGAATGTCTTCTGAATCAGGTATTACTAAATCACGCATTATGTTCCTCGTTTATGATGTGACAGTTTGCCGACACTTTGTTGAACCCGCTTTAAATTTTTCATGACCAATCTGCATATCGTTAACTCGGGAGAGTGTTAGCTCTCTATTACCACTTTTAAAGATAAGTTCTTGAATGTTTCCCGAATTTAATGCATCATGCATGTTTAGATAGAATAAATCTTCTTGCGATGTATCTCTGACCTGAGGTTTTGATGAATCTACGCTCGAGTTTTTATGACCGGGCTGCATATCGCGGACAAATATAGCTTCACCATTAAGGTTCTGAATAATAATTTTACAAATGCCTTCAGAAGTATATTTCACTGAATCTTTTTTCATTGTAGCTAATATCATTTATTTTTAAATTGATCAAATTCAGTTTACGATCCAACCTTTTAGGTGCAGTTGTAGGAATCGAATGTTGAATTAAATGACTGTAAGTAATTTATAATTACTTAGGCTCCATTGCTAATTGCATTTAGTAGCTTATTCAGCAAACAATCAATCTATCCTCCTCCTCTTTAGAATAATTTTATATTTTTGTTTCTTTTAAAAATAGACGTTTTGATTTGTTAACATATTCCGTTCCTTTCACAGCGTTCAAATAACAACATTGAGGAAATTGTATAGTATGTTGCATCCAAGGATCATCGTAAATCTCCCAATCTTCTATTACTCCTCCACATGAGAAACATGCTGCTTTATCGTTTACACCATTTCCACAATAAAAAAATCCAGCATCAGCCATTTCCATAACCAATCTTCTCCTTGAAACAGCCGTTGCCCAATAGTAATTAAATGAAAATTCACGCATTTTAAATGCACTATACATGTCATATCGAGGATTGTATTTATTTTGACACATGTTCTGTTTACTCACTTACTAGTTCTTGATCTAGGTAATTGTAAATGTATAATGACATCGCACAGCTGTTACTAGCAACTTATAATGATTAACATTGGATGGCATTGGTAGGGATAGGAAACTGTCACCTATTACCCAACTGTGAGAAATGAAACAAGAAAATATTTATTTCAAAAGTTTATTATCTATACACCATTTATTTAAACTTATTACATTTTTTAAAGCACATATTTCATCATGATAAATACAACTTAACATATCATGAGAATGTTCATATTTATTATACAAGCTTAATAAATTAGGACAACCTTCATCTTCTAAATTGATATTATTATTATTCGAAATATTTTTTAACCATAACACTTTTTCTAAACCTTTGGTGTAAACACTTTTATCTAAATTCTGATGATTTGAGTAAGCCACAAATCCGTCTCTCCAGTATATCTTTCTATTACGTTCAATCCAACTGACTTGCCGTTTCTCTGGTTTCGTCAAATCGTAAAATGGAAATGGCGGGTTAATTAAAAACACCTGAATTTTTTTACCCCATAATACAGCAAATTCTTTAATAATAAATTCATTTGTTTCTGTTTTAAAACCTTGAACATCCACTATGGCAGTCATGATAACCTGCGCACTATGTTACTCAAAGGTTTATATTCCACAAGTCGTTTATATTCTGGTATTGCCGCTGAACATTCAATCTCTAGCCGGACAGCCTGTTTTCAAACTATCGTTTTGTCTTGAACAGTCTAAGATAAAGAGAGGGGCTTTTTCTTTGAACTCCTTTATGCCAAGCAACGGGTCTACTGGACAGTTGTAATACGACTGACGAAATTTCACAAACATTTCATATAATATACTATATTTGTTCTCAGAAAACTTTAAACCTAAAGGTTCATATGGATAATATTGTAATTCAGAAAGAGCGTAATGTTTGTTACTTCACAATGATCGAATACTGAACTGTCCTTAGTTTTATTATTTTTTCGATTAGTTTGTAAACAAAAAATTACGTATCTGGGTTTTTCCAATTGTGAAGCAGTTTTAACAGACCAAGAATGCTTTGTGGTTTTAGGTAGTAATGGATACTCATATAGATCCCAATTTCTAAACGCCATCTGAATAGATTTATCTCTTTCTAAATGTTTTAAAAGTGTCAGTCGTTCTCGGTCTGATACTTTTATATGCGGAACCCTCCACTGAACTCTTTGTATATCTATTTGAAAATGAGCTGTATCATCAGTAAGAATAACACTATTTAAGTTAGTGTTACTTCTGTTCAATATAAGTTCATGTTTGCAATTTATCACTATTTTATTGTAATCCTCTGCAAACCCTAAAACCTTATTTAATGGTATCACAGCACTAAAATATCCATCACTTTGAAATCCCTCTAAACTCCAACCCCATAGGGCAGCAACTTTATTTTCTGCTTCATTTAATGAGATGTATGATTTTATTGTTGAAGTTATTCCTGATTTTTTTATACGGTCTATTTCAATACCATTTATTTCGTATCTGATGTCTTGAAACAAAGACATAACAGAGTTATTAGTGAACGTAACAGTTTTCTTGATGGGGTTCCCGTCTTTTCCGAGGAGTTTTGCCTGTCCTTCGATGTAAATTGAACTGGCTGATGGTAGCACGTATATGTCTTGTTGGTGTATGGGAATTCTGATTTCATCGTTTTCTCTAATGCTGTTATTATAGGGATTGTATGAATGGACTTCATAACTTTCAATCGAAGTGTCGAAGTGTGGTGATTCAGTAATCTGTAGTATATTCATACTTTAAACCCTAGAGCTTTAAGAAAATCTTTATTTGCTTCAGTCAATTTCTTTACTTTTTTCTTACGTCTCTGCACTTTGACAATCGTAGAAGAACTAAGACGTTTTGTTTTCACGGGGATGTTTTTATAGTATTGTAAGGAGAATCCCCTCTACCCTACTTCGCCTATAAAAGCAGGGCGCTACGGATAGAACGTTCACTTGCCGCGCTGCGCTCGGACTGGACGGACGTGTGAATCATCGGCTAGTCGTAAGGTTACGTAAGCCATTTGAGTTTAGTTTAGTGATAAAGTGTGCAGTGTTCCGTTTAGTGAATTTTAAGTCTTAGTTGACTCTAAGTAATTTTGTTGATTGTAATTTGAGTTAATTGTAATTATGAAGTAAAAATGTTTTCTTTGTTGTAAACTGTTTATTTTCATTGAATTTCCACTTCTGAAACTTATATCAGAAGTGGGATAAAGGACTTTTAACAGCCCACTTAGACGAAGTTCCGTACCTAAAAATTGTTGTGAACAGAAAAGCAGTTTTCTTTTGAATCGTTGAACTTTTTGCACACTTTATCATTTTTTTCGATTATTTTACTTGTCTGATTTGTTTGTGATTTTTTTTTTTTGAGATAATGGGGCGTGAAAGCTCGCGTACTCATGAAGAACGGTCGCATACTCGGGATAAGTCACGCGATCGCCAACGACGTCGATCTCGTAGGTCATATGATCGCAGTAGTGGTAGATCATGCCGCTATTCGAGTAGGAGTCGTCGTACCTCGCGAAATGGCTCACGTAATCGAGATCGGCATGATTCTCATAGTCCCGAAAGGCACCGATCGCTTACTAGGGGTAGGCGCGATTCGCGTAGTAGGGATCGTTCGCGTAGCAACATTGGGAATAGAAAACGCACACTTACTCCTTCGCCCCCGGTTCAAACGAGTTCTACCCACAAGAATAGTGAGGTTTTGCCAAAAGCTAAGGAGTCAATAATCCCTAATACGTCAGAACGACATCGGTCTCTGGAGTCTGGTGTCCCCGGCTCCGAGGTATCCACTCTCGCTCATGCCTTAATGCAAGCAATAAAAACAATGCAACCAGCAAGGTCACAAAACTATTACGTATCTAACTTTGACCCATCAATTACCAGCATCGAGGCATGGTGCGACGAAGTGGATCGTGCCAAAGAGGCTAACGGTTGGAGTGACCACGAATGTCTGTCGCGTGTAGCTACCTGCCTTAAGGGTGACGCTAAGGTCTGGTTAGGGGAATGGGTGACCAACGATAGGACGTGGTCTAATTTTGTACGCGAGTTCAAACCCCTTTGCCCAAATAAATTAGACTACGCGAATATTTTGTTCGAAGCTATGAATACTACGTCCGACAAGTATTCAACTTACTCAGAATACGCCCGTCGTACCTTATTGCGTTTGAGAATAGTTCAGGGGCTAAGTGATGAATTACGAACGCTAATCGTTATACGCGGTATAGACAATCCACAGGTGCGTGCAGCTGCTGCTAACGCAAACTTAACCCCTGACACTATTGTCTCGTTCCTATCAATTTACGTGAAACCTTCGAGATACAAAGTCGCCGATCCTAAAAGGCAAGGGCAAATGAAATCAAACCACCGCTCTGGGCCAAGATGTTTTAATTGCAATCAAAACGGTCATCTCAGTCGTCATTGTAAGAGGCCTAAGACAAATGCGACCAATAGCAAGCCTGCTAACGTGGCTTCGGACCCATCTTCCAATACACGACCCTCTTCGAGCAATTCTTGTACGTTCTGTAAGAGATCAGGGCATACTGAGGACAAATGCTTTACCAAAGCTAAAACCGAGCAACGAAATCCGCGTAATGTCAACCTTTGCTCTTATCGATCAAACATCGCACAAAACAACGACATGACTACCGCGATAGTAGATGGAATACCCGTAGACGTGCTCATTGATAGTGGAGCCCTTGATGTGTCCCTTATTGCTTCAGATATTTTGAAACATTTCACGTGTCAGCCAAAACCGAGACGCTGTGTGTTGAAAGGTTTGAGTGAGAAAGAAGTGGTCGCCACATCTTACGTCACGTTCACTGTGGAATTCAGCGACATTGCTATTGAAGTTGACTTAGTAGTAGTTCCATCGTCTTTTATGAACGCCCCTATCATAATTGGCACCGATGTTTTGAACCGCGAAGGCATCACTTACATTCGTACTAAAGACAAGCAGTACCTCACGCGTTCCGATAACATTAGCGCAAAAGTCAATGCCGTTTGTGTGGGTGATCAGGTCAAAGTAAATACACCCCTTCAGGGTACTGAGTTGGATAGCCTTATGTCTGTCATAAACGAGTTTTCCGACTATCTAATATCAGGGACTGCTATGACCACAGTCCAAACAGGTAAGATGGAGATAAAGCTCACCAGTTCCACCCCTGTCGTCTACCGTCCGTATAGACTCTCTTACTCTGAGAAACTCAAGGTTAGGAAGATTACACAAGACCTTTTAGATAAGGGAGTGATTAGGCATTCGAAATCTGAATATGCGAGCCCTATTATACTCGTAAGAAAACGTGATGGCTCAGACAGGCTCTGTGTCGATTTTAGGGCACTAAATCGAATTACAGTGAAAGATCGATATCCTCTTCCACTAATAGAAGACCACATTGATAGGTTAGGTACTTGTAAATTCTTCTGTAGCCTTGATATGGCTACAGGGTTTCACCAAATTCCTCTTAGAGAAGAGTGTATTCCCTTCACTGGTTTTGTGACACCAGAAGAACACTTCGAGTACGTCAAAATGCCTTACGGATTAGCTAATTCCCCAATAGTTTATCAGCGCATTATAAACGATACCTTACGCTGTCATCTTAATGAGGGAAACGTCCTAGTCTACGTCGATGACGTTCTTCTGCTAAGTAATTCTGTGTCAGAAGGGATTGAACTGTTGCGTAAGGTACTCAGGACGCTAACATCAGCCGGTTTTTCAATAAATTTGGCTAAGTGTTCTTTCCTCGTCACTGAAGTAGAATATTTGGGGAGGTTAGTTAGTCAAGGTCAGGTTAGGCCGAGTCCACGAAAAGTGGAAGCCCTAGTTAACACCCTGCCGCCTGAAAATGTAAGACAAGTGCGCCAACTCTTAGGTTTGGCGGGTTATTTTCGGCGATACATAAAAGATTACTCCACTAGAACTGCTCCCATTGCTCATCTAACCCGTAAAAATGTCAAATTCAATTGGACTTCCGAGTGCGAGGCTATTCGCCTCGATCTCATTAAAGAACTGACCAATGAACCGGTCCTTTCCGTTTTTAACCCTGGCTTTCCCACCGAAGCCCATACAGATGCCAGCAGTGCTGGATACGGTGCGGTACTTCTACAAGTTCATCCAGATTCAAAAAAGCGCGTTGTGGCTTATTTCAGTAGGTCCACTCAGGGTGCCGAAGAGAAGTACCACTCCTACGAGTTGGAGACCCTCGCCGTCGTCAAAGCTTTCCAAAACTTTCGACACTATCTGGTTGGTTTGAAATTTGTGCTGGTGACAGACTGTAATGCCCTTAAGGCAACCAAACGAAAGAAAGACCTTTTGCCTCGAGTAGCCAGGTGGTGGATCTACCTCCAAGACTTCGATTTCTCAATCGAGTATCGAAAAGGAGTGATGTTACCCCATGCAGACTATTTAAGTCGCAACCCTGTCAGCGTCAATCAAATTTTTAGACCCAGAAATTGGGCTCAGATTGCACAATCAGCCGACAACGAGACTCAAAATCTTATACAAAGACTTCACGATGGCATTCTCGATGCTAATCGTCATTCCGTCCGAAATGGAGTCTTGTATTACAAGTACACCCCAGTAGGCCAAGACTCACGCCTACTCTGCTATACTCGTATACCCAAAGGGCACAGACTTAGTCTCTTGAGAGTATTTCACGACGAACACGAGCACATTAACGTAGAGAAGACCCTTGATCTTATCCTAAGACATTTTTGGTTCCCCGGACTCAGACAGTTCGTTAGCAAATATATTGCTCACTGCCTCGTGTGTGTGTCGCAAAAGAGAGTTCCTCGGGCTCCTTTGCAAACTATTACTTCTTGGGAAAAACCCGACACACCGTTCCACACTGTTCACGTTGACGCCTTAGGCCCTCTGCCTGTGTCTGAAGGGTACAAATTCGTTTTACTCATCGTCGACGCTTTTACCAAATATACTCTCCTCTACCCGATTTGTAGACAAGACGCAGGTGAGTTAAAGCGTGTCATTTCTCAGGCTATTTCTTTGTTCGGAGTGCCTAGGCTTATGGTCAGTGACAAGGGACGAATGTTCGAGTCGAACGAGTTCGTGACTTGGATAAATGAACTCGGTTGTAACCTGCATTACATAACTCCGGAAATGCACCAGGCAAACGGTCAAGCTGAGCGTTACATGCGAACCGTCCTCAACATGCTACGTATCCAGACGAACTACAGGAATGTACCCTGGTCAGAAACGTTGTGGAAACTTCAGTTGGTGTTAAACGTCACCAGGCAGAAGACTACACAAGTATCACCATTGAATCTTCTGATTGGTACCGAATCAACAACTCCTGTTGTTCGAGCTCTGGTGCGCGATATAGCTGTCGAAGGATCGACACCGAACAGAGAGGCCCTACGTGAAGTAACCAGAAGCAGGGTCCGTGAACTCCTAAGAAACAATCAAGCTAGACAAGATGAACAGGTCAACCAACGGCGACGTCCACCTCGCCAATTTAATGTTGGTGACTGCGCGTTTGTAATAAAATTTTCCCAGTCAACAGGAAAACTTGACTCCGGAATGCGTGGTCCGTATAAGGTGGTAGAAGCACTGCCTAGTGGACGCTATACGCTGCGTTTGCTAAGCGGTAGCTACGGTAAAACTACGCAGGCTGCTGCCCAGTACATGGTGCCGTGGCGCGGCGAGTGGTGCCCAGAAACGTGTGCCGCATTCTTTGAGAGTAAGTAAATCACGGTTGTTTGATTTACAAAACTAGCATTGTGTAAATTTGAATTTACAGACAGGAGTGATGTTTTGGCCACCGCGTTGTGCTGCGGTGTCACCGGTAACAGGCGTGTGTGTCGCCGGTCGTGTTGGTGGTCAGTAACTGAGTTACTGGTGGCCGTATAAATTTGGCCATGTGCGGTCAATTTGTGGTCTCACATGTATGAATACGGTCTGCATGTTGAGAACTCGTGCGTATGAATACGGTCTGCGTATCGAGTGGGCTCGTACACATGATTGCGATCAGTGTATGGGTCGGCTTACACGTATGAATACGGTCTGCGTGTTAAGCGGCTTGCACGTATGAATACGGTCTGCGTGTCAAGCGGGTCTGCGGGTTGTCAGACCATGTTGCAGGTGGCGAAAGCTGGACGCTGGTCGCGGTCGCGGTCGCCGTCAGCAAGACAGCAGCAAAGAAACCGCCACTTGGACGCTGGACACATACAGGACAATCCTTTAGCTTTGTTTATGGTTTGAGAAAGATGGATGTGTGTGTCAATTCAAACTTATGAACTATTTGAGAGAACGATGAATGAATTAATTGGCTGAAGATGAACGGATCTGTGTGAGAGACTGAACGCTTTTACACAAATTGCTCGGGTAGCTTCTAATAAGATTTTGTTTGCAGATGAAGATACTGATGACGACTCTGAACAAACTGCGTCTTCTACTGCATTCGACACGTCACCTCAGCCAAGGGGAGAAGCGGAGGTCGAGTTGCCGACCTCTCCCATCGCGGGTCCTGGCGGGGCCAGTCCAAGACTTTGTGTCGAGGACGACACCTCGTCAGGAGAGGCCGTGTAAGGAGAATCCCCTCTACCCTACTTCGCCTATAAAAGCAGGGCGCTACGGATAGAACGTTCACTTGCCGCGCTGCGCTCGGACTGGACGGACGTGTGAATCATCGGCTAGTCGTAAGGTTACGTAAGCCATTTGAGTTTAGTTTAGTGATAAAGTGTGCAGTGTTCCGTTTAG